>JABYQM010000015.1:0-619215 GCA_022606115.1 Daedaleopsis nitida
AGCGTTGTGTTGTTCATCGGGTGGGAGACCGTCGAGGTCGGCCAGTTGCTTGCTGCCAGTGCGCGTCTGCGCGATTCCTGGTATGAGCTGACGCTTCGCGCTTCTACACTGGCAGGCGCATTATGATTTTCTGTACACGACTGTCTTGAAGTTGGCTAGTATCATCAAGAAGCTGAAGGATTTGGCGCACTACCCCACCGTACACATATACCCCTCACGGCATGTTGACCGCTGTACGTTCGGTACCGGGCTGCGGCTGCGACTGCGACATGGTACATAATACTCTGTCTCATTGAAATCCTTCGAAACCACTCAAATATCCGCTCTCGGCGCAGATTCTTGGATGGGGGACCCGGGACTGTCAGCACACTGAGTACTGAACAGTGATACCGTTCATCATGCATGCAAAGGATAATTGCGAGTGCTACATGACAGCGGCGACGACTGATACTGATAGTAGGTAAGGAGTACTAGTAGGGTAGAGCACTACAATCGCAAAATCCTAGTGAGTACTACTGGTGTGTGTTTCGAACTCTCCCAACATGACACTGGATAACCATCACACATGTACAGACATCAGGGCAACACACTATATACACCGTGCCCATGTGAGCACCCCGTCCTGCCCAAGTTCCTGAAACCCGTCGACGAATTGTCATCAACTAGCGTGCCCGCAGCGGGAGCGTCGCGTCATCCGATCGTGAAACTGTCCAGTCGTGCCTAGCGTACATCGCGCACGGTCGTCCCAAGCCAATAACGAGAACACTGTCCCAGAGATCACGGAGGGTGACCTAATGCACGTGCCCTAGGATACGCCTGTAGTCCGCGACGACGCTCTGGAACGTCTCTTCCAGCTTCTGCTGGCGTTCCTGCTTGTCAAGCTGCATGAGGAGCTCCTGCAGGAACAGGCCCGGTGAGCATCTAGACCGCGCCCAGAGCAGGGATTAGTGACGAAAGATCCACACGTACGTAGTTAAACCGGTACAGTCGTTCCTTGACCTGTAACCGGTACGACCGTTGAGCGCGCTCGTCTGCAGGATCCATGTGCTTGAGGATCAACATCTCGACCAGGCGGTTGAACTGCCGCTGTAAGCATCGGTACAAGCCACAACCGCATCCCACGAGGAGAGCAGCAGCCAGTCCGACATCGAGGAGAGGAGAGTAGAGAATTGTGTAAGCACGCCTCCAAGCACGATGCGGCGCTGGATTTACGTACCCCTGCGATCTTCAGGTCAGTCCGCCACTTCTCAAGCCACGAACGCTCTGCTGGGGGTCCCATCTTGCCTGCTCCTATGCGCATCGTTCGCGCCTTGCCCCGCGCCTTCGACCGGCCATTACCAACGCCGCCGACTTTGCCACCATTACTGGACACCGCTTCCGGGCCGAACCCTTCGCGCATGAACTTCTCGTTCGCGAGCAGCATCTTGAGGTCGTTTCGGTCGCGGAGGTCTTCGAAAGCCTCCGCAGGATCTTCCACCGTGAGCTCCGCAATGCTAGGATGAGCAAGAACGTATTGATAGATGGCGGTGTATAGAGCGGAACCGTGACCATCTTGTTGGTACGGTGGAAGGATGAGGAATTGTGAAACTCGTAAACGCACACGTTCCGGGAAGCAGTAGAAGGGGTAGAGGGTCGAGTAGCCGACGAAGTGGTAGGTGAAAACGTCTGGCGAGGAACGCCGCCGGCGTTTCTCGTAGAGAACAGCGAACTCCCAGGTCTCTTCGTCTTCGCTGATGTAGGAGCCGCCTTCAATATAGAGTAGTACAAATAGCTGCATACGGCGGTGGTATTCGCTGAAACCAGGGGTCTTCCAGGTACTCTAGGAATGAAGCGTCAGTCCCAGTCTGCAGTAGTACACTACGTATGAGACGTCGTTGGAGGAGACACGGCCGTCAGCAAGTGCAAGCCACAGTGGTGTGGTCACAACGCGACAAAACGCTGGTCTTGTGCGACTGCAGCACGGTCTCGAACGCCCTAGTCCGAACGCGACGTTGGGCCGAGCCCGGAAATTCAATAATGGGCGACAGGTACGAAGGTCTGGGTGCGCCTGAGTGGGGGTGAACAGCCTGCTAGCAGACCATAATACTGCATATAGGCGCGAAACCCTCGACCAAGGACCAATCACGGCATAAAGGACAAATATATGGTACTCACATGGTAAACCTCGAAATCAACGGTCTCCTGGTCTTCGGGACTGAGGAGCTGGGGGATGGCAACATTCTTGCCCTTTGTCAGGGTTGTTGCTGCGCGGGTGTAGGAGTAGATCTTCTCTCCATAAGGTTTGAAGTTGACTGCATCGTGTTCGACGCGCTCCAGGAACTTCTCTTCGTCAGTGAAGAACTCGGCAGGAATGAACTTGGATATTGTCGGTTCTATCTCGTCGACAGCGGAGGAAGATGGTAGACGTTCTGAGTGGCGAACGTGAAGATACTGTGCGAGCGAACCAGATGCGAATTTGAGCTGCGGGAAAGTGAGCGACAACCAATAGCACGCGACAGGCGGCGCGTACATCTATCGAGAGATCCTTGTATCCATATATCTTCTCCTCTTCGCCAAATATCTTGTACGGACGCGTTAGAACGTGTCATTGGCACAGAAGTGAAGGACGCACTGGATATGTAAATGTTGGGTGGAAGCCCTCGTATACTTCTCTTGACCAGAGGGAGGCCTTATCCTCCGGGGCGCGTACTGAGTGGCAAAACACGGTGAGCGCAAGGTAGGATGCGACGTCGAAGGGCATACCTAGTGAGAGGGCGAAGGCCTCGTTGGCATCTGTTGTCCAGGCCGTGGTGGACATGGTGGTGGTTGAGGAGAGAGATTGGAGGAGGTCCGGGCGCGCAGGGGTCGCGTCCATGGCCCCCGACCGGCCTAGATCTCCACCCCCATCTCGCCTGTCACGTCACACGTGCGTGGTGTCACGCGTGACACGTCTGTCATTTCCAGGGACGCGACGCGTACGCGCGCGTCGCGTGTACTGCTCTTGACTCTCGACCACCATCTTCTCGACCCCACTGGTCATTCGCTCCCCCACGACGCTCCCTCAGCTGAAGTGAGACGTCCACGACAAGCGTAGGCCTTGTGGATGTGAGGGACACCGCCCGCAAAAGATACACGCCCGCCGAAGACGCACCCCAGAACTTAGCATGTCAGAAGCAGAACAGCCTAGAGTGCGTATCCGCGTTTCGGCATAGACGGCCACATCTGGCTGATCTCTGACGACACTCTCCCAGGTCCTCACCGCTTCTGTCGCAGACATCAGGTACTTTGCCACCCTTCTCAAGGGTGTGAACTTCGCAAATGTAGCCCTTATCCCCGTCTCGACCGAGCCGCGCTCTGACCCGATGATCCGCCATAGCGCGCGTCCGTGTCCATAGCTTCGGATGGCCTCAGTGTCGCCGTCGAGGAGGACAGGTCCCTCGCAGGTGAGCAATACCCTGCAGATCGCGCTCGGTGGGAATCACGTCCCTCGCCCGCTGCCCATGCTTCGCGTCTAGAACATGTTCCCCGCTCTCTCTCCATGCATGCCAGATCTGGGCATGCGCGGATGCTAGAGTGGACACGTCAGTCTAAAAGAAGTCAGGGTAATTATGTGCCACATTAATGCGCAGTCGCAGAAGATGCGTATACAGCACACGGCTGCACACCCTAGACGTGCCTCAACCCCACGCACCTGTGATCGCTCTCGCGCCGTTCTTTCCCAGAATCCTTGGAACCTCCCCTTGCGATTGGATGTTGAAAGCCTGAGAATCAAGTGCTCCATGCGATAACTCATCGAATCGTGGCATGCTCCATTCAGCCAGGGGACGCAACCACCCAACGCCATTGACATGCCCCGTCAGGGCCATGCATTGCTAAGAATTGCGCGGGAGCAGTCTCGTTCTCGTCACGAGTCATCGCGAATGGTTTGACCCATTCACGCGAAAGGTCGTTAGTGCCACGCAAGCATTGTGTAGAGAGCTATCCTGGAACCGAGCCATACCCGTGCAAGTGTCTCGACGTTAAGCAATCGTTGGTTCAGAGTATATGTTTCAGGTGGACACAGCTCACAATCGCTGAACGTGTCTTCCACAGCATTCCCTTCGACTGTTGTCGCACGAGATGACTGTGCCCGAGATATGCTGTTATCGACATCTGTCACTGGTCATCAAGGAGGGTTCTACTACGTCAGATTGCTTCTGATATACTGGGACCGAGGATACGTTCTGTGGCATCGTCCTTCTCGCTTTCTATGAGAGCGAACGCCACATCATACCGATCTCAGACGGTAGTGGGGAGGGAATCTCGGAAGCATCAGTGCTAGCAAATCTTTTGGGGCTCATTCATTGGCAGTGGTACTAATGCATCCCATCTGCCGAACCAGCAACAGCTTTTGTGTTCAGCCACGTCTTCGACGAATACATCTACAACCCGGAAGCCGCGCAGGCCACACAAGAACCAGAACCGTCGCAGGAGGAGATTGAGGAAATGTCGACCGTCTTCGAAATACCACTTAACACCCTCTTGGAATGCCTCAATATCTTTGGCACTGCCGGCCTCGCGGTGTCGAAGAAGAAGAACGGGAACGACGATGACGATATCAGCGGACTCCCCAGACGCAGAGATAAGGGCAAAGGACGTGCGGACGAAGGGAACTCACGCCTCGACCAATGGTTCGCGCCGGGGAAGGGCACAGGCATGCGCATGTCTTACCCCGGGCCTGGCCACCCTCTCACGCTGCTCATGTACGTCAATCGCTCGTCCTCGGCCGTGTGCAGGCACACACCAGCCGAACCTAAACCTTGTTTTGGACAGCGCAGAGGAGGCGGGCGGTCCCACCGCGACGTGCGAGATTTCGACGTGGGAGGCTGAGCCTCGATTCGAGCTCCCGGTCGACCCACACAAAGTGTACGTGTGCACATCCTCGCTTTTCACATGTTCGCAGTCCAACGGGGGCATCTTCTTGCAGAGTTCTCAAGATCATCCTCAAGGTCGGTCGACCCCCGTTCGTGCATATCGCGTTGTTGCTGAAGAGCGCAGTCGTCATGGCTCCGTGACGCACTGTCCGAGCTCGACTCGACCACAACGCAGCTGACCATCATCGGCAACCCGCCGCCGACAGGCAATCGCGTCCCGCGCAATGCCCCTCCTCGCCTCCGGTTGCGCGCAGTCGGGCAGCATGGATCGACGGAGATGGACTACCCCAACGACCGAGAGGTACTCGAGACGTGCGAATGTCCGCAGGCGGTATCGTTTACGTACGTGGTTGACTTGTGTGCCCCCACTATCGCTCCTGTCTGCGGCTGACATGCTGCCTGGGCAGGTACAAGTATTCTTATATCACCCGGGCGCAGCGCGCGCTGCAAAGCTCGCTCAAGACGTCGCTGCGGATCGATGAGGACGGGCTGCTGAGCTTGCAGTTCATAATGCCTTCAGCGCGGCGCGTCGCTGGAAAGCGCTCGCAGGTGTTCGTTGACTTTGCTGTGCGTCTTACACTCTCGCAGTACGAGTGCAGGCCATTGACTACGCTCACAGTGTCTTCCCTTAGACGACGACTGACCTTGTTGCATCCTCTACTTGCTGCCATGTATCCATAGCCATGACTCTCGCGACGTAACGCCGGACACGTGCACCTTACAAAGTCGATTCGTCATATACGAGGTCGAGGTTGAGATTGGAGTACATGAAGACGACGAGAATATATGTCTCCTCGGTGATCGTCTCAGACGATGACTGGAACGATCACCACTTTCAAGGTCGGTTGTCCAACTCAGCGCTGAGACATCTGTTCGCCTTTCCCGTGAACTCGGGGAAATTTGTGCTAGATGTAGGCAAGTTGAATGACTTCCCACCTGTCTGTTGATGAGAGCTTGAGTACGGCTGAGCTGTCGAGCCTCAGCATTGCGCGTGGACAGGTTCGGCAGCACTCTCGTATTCTCTGAATGCCGTACAAGCTGCTAGCAGTGGAATGCGGCAGGTAGCGCACACCCCAGCGCAAGAGTCCGAGTTTGTCCCCAGGCCGAAATACAACGTTGAGGGGGGCATCATGCCGCGAAGGTGCGTTCCAGACGCTGTTCGCCGCACCTACACGCAGATGAGAGGAAGCCGCTACGTTGACCCGCCGGTCAGCAATGTACGCGCCCTTCTCGACCCTGCTCCTCACTTCGCGAGTTCTTCCTGATCCCCACCGAAACCGTAACCGCAGCCGCACCACCGCACAACCGCCTCTTCCCCAGCCTATTCCACGGAGACACCCACGCGGCCGCATGCGCCTCTACTTCTCCCCGAACAACCCGGAGCGGACGACGCTCGTGTCCCCGAATGGGGTCCTGCAGTACCAAGTCACGACGACGCGGGCGCACCGGCTCGCGCCGCCCGTCCTGCGCATCCGTCGCCCGGCAGACAACGAGCAGGACAGCCTCGTCGCGGCGGTCGAGTGGAGGCGGCTGGGCGCGCACGCGGTCGTGCGGAGCAATATATTCGACGGGACGATGCTCGAGCTCGAGGTGCGCGTGTTCCTGTACAAGCTCGGGCACCACTTTACCCCGTGAGTGCCTCCGCTATCCTCGCCGCTGTCGCTGTGTGCGCTGTGTGGGGGAGTCTGGGCCTGCCTCGAAGGGGCCTGTGTGCGTGCGTGCGTGGGATGCGAGCTCGGAGGGCTGACTGCAGGATCGCTCGCCGGCCGCGCAGGACGCGGTATTTCTTGGGCAACGACGACCAGGAGTACAGGTGGAAGCCGAGCAGGGACTCGATCGGGCACGTCGTACGTCTCTCCTCATCCTCTCGCCACTCGTGCGTCCCGCCGCCTCGGCCGCTGACTCTCATGCATCATGCATCATGCATCATGCCCCCTCGCACACCCGCTTCACGCGTCGTCTCAACGCTCGCAGCTCACGCATCTCAACTCTGGGCGCGAGGTCGCGCGGTTCACGCGCGAGCTCGTGACGGAGGGCTTCTTCCGCGGGGAGCGCAAGTGGTGCCTGCACGTTCAGCCGACGACGCTCGACATCGATATGGTCGTCCTCACCTTCGTTATCATGGAGAAGCGGCGCCGAGACCGCGTCACTGCAGACACCAAGGACGCAGACGAGGAGGTCGCCGAGGGCGGGTGTGAGGGCTGACTCGGAGGCTGAGGAAGAACATCGGCCCGACCGCGCCAACCGCCACTTACACTTATGTTTGCAGTCCTTGTTCAACGGTCTTGTTTGTGGTTATGTACTTAGTTGCCTTTCCCTTCAGCCACACCTGTCCTCCTGAAGATAGACAGGATGCTCCGACTAGATCGTGCTGTCGATTCAGGCTGAGTGATATAAGCTCAAGGAGAAAAGGAAGAAGTTCGACAAGCTCTTCGCTCAAGTGGAGTATGACCCCCACCAGTCCCCCACAACAGAACAGGACAAATCGACTCCAGGGAAGGACGAGCGTACGGACCAGGGCCAGCGCAAGGACAGACAAGCCAAACGCGAAGATCCACGCCGAAGCTGCACTGATGTGTGCTGCATTCCGGGACAAGCTCAGTCTGACGGTAGGCTCTCAGCTCCCCGCAAAAATTGCGACATGTGTCAGAACGGAGTTTGTCTGCATACGAGAGTCAATGTCGATCTCTGAAAAAACGACCGTCCAGCTGCAGAGATTCGGAATGAAGGCTACAACGGAGTATATCAGGCGATCATTGGAAATGCACGTACCTCAGGCTGTTTGTTCCCCCTTCCCCGTCGTGATACTGATACTTTCCTTGGTACGATACACCTGTTCACTGGAGCACCGACCTGAGTATTTATCGAATCTGCCTTGTATTGTGATTCGCCCAAAATTCGCCCCCACAGCGGACGCAAGTCGGGAAAGGGTGTGGGTACCTGCTACCAAGAGCGGAAGGCACGATTGCGTTGGATAGTCTACTAAGGAGTTAATTCGCATTCTAGCAGGGCTTGTCGGACCATGGGGGAAAGCGCATCGGCGCCGACGTCCCCGAAGTGACTTGTAGAACAATCGGGATCCCAGATAATAACGGACTTCGGTCTTGGAATCTCATCCAATGCTGACCTCAAGTTGTGTGGAGCAGTGGTAGCGAAGAAATCTATTAGCCAGGTCAAACCCGCGTGAGTAAAATCTAGAGCAAGCCGTCTATGAAGTCAGATTTCGGCTTCACTGGCGAAACCTCAGGAGTAGGAACGGGGGACTTCGGCTTGGACGGAGGAAGGTAGTCTGCGATGACCGAGTCGAAGTCCGCCTCTGTTTTTGGTACTGCACCACGATTAGCACTCACTCGAGCATGACGCGAGTCAAACTCACCAGCTGCCGCACGCGCTTTGATCGACGCGTCGAGCATGTTACCGACAATCAACCTCCTCACTGACGCGCCATCCAGCAGAACAACCTCCTTCTTCTCCCCCTGCGCGCCCGTATTCGCGCTCGTCTTTGTGTCCGGAGGAGGCGTCTCGCGGTACGTGCCAGTCGGCGCGGACGCGAGTCCCAGGTGTGAGAGGACATCGCCCTTTGTGAGCATACCACGCACGCCCGTGCCCTGAATCTTATCGAAATCGGCTTGGGAGATGCCGTGCTCCTGAATCAGTCGTAGCACAGAAGGGAAGAGAGGGAGGGAGGTCGTAGGCAGTTCGTGATGAGACTCGGCAGACGGGGGCGCGGACGTCTTCTTCGCGGACGAGGGTGGGGGCTGCGATGTCGACGCGGACGTAGAGGATTCGGGAGGTGAGGGGGACAATTTTGAAGTGGATGCAGGCTCCTCTGCTGGGACTTCGAGGTTCGAGATGTCATCGCCCTCTTCTGCGAGGAGTCCAATGGCTTTCCCTACTGGCACGTTCTTCGTTCCGTCGGGTGCCTGTGTCCTGAAGAGTGAGCTTTGCAATGCAACAAGCAGCACAGCACGCACCAGAATCTTCCCAAGGACACCGTCATCCTGCGCCTCCACGTCTATGGTCGCCTTGTCCGTCTCCTGCCAGATTGATTGGTGTGAGTATTGCACGCGTACTATTCACTCAGCAACCGGGACGGTTCACGCACAATCTCCAAGAGAACATCCCCGGCCTCGAAAGACTCGCCCTCCTTCTTCTTCCACGAGGCAATCCCACCCTCGGTCATCGTTGGAGACATGGCCGGCATAGCAAACTTCGACACCGCGTTCCGCGCCGCGGTCATGTGCATCCCTGGAATTTAGTTAGTATCCTAGTACGAGGCTGAGCATAGGTTTACACGTACATCTTCTGCTCGACGACGAGCGAAGGGCCGCCTTCGAAACGTGGTGGAGGGACTGCATTTTGGTGTCAGTGAAGTCACTTTCCGAGGCGCACCGTCCCAGCGCACTGGGCGCCAATGTCTCGGCGAACGCCGAAGGAGAGTCTGACGCCTCACGGCAGGCAGATTACGTATGCGCTTTCCGCCAGCAGTGCGACATACATACCTGCATTGTGAGCATAAAAAAGGCCGAGGAAGGTCCCTCTCGTGGACTCAGAAATATTGCATCTGCGCCGAGCAGCGAACAATTCGAAGGTATGAATCGCAACGCGACGTAGATTAGTCACGTGCCAGTGCGGGCGTCCCGCGTCAGGCAAGCGTCAGGCTGAGGTACGTGCGACTATGCCGCACGCAGGTCCGACGGGGTCGGGAGCCTCTCCTTCCCTCACGCCATCATGCATCTAGTCCCTTCTGTCTTTTGAACATTGTGAGTGGATTCATCGGTTGTGAGCTGCACAGACGGGTCTTTCGCAGCGTCTTGTTTTGACCCGAAGGCGTTCAACAGGTATCAAACGCTTGCAGGCCCTTATATCAGTTCGGCATTGTAGTAGGAGAGAGCCGACTCATCGTCGGGCGGAAGGATGTACGGACCTCTGGGCTCCGCGCTGCAACGCGCGAGGCTCCTTGGGACACAATTCTTCTATCGCTTCGGCATGTGCGTACACAACTCTTCTCGCCTGTTCCCCCCCTATTAAACCCCACGATGTCTAGTCACTGCGCAACACACCAGATTCGCCTCATCCTTGTCTCCTCAGTGGTCATATCTTCTCTCATGTTCCCCGCAATTGCCAGCTACTACTCATCACAGAGCCAGTACTTTGCCGGCTTCACCCTCCGTGTCTTGGACTCCTTCCTCACTTCGGACGAAATCTCGAGCTACTTCGCACAACACGACCTCAGGCACTTGTGGGAAGGAGATGCTGCATTGCATGTCAGAGAGGACTCGGTTTCTCGGGCTAGGTGCGGCATGGAAGGCATCTTACGGGAAGAACGCGTTTTGGTAGGCAGTAGTGTCTCGCCCGAAGAAGGCCTCGGAGCTCTCGACAAGAACACTCTCCTTGCTACCCTCAGACTCGAAAGACGCATATCAGAAGCTCTATCGTCACGCGGACTGCCTTGCCTCTACACTCGCACTGGCAATTGTTTCGCACTCAGTCCCTCTGTCTACTGGAATCATGACGAGCAGGTGCTAGCGACTGACGACAATATACTGGACACCATAAACTTTTCGCGGAATATCTCAATATCCGGTATACCGATCAGGCCTGACATGGTGCTCGCTGGGCGCGAACTCCACGACCCAGCCTCGAATCACATTGACGCCGCGATGTTCCTGGTGCTCACTTACTTCTTCCCCGAGAAGGACTGCTTCGGGAACGATGGTCACTTTGAGTGGCTGCACGCTCTCGAGCATGCTGGTGGCGATACGGGAGAGCTTGTTGTGCTCGCGCAGCAAGAACCTCAACTGATTGCTCTTGAGGTAAACTTCTCTCAAAATTGGCTCGAAGGTCCGGAACGATGAGTGCTAATCTAAATTTAACGCAGTACCGGAAACACGTTTCCATACGGAACCGCTTTTCTATCCTATCGGCGTTAACCTATCTGACGTACACAGCTTTCAGCATCTACTGCTTCGTGCTCTTTCGTCGTATGGATATGGTGCACTCTCGCGTTGGTCTGGCGTTCACCGGGATCGTCGAGATTGTGGTCAGTACCATCACTAGCACCAGCGTTTGTGCCCTCGCTGGCTTCCGTGTCACAATGGTGCCATTGGAATTGCTTCCGATTACCCTGGTATTCATCGGCGTCGAGAACATGGGCAGCATCGTGCGTAGCATCCTTGCATCCCCAGAATCAAGGGTTGATGTCATAATCAGGTTGACGCAGTAGTGAAGACGTCGATATCTCTACCCGTCAAAGAACGCATAGCTCAAGGACTCAGTCGGGCGGGTACCTCGAACACTTTGAAGGTAGTCTCGTACAATGCCGTGCTAGGAGTCATCGCGGTGTTCTCCTCGGGAGCAATCAGGCAGTTCTGTGCCTTTTCTATCGTCGTTTTGGTGGCCCATTGGTTCCTAGTACACACGTTCTTCGTGACTGTTGTTTCTATCGACATCCAAAGATTAGAGGTATGTGCAGGCTCCTCGTCAGCTCTTCGGTTTAGCTGATCAAGATATCAGTTGGACGAGCTGCTGCGACAGAACACCACTCTCACGCCGTCAGTGGTATCGGATCCGAGGAAGTCTAACGCCCAACCTTCCAAGTCGAGATTTGGGTCGACGTGGACTGTAGTGCAGAGCATAGTCCGGGGAAGGCCGGCAAAGAACATCAGCCTAGTTCTAGTGAGTACTCATACAACCGCTTCCTCAGTCCTGGCTAAGTTTACACGCTCAGCTGCTCGCGATCACTGCGGCGTTGTATTACACCACGTCGCCGCAAGCAGTTGGCAACAAGAAGTCGATCAAGCCCGCTTCTCGAAATCCTTTAGCCCAGCTATCGAAGGCTCCGAACGGCATGCCAGATAGCGTATCACCCGCTGAGCGAGTTTGGCAGATTCTCAACCCCGTCGGGGACCCACTTGTCCACGTCCGCATCGAATCTCCGACTATTCTCGTCTTTGGCGCCGCACACACCACTGTTCAGGACGATGTCGAAAAGCCTTCGAAACCCCCTCGTGTTTCGCGTTTCTGGAGTCGCACCGTGAGACCATTGGCTTGGATCCTGAAGACCTTCGTGATGCCTACAATTGGTACTACGATGCTGCTCTACGGAGTCCTGCTGTACCTGCTCAAAGACGCGGAGCTCCTCGAGGCTCAGAGGCATGCCGCTGAGCCTGTACTCCCTAGCTCCGACGAAGCCCCCGCCGCCGAGGACGGTATATCTTTCACCACATTGCCCCGTGCGTTTGCTACAGACGTCGACCTCATCGCCTCGAGCGAGGACGGGAAGACCATCGCTACCGTAGGCGTTCACAACGAGTTTGTGATCTGGAGAACACAGAGACAGTCCCACGTCGTGGTCGACACCTCTGCTTTCATACTCAGCAGCTCAAGTACGCCATACGCGTCAACCACCATCACTGCTCTCGCCATGAACGGTCTTGGCAACCTTTGTGCCGTGGGCACAGGCTCCGGAACACTTGTCGTCTTCCTCGTAGGGGAGGACCATATCAAGCCCCTTCCACACTTCCACCTCGAACACCTGTCGTCTGGTGTGACATCGATCCATTTCACCGGCTCGATGAACCTTCCCTCAGACGCTCCGGTAACGACCAGCGCACTTGCTACTTCTCTATCAGCATCGTCCGTGGAGCTCACATACCACCTCTATTCTTCCTACGAGAACGGAGCTGTGATCGAGTGGGACATCCTGTCCTTGGCGAATCCCCGGTATATTACTCCCTCAAGGGCCGCGTCGGTAATCAAGTCTATGCTTCTCCCCATCCAAGCAGACGGCCGCTTGCTAGTTGGCTTCTCGCTAGACGATGGTATCCTGGAGTTGTGCAACGTCGATGATTCGACTCCTGTATTCGCCGGAGAGTGTACAATCTCTGCTGGAAACCCCACCGATCTCGTCTCAAGAGTGCACGTCTGCAGCATCGAGTTGGATGGTGCGACGAGGATGATCGCGGCCGCTGCGACACAGGCTGGAGTCATCTCGCTCTGGGACGCGTGCACGCGGGAATGCCTGTACATCCATGACGAACCATTCGGAGATATCAACGTCCTCAAGCTTTCGCCGGTATCCACTTCGACGTGCACTACCTGCGGTGAGCTCCCTGCCGAAAACTTCTCGATCACGTTCTCTGTTGGCCATATCGTCCAGTTCTACCGTGCCTACTTGACTCTACCGACACGTCGCTGCGCATGCCCCCGTAACCTACCTCAACAAGCCCCGCGTTCCAGCCTCCTCACCCATAGGTCGCGCAGCGGAAGCAGCACTTCAGTCGCATCGACCGGAACGAACACACCAGTGCGTCCACGCTCGAGGATGTCTTCCATCTCTTCATCACCCCCGTCTACCTTCCGCGTTTCCGGCCACGGAGTACACTCCCGGCGAGCATCGGAGAAGGACAGCCTGCGGCAAGCATTCTTGCTGAGCAACCCAGACTACTTCGAGTCCGGCGACACCCCCGTCGGACCACAGGACGTCACGCCGGCGTCGAGCTTCCTCGCCATCCATCCGCAGCCGTCGATATGGCAGAACCTCGTGGTCGTGCGCGTGGCCGAGGCGACGGTCGAGCGCGGCGGCTGGGATATCGGGTACGACAAGATCGTCGGCATCCGCCGTCGAGCCCGGCCCCCCGTCGCTCGGCGCACCAGCCCCAACACCGACCGACGAGCACAGCTGCAGTCCGAGTACACGGGCGGGCTGACCTCCGCCGCGCTGGATCGGTGGGAGCTGTGGACGTTCGACCCCGCCGAGGGCCGCCTGCAGGCGTCCCCGCTGCTCGCGCTGAGCCACGAGCCGCGCCGGCGCAAGTACGAGACGGATGCGAGCTCGGGCTCGGTGCGCCTGACCGCCCCGCTGCCGAAGCGGCGGGCGTCCGTGCCCCGGCTGCACTTCACGCGGGTGTCGCCGTTCGTCAGCACGCCGGGGTGCTGCCTCGCCGGGTTCGGGAACACCGTCGGGCTGTTCAAGTTCCATCTCGCCGGCAGAGGTGGGTCGGTGTTGGGGTCGCCGTCCAGGCCGCCAAAGGAGGGTAGGTCTGGCTCCGGGAACGTCGATCGATGAGGGTTTTCCCTGCGCATCTTAGAGCGGTCCCGGCTCGGATCGTGTATCCTATGGGTCTATGTAGTATGTATTGAATATCTGGCCATGCTCGAAGAGGTCCTTTCGAGTACTTAGAGTAATATGTCTCTGATTCCTGCTTTGTATAGTTGCTTTCCTGCAGTGCACATCCTCCTTCTGTACGTTACAGTCGATGTAAACTAATCTGATACTTATGACAACTGATTTCACAGGCTCCCGGACGGGTCGGGCTATAGCTGCCCTTCGAGGCTCTGACGAATGGTCGGATGAACTCACTCGTAACCGTTGAATGTCGACCGACAACCTGCCCTGCTGGCTACTACGCTAGCGGAGGACAGTCCAGAGCTAACAACGTACTCGAGCAGTTGCTCTATACTTGCCGGCCGATGGTTAGCCGCATCCGGGGCTCCTTCTGTTCGCTTCTGTGCACATCCCGATTCGGACCCCATGTTCGCCTCCCTCGCCCGACGACTTATAAGCACCCACAAGACAACTCCTGCCTCCATCTCATCTTCGTCTGCTACAGCATGCATCCAGCCAGCCTACCAGCCAGCTCTCACCTCCTCACCGCCATCATTCATCTCCTCACCGTCATCCTCACTGCTGCCTTCCACCATCTCACCACCTTCCCTCATCCACTCACTGTCACCGCTCATCTCCTCACTGCCATCCCTCACTTCACATTCATCCCGCCTCCCTGGTACTTGTGCCATCCTACCCGCCCACCCGACCACCACCATCCCGCCTGGGGGCTGACGCCTTGATGGCGACTCCCAGGCCACCGCGCCTCTCGTGTGCGTTCCCTCGGCTCGCCTCAACGACGACTACCGCGGACCTTCCGACGACCAACTGGATAGCGCGAGGTACATGGTCAGCACTCAGGTTCGTCTCCCTCAGGCTCCTTCTTCGCGACAGTCTACGTCTACTGACCGGGGCACTTGCAACAGGCCAGAGTACAGCTGCGATCCTCAGCCAGCTGTTGTCCACTGCGCTCGCCATGGCCCATGAGTGCATCAGGGCCATCGTCGTCCAGTCTACGTCCGTCCGCAAAGTCGAAGAGCCGACGGAGAAACACGAGGGCGGCGTATGATGGAACGGTCTTTGGTAAGTATCCTCTGTTCTCGACTGCAAACGAGTGTCCTCACGCCCTCGCGTCCTCCTTGAATTACAGCCCCTGTGAGACCGTTGGCGATGTCATGAAGAACAACACCGTGCCTCTCGATCGCTCGTGGGAGTTGGTATCGCCTCTGGCGTGCACTGAGCTGACTTGGAGGCGCGCCCCCGGCAGGTCCGGAGAGCAGCGTCGTTCCAGTCGGTCAGTGTTTTCGCCCGAGTGCCAGACACCGCATTCTCGCGTTGTGATTTGAGCCGTATTGTGTTTGATCTCTGGCACGCACCTCATACGCCGCATGGAGGAGTAAATCGGGGAACTCGCCACCGTCGTTGTATTGTGTACCTCAATAAACGGCTTTGGCGTTTTACGTTTGGACTGTGTGTTGGTAGCAGGTCGTAGCTCACTTCCCTGAGTCCAAGCCTTCGCCTCGCAGAACGGAACCTCCGGGCCGCCGCAGGCAGCACAAGTGACGTCATGTCTCGGAGGCGTCCTTGAACGCGACGAGGTTGTTGAAGAACTTCTAAACCCAATGCACGAGCGAGGGTACCCCGTCTGGTGTTCAAGGGAGCTGGACGTGCAAGGGAGGGCATACGCATATGTACGGGGCGGAAGATGAGCTGAGCAAAGCTTGCTATCCCGGGAATTGCGAGCCATAACATGAATGAGCATGCATAAGGTTTCAAGGCAATTGATCATAAACATGTCGGAAAGCGGAAGTTACAATTTGATTCCTCTTCGGAGCATTACTTTGCACCCCACATTGCTTGGAAGGTAGTGCCCTGGTAACTGTACAGGTTGTGAGCACAGGAGGAGCCTGGCGTTGCGATCCACACATACCCGATGTTCTCCCTCCCGGGATCGATGAAGATCCTGTGCGTAATCTAGTGTCAAGTGATCATGGCTCATGTCGAATTGATGGATGGACTTACACATAGCCACGATCTCCGGGAATGCCTAGCTTCTCCTTGAAGAAGGCGAAAAAGGCCTTGGAGTACTTCTCGGTCGTCTCAGCTGTGATGTTGTCCAGGCTGACCTACGAAGATAGATATGTACATGAGTGGTGGATGGGACGACCGGGGAGACGAGTTGGGACTTACGACATTCAGCAGGAACGCAGGCTCAAACGTTCCCTTGAACGTCAGCGGCTTGTCGTGGTCGAGATGGACCGAGATGTAGTCCTCTGGCTTTCCCAACGTCTCTGCAGAGAACTGATCCAGGCATATCGGTTGAGCAATCATCGCAGCGCAAGGGAGACTCATAAACGTTACCTTGGAGAACTCGGTGCAGAAAGCCCTAGGGTCAGCAACGGCTACGTTCGTCCTGAGGTCAAGGCCTGGCATGGTGGGGGTATGGGGGAAAGATCAGGGTTTGACAATGACCTCCTTCTAGACCGGCAGAGCATATATATACGATCCCGAGACCGAGGTCATGAGTCGAGCTCTCTCCTGTCTTAGCAAGCCTGAACTCACTAAGTGTTCCTGCCTTGTCCATTCTCCGTCAACTCCACGAGCTCTCATGTACAACTCCGTCGTGCGAGTCGTTCCCATCGGTGGGCGTGGTGAATAGAACAGGCAAGAGGAGAAGCGCCAGTCTCGGGCCGTCGAGCGTCGAGTCTGGGACGCGTCGTTGACGTTCACGCGAGCGTCAGGGCCGTCCTATCCCCACACTGAGCCTTCTCAGGTCTCCCACCAGGCCTGAGACGACGCTGCAAGAGCCTCTCGAGACTGTGCGTATACTCCGTTTGATGTAATGTTCTAGCTAACACATGCAGTGGAACAGGAGAGCGCAGTTGGAGTTCACCATGGCTTCCACCGGCGTCGAGAAGGGAGTGGGATATACGCCCACGACGTACCAGACCACTCTCAGAAACACCCGTTTCGTCAGGACCGTGCTGCTCGTATCGTCCGCTATCCTGCTCTCGACGCTTTTACATTCCTCGTGGGTTCCAACTGGACTCCTCAATCTGAACTCTCAAGCACCCCCGGCGTTAGTCACGGACCCTGCGGAGGAGTGGAAGGATGACATCTGGCCGCTACGTGAGCAGACCCCCTGGGACATCTCAGTCGACTTCCCCTTCCCCCGACTCCTCGAGTACGACGTGAGTGAAGGGACATGGTTGCGGCTCGACGTCAACCCGAAGACCGGGGAGATCATATTCGACATGCTCGGGGACATCTACTGTCTCCCTTCCAGCGCATATAGCGAGTTTGCGCTCGGAGCCGAGTCGACCACGAGAGCTGTACCAGTCCTGAAAGGTGTGCCGCACGACTCCGACCCTCACTTCTCCCCGGACGGGACACAGTTCGTGTTCCGAAGCGATGCTGGACTCGGGGTGGAGAACATCTGGGTCAAGCCTTGGACGGGATGTGAAGCGGCAGATATCAGGCCCATCAACGCGTCAGGAGCCTTGCAGGACGCCCTTCGGACGCAAGTGGATGAAGAAGAGCTCCTCGCGAATTTCATCCCGGAAACCGAAGAGAGGAAGCGGAACAGACTGCTGCGAGAGGGTCGGCTTGATGGTGAGTACGCATGACACATGACATCCGTCTCGGGGGGAGTCTGCTCACGATCATGAAGCTCGTCGCGTCACCAACGAGACGTACAGATGGGTGTCGGACGCGCGTTTCCACCCCTCTGGCAAGAAGGTTGTCGCCACGAAGTGGTACACGTCGAGTCGCAGCCTCGGCGCTGGCGAAGGTTGGGAGTTCCCTATTCCAGACGAGAGCGCAGCTGTCAAGGCAGGAAGCGGCAAAGTACTGGTCGGACGTACGCTCCCCCTGGGATGGGGTGTCGAAAGCTATGGCGATCAGCAAGTTGGACCGGAACAGTTCCTGTGGCACAGCAACGATACAGTCATCTACTCCAAGAACGTCATCGATACGAACGGCGAATGGATGTACAGCAAAGGTACATGCGGTCGGCTTTGATGGTATGGGGTATAGCTGACATTACTACCTTCAGACGTCCACCAGGGTATTTATTCCATCTTCTCCACCAATCTCACCACGAAGCGCACTAAAACTCTTGTCGGCGCGTTCCCGGGTGGTGCGACACGTCCTGAGCTCTCGCACGACGGGCGTACGCTAGCTTTCGTGCGCCGCGTTCGTGATAACGAGGCATTGGTGTTGAAGTTCGTCTCTGTCTACTTGCTCAAACATCTCACGCCCTGACTTCTTTCTCTACATAGGGATCTTCAGACCGGCACCATCCGTAATATCTGGTACGGTCTAACCTACGACCTGAGCGTTGTCTCGGCGCCATTTGGGACCTACCCTTCATTCGCATTCACTCCCGAAGACGATGCCATCATCATCTGGGCTGCTGGACAAATCTACCACGTCCCGCTGCACACAAACTCGAACGGCGAACGTGTCGCGGGAAGTGACCCCAAGGTTATCCCGTTCAAGGCCCATATTGAGAAGCGTATTGCGGAGACGCGTCACAACAAAACAAATATCAAACGGGTCGAGACCGCCGATACCCAGCGCGTATGGGCGTTCTATGAACTTCGTGCAGACGAGACCGGCAAGAAGGTCGTCTTCCAGGGTGCCGGCGCTACGTACGTCTCAGAAATTCAGAAAGGCAGACACGCAGCAAAGCCTGTCCCTGTACTTCACCCGGAAGCTCCATATTTCTCCCCTTCCTTTGTTCCAAACACCGATGACTTAGTAATCCATGCCCGTTGGTCGGACGTGAATTTCACGACGTTCGAGTTGGCGAACCTCACGTCCGGGAACGCATATGAGATCTCCGGTCTCCCGCTCGGCCGATACTACTCCCCAGTTCTTTGCGCTTGCAAGGGTGCCGGGCGCAAAATTGCCTTCCTGAAGACAGGCGGTGACTATCTTACAGGAGACGTTGTCGCTACTGCGGGTGCAGGACTCTACGTCGGCCAGCTCACGCTCCCCTCTGATACCTCCAACAAGGTCGCCATCAAGGACGTCCGCTTCATCCCCTCGGAGATCAGCACATATGATGTTGTGCACACCCAGCTCCAGTTCATCGAAGTGAGCAAGAAGCTGCTCGTGCAGACTCCTCAAAGAGCGTTTGTCATCGATCTAGCGGCGGGTCCGAACGAACTTGGCGACTACCCACATGAGACGATCGCTACCGGGCGCATGTCATCTGAACTGGCAGTTCCACCGCCTACCTCGGGCTCCCTAAAGAGCGGGTCGAAGGTCGCCGTCGTCGACTTCTTCCAGGTCTACTTTGCTCCTTCTGTCAAGGCTGACGATGCCGTATGGAGCAAGCCTGCGAACGCCACAAAGGGTCTCACGAGAGTCAGTAAGGACGGGGGCCATTCTCTCGCATGGAGCGGCGACGGTACGAAGTTGTTTTGGTTCCTCGGTATGTGGATATCCGTGCATTTCATCGTGTGATATCGCTGTTGATGCGCCGTGTAGGTCCTTATCTCCACTATATTGATGTTTCCAAGTCGGATGCGTGCTCCGAGACCGTGCAGAAGGATCCGGACACGCTCGGCATTGAGTGCACAAAATCCTATACCGAGTGGCAGGAGGTGGACGTGGAGTACGAGAGCGACATCAGTAGGCTGAAGAGGGAAGCTGCAGCTTTGTCTGCGTCACGGTTCGGAGAAGAGGGTCTCAAGAACGCCGACTTCTTCATTATTGCTAATGCGACGCTAGTCACAATGGAGACCGGAGACTTGAAGTCCGACGTCCTCCACGATGCGGTGCTCGTGACGCGCGGTGGCGAGATCGAGGCTATCGTTGGTGTTCACGACGCTGTCTTCCCGTATGGCGCGACCGTGTTCGACGCGGAAGGAGGTCGGTCTCGTTCTTCGTGTCGCTAGTTCAAGTCATGCTGAAAGATCGGCATTCACCAGGATTCGTTGTACCCGGCTTCATCGACGTTCACGCCCATTGGAATGGCTTCGTCACCAATTTCCCCGCCAGGTCTTGGGAGATGGAGACCTTCCTCTCCTACGGTGTGACGACGCTCCACAAGTAGGTCGTCCCGTCTGTACGGGGCATTCGATAAACTGATATTGTGTGTGTCGTAGTCCTAGCACTGACACGGTGCTTGCATTTGCCGAACGATTCCGGATTGAACGCGGCCAAATGGTTGGCCCACGCAGTTACCATACAGGAGACATCATATATGGCGCTGGTGCTCCAGGCATTCATCAAGATATCGTGGACATGGACGAGGCTATGTCTGCACTCACCCGGATACAAGTTGAAGGTGGCCCGTCGAGCTACTCATACAAGAACTATAACCTGCCATCCCGGTGCGTGGTTTTTCATGGACCGTTGTAACAACGACTGAGACACGATTCAGGGCATCTCGTCAGAGGCTACTTCTAGCAGCTCGCTCTAAAGGGATGCTCTGCGTTCCCGAGGGTGTAGGTGTCTCCTGTCCATCTTCACTCTATATACAACTCACAGTCACTTAGGGCATGAACTACGACTGGGACCAGACCTACATTGTCGACGGTACGTGATACGAATCCAAATGTACACTTATACTGAATTCCCATCCCATAGGAATGACTACGATCGAGCATGCCATTCCTATCCCAGTGCTCTACGACGATATCCTGACCTTATACGCGTTGAGTGGCACCGGTGCTACCCCAACGCACATCGTCAACTATGGAGGTGTCATGGGCGAGCAGATGATATGGGCTAACGAAGATCTGCCTAACACCCCGAGGTCAGTGAATAAGTGTTTACATAGCTTGCATCACGCTTGACCATTATCGTGGCTAGGCTGAGGCAGTTCACTCGTCATGACATTCTGGAGGGTCTGACCGAATCAACTGCGCGACCACTGAGCTGTGAGTCTCGATCCGACTTCTTCCATAGAGTCGCACTTATGATGTCTTCAGCCTACCAACTCGTGAACACATCCATATCGACTGCGAAGATGGTTCGCAAGGGTTTGAAGGCGCACATCGGTGCTCACGGAGAGCCTCCGATCGGCCTCAACTACCATGCTGAGATGTTCTTCACCAAGCTCGGAGGTCTCACGAACTACGAAGTACGTGATGCACGAACGGCGCGCAGACGTCCACCACTAAATGTCGCCAACAGGTCCTCCGCGCGGCGACCTCTGACGCAGCTGAAACTCTTGGGATCGACGGCTCACTCGGTTCGCTCACTCCTGGCAAGCTCGCCGACTTTGTCGTCTATCCTCCTGGGATCGACCTTCTCGAAGGCGACATTAACAGTACAAGAGACATCCGCTTCGTGGTGAAGGGCGGCCGCGTCTGGGAAGCGTCTACTATGACGGAAGTGTGGCCCGTCCCTGGTCGGCGCAAGCCTACACCACCGCTCAACCCGGAGTGAAGCTGTTGGATGCTCCTCGGACGTGCGCTTGATTTTTCGTCCTCATGTACTATGAATTGGATTCGAATGTCATCAGCAGTGCATCAAGGTACTCTACGCTGTCCATAAGATGACGTCATGAGCCACGACGCTGTTCAACTCACCTGCCTTCAGTGGTTGCTATCTGAACCCGTAGACAAAGTCGTAGTGTGTGTACCTGCAATCTGGTACAATCCCACCAGCAAAAATACTTCGTCTTCTCAACGGGCAAGGTTATCAGGATATACACCAGCCCTTCGTTGAGGGGGTCGGTTTCTTCAACTTACTCCAGCTCCGAGTCATGCCAATGTCTCATTTCATTCGTATTCGAGCTCCAGCCTATGGGAAGAAGACGGCAACGCCTTGCCTGACACTTAGATACCGGAGGGCCACGGCCTCTGGGGCCCAGAGGCGCACTATTTCGATGGCCAGTACGTGCTCTACTATTCCGTCTCGGCCATCAGCAACTCGAACTCGTCTATCGGTCTCGCCACGAGTCCCACGATGGAGAATGGCACATGACATGACCTGGGCCATCGGTTGATCGTGACAAGTACAACGCCAGTACGTTGGAGCTGTTTGCGATATACGTATGCATGCTGATCAGCTCGAGGCTGACGCGTGTTCTATCCCCACAGTTGCGCCCAGTGCCATCGTAGATACCGACGAGGGGCTGAAGTTCTCATTTGGTTCGTACCACCAAGGGGTCTTCCAGCTGCCCATGTCGGACATCCGTACGCTCACTGCCGTAAATGAATCGTAAGGCTCCTCGGTTCGATTATCACAAGGAATGTCTTCGTTATGCACAGAAACCTCTTGGCACGCATCTTGAGGGCGCGAACGACCAGCCGACCCAAGGGGCAGTCACCTTACAAGTCCAAGGACTCGAAGTACTACTTCCAGTTCTTCTCAAACGGCTACACGCCACTGGTCAATGTATGTTCTCTTTTCACCGACCGCATCGTCGGTCTTAGCACCGTGTACAGTACTCACGTCGCCCTTCCCCAGGCGACACATACAAACTGCTCGTGGGCCGGAGCGAGAACGTGTCGGGGCCGTACGTGGACAAGGACGGGCACAAGCTCACTGAGGCTCTCGATCCGCCCGCGGGCTCCCTCGTCCTCGGGTCGCACGGCAATATCTACGCGGCGGGCGGACAGACCGTCTTCGCCGACCCCGTGGACGGCGCGACGGCATGGTCTACCACTACATCCCGTCCTACCTCGGTATCAGCTTCCTCGACTTCAGCTCTAGATCGCCCGTAGTCGTCGAGGAACGAAACTCGTTGAGATGCGCAGCTGCAGACGCTTTGTTTTCAAGTATTAGAAAGGGGGATGTGTATCGTATTGGTCCTACAATACTATGCTCTCTCCGGTCGTCCGGCATGGACTTGTGGATGCGAACGCGTCATCGGCCAAGAATTTCGGGTATTAACGTTGATCCTTGCGTGTCTCAAGCACGCATTCGTTGTCTTGGAACGAGTTCCATATTGTGTTTTGCCGGCCGTTGCCCACGTTGCCCCAGAGCTGGTGCGACGCGCAGGATCAGCGACACGTTTGATGTCTTGATCAGCATCAGCATTAGAGTCGACCTCGTTAGCCTTGCGCTTCTGGCCCCTGCCCTTCCTGCGTTCTGCAGATGTGTCCGCCGCTTCGTTGGAATGCCCTTTTGGAATGTACATATGTGCGTTCCTCTCGAGGACACGCACAAACTCGGCATCATAGTCCACGCACGTCATCTTGTAAGTACCGATCTCCTGAGGAGACGAACGTATGATGAGCAAACATCCGCCATCCAGAGTTGGCGTTGGACGTACCTCCTGTCCCAAGTCATACGCTGCGAGGATGTCGTCCTCCGTCAACTCTGCACGTATCCGCACGATGTCCGCCTTTGCCTCCTCTTGCTCCTCCTGAGACGGCTCGTAGTCCGGAATGTCCGTAGTCTTGCGCAACCACACTCGAATGCAGACTGCTATACCCCACCCCTTCTGCTTGAGGCCCTTGCCCCACGCACGGCGTACCTGCACTCATCGTGAACGTGAGCATCAAGCACACAGCGAGTTCGTATGTGGCTACCGCACCTGAGGCTTTTGGTCGATCCACGCTTGTGTCTGCAACGACTCCCCGGGCTCGAACTTGTACTGTCCCAAATAGATCCACTTGGCGTTCCCGTTGCAGATGAACGTCCGCATGGGCTGCTGGGCACCGTGCCACTCATTATGCGCACGTCGCGAGCTGAAGAACAGGCCCGGATATCCAGGGCGGGTAGGAGCGTGCGGGTTGAAGTCGATTGTGAGGAACGCCCAGTGGTCGAGCCCGTGCAACTCGAGCTTGTCTGGGTCGATGTTCGGAAACGTGCTTTGCGGGCTTCCGCCGTACATGCTGGAGATGTACCTCCGGACGAAGCCGTACTCTGCGATGCGCTTGGGGAGAGGGATTGGGTATCGATGGTTGATGTGGTCCCAGCCCAGAGCCTCCAGTATCGCGCCATCGTCGAAGAGGAGCTCTTCTTTCACTTTGACGTCCGGCTGTCCCATAAAAGTGCACAGGCAGTGAGCGAGGCAAGGGAACGCGGTGTAGAAACAGCGGGACAGGACCGCACTCACATTTCGGAGTTCTTGCAAAGCGGAGCGCAACGTTTCGGGGCTCGGTGGAGGGATGGGGACTTTGACATCCTCCTCCTTACCCTCAGCCCCGATCACCGAGCTCCTCGTAGATGAACCGCCGTCCATGTCGACGTCCATACCCATTCGGTCGTTTGCCTGAGAGGAATGAACGATGGCATCGCGACTGGCAAGACGGGGCCCGGAGGTCGTTTGACGAGCTCGTCGAAGACGAACGTCTTGCAGCCGGGGAAGCACGACTTCAATCCTGGGGAGAACGCGCCCGTCCCGAATGATCGTATTTGGATGCGCCGCAGAACCTCCAGGTCCAGATGCCTCCTCAATCAGTGGCTGAGCGTCCGCAGAGCTTGTTTGATCCTGCTAGGGAGCGCAGGCTCATCATCCGCGTCACCCTCGACCAGACACCATATGAACAATACATACCGGGCCCGCGCCCACATTCGCGACGGCAATGTCAGGTTTCTGTTCGACCTTCGGCTCCATCTTCAGAGTCGTCGGAAGGGTTACCCGTGCTTGGACGCGCTCTGCTTTGTAAAACATATCCGGAGTTGATGATCTATGCTTCTGAAGAGCATGTTTCTGGTGAGTGAGTCGATGTGCGCGTCTCATCCGAGTTTGGGCTCACCACGTCAGCCTTGGACTCGGTACCTGACTCGCGTTTGCCAAGAGACCGTCCGGAGTCATTGTCTTCAGTCTTGAGCGAGTAGCCAAGCTGCTGTGATTCCCAGACACGCTCACTTACCGATACTCGCGATTCCGAACATTGACCAACCTCAGGCTGTCCGGACTCGCATGTCGTGGGAGGTGCCCCATAAAGTTGGGTCCGCAATTGTACTGAGTCGAGGGCCTTGGGGGTGTGGTCTTCTACTTTGTGGAAAAGGATCCTCATGAGCACGAGAAAGAGAGATGATGTGTCGCACTGTCCACTGTCAACGATGGTCGGTAAGGAAGTAAGCTTTAGGTTCAATCATAATGCACAGACTCAGGAGCGCCGCGTCTCCGAGAAGCGCTGGTAATAGTATCCCAGTCGTCACCATTTGACCGACCACACTTCTATGCATTGATTTGAAGTATTAATCCTCTCCCTAGACTCACCGTCGATTGACTTTCGATCAGACACAAAGGTCTGGGGGACAAGACTCACATTCTCTGGAAGACTGTGGGGGGTACTCAGGGGGTACTAGTACCTAGGTCGCCCTGGACACAACCACATTGGCAGTCTACCGGAAGTCCATATCGTCTACCAGCTCGGGGAGCCGCGCTGATATCATTAGGTGAAGCGAAAGCCAGGGTCTGCAGGGAGCTCAGAGAGACTGCGAAGGTATGTACGAGTATGTACCGCACTGAGGCACCGTGAGAAGACGCTCGCATGTATAGGCTTAGTCAGCTTTGTGGCTATGGTTTAAGTACTAGCCGCACCGACTTCCAGGGCCGCTGGCTCGACTTCCACCACATAAGAACTTCACTCTCTCGCCGTTCAATGCTTTGTTGCATGTTAGATACGGCCCCACAAGCATCATGTAAGTACGCAAGGCACACCTGCTTGCACCCGGCGCACTGCAGGTTGGTCACTCTTGGCACGGGCATCATTCGAGGAGAACTTGTTAGCATCAACATTGTTGCGGTACAGCAGGCCCACCTTGAGAACTCCGTTTGACTGTCCGGGCACAGTACCCGGCGATAGCATAGCTTATGCTTAAATGACTAGTCATCTCCACCGCTATCTGGCGTCTACGGAGCACTCGGTGCCAGATGATTGAACTTGAACCACTGTCCCATCAAACGGCGTCGCTACTCGTACTCATAGACGTCCGTCACCTTGCACACG
Source organism: Daedaleopsis nitida (assembly GCA_022606115.1). Taxonomy (NCBI): domain Eukaryota; kingdom Fungi; phylum Basidiomycota; class Agaricomycetes; order Polyporales; family Polyporaceae; genus Daedaleopsis; species Daedaleopsis nitida. The sequence goes on from JABYQM010000015.1 coordinate 25,875, forward strand.
TTGACTGTCCAGATGCTCCACCAGCGCCCTCAGAGGCAGAGTCCCTCCGTTCATTCGGACCTAGAGAAGGCCTTTGGAAATACGCAAGGGGCCACCGCTCGGACAGCAACTCCATGCCCTGAAGCAGGCCGGGGAGCATGTGGAGAATGGCAAGATTAGGTGCAGGGAGTCGGTATAAAACCCCTCAACATCGTGTGCAATCAGCTCATTCACCACACCCACCCTCGCATTTTCACCCACCATGAAACTTAGCGTCGCATCGCTCATCTCGCTTGCTACACTCGCATTGTCCGTGCCGAATCCTCTTCCTGGAGGAGGTGAGTCTCACTAAGACGTTTCGCTTTAGCGTACTAACCGTCACCGTCGCTCCACTAGCAAATGTCGAGGTCCGCGATCCTGCCATCATGTACAACGCCGACAGCAAGAAGTACTTTGTCTTCTCAACTGGCAGCGGCATCAAGATATTCACTGCCGGCTCCTCGCTCAAAGGGTGCGTTCTCAACCCCAGACCGTCTTCGCAGTACTCACCTCGGCTACGACCGGCAGACCCTGGACGCAACATGGCGCAGTGCTATCCAACTGCACAGACCAGCAGTGTGGTGGCGGCACCTGGGCGCCGGACGTGCACTTCGTCAACGGCAGATACGTGCTGTACTACTCCATCTCGCAAGTCTCAAGCCAGAACTCGTCCATCGGTGTCGCTACCAGCCCTTCCATGGAGGCCGGCACTTGGAACGACCTCGGTCGGGTTATTAGTTCTAAGGGAGGCGACGCGTACAATGCCAGTACGTGTGACAATCTTATTGATCTTGACTTTGTTGAACACGGGACTGATTGGCTCGCTATGACCCCCCCCCTAGTCGACGGGAACCTCATACAGTCCAACGGGCTCAAGTTCGCGTTTGGTTCATACAACCAAGGCATCTTCCAACTCCCGCTGTCGGACATACACACACTGGCCGCGGTGAGCACCCATGGTGACAGCACTTGCTCGGCGTAGATGTCTGATTCCGCACGCAGGACCCGCCCGGAACTCACCTCGCCGGCGCGAACGGCCAGCCAACAGAGGGCGGGTTCACCTACAAGCCCCAGAACTCGTCGTACTTCTTCCAGTTCTTCTCCCACGGTGTCACGCTCTTCAACCCGAACGTACGTCCCGCACTCTCAAGTTCGTTGACACACGTTCACTTATATCTTAATCATGACGCGGACCCCGCAGCAAACCGACCCGATCCCCGCTGGGCAGGAATACAAAGTCCTCGTCGGACGGAGCAAGTCGGTCTCGGGCCCGTTCCTCGACAAGGCCGGGCACAAGCTCACGGAAGCACTGAAGCCCGCCGCAGGCTCCCTCGTCCTCGGCTCGCACGACAACGTCTATGCGCCCGGGGGCCAGAGCCTGTACCGCGACCCCGTCAGCGGCCGGGACGTCATCGTGTACCATTACGTGCCGCGGGATGCGCTGGGCGGGCCTGCTCGTCTGGGGATCAACTTCGTCGACTTCTCGTCGGGGTGGCCTGTGCTAGTCGACTAGTGAGAGAGCGCGAAGAAGTAAACCTTGTGCTTGCTGTACGAATACCTACTAGTGGAGTTCGCATATATTGTACATATCTCGCGTAACATCAGGATCGTCATCAGTTCCCGCCGAAAAACGGCTTGTCCCTCTTGTGCAGAGACGTTTGACATGGAGCTACTGGACGGGCTAGGCAGGACGACTTCGATTTTGATAGCGATATGAGCCGCACCTACAACACGCCTCAATGGCATGCTCACAGCTCACCGCGAAGCTATCAATAAAGTCAACGGGGCCCCAGTTGGTGGGCAAGCTTTCGAAGTTCGAGGTTCAAGTGGTAGGCCAGATGTCATATACGTGTCTTCGTAGCAGTAGAATACAAACAGATCCTTGGGTAACAACGAGTGTGATGCGTGGTCGAAAAGCCACAGACGTCAGAATATCAGGCAAAATGCAGAAACAGACACTAGCAACTTCAAAACACTTCCTCGCGAGGCTCATCAGAGCTCCCCATCTTCTCCGAGAACTGCGAGCTGAACCCGAACCATCTGTCGTTGCTGTTCGTCGTCGGCGTGCTGTTCAGCTCGAACCAATCGGATTCCGCGACAGACTGAATCTCCGACCCTTCCTCGTCAGACCAGCTCCCGGGAGAGCTCGAGCGGCTCTCCAGGCGCGCCCATGCGTTGTGGAACTCGAGATCGGAAAGCGGGGTAGAGGCGGCGGGCGCGGGCGGCGACCAACTCGGCGCAGGGAACGACGCCGAGAAGTCGAGTGTGGGGAGCACCAGCGACCGCGCGGGGTCGACGCCATGCGAGCTCGAGCCCCAGCTGCCGTTCACGTCCGACAGGCCCGAAAGCGGAAGGTCGCGCCCGAAGGCACGTCCGTTCTCGGACTCGCTTGCGCTCAAAGTCTCGAGGTCGGCGTCCATCTCCTCGGCCTCGGCGTGTGCTTCGTCGTGCCGTACCTCCTCCAGAACGCACCAGCCTGAGCCGGCTTCGCCGAGGATACCGCGCACCTTGTTCGCGGACCAGCCATCGAAGCGTACTTCGAGCACGGTACACAGGCCGCTCGGGTCGCCTCGGGCTTCGCAATGCACGTTGGGGTCGTCAAAAGCTCGAGCAGTGTCAAGCCGAGCGAATATGGTCGAGACCTTAAGGGCGTGCGTGCCATGGGAGGCGTGCATTGATGCGATGACGTTCAGAGGGAGAAGAGGGTGAGCGGACGACGGAGAGGGGTTGAGCTGCAAGGGGAGGCGCGTCGTAGGGGTAGGCGCAAGCGGGATGAGGAGGCAAGTAGTGACCTCAGGAACAGCGGGCGCGGGGAAGTAGTGTTCGAGCTCCTCTTTCTGTGACTCGGCAGCGGGAGTTGCGACGATGTTCTGCTTGAGAGGACGGAGGGGGACCTTCGACTTCTTCACTTCCTTCGCCACTACCTTCGCCTTCTGCTTCTCCATGCGAAGTCGCTGTCTCTCCTCTTCGATCCGCAGCTCCCAATCGGCCTCGTGGAAGGCCCGTGCATACACAGGGACATTCTCCAGCAGGTGCTGGAAGATGGGACGACCACTAGAGAAGTTCCGTGCGGTGCCGAGTCCGACCTGGGAGATATGACGAGGTACTGCAGGTGCGCGGGGCAAGAACGGCACTGCCAAGGGTTTGGAGAGGACATGCCTAGCAGAAAACGAGAGTCTCTCGTGGATGGTGGGCATCCGCGCGGCGGAGACATGGAAAGGTCGACTACCCGTGCTTCCAACATGAACAGGCGAGCGCAACGTACCCGGGGTAGTGAGGTGGGTGACGAAGCGTGAGATGAAATTGCGGGTCTGTTTGAAGACCGCCTGCGCTGTTGTTGTGGGGTGGCTTGGACCGCGAGCAGCAGAAACAGGAATGTGGATGGAGCGTGATGATTGTCCACCGCCGGGCGGGAAGTGGGCCTGCCCGCCCTTGAGGGCACGCAAGCCGTGTGATGCGAGTTGCATCGCTAGACGACGTCGAGTTCGTGCGCGATGTGGAGGAGGTGGTGGTCGAGGTCAAAGAGGGAGTGTGCGGAGCGCGAGGATAAGCTCCGCGGAGCGCCGGGAAGCGGCAACACGCAACCTCTCGGCCGCGGGGCGCACGTGATCGTGACGCGCTGTTATGACGCCACCTCGCGACTTACTGAGAGCTTAGAGAGCCGGAGCCTTACTAATAACTATCCATCACTACAGCTAGCTAGGTACTTGGCTTACTACACCACCTTCGGCCTCATATATTCCTACAAGTCTAATCCAGTCCTGGCTTCTCCATCGATCCTCGTCGTTCGGTCTCCTTCCCTCCTTCTCCCGCCTTCCCGCACAATCATAGCCTCTCGCCGCCTCCTCCAGGTCAGCATGCTCCGTGTCCTCGCATACCCTCATCGCATGCTGACCGCGAGGGGAACGCGTCGCGCAACACAGATTACTCGAGTATTATCAACAGGTAGTACTGTCAAGATGCCTCCGGTCACGAAGCCTGGTCACGAGAAGTACGACATTGTCTTCATCGGCGGTGGAAGTGGTGGTGTTGCGGGCTCGGTGAGTATCCGATCCTGCTATAACGATTGCCTCATAAGGTTGGGACATTGGACCCCGGGTTTGTCATATATTTTGCGTGGATCGTATAACAAAACGGTGCAATGGTCAAGAACGAGGATGATTGGGAGGCATACAAGCCTTCTGGAGCATCGTTTGCATGCGGACACCGCGCATGTCACGCGTAGTCCACCGTTGTTATTCGTGCTAGTACTCATTCATCCTCAAGCGCAGGGCTGCATCGTATGGCGCAAGAGTTGCGCTCATCGAGGCTACTGACCAGCTTGGTGGAACCTGTGTAAACGTCGGTATGTTACTGGACCCTCTAGCGTCTGAATCTTGCTCACGAACTGTTACTTCCAGGATGCGTGCCCAAGAAGGTACGCGCATATAGTCGGTTATGACTGTGCCATTCTGAACTCTCTACTCAGATCATGTGGCATGCGGCCGACATCGCGGAGAAGATCCGCCACGCCGAGGGCTACCAATTCAAAGGCCCCGGCATCGGGGCGCCGCAGTTCTCGTGGTCGACGTTCAAGCCTCAGCGAGACGCGTACATCCGCAAGCTGAATGGCATCTATGATAGCAATGTCGCCAAGGAGGACGTCGAGCTGCATCACGGGTTTGCGCGCGTGCTCTCGCCCTCGTCCGTGCAGGTCACACGCCCCGACGGGTCGACTTACAATCTCAACACCGACCGCATCTGCGTCGCTACTGGCGGCCGCCCGACCATCCCGAGCGACAATGAGATCCCCGGCGCGAGCCTCGGAATCAACTCTGACGGCTTCTTCGACATCGAGGAGCAGCCGAAGCGCGTTGCGGTCGTCGGCGCGGGCTATATCGCCGTCGAGCTCGCAGGCGTCTTGCACACGCTTGGCAGCGAGGTCACGATGCTCATCCGCGGGGACACCGTACTGCGCACGTTTGACCCCACGCTGGGCGAGACGCTCACGAAATGGATGAAGCACACCGGCATCAACTTCCGCCACGGGTCCAAAGTGAAGAAGGTCGAGGGTGCCAAGGGTCAGGCGTTGACGGTGCATCTGGAAGGCGGGGAGACGCTCGAGGTCGACGTCCTCCTGTGGGCGATTGGCCGCCACGCGAACACGGAAAACCTTGGGCTGGAAGAGGTCGGCGTGAAGCTGGACGAGAAAGGGAACGTCATCGTCGACGAGTACCAGGAGACCGGCGTGCCTGGCATTACCGCGCTCGGCGACGTCGCAGGCAAGGCCCTGCTCACCCCGGTCGCGGTCGCGGCCGCACGGCGTCTCTCTAACCGTCTCTTTGGTCCGGAGAAGTTCAAGAACCAGAAACTGGACTACGACGACATCCCCACCGTCGTCTTCTCGTGCGTCGCGTTCTCTCCCTCTCACCCGTTCTCGCAGCACCCCTGCCTCATCGCGCGCAGCCGTGGCTCATGCTGACCGCCTGCTTCCCGCTCCCCGCGCCCCGTGTTGCAGGCACCCTACGATCGGGACCGTCGGGCTGACGGAGCCCGAGGCGCGCAAGAAGTACGGGGACGAGAACGTCAAGGTGTACAAGTCGTCCTTCCGCGCGCTCTACTTTTCGATGATCCCCGAGGAGCACAAGGAGCCGTCGGTGTACAAGCTCATCGTGACGGGGCCCGAGGAGCGCGTCGTCGGCATCCACATCATGGGCCTCGGCTCGGACGAGATCATGCAGGGCTTCGGGGTCGCCGTCAAGATGGGCGCGACGAAGGAGGATTTGGATAACACCGTCGCGATCCACCCGACGTCGGCGGAGGGTGCGTCTGCCTGCTCTTCATTCGTTTCACTGCGCTTTGGTGCTTACCGCTCGCCTTGTCCTTAGAATTGGTCACGCTCCGGTGAACAGTGGTGTAATGGAACATGAACGGACATTCTTGTATGTCTAGAATTATACGGATAGAACACCCCCATTCTACGGATATCTGTCACGGAGACTGCAACCAACAGTGATATCAATGTTCACACTAGGTGTACAGCACTATCGGACACACTGTTGAGTGTTGTAGAAGAACGATTAATTGCCGAAAGTAAGTCCGACGACTAATACCCCAGTGTGCATACACTATATAAGTAACCAGTTCCGCGCCCAGAGCATGGCTGGAGCACGGCGAGCATGTACGCTAAGTACGATTGAGTAGAGAGTGAGTATGTATGTATGTGAGTATGTATGTAGCGTCGATGAGCCAGATAACGGCGCGACGTGGGAAACCAGCAGAGAGATGGCATGCGCATGGACTGTACGAGGAAAGACGACTTGGGAGACGAGCCCGAGGTGGCGCACGGGTGGGTAGGGAAGGGGAAGGGAAGGGGAAGGGAAGACTATCGCCGGCGGAGGAGGACGTGGCGGAATGGACAGATGCATATGGGATTGATGCTAGTGTGCGTGTGTGCTAGCCAAACTCGTGCTAGCGAGCAAGGGAAGAAAAGAAAAGGAGGAAGTTGGAACGACGTCGGACTAGCAGGAGGACCCCGAGCTCGGTCGATCGGTCGATCGCGAGCGGAGTGGAATGGACGACGGATCCCTCCTCGGGAAAGGTCACGATGGACGCTGCATATATGTGCGTGTGCGTGTGCGACTCGCTCGAGCCTCGGAGTCGGGCTCGAGTGGTCTGCAGGGACTGTGCAGATCCCGGACGTCCGGAGGGACGGACACGCGCGCAGGTGCACCCTTCATGAGGTGCTGCGACTTCAACGGGACGATGATCCAGATTCCTGTATACCACACATGCCGCGTAGCGCGGCCTGAAAGAGATAGGGGGAGAGAGAGAGGAAGCGGAAAGAGGAAAGAGGAAGAGGAGTGAAGAAGAGCCAGAGGGAGGACGGCAGCTACTGTACACGACTAAAGGGATCCAGTGAGTTATATATATCCGACGGAGTGCGGCCCAAAGAAAACGAAAACGGAGGGAAAACCGACGAACGGGGCAGGAGCGGGAGCAGGGGATGGGGATGGGGATGGGGATGGGGGTGCAGAAACGGAGTAACAAGGACCAAGAGGAACGCGATGCGCAGGTGTAGCAGCGGTGGTGTATGCGGATGCCATGGATGTATGTGTGTGTAAGTATGTGTGTATGCGACATGGACGGGCAGGACGCGTGGGCGTGTGCGGACTTGGTTCATGCCGGCACGACGCACGACGAAAACGGAGAGACGACGCGATGGTGCGTCCAGACTCCGACCCAACAGTGAGAGAGGCCCGGCGAGCGGAGGGGGACTCGGGGCGGGCCTGCCTGACGATGGGTGGGAGCAGGAGCAGGAGCAGGAGCACGGGGATTATACTGTTACGAGCGATAGGCGCCGCTGCCCCCCACATGCAGGTGGAGGAGTCTGGCAGTGGAAGTGGAGAAAAGGGGGGCGGAGAGGAGGGAGCAGCGGGAACTAGAGCCTACGGCAGAGGCGCGATATGGTATGTACACGGACGAGCACGACCGGCGGGAGGGATACAACGTACAAGATGAGACAGACGAGAGAGAGAGGGGGGGGGGGAGGAGGAGTATAAGTCAAGGATGTGGACGGGAGATGGTACGCGGCGACGCGTTTGCCTGTGCGGCTTTTGACGAGAAGACGGGAGACGGGACAGAATATGCACAGGCGAAGGCGGAGATTAGGCGCGCCGGAAAGTCGTCGACGGCGTGCGCGGGCGTAGTGTAGTATGCGTTGGGTTGGTGAGGATGACGGCGAGGGCGAGGGCAAGCACGGGCGGGATGGACCGTGTGCACCGAGGTAGGACAGTGGTAGTGTACACAGCGCACACGTCCAGCGTCGGCGATCCAGCGGGCGAGGGAGATGGCGAGATGAGTTGTACAACGCTCACACGAGCGGGGAATAAGATATATGATACAGCTCCGCCGCTTTTCGCGACGCGCGTGAGGGTCGGCAGCGACCGCTCAGCAGCAGCCACGACGGCAACAGCTCGCATGGCACCGACACGAAGACGCGTCCACGGTGGAGCACGCTCGGCCGAAGGCTTGCGGGTGGTGAGTCGTAGCGCCTGCCGTCTGTGATGCGTGCGCGTCGCGTCTCGTGTGCCGCATAGCGTCTCGCCTGCAGATGCCGTACGCGGGCACGCGCGACGTGCGTGGCTCTGACGGTTCGAGGGGGCGACCGGGGAGTATATCATGAGCATGAGAGTCGTGCAGAGGGGGGGATGTCGATGGGTGGAGGTGGGGAGGGGAAGGGGGACGACGAGACGGCAGCTGCACTCTTCTTGCACCTCCCTTGGACTAACTCGCCATCTCCGCCGCTGGGGTCCCGACCGTGCTCTGGCTCTGCTCCTCTTTGTGGTGTCGGGCAAACTTCTCGACCCCTGCGCCGAGCGCGGTAAGTCGACTCCGCTCCTGCATCGTCGTCGACCAGTGAGCGTCACATTCGCTAGCCACGGCCAGAAACAAAGAAAGAACTCACCACCTCCTCGTCCTCCTCGAGCTCGTCGTCCTCATCCTGGCCGAACCCGCCTTCAGTATCCTTGGGGCTCTCCTCGGCATCGCCATCTTCGACATCAGCGTCGTCGCTCGTCGTGCTCATCGCGCTGCTGCTCAGGCTCTCGCGTTCGTCGCCGTCCGTCTCGCTGTCGGGGTGAGTCACCCGCGTGATGCTCGACTCCGGCGTTGCCTGTGCGTCCTCTGCGGCGAACTCAGACTTCCGCGGCGAGCTGACAGGCGTCGCGCGCGCGATCTCACCGCTTTCCCGCCTCTCGACGTGCGACAGCGAATGAGTATGATGATGCCGGTGGTGCGGGGAGGGTGCAGGGATTGTAACGGCCTTCGTGATGTGCTCAATTTGCGGGGGACGGTGGGCATCAGATGCGAGGGGTGTCGAGGGGGAAGATGTCGGCAGCGCGGGGGTAGATGGCAGGGGGACAGCTGATGGACTGAACGGTACGTCCGCACCTTCATCTGACTGGTCCGCTTTGTCTGCCTCTGCCTGCTTGCTCTCCGCTTTCTGCTCGTCTACCTTCACCTCCGCGCTCTCCTCGGCCTGCCGCTCACTTTCATCCACTGGCTTGACCTCGGGCTCTTCCTGCACTTTCGCCTCCGCCTTCTCACGTGCTGCACGCTCAGCCGCCTCCTTCTCGCGCTGCTCTTTCCTCCGCTTCATCCAAGCCATGCCACTGCCATCGTCTTCTTCAGATGTAGCCTGTTTGGCGAGTCCAGCGGCATCGTCGCCGGCCTGTACACGGGACCAGATGGACGTCTGCCCGGCGTTCTTCACCGAGCCCATACCTCCATACCCCCACTCAACGAACTCGGGCTCGTCGGTCCTGCAATGGGACGAATTGTCAGCATATATTGACACGCAGTGCAACGTCAAGATATCGGGGGGAGCAAGAATAGAACCCGGCGCGTACAGATGGGAACAGGAGACACATCAAGATGAGTATGACGCACCTCACGTTCGCGAACGGGTTCGCGTTGTTCGGCTTCCGCTTCGCGCCGTACACACGCCCATTGAGCATCCTCTGCTGCTTCCTCCCACCGTTCGAGGGCAGCGGGGGCGGTGCCTTCGCCTTCTTGTCGTCCTTGCCGGACAGAGACGTCAGGCTCTGTGTCCGGCCAAGGGGGACGCCGCCTCCCCCACCGCCGCCACCGAAGAGCGAATGTTTCTTCTTCTTGCTTACGGGCAGGCCGGCTCCGAAGGCGCCTTCCGAGGTCCAGCGGTCAAGGGGTGCACCAAAGTCGGACGTGCGACTGAGACTGGCATCACGGCTGAGGCTGCTGTTGCGGCTGCCGCCGACCCCGAGGAAAGTCGTACTGCGGCCGCGTGGTGTCTCGATATTGATCGAGGCAGTGTCCTCTTTCGAATAAGTGCGGGGGAGGGGAGACTTGGGGCCGGAGCGGCCCAAAAGCGGCTTGAACACCTTGGACCATTTCTTTGCCTTGCGTGGGGAGTCGGGTGTGGAGTTGAAAGAAAGGGGCGTGAGGGCGGAGGACGACGGTAGGGCGTTCCATTCGTCGCCGAGTTGTGAGGGGATGGCGACGGCCGGGCCATCAAGTGGGGCGGGCTCAGCTGAGTCTGATGATGATTGGGAAGCAGAGGCTCCCAAGAGGAGAGACTCGCTTGGTAGCGATCTTCGGGTGGCAGAAGGGCTTGATGGGGCACTGGGGGTAAGGCTTTGTACTCGTTTGGAGAAGTCCGAGTCACCGTGGGGGGAAAGGGCTACGTTTGCGGCAGCGAGGGCGGCTGACATCGTCAGCTGATGCTCTGAGAGATGGGGAGCATCGTCGTCGTCGACGATGACGGGAGGGAGCATGTCCTCGTCGCGATTTACCTCTGGCAACGGGGCGAAGCGTATCCTACGGACGGTGCTATGGTTGGAGCCACTACGCGGCTTGGAGAGTGATGGTAGGCGGGCATCGAGGGGTGCTGGCGAGCCGTGTGAGGGACCGGGCGAAGATGACTTGGAATTTGAGGCTACTGGCGAGAAGTAGTCTGAGGCGTCGCCAGGAGCGGAGGAGGAAGAGGAAGAAAGGGAAGAGTTGGAAGGGACTAGGGCTGGGAGCTGAGCTGGGTGGTAAGCAGGAGACGGGGAGGGCGAGTGATTGGGATTGAGGAGGATGCCGTGCCTCGGGGCAGGAGAGTAGGAGTGGAGGAGGAGAGTCGCCATGGGCGTCGAGGAGAGGGAGAGGGAGAGAGCAGGGAGAGTAGGTAGCAAAAGAAGGACTTGGGCGAGGGAGGAGATAAAAGAAGATACAGTGGCACTCGCCTCTCGCTCCCGCTCATGCAGTCACCGCCAAGAATCCCCAGTACTCCCCGGGGTCCCGCTCCTCTGCGCTCGACACTGTCACGTGCGTCCATTAATCCCATTACATTCCCACAAACCATGTCCGCATTCAGACAACCCTCCGACTCTCCTCCTCTTCTCGCTTTCCAGCCCGTATTCTTCGTCGCGAAACGCTGCCCGCCTGCACCCGCTGCGCGACAATTGCCGCCAAGACCACCCTCGATCCCTGCGAGCTCCCCTAACAACGCCGAGTATTCGCAACTTTCCGTTTCAGCCCCATCGCCGCTTGCGCATCTCAGATTCTCACCAATCATCCATCTCCACTCCCAGATCTCGCCAGCCTCGACGACGCGTCCCTCCGGCCTCTTTCCTTTTCCCGACGTTCCTCCCGCCGCCAGCGTCTTCGGAACAATCTCTCCCAGCAGCAGCCCACCGCATTCCCATACTTACTCACAGGAGAAGCAGACACGTACTACGCCTGGCTGTGCGCGGAAGTAAAGCTCTTTGTCCATATACGTGCTTTACCCCGCATACGCACAGCACCGATCGATCAACAAGGTGGTGGCGCTCGACACCGGCCGGACCCCCTTCCATTTCGAGTCAACCGACCCGCCACCCCCCGAGCCCGACGTCCGGTCCAGGCCCTTCGCCGCCGCTTGCTCCTTCCGCCAATCACTTGACCTGAGAGGTTCAAACCGCGTCCATGGTCCACCCTCCGGTCTTGTGATCCTCGTATGGACGGCGTCACGGCGTCGTCTGTACCCGTCTTGTCTCCAACTCGAACTCCATAGCAGACTCAGAAACCCCTCGCAGCTCCTCTTCGTGATCATCTACCCCGGCCCATCTTCCGTCCTCATCCACATCGCGTTCGCAACAAAACGACATACTAGTACTGTTCACAGGCCTATGTGTGTGCCACCGCCCCCGAACCTTGTTTCTGCGCGCTTTCTGCCAGCTGTTCATATCAGACCAGATATCTACACACAATGCACTGTGCACAGATCGCTCCGATATCCTCATCTCGAGTGCGCACACGCACCATGTACGCGGCGTCCATGGTATGCCCCGTCTGCATTCGTCCGAGGCCCATCGACATCGCGCGCGATCGATCCTCGTGTGTGCACGACTGCACACCAAAACCGCTCGTTCTCACTAGTCTCGCCCTAGTCTGACTCGGAGGGCTTGGAAGCAAGCTTGGATGGCAGCAGCTGACTTTGCATGGGCGCACAATCCGCCGCTCGCACTTCATTTCCCTCGGGCTCGACGGAAGACGAAGACACGCACACGCTTCTCCCAGCGTCGGCCCTGCTATCGACTACATCGACAGCGCTACATATGGCTCGAATCTGATTCGACATTGCCTTCGGCGACTCAGGACGTTCACGCCGGACAATTCGCTGCGGAACCAGCAGTCGACACGCCGCTCTCGCTGTCCGTTCCGGAACCGCCTTGCTCATGCATCATGCCCCCCATCTTCAGCAACTTCTCAGGCCAAAATGCGTTTCATAGACTAAGGTAAGGTTCGTGGACGTCTTTCATACCGGCTATAAATCCCTCACGCCGTTCGCCATACGATCTCAAGCGATAGGGCGAGGTAACGACGATGTCGTAGGTCTCCTTCCATGTATCCGTCCTCGAATCGTCTAATAATACTACACACACCGTATTCTTAGCTCGTCGGCGCGAGGTCCCCTCGCCTCCACGCACTGTCGCGCCTACGCCGAGCCCCGACGACTGTTCGGCTTCCATAGCAGGTGCACGCGACTGTCCCCCCTATCAAAAATAAACTCCTCTTTACGACCTCGGTCTTTAGCACTCACTGCGCACTCGAACAAGGCCACAGCCGGACCAGCCTCCGAGGTCCAGGCGGGCGATGCGGGGCATGGACAGCACTGGAAATACAAAGCATGCATTCGCAAGCGTCCGAGCGCCCTCTATGAATTCTCTGGACGTTCGACATTCCGGGGCCAGTGGCCACGATGGGCGATCCGTGTGCATCCACGCCCCCACACCGGCCGTGGCCCGTGTCGCGGGGTTAGGATTGCGCGAACCACCCGCGCCACGACGGCCGCCCCCACCCGCTCGTCTCAGAGTCTTCGCGTTCTGATGGACCCATACACGCCCACACTCGCGCACCCATCGCGGTCACGCACGGGCTACGGCGCACCGAGCAGACAGACGTCCGCGCACACTGCAGCGTGTGGCCGTCCGGTGGAAAGACTTAGGTACATACGTCCTTACAGCACCCAACCACGCGCACGCGTACAACTCCGACAATCGCGATCCGCGTACGTGCATCCGGGCCTCCGCCAGGCCTAAGCGACAACCTCGGCCTGAAGCTTGAACAAGCTCGCGGGTCGCGCTGCAGTCCGAGTCTAGGTTCGGATGGAGCCGCGCTCTCGAGTTCTCGAGCTCCACGCGCGTCCTCCGCGTCGCGATCGTCGCCCACGCGACGCGCCTTCCCGCCCTTGAGAGCAACACTTGTCGCGAGCTCGAGCGTGCCCAGCTGCACACTCGCAAGCGCAGCTGCGGTCTCTGCAGGCTGCGCTCCGGCGCCTGCGACCTAGGACGTCCGAGCCGACGGGTGGGTCCGCGCACACCGACGTTCCGTTCGCGGGTCCTGTCAGTGTCGGTGCTGTCACTGCTGTCGGTAACAACGTCGACAGCGCACGCCATTGCTCGACTTGCATGCCGTACTCACATGTCGCTGTCAGATTGAGGCCGCGCCAACGTCCGACGTGAGACATGGACTTGTGAATATACTTACACGCGCGCGGCCGGGACGCGGGCAGGGCCGCAGAAGCTTTGCGAGTGCAGTTTATTTATTATGGTCGCGACTTTGCAGTGCGCGCTGCGCCTGCTGCTCACACACGACTCACCCACTCTAGATCCGGACGACCGCGCGCGCCATCGAGAGCCTATGCCGTCACGGGCTCGCCCCCAGGACACCGGGACACGCACGCACGCGCCGCGCTCGCCCTCCGCCCGCAATGTCCGTCCGGGATACATCGAGTTCGCGTCATCCGGATCCATGGCGGCCAGTCCCGCGCGTCGTCCGAGACTCGAGTCCTGGCTGACAGCGCCCAGCGCCTAACCTAATCCTCAGCTCGAGAACACGCCAGATGGCCCATGGCATTGCCAGTGCGGCGCGTCTTCGACTTCCGGACGTGACCCGCCGCGTGACCGCGCAGGTAGAGCTGGCTGCTCGCGCGTTCTCGTACTTTCGCGCTCTAGAGCTTGGTCGTGCACATGCACAGATCTGGACCTCCGACTGCCGATGAAGAAGTCCCTCCCCGCGTCCTTCAAGCTCGCCGCCACGCCCAACACACTGGCTACGTATACGCCCCCACGCTTGCCGGTCCTGCGCGAGTGCCGTCGTGCGCAGGCACCCGAAGTCGAACTTGGACGCCCTCATGATGCTAGGCCTCGACGGCAACGACCCCGAGCGAGGCCCGTCTGACTTGTCGCTTCTCCGGGGCTGGCTGACCCCCGTTGGCCGCGTGCTCGCAGGGAGAAGCCCGGGCCCTTGCGGCAGCGCGCGCCAACACCGAGGGTGTATGTAGTACAGTACTGCTGCGCGCTGGCGACGTCGACTGCCGTGGTTCTTAGTACGCGGACCCAGCGACGGGAAAACGCGCGCGTACGTCCGGAGCGCGGAAGCGCACTTGCGCGTCTTGGCCGCCTGAGGCTTGAGACCACCTGGTACACTACTTACTCTTACTCAAAGCACCTCAGGAGATCCGGGACGCCTCCACCGTCAGCCCAGCCAAAGCACTCAGCACTCAGGGGGCTGTGCCCGCCGCCCTCGCTCGTGATTCGTCTTGACTCTAGAACTCGTCTTCCGTCTGCGCTGGGATGCTTAGCAGTACGCCTCTCAGCCACTTGCGGCTATCCGCGCTCCGCAGGCTGTACGACTGTACAGTATACCCGCATCTACCAACTGACGTAGGAACACAACACAACGCCCCTGCGGACCGACCGTAACGCGCCCATACATAGTACTATGTACTTGGTGCTGCGTACTGCGTGCACGCCAGTGACGACTCGAGCTCGCTGCGCAGAACATCAATGAACTTCAAGCCGCGCTCCAGGAACGCACCGCGCACATCTCCGTGCACGGACCGAGCTCTTGAGGAGGCTTCGGGCCCCCAGATCGCGAAGCTGGCCCCGGGTTGTCCATCGTCCAAGCTCAAGCTCTCAGACTCCTCGGAGCTTCAACCTGACTTGGATTGCCGCAAGCGTGTCGTCGGCGCGGTGCATCCTATCTATGCTATCTCCTCCACTGCGCAGACTGTGCGTCTACCGTCGCTGCCGTGAGTCTGAAGTCATGTATGCAGTCAAACGTGACGCGTTTGACGTCTGCGTCAAGCTCGTCTTGACTCTTCGCCGCTTCGTCTTCTCCCGCCGTCCGACTCGCCCGGGATCCCGATGACGGACGTCTCGTTACGCGATATCTTGTCGTATATGTACTTATTCCAACAGGCTGTTGGAACCCGATACTTGCTGCGCATTACGTCCCCTTCCGAATCCATCCTCGGCTTAGTTCGCGCACCGAGCGAATATGTACCGTCGTCGGACACCGACAAGGTGGGTAGGAAGTTTGAGACAATGCTTACTCGGAGCGCCCACCAGCAAGAACGCTCCCTCCTTCCGGTTTACAATCCGATGGCCATTCGAAGCAGCTTTGAAGAAGAAAAGAGCTCCCAGGCCTAGGACGGAGGGCGGATGACACCCGCATCCAGGCTAGCCGGAGAAGGTCAAGTACGACGCGTGTCCACTGTCGGCTGATGCGCACGGGCATCATCACAAGGAAGACATCACGCGTATGCATGATGATGTATTTGCTCACTCTCGAGCTCGTCGCTCGCCCGCTCGCTCTCGAGACTTGAAAGTTGAGCAAGACGCATTCCCAACATGGCCGCCTCGTGCCGTACGTGGCCCGCCTCTTCGGACTTCCGCCGCGATCCGCGACTCATGAAACCACTCGCTTCTTGGGTCGACGCTCCGCTGCCTGCGTCCCTGACAGCGTACTTATGTATATACATACTTAGGCTATAGCCTATACATACGCGTCGCGCCTCGAGGCTCGAGGCCTGAACTCGGAGGCGCGACTCCTGGCACCGCGGCCTTCCGGGATGCGCCTACTTACTAGTGGCATCCCGACCCGCGTCGGCGGTCGCGCGACGTGGTGTTCGCACGCGCGTACGTACTCATCTGGTACTCATGCTCAAAGTTTGAAACAGCTCAAACGCTCGTATGCAGCCTCCCGGGCCCAGCGTCGGCCGCGGGAGACTCGGGCATCCGGATTCCGGACCCAGAGTTCAACGTTCAGAACGCACGCCATCCGAATTCGTGGCATGCCACTCAGCTTCGACCAACCCCCTGACACGTGGAGGGTTTTGGTACATATCTATACGTACTTAGCAGGCCACTTGCGCTCAGCGTGCGCGCGGGGCTGCAACGAGGTGCGCTGTTTGATTGCACTCGGGGCTGACGCAGTATTACTTGGCACGCGGGGTATGTATCCGTGGATCGGGATCGGCTCCACGGTGGGACCGTGGACGCGCCGCCCGGACGGGCGGCAGGGCTTGGCAGGTCCCGGATTGTGAAAACTTGACAAGCGACGGACTGGTGCGGTCGTCAAGAGTCGTCAAGCCGGTCACTGCCTGTCACTGCCCAGTGCGGATGGCGATGTGCAGTGTAATACTTACCTACTCCGCAAGTTACTTAAGAAGTTACGGTGTATTCGTCTACGATGTATTCCGGCACCCGGGATATCGTTGCAATCGGAACGACGGGTGGGGCGGGGCCAGCGTGGACGAGGTTTACTCGTACATACCCGATACCCCAGACAAGGATCTCATAGCATGTGCTGCAAGTGTTGCGACATCGACTTCGATATGTACTTGTATGCTTCACGATGCCCAAGAGAGATAGCTCGCAGTCCGAGCCGGGACGTCAAGCCTTCATGGGGAGGAGTACGATGAACTCGTGTCCTTCGAGCAGATTCCCGAGCGACCAATTGTTTTCGGCGAGGTAGTGGCTGAGGATCGTGTTCGGCTCTTCGTGGTTCACGAAGAAATTGGTGTTCGCTGAAGAGACCGTGCCATCCGCGACGCTCGCATCGAACAGCGACCCGCGGACTTGCGCGTCCTTCAGATAGCTCACGCTCGAGCAGCGCAGGACCGCTGCCGCGTGCTCCGCGACGAAGCGCAAGTCGAGGTTCTTCGGTGTGCGATCTGCAGAGTAGTTAGAAGAGCATACTACATGCTTTGGGACTATGAGCACGTACCGATAATTTTGCAGACCGCGTGGCACGCGGCCGGGTGCGAGGACGCGACACCCAACATAGTCACGTTTGCGAACCACCGGTGGAGCTTGAGGCGTCGCAGGAGGTCCGTCGCGATGTGTTGCCTGCGCATGTCGGCGCGCACGACGAGCTGCGTGACCCAGCCAACGACATCTGGAGGGAAGACGACGTCCGGGATGAGCCACGGAACCTGGATTCACCGATCGTGGACGGAGCCCGTACCGGAGTCCCCGTACCGCCATTTCACGGCGAATGCGTGCCCGACGTGCTCTTCCCCAAGACGGCACATCGCTAGAATCGCGTCGTCCGGGCTGCTTGTGCTCAAGATCTGTCGGCGCAAGACGGAGGGCACCATCTTGACGCGATTGCCTGCCATCCAGGGTATGCCATCATGAGCTTGAGACCCGGACGACTCGAGAGAGCTCTCATCAGATGCGCGTAGCTGGTCTCACCAGGCTTGAACGGTGCAGGCGCGTTCGGTGCCCACACGCCGTAGTTCTCGCTGAACAGCGTCGCGCACGCCTTCAGATGCGCATATGTGATCTCCAGGCCAGTGGCGACGTCGAAAGTAAATCGACCGTTCAAGGCGGTCGTCTCTGGGCGCGTGAGGAGTAGATTTGGGTTCTCGCCGTGTGCTGGGGAGTCGGCAGACATGACGATGGGCCTTGAGCGTGAGTTCGAGGAGTAAGTCGAGTCGAAGGTCGGAAAGAGAGTCAGAAGCGAGTCCCGTTCGAGTGTGTTCGAGAACCCCAGGACCTCTGAGCCTAAAATCGAGTCATGCTAGTCTTCCGTGGGCAAGTTGTGAGTTCGCCGCACAGAATCCGTAGAGATCGTGTATACTTACCTACAGAGAGGCACTTCCTGCAGCCAGCCTCGGTCTCGACTCACTCGCGGTCGTGGTGGATGTCAAGTAATTCTACTTACGCGAAAGGGTAGATACACAATACCGTAGGCGGGAAGTTCGAGGATGAATTCACACCAACTGTCCGCAGAACGCAGAAGCGCTGCCGCCCCGGCGGCCGGGCGTTCGATTCCCGATGTAAACACTTCTGTAAATATGCCAATTCAGAGTGTTTCTGGCTGTTTCTGAGCCCTGTGAGAGCTGCCTTGGGCTAAGTAAGCAGCAGATAGACTTAGATCTCCTCAGAAAACACTTCTGGAGATGGTTTGGAATCGGGCGTCTCTAACATCCTAAAAGGTGAGATTAGATAACAAGTAATCGTCAAAAAGCGCCAAGATCGAAGTTGTTATCTAATCTCTTTGGTCTGGTCTATCTCATATTGCGTAGTAAGTAAGAGTCTCCAAGACCTAAAAAGCAGGTATAAGTGTCTTTCCAAGTAAATCTTCTATCCCTATGTCGGCAAGAACAGGTCTAGTCAAGGCAACAACGAATTGCCTTTCTTACTTGTTCGCGACAAACATGCTTACCTCATGATACCCGTTTGGGTTGTCAGAGACGCCCAGTTCTGAACCATCTTCTGAAGTGTTTTCTGAGGAGATCTAAGTCTATCTGCTGCTTACTTAGCCCAAGGCAGCTCTCACAGGGCTCAGAAACAGCCAGAAACACTCTGAATTGGCATATTTACAGAAGTGTTTACATCGGGAATCGAACGCCCGGCCGCCGGGGCGGCAGCGCTTCTGCGTTCTGCGGACAGTTGGTGTGAATTCATCCTCGAACTTCCCGCCTACGGTATACACAAACATGCGCTCGGCGAGCGCCGCGCTACGTCATCACTCGTGTCGCTCCTTGTCTCCTCCCACATCCACAACACATGTTAAAATCTTCCCGGAGCGTTGCGCGCGGCGACGCATCTACGCGGCGCGCGCCAGGTGCGCGCACGTTCCTTATCACTCGCCTCGAGGCGCGCCCAACTCGACGGTCGCTATCCGAACGGCGCGGGCGAGGTGCGGGCGAAGTCGCGAATCCGAGATGGTGCTACACACTGCCGAGTCGTCGGAGGGAGCGAGAAGCGTCGATAAGAAGTACGTGTTTCTGCGACAAACAACTCTCCGCGGCGCGAGGGGTGCTCACCCAATTGACTGCTGTAGTGAGAACGCACATGTGTCGCCGTGGCACGCTCCCATCGCACAACCATCTTCCCTGACGTCCGCAGTAAGTACTCTATCATACAGGTCGTCGGGCCTCAGGACCGCCGCACCCCTGGAATGTGCGTAGCGAAAATTTGTAGGACGTCATAATCTGCATCAAGCTCTTACGGCCGCATTACAAAACCCATCTCCGAGGTGCGCGGACTCGTCTCGCTCGTTCTCAGAGCTCGTGGCAGCCCGGACTCGTATTGCGCGTACTTACAACGCACACGGGCACGTCAGCGAACCATTCGCCGGCCGGAGAACTATTCAGCCCGCGCGGAAATGAAGCACTGGCACGCCCGCCGCGGCCCCGCCGTGCACGAGCTGACGTGGCTAGCCCCTTCTCTCAGCTCGCGGTGGTAAGCCCGTTTCCTTGTTGATCATTCCCGCGCTGGAGGCGTGCGAGGTCGCGAGGCCGCCCTCACACTGGTGACGGCACCGAACGCCTAGACGGCACGCATGCGTCGCGCCACCAGTCTCGCTTCACCTTGTTCTGGCACTGGCACTGGGATGCAAGAGTTGACGGCTTGGGTCGGTCTTGACGCTCGTTTTCACGACAGGAACCCATGGGCGACGAGGCGACGAGGCCCCCGAGTACTGCGACACGGTCCCACGCAATCTCCGACGTTTTCGCAGCCCGTCCGGAGGCATGTCCAGCCCATCTTCGCAGGGCGGGTCTTTAGAAACATTCGCGCGCGAGTTGAGGGACCATATCGAGCGAGGAGACGATCGTCGCAACGCCGGGATCAATCCCGCTCGGATTTAGCGCACCTTGTCCCCCTACGGAGTGGTTGCGCCCGCTGCCTCTTCTCCGAATCTCAAACGTGCAAAACCGGGACCTGGCGTTGGACACCGGTCTCCAGTCTCCCGGCGCATCTAGCACATCAGTGATGGAAATTTGGAGGCTCGCTCTGTGTGCTGCGATCCAGCCGACCTCGGAGAAATCCGCGTGTTCGCTGGGTCTGTGCACCAAAGTCGCATCCCGTACTTATTTGGCGTGGGTGCGCCGAGGAGGAGGAGGCTATGCTTGTCCGTCTCACGGATGCAAACGCGCCCTTTGCACTCACAAGGTGGGCTCTTACGACTTTGTAACTTACACTAACCTTTTTTTTTTGATTTGATATGCGCTTGGTATACGGTTCTTGCCAGTGCGCCACTACCACCTAAGGACTCGAAGTGCAACTTGGCAAGCCCCTTTTAACCGTCTGCCACCTTCTGGACCCGGCTTGGCGACGTGAGTGTGGATACTGACCGCCCGTCGACCGTCCTCATGGGATATGATAATGCAGCCTTATGCGGGGCTGCTGCCGTACACATGTTGCGCGTATCAACCATTGGTGAGCAATGCTTGCGATTTCGGTTTGATTGCGCTCCAATCGCGCTGATATATCATCATGGGAAGCATAGCGCGAAACCGACACATCTATGTCGGGAATCCATGTTCGAGCCAGAAATGCGCTCGGAAAATCGCGCAGGCACCCATGCACTCCTCCAAGGCGGCATCGGTACATCCTCGGGGCTTGCAGCTCGCACTCGCCACTCCTGACATGGGAGAGCTGGCGGGACGGGCAGGAGAGCGTAGGAAAACG
This sequence comes from Daedaleopsis nitida, assembly GCA_022606115.1. Lineage (NCBI taxonomy): Eukaryota > Fungi > Basidiomycota > Agaricomycetes > Polyporales > Polyporaceae > Daedaleopsis > Daedaleopsis nitida. The sequence continues at coordinate 46,646 of JABYQM010000015.1, forward strand.
CTGGCTCGTGGATGCATCTGCGGTACCGCACAGGGCCGCACTCGCCGTTCTCCCGTGCCTATCTTCCGGATGACGCCTTCCCCGGTGCGTCGCGGGGAACCAACCATCTCTGCGGGCACTTCCTGCACTGATGGCTCGCAGTCACCGCCCCACAATCACCCATCGTCATCGGATCCATCGCACAACCAGGAGATGTCCTGAGGCCTGAAGGCTGGCGAATTCTAAACACGCCGTGGTACTTTCCCTGATGCGCTCTCCAGGGAAGGCTTCTTGTCCAACTCCGAGCGCCTTCTTGTACCACGGACTGCGCGTGCATCACATCGACCAGACTGAGCTTCAAACGTCCCGCTCTTCGACCGTGGCTTCCAGAGACAGCGTACTACATACGCACGGTGTGGCGCGGGCCTCGGACCCGGACCCGTACCGTACAGCCATACTACAGGACTGGCTCGCGCCCATTTCCCATGGGAAGCTTCGGTGTACGTCCCGAGTCGGTGCCCCGATATAGAACTCGATAGGTACGACGCTCTCTTCGATGATCGCAGCCGCCTAACTTTCTCGGTTGAAAGGCGCGAACGTTGCTCAGGCTCGACGTCCGCGTCCTCAAAAGAAGGTATGCAGGTCTCCTCACCGGAAGAGATGATAGTGTTCGATGCAGGGGATGTCTCACAGCCCAGGCAGATGACATATCTACTCTTGAGTCGACGCTTCTTTTTCAATCCTCAATACCCTCGCCCTCGACCCCCAAATCGAGATCCATAGCGCCAGCGTTCAGTTCGGGTCGGTTGAAGGAGCCTCGTAGCGATGGTTTCCCGGCCGTTCAATACACAGTTCAAGGATCAGGTGAACATGCACGTATCTCCTCCCGCGCCGACTTACACCTTGCAGGCGGCGCTTGGCAACAGATCTGCGAGAATATAAGTAGACTGCGCCTGAGCATTCCCGAGCCATCCGGAAGGTTCCCTTCTCAGTACTTACTAGAATCCGAGGCCGACGACGATCTTCAGGACACATCTACAACTGCGTCCGGTCGCAGTGAAGAAGTTCCCGAATCGTTGCGCGGGGTACGAACTTGCGCGATCGACGCAGGTTCGAGTCCGTTCGCTGGATTTGCGCTGTCGCAACCGCCCCCGGACCGCGGGCCCTCCGAGCCTGCTTGGACAGACAACACGATTTTCCTGAACACCTTGTTGCGCCACACGTCTCTTATGCCCTCTGAGCCCTATCGGGCCCAGGGTTCCGATCGGACCGGCGAGTCGGCGGCAACAATGTCGTCTCTCAGTTAGTCCGCGCGCAACTATGAGGTTCGAGATGTGACCGAACTCATCGCGTCCATCAGGCCACCGTCCTTCGAAAAATCATGCTTGGTACGCACTGAGCCAGAGCTACTTGACTTCGCCACTCCGACTCATTCCGAGCTAGGCGGACCAGTGCTGGAGGGATAGAGTATCGTCGGGACTCTTCGGACCCCCGAGGACGTCCGCAATCAAAGTACACACCGTTATAGGCCAGCGCGCTGCTACCGATGGTGTTGTAACAGCGCACCTCGGGGTCCTACCTCTGAACAGCCGTAGCGGGACTAGCCACGAGTTATGTCATGACTCCCCCGCCTTGGCATTGGCAATCGCTACTCGATGGTCCACGGGACGCTGGCCTGCTGCACCTTCTGCTTGGCTTGAGAAACTATCAGTCCTAGTGGCGTCCGACCCTCACTGACCGCTTCTGTAATCCGGGCGTTCGCCAACCTCACCGCTAGGTACGACATTGAATGACCCTCGGACCTCAGGCTCGCTAACCGCAAGCTCCCCTCCCCTGCTCGCCCGTTACGAGAACGCTTGGGGCGACAATAGAACACCTACCAGTGCTCCAATGACACCCAGGGTCGCGGATGTCGTTAACGTTCATCATGCAAGGCCAGCAGCGTCTGGCTGCTCCGGCTTGAGCGCATTTCGCCACAGGATGGTTACGATGACAGACGCCCGGCACCGTGACCCTCCAATTTGCTCTTACGGAACGGACGGTTCAGTGGCGGCGACGGGTGCGTACGTTCTGCTCCAGGGAGACGGCACGCTGCTGATGTAGTATTGTATTGCAGCCGGATGGGGTTTCGGTGCTCGAGATGCCTCCTGAGGGCATTTTGCGACAGGTTGTGCGCAGACCCAGTTGAGCGTGTGGGCTGCGGGACTCAACCACCCGTTTGTTGAGCTCAGAGTGTGATGAGGTCAGTACAGCGTCAGCGTACCGGTGCGCCGGGTGTCGACGCGATGTGCCGATGTTTTATGGAGGATGCTCTTCGCGAATCGTAAGTTTGAGCGCGGGGATCCAGAGGGGTTCGGGGGTCGCTATGGTGCGTATATGATCAGTGCGTATTTGAGGCTCTTCTGATGACACCCTTCCCCGCCTCTTTAGTCTCGCCACTAGCAGCCTCCGAGGCCTGCTAAAGAGCATTCTGCGATAGGCTCCTGACGTTCACGCATGTCAGGGACTCACGTCGGACTGTGGAGGAGAGCGCGGCCTCATGAACAAGTCTCAGTCGATCTGAACGACTCGATCCTCCCCGGCATCAAACGGTACGTGTGTTGCACGTAGCATGTACAGTCCCCTATATCTCATCACCCACGCATTCCCAGCCACGCCCCTGTAAGTGAAGGAAGGTTGCCTGGAGCCACTTGAGTGGGTGCCCACAGCTGCTGTGAGTTGTGCCTGTCATGTGTCTCTTCCGCCAACTCTACACATACTTGCGGTTACGTTTGTTCTCTTCTCTCGATGCTTGGCATGGGTAAGTTTGGTCGTTCGCGCGTATAACCGTCTGCCAAGACAGCTAGACATGACAAAAGACTTGTGTAGCTACTATCTTCTCTTACGATATCGTCGGGACAGGGCGCTGACTTCACTCGTTTGATATAGGAGCTCGCTGAGATCACGGAATCCCCGGCTAAACAAGCTTTTTCTCCTCCAACCTCCGTGAGTCTTTCCATTGGATCGTCGAGGTCACTGACAGTGAGACTGACGCAGACATTCTACGTTAGGAATCATGTAGTGGCAACGGATGCGACTTGATATTTGCCATGCAGAGAGTCCGAATATTGGATTTTTGATTCTTCCCATCTTGTACGTTGAACCTCGGCTGCCAAGCCTGAATAGATCTTGAGGTGCGCGCTCTCCAACATGCCCCGAGCTCTCGATTGCTCTGGTGACTATAGAAGAGGACCACTAATGAATTGTACTCAACAGATATGTCAGCTTCGCGGCGCGACAGAGCCCAACGGAGCCTCGCTGAGTGATCTTCACCGGGACTCGAGATTATTCAATTGGCAGGCCACCGTGACCCCCGTCCTTACACACGCGTCGAAGTCCGCTCGGAACTGCAGCCCTCCGGGTGGCAGTTTTCCACGTTCATCTCCGGGGCCGGGAGTGCGATCGAACATCGCAAATCGAGATAATCTGTGGCCTGAAGGACGCGTGAACTTACGTCGTGAGTACGTACGTTCCCCAGATTCGCACTGTACTTCTCCTCACGAGCCGTCTCGACCTTTCGTGCGCAGGAGAAGATGGCTCTTGCGGGCCCCCTTGTGTCCTCGTGGAGAAGCCGGCGGTCGTGTGATGGGTGCGGGACAGGTGCGTGGAGCGGCTTGTTCTCTGGAAGGCTGCTGGAAGACTCACCCGTTCCCCGGTGTAGACTGGACGGGCCTACGTGTCCTCGGACACATGCCGGGTGTTCTTACGGGGTGCGCACAATGCGCTCACCAATGACGTTCTCATTCACAGGCTCTGCGCCGTTGCGAAATGTCGAGATTCTCGTCCGAGCCCGTTTGCTGGTCGTCTGGATAGGTACAGGCATACTATTCAACACCATGCAGCCATGCTGGAGAGACGTAAATCTTCGAATGCCAAGACTCCACCCATCGGTTACAGTTTACGTTGCTGGTCACCACAGTCTTCTCTGAGGTTCTCTCAGCTAATCATCTCCGATTGTATAGGCGGCTCCCTATTGCCTCGCCCCCCGATAATCGAATCGATAGTCAGAAGCTGCGTCAGATGCTGAAACAAGGATGCAGAGGTTGTCACTGACTGCAGCTCGCGATCCGCGACTCAAAGGAACGGCGAAACGAGATGTTAGGGATTCCACACGGCGTGAATCGTGAATAATCAATTGCAATGGTAACGAACGACAAATAGTACCATCGCTAAGTATCTCAACAGGTCTCACATCTGTAGGAATAGAACGTGCGGGGTGTTTCATCTCGTAGGCTCGGCGACGGCGCAAGTCGACTTCTCAACCTATCGACGCGCCTCAATCATTCAGGTCGGCCGAGATCGAGTTGATGAAGTCAAACTGCTTGGCGCGGAAGTCGTCCTTGATGAGCGGGAGGTTCGCCACAAACGGCACGACGAACTGCGTCGTGTCGAACTGGACCAGCGTCTGCAGAGCGTCACGTCAGCACTCATACTATATAACGCTCCCTGACACCGAGGCGCACCTGGTTATCGGACGTGTACAGTGGCCAGTACTCCTCTGCGAGAGGGTGAAAGTGTCAGCGGACAGTCGCTGAGAAGGTCAGAAACGAAGACAAAGACACGCACTAAGCACACCCTTGCCATCGTTCGGTGTCAGGCTGACCGTGAACGAGACCCAATAGTCGACCATCGCTTGGCTCAGGAGCCGCACCCCCGCATCCGCGCTCGTGAGCGCAGGCAGCCCGTACACGTACGGCACCTCAATGGCATGTGACACTATCAAAGGACCAGTCCGGAACACGAATGTCGTCAGCTCGGCCCAGCGGTCACGTCTCAGTGCAAGGCACACAGCGCACGCACCTCCCAAGCTCGAATTCGTCACCGCCTTCTGGTCCGCGAAGAGGTACCCGTACGTCTGCACGCCGGCCGCCGCCGCCGCGCGCATCCACGCCCTGCGCGTCGCCTGGAAGGACGAGTCGCCCAGGATCGCCGCTGCGCGCTTGTACTGGCTGCTCAGCCCGAACGTCTCGTTTCCGGTGTTGTACGGGGATCCGAGCGCGGGGTTGTCCGGGTACAGCTGTAGGAGCGTTTGAATGTCCGTGAGGAAACGCGCGGGCGGGGGGTCGGCAAACGGCTGGTCTGCGACGACGAAGAATTCGACGAGTTGGTCGGTGGAGTTGATGTATTGGGGGGTGAAGTCCGTGCCTACGAGTCGGGTACGCGCAGGGGCGTGACAACACAAACATATGGAGGTACAGTTCAGCGCACCGCAAAAAGGATATGGAATGAGAACAGGAGCGCACGCACCTTCGTCGAGCACCGTGCCCGCAATGAACGGGATCTTGGAGAACTTGCCCGCGGCAAGAAGCTTCGACGGCAGGTCCGGGATGAGCCCGTCGGGACCGTCTATGACAGGGGAGAAGAGGAACGGCTCGGGGAACGACGCGGCGGTCTGCTCCCACGCGGCGAGGAGCGTCACGGTGTCCGTGCTCGCGCTCCGCATGCACGCAAAGGTGTCGCCTTGCGCCGCGCTCGCGCACGCGGGGGTCTTGGCGACGAAAGTGTCCCACGCGACTTCACGACGGGACGCGTTGAAGATCGGGAGGGTGTCGGCCGAGCCTGACTCGAGGATCTGTGTAGACGGTCAGTACTTCATGGGGAACGGAAGATGCACGCGGAGGGACATACTGCGCCCCGCACGAACTGCTCCAATCCGGAATTTAGGTAAAGGTCCGCGATCGAAATCGCACCTGCGCTTTGGCCGAAGATGGTGACCTGGAGGACACCAGTTAGCCACCCACGACAGTGTCTGGCAAGTGGGTGCACACCTTGGTAGGGTCTCCTCCAAACGCACCGACGTGCTTCTGCACCCACTTCAGGCCCACGAGCTGGTCCTTGAGTCCGAGGTTCAACGCGCCCTTCTGCTCGGCCTCCGCGCCTTGCGGGAACCCGAACGGTCCGACACGGTAATTGATGCTGACGTAGACCACAGGGGTACCCTGTACCGTTCATGAGGGGCGTCATCAGAAATCCGCGGGTGCATACGTGAAGAAGGAATGACTCACGCGGGCGATGCTCTGCGCAATGATCGCGCTTGCGTTAAACAACGACGTGTAGCCTTGGAGGAAGCCGCCGCCGTACATCCAGACCATGACGGGCAGGGCGGAGGTGTTCGTGACCCCCGATGGCCGGAACACGTTCAGCGTCAGACAGTCTTCGGACACGCCGTCCAGCTGTTTTGCGTAGGTTCAGCGCGGAACGTACGTGATTGGAGCGGACTGCGCGACGGAGACGCACCGAGAACTGCACGCATGGCGCTCCGAACTCGGTCGCGTCCAAAGTGCCGGCGGGGAGGGCGTCCTTGAAGACAGGGGGCGCGAAACGCAGCTCCCCGAGTGGAGGCTGAGCGAAAGGGATACCTAGGATCGAGTAGCCTGTCGTTGAGAGCACGTTGGTTAGCGATATAGAGAGAGCCCACCTCCGAAGAAGTCAACCCCAACGCCAGGAGCAAACGACTGACTGCTCCCGACAATGTTGGTGTTGCTGACCGTGACGTGAGGCGGCGACGTAGCAGCATTGACCACCTGAGGGACCGTGACAAGCAGCGAAGCAGCGAGCGAGAGTGCGAGTGTTCGCAGAGCGTTGCCCCTGAGGTGGGCGAGGGTGTTCATGGTGGGCTTGAAGCAACCTGATCGCATGCTGAACGTTATGAATGATTAATGACCCCTCGCGCAGTCTCGCGTCGCCCGTAAGTCAATGCATACCACACAACTATGGGGATCGGACGTATCCGCCATCGCGCTGTCGTCATTTGCAGGTGCTGATCAGTCAACATAACCGGCCCCTGATGCCTGATGCCTGATCCGTGGACCGTGGCTGGGTTACGGTGAGCGCGCTTCTGCTTCCGGACGCGCCGGCGGCTACGATGCCATAACCGCCGCAGTCCACCCGGGAGAGGGCAGCGTCTGGCAGCGTGGGGCGAAGTCCACGGAAGGCTTGGAAAGACGTCCGTATCTTCGTCAGCTAGGTGCGCGATGCTGACCCGTCTCAATCAACGCGGGTAACGCAACTGAATTCCTGTTCTTGGGGCGCACAAGGGAACGACACGCTACGCAGGCGGGGTAGAGTGCCCGCACTAGCATTATCAACGTGACATTGAACTGACGTGCTCCAATTGAGGGCTTGCTAGGTCTAGAATGGGCTACTTCAAGTGAGCACTAAATATGTGTTGTGCACGAATGACATAGGGACGTACTTGAGCGTATGGCAGCGGCGCGAGAGAGTCATGACAGGAAGACGGCGACGCGAGTCATACACCGGAAGGACCGGTCAGCGAGAGCCCGGTAGCTCCGCCCCCTCGGCCGACAACCTTCTCATGGATAGGACGAAGCGGGGCTCGAGCGATGCGAGTGATGTGACGGAGGAGCTTAAAGTAGCACTCATTTGTGCACGGCGGCAAGGGCCGACCGAGCACGAATAGAACGAATTCCTGCTAGATGTGTGCATTGCGTTAGAATTGACGCAGATTGCATAGGCAGCTGGGCGTACCGAGTTCATCTTCCATCAACCCTGTTCCAAACTAGCGCGAGGAAGGCGGGAAACGGATGTAGGAGGTACGAGGAAAAGACCTCCTGGTCACATCGCATGCACCCAGGACGAGTCGACGGTGACTCATACTATGGCGCGGACCAGATTTGCATGATGGAATGTATTGCGTTGAAAGTGGCGGGGATTGTATAAACAGGTGAGCGTACCGAGTCCCTATGCTATCGCCCCTGCTCTGTCCTCCTATTCACGATTTCCGTGTCCACTCCGAAGATAGAGCACTAGTCGCGATGTTCTGCTGTACGAAGGTGACCGCTATTGGACAACCACCAATCGACTGTTGCCGGTCCCCGGAGGCCTGTCTTGTGGAATAATACGATGAGCGAAGGAAGCCTCCGTGAAACCAGCTGGCCTGCAGGCCTCAGGTCAAGGTTGGGATAAGGCTAATGCGAAAGAGAAGGAGTTCGGGATGGGCGTACATAGGGTTAAGGTTGAGGGACGGTGGTACGAAGACAAGAAGCTTCAACTTCAACTTCAAGCGCTTCCCGAATCCCCAACTGCAGTCCAACATCGACTTGACATCGACAGTATCGCGTACAGATCGCCAGGGGTTCCAAGTCGCGCGAGTATGGTTGGTGCAAAGCACAGACACTGGAGGAGAAGATGAGGGTGAAGTACTAGGTGATTTTTTGTCGCGCGCATCATCGAAGAGGCTGACCTGGAGTATTTTCCACAGATTTCTGAGCGATTTCCTTCCTCCTTCTGAATGCGAATGCAGAATAGAGCCAGTGATCTGCTGAACCGCATGAGGGTTGCATACGATTCTCGCCCACAAGAGAATTCACAAGTCTAACACGTCACTGCGGTGGATCGCCGGTCAAGACTCAAAAGAATTTTCAGTATATATACGGCCGCCTTATATCCCACTATTGAATGTCACGGAAGAGGAATATCGTGAGTGCGGTTGGTCTGTTCGTGCCAGAGTGCGTGAGTCCTATCTCAGTTCATCGAGGAGGCCAGCGGGCTTGCGGGTCGTTCCCCGAATTAGCCCCTGACCTGCAGACACGGGTTTGGCAAGGTAAGGGACTTACTCGAGATCACAGACTTGCAGTACATGACGATCTGGCTCTAGTCAAGACTGCAGGACAGACCCGACCCGATCGTCTGATCATGCGAGTACGTGCGTGTGGATGTGAACGTGTCAACTCGACAGCATAGCGGCTGACGCTTGGCAGGCTTCGGGGGACATCGTGAGTGCACCATGTCTGCATGAAGCTCGAGTAGTGAAAGTACTCAACTGGATAGATATAGACGCTGAACGAGTGCATCGAGAAAGTCGATGCTTGACATCAAGAAGAACATCGGACTGCATACATATCATAGCCAAACCGCAAGAAGCGGCTCAGTATAGGACAAGTCGTCGACATGTTTGGGGTCTCCAAAGCTGATAAGCCATTCGTTCCCGGAGTAGCCCAGGCTGACCTGCAGACACGGGTTCAAAGCAGTGGGCTCCTCCGAGATGACTGATCCACAGTCCCTAATGATAGGGCTTCACTCAAGAATGCAGAATGAACTCTAGCGAATCAACTGGTCATGCGGGTATGCGGACGTGGATGGAACTCCTCGGATCGGCCAATCATCGTGAGTACTTCATGTCCGCATGAAGTTCAAGCAGTAAATGCACTGAAACAATGACACCACATAGATCTTCACGTCTGAACGACTGCATCGACAAGAAATCGATGCTCGACGCCGGGCGGCCGAGAAGGTCGGACTGCATGAACATTACAGCGAGACCGCGAATAGCGGTTCATGATGCTTTGCTTGCGGATACATAGGGGTGGGTACATTCTACACGCTTTATCGCGCGGTATGGACAAGTCGTCGACGTGTTTGGGGTCTTCAAAGCGGACAGGCCAATGCGGACAGCCTATATAGGCCACCACACGAAACATCGCCAGGCCATGCATCATCTCTCTTCCATGAACTCATCCTCACAAACCACGACGCAGAGGAACTCTTCGATCCTCGAGCGAACCGCAAAACCTCGCGACAACACATCCAGGTGGACGAGCGTATGAGAGGCGGACCTCGAATGGACCGAACCACAACCACAGGCCACAGGCCACGTATCTCGACGCCGCTCCCACCTTGTTATTCATGCATGCCTTCATCTTCTTGTCTTCCTGGTTCCTGCGGCTTGAACTGCTCGAGGAATCTCAGACATCTTGGTTAACTTGTGAGTCTGTTATATGAATCTGCCTATCTTGACGTCCACGCATGACAGGAAATCACTTCGGATTGTGCAGGAGAGCGCGGCCTCACGCGCCTAGTCATCCCGGGGTCACACATGTGGTCAGTAACATACTTGTCAGGCTTATACTGCCCCGCATCAACTTGTACGTGTATTGCACGACTGTCTCCGTATATCTCATCACCTGCGCATTCCCAGCCACGCCACCTGCAGTCGCCTGGAGCCACTGATGACATACTTTTGGGACACACCCGCAACCACCGGCCGAGCAGAGCGGCAGACGTTAGCGGGTCATGCTCTCACCGCAAAGTTCAGTGTCGCCATGAGTGGGTGCCCACAGCTGCTGTGAGTTGTGCCTCTCATGTGTCTTTTCCGCCAACTCTACACACACTTGCCGTTACGTTTGATCTCTTCTCTCGATGCTTCGCATGGGTAAGTTCGGTCGTTTGCGCGTATAGACGTCTGCCAAGACAGCTAGGCATGACAAAGGACTTATGCAGCTACTATCTTCTCTTACGATATCGTTGCGACAGGGCGCTGACTTCACTCGTATGATATAGGAGCTCGCTGAGATCACGGAATCCCCGGCTAAACAAGCTTTTTCTCCTCCAACCTCCGTGAGTCTTTCCATTGGATGGTCGAGGTCACTGACAGTGAGACTGACGCAGACATTCTATGTTAGGAATCATGTAGTGGCAACGGATGCGACTTGATATTTGCCATGCAGAGAGTCCGAATATTGGATTTTTGATTCTTCCCATCTTGTACGTTGAACCTCGGCTGCCAAGCCTGAATATATCTTGAGGTGCGCGCTCTCCAACATGCCCCGAGCTCTCGATTGCTGTGGTGACTATAGAAGAGGACCACTAATGAATTGTACTCAACAGATATGTCAGCTTCGCGGCGCGACATAGCCCAACTGAGCCTCGCTGAGTGATCTTCACCGGGACTCGAGATTATTCAATTGGCAGGCCACCGTGACCCCCGTCCTTACACACGCGTCGAAGTCCGCCCGGAACAGCAGCCCTCCGGGTGGCAGTCCACGTTCATCTCCGGGGCCGGGAGTGCGATCGAACATCGCAAATCGAGATAATCTGTGGCCTGAAGGACGCGGGGACTTACGTCGTGAGTACGTACGTTCCCCAGATTCGCACTGTACTTCTCCTCACGAGCCGTCTCGACCTTTCGTGCGCAGGAGAAGATGGCTCTTGCGGGCCCCCTTGTGTCCTCGTGGAGAAGCCGGCGGTCGTGTGATGGGTGCGGGACAGGTGCGTGGAGCGGCTTGTTCTCAGGAAGGTTGCTGGAAGACTCGCTCGTTCCCCGGCGTAGACTGGACGGGCCTACGTGTCCTCGGACACATGCCGGGTGTTCTTACGGGGTGCGCACAAATGCGCTCACCAATGACGTTCTCATTCACAGGCTCTGCGCCGTTGCGAGATGTCGAGTTTCTCGTCCGAGCCCGTTTGCTGGTCGTCTGGATAGGTACAGGCATACTATTCAACACCATGCAGCCATGCTGGAGAGACGTAAATCTTCGAATGCCAAGACTCCACCCATCGGTTACAGTTTACGTTCCTGGTCGCCACAGTCTTCTCTGAGTCCTCTCAGCTAATCATCTCCGATTGTATAGGCGGCTCCCTATTGCCTCGCCCCCGATAATCGAATTGATGGGACACAGTTCTGACGCGCGCCGACGCTTCCTACTCGACCGTTCACGAAGTCGGATATGACATATTCTTACTCTCTTCTCCGTGACCCCGGACATCCCTTCTCAAAAGCTCTAAGCCCCGCTGACCAGGGTTTCTGTGAGACACGAGGAGAAGATCTCTTCTCGCGGCTGGCAGGTGTGTGAGCATGTTGAAGATGGAGTCACGGGGATTCCAGCGGTCGAGGGATTGCTGCGTAGTATGCGTGCGATGATGTATGCTGAGTGTTGTATGATTTCTATGTCTATTGTTGGAATGCACGTTGGGTGTGCGCAGCAGCGTTCATTCAAGGTTGTTCCGGGAATACCACCGACCGGAAATACTACCGACATTGTCACCATACTCTGCAGACAAGATCCAATTCGAGACGGCGAAGGCGATGACCGATGCCACCTCCGACCGCAACATGCATATAATTGGTCTTGAGTTGTCGCGATCGTCCGCCCCGTGATACTTGGTCCAATCAAGCACAGTGAGTTGCGACGTTGGACGAACTTACATACTCTGATCGTCCACAGACCAGTATCTCAGCAACGCCGTTCACGAGTGTACCGCTGTGACTTCGACGTTCTTGTGACGTCAAACTGGATCTTGCACATAATACTACCAAATCACCAACTCGTCTACCAGCTCAGACATCCGCGTCAGGACTGGGGCGACAAGCCTCCTCGTAATAGCGGCATTCGAAGGGATATCGGCGACACTGCGGTGCTATGACATGAAGTTGCGGGCCAGCATGCAGCGGAGCTCCAGCCGGGACCAGGTGTTCGAGCTCCTGGGCTGTATCCGAGTCCTTCCGCCTGTGGATGACCTAAGCGAGTGTCAGACCGCTGAAAGATGAGTTTTGAGATCCTGGTCACCGTTTGAAGGAAGTATGTAGCAGAACCGCTTGACGTGTCCGAGAGTCCGGGGGAGTAGCTCGAGTCGGCGGATGTGAGGAACCTGGCGAGCCAAGACGTGCATCCATTGACGGTCTGTCGGAGACGGCTAGCCTCGGATAAAATGTGGACGGTGAGCGTAGAGACGGCCTTGAAGCGTTTCTCGATTCCTCGTGAGAATGGGACCGCAGGCCAGACGTATAGGGATCGAGTTTGAGCACGAACATGAAGCGGCAGTGCGCCAGATCGTGATACTGCAACACGGGAGAATGTCTCGTCGGCTGTGCTCCAGGAGTAATAATCCTATTTTTCTGGCAGAGACGAGGTGTCCTGTTGAGGACGGAACACCAGTAGTGAATGGTTGCATGAGTGTTGTGAAGGGAACCGAGGGTGGCGATGTGCCTCTGGAGTTCGTTGATGGGCTGGTTGTAGTCCAGGATCCGTGCCAAGTAGGAGCCTCCGAGTCGGTAACAGAGAGACTGCTTATGTTCACTTGGTTATCCATGGGTAGACTGGAGATGAGTGTGCCATCGAAACATGCCCGTTCGGATATCATGATACCGTCCGTGGTATGCAGTGAACTTGAAGAGCCTCGTGTAGTCGACCCCGTCGCCTGCCGTCATACATGCACTTTGTATGTAGCTATATGTCATATTCTGCGATACAGGCGTGATGTAAATGGGTTCTCACCAACTGCCTGAGTCCGGAGGGTGATAGAGGAACTTGAGAGGCGCGATCCTGAGGCTGAGGCTGAGTCGGCGATGACCGAGCTCTGACACGATCACGTGCTCTCGCGACGCGTACATAACACATCTAGACGCCCTGAGCTACCCACTCCTCCGCCCAACCTCATGCTCTAGCTGAAAGATTGGTTTAGCTCCCCATCCTACGAGTTTGTACACAATGAGTACCCCTCCGACTATGCCACGCCATCTTCCGACCTTTGAAGACATCAGACTCGGAAACGTCCCTCTTCGACGTTGTCATCATTGTCGCTATAGCCCAGGCTCGTCAAACTCCGGCTCATCAAACTCGACTCGTCAATTGAGAAGATGTGTTGGATGCTTTAAGACGTACTACTGCAGTACACAATGTCAGAGGGAGGCCTGGAAGGATTACAAGTCAGTGCACGCATGGGCCTCATATCTGTTACTAGTCTTACTCTCTGGGACATAGGGCCGAATGCCAGAAGATAGCCGACAATAGCTCGGCGCCAGAGAACATGCGACACCATGAAGAGGCCCGATCCGCGGGCTTCACTTCAGCTCAGATGTTCTCACAGGCCCTCGGCGAGTTCATTCAGGCGCACGTCTTTGCCTTCCAGAACATCGCGCAGGCGTGTGTCCTACGGGAAGGGGGTGTTGTGTGGTCGCAGCGACCGCAGAAGCTCCTACAGTTCTACCTCGAGTCGAGCACCTCCCTCGGATTACACCGGAACCCATCCCGGACCTTCAAGCTCCAAAAGCAAGAATTCGTCGTCCTGGACGACATCTTCAGGGTCTACCCACCAGCCGCGGCAGACTGGGCGGCCATGGAGCCCGAACGTCAGAAGGTTGCAGCGACATTCGCGTCGGAGGACACGTATGCAGGTCTCCTTCCCGTGAGGTTCATCGTCGAAGGCGTCGACTCCAGCCAGATGCATTTCTTCGCCCAATTCCTTCCCGAGGCCCCGAGCAATGAGAGACTCATGAAGGCGGCGCTGATTTCCGATATAGTCGTGTTCTACACGGGAAGCATCAACACCTGTTTTCCGCTGCATCATGTGGACGGAGGGCATCCCCTTGTTTCTGTCCCTGGGCGATTCACTCATGCTCAAGGTAGTTGGTCGTGGAAGCCGTTCTTTTCGAGTTGGGATGAGTACAAGCCCGACATTCACAAGGTCTCGATGCCACGCTCGCGAAATTGTTCATTGGGGCATCGCCGGAGAAGATGATGCTGCTGTTTGGGTTATGGTGATTAAGAGGCCGTCGTGAAACGGTGAGCTTATGATATGTGCTTGTGTCAATACACCTGGCCACTGAAACATTGTGTAGTAGAATCTCAATGGGGAGACATATTTCTTGTATCGCGCAGAGGGTGTGATCCAGCTGGCTACAACCTACTACACCCATATTTTTGTCTTTCATCTACTCTATCAGATACATAATTACCTGCAATGCTGCTCTGATGCTTCAACTTGAGCAGAAGATGTACTACCGAAGTTGAACTTATATCATATATATGGCACTACGCAGCCGACGCGATCACGTGAGGCCGCACGCGCATAAAGAGTCGCCCAATTCTCGGCAATCCATACTCCTGTCCTGCCACGATTGCAACGGTCAAAGGCTCCGAATATGCCCCTGAGACCCACTGTGACACGCTCTGCAGGTGAACCCGTTGCTGGCGGAAATGTCTCCCTTCGACAATGTCACCATTGTGGGTACAACCCTGGTTCGGACCCCGGAACTCAGGAGCGTCGTCTGAGGAGATGCGCTGGATGCATGCAGGCCTGGTATTGTAGTACACAGTGCCAGAAGGCAGCGTGGAAGGCTCACAAGTGGGTTGACACTCACTCCTTGTCGTGCTACACTGACATCTCGTCGTGCAGAGCCGAATGCAAGGAAGTCATGAAGGAAAACTCCTCCGGAGATGACAGCGACGCGCAGTCCATTGGGTTCTCCTCAATCTCGCTCTTCGACCAAGCGCTCCGGGAGTTCGAACACGCGCACAACTTCGCGATTCGCGGGCTCGCGAAGGCCCTCGTCCTGCGCGCAGGCGGCAACGGGTGGACACAGAGCCCGCAGCGGCTGCTCCACTTCAACCTCGAGTCCGTCGCCGCCCTCGGCGCGCACCGCAACCCGTCGCGCACATTCAGGCTCAAGGGCTACGCGTTCGCGACCCTCCAGGACCTCGTCGCGACCCACCCCCAGGTCGCGGACGACTGGGCGCAGACGCAGCCCACGCGCGACCAGATCCTGGACGAGCTCGCGCGCCTCCCGGACGGCGCCAGCGCGCGCGTCGAGGGCATCCTGCCCGTGCGGTTCATCGTCGAGGGCATGGACGTGAGCAACTTGCTCTTCTTCCCGCTCTTCCGTGCGGAGGCGCATGCCGACGCGAACGCGGGGGAGCGTGTTGTGAGAGAGGCCGTGCTGGCGGACATGGTCGACTTCCTGATGGGCAGCATCAACGGCGGCTTCCCGCTGCACTGCGTCGAGGGCCAGCACCCGCTCGTCGCGCTGCCCGGCCGCTTCATGCGGGCCCGCGGGAGCTGGACGTGGAATGCGCTCTTCGGCAGCTGGGACGAGTACCGAAGGGGCGTGCACAAGGATCTCGACGCGACGCTCAGGCGGTTGTTCATCATGAACGAAGAGCCGAACAAGCCGATGATGCTCTTTGGGATGTGGTGACACTAGTACTGACGGGAGATTGACCGTTAGAATGCAAGTGATTATTCAGGTGAGCACACACTGGTCACTTTAGCCTGAGTGTTGTTCTCATGGTACCTCTTCAGACTTAGGTATCATGATTCCCCCCATACGCTAATCACCTCGAGTCGAATATGCGACTCCTAATATGACTTTTGTCGGGCTCACGATGGTGCCATCCAGTGCCCTAGTACCACTTCAGGGAGCTTTACCGTGAAGGACAATTGTGAGCTCGAACGTCAAGCACCTTTGCGCAAGGCAACCGGCACTCAAACGTTGTCAAACGGCATGTATTATAATATTACATTGATAGATGTGGGATACAGTACGGACAACGAATAGATGATGTGCAAGTGGGAGAAACGTAGAGCTAATATGTGATGTACAAAGAACGGATACTAGAAGAGGCTGAGCCCCACATAAATACACATGGCAAGTTTGGAAAACGTATCGTCGTCCCTGGCCTAATGCCAGTAGTAATGGAGGTATACAAACGCTGGTGAAGTCAATCGACGATTACCGGGTGGATACCCTGCAGCGTCAACAGTGAGGAGATACAGAACAGCTTATGGGTTTCCATATGGCACACTTACAGGGATCATCAAGCAGTGACTGACAATCTTCGGCCCTTCGAGCCTTGAGTTGGAAACAGGACAAAGCAGTATGTTTGGTGAGTATGCAACCTACATAAACGGTTCCAGAGCAGCATACTAACCTCGTAATCTTGATCTCACGCAATCGTTGGATAGAGTACACGATTCATGACAGGCGTACAGCAGAGCGAAGTCGCCCGGAGATTAGTGCCATAGAACGCTGGTTGAGTGAACTTGTTCTACGCAGTGCAGACGCACTGGAATGTACTTACATGATGTCCCCATATGTTTTGTAGTGGCTCACGCCCCCGTTGTCTTCGTTTGCGTATATCTGAACGAACAAATGTGTGGCATTTGGTGTGGTCGAAGGTCACCTTTTGAGCGCTTCAATATCTGGCATTCGGCCCGTTTTCCGCCGTAACAGTTAGCGCTGAGGCCTGGAGGCCTGATGAACGTTACCTGCGGCCTTCGTGCACTTGCTTATCCTTCCTTCATCCTTCCAATACTCAGCATTGACCACATACACTCTCTGCCTATGTACTCGACAACGCGCAACAATGGATGCTCAAGGGGTCCAAGTGACAGTGGGAACCTAGACCGGCCTATAGTGAACAAGCGTCAAACGGACCCAGACACGAGGTCTAGGCCAGCCAGAGAGGAGAAACCGTAGCGCAGGCTTGGATAGCATACGGACGAGGAGCAGTCCAGCGGTACGTCTCATGCCGACAGGACGGTCTAGATGGACTGTCCTACCGAGACTCGGTCGAGACGGGACTTCCGGTCATGGGCCACGTCCTCCTCTCCAGACCTGCGCAGGGGCCTGCTTCTACGCTCCTACATAAGGCCCGAACTGCTCGCACAACATCCCCATCCCAACCCTCACATCTCAACCCATAATGACCTCCCAAATAACCATCCCTAAGACCCAGAAGGCGGCGATCGTCGAAATGACGGACGCACCTCTCAACGTCGTCGACAACCATCCGGTCAAGCAACCCTCGGAGCTCGCACCGGGCGAATGTCTCGTCGAGCTTGACTGCTCTGGAGTCTGCCATACTGACCTGCACGCCCGCAACAACGATTGGCCACTTCCCGCGAAGCTCCCTCTCATTGGCGGACACGAGGTACGTCGATTCCTCTTTGCTTCCTTCTTTTCCCCATCAAGCTAATGCGCATCCCAGGGTGTTGGCCTTATCGTTGCTATCGGCGAGCACACTCAGAACTCGCCCGTCAAGATCGGCGACCGTGTTGGTATCAAATGGCTCGCGTACTCCTGCTTGGACTGCGAGCCATGCCGGAAAGGACTCGAACAGAGTAAGCGCGCTCTTCTACTATCTACATCGCTTCTTGAACTCATCTCAACGATCTGCAGGTTGCCTTAACGGCCAATATAGTGGTTTCACTGTCGACGGTACCTTCTCACAATACGTCGTCTCATGGGTGACGCACGTTACCCCCATCCCGGAAAAGCTCTCGTCTGCCGAGGCTGCTTCCATCTTGTGTGCTGTAAGTCGTCTCTACCGCTCTTACTTGGCGGATACTGACTAGCATTCAATCAAGGGTGTCACTGTGTACCGTGCCATCAAGTACTCAAATACCAAGATCGGTGACTGGATCGTCCTCCCGGGTGCCGGAGGAGGTCTTGGACACCTTGCTGTCCAGTACGCCGCAGCCATGGGTCTCCGTGTCGTCGCAGTCGGTTCGTGTCTTCCATCTTCAACATCTTGCATACCACGCTAACACGCGCCTTCCCCTCACAGACACCGGCGCCGAAAAGAAGGAGCTCTGCATGAAGCTCGGCGCGGAGAAGTGGATCGACTTCCGCGAGTCCAAGGACCTCGTGAAGGACATCGTCGAGGCGACCGACGGCTTCGGCGCGCACGCCGCCGTCGTCACCGCCGCGAACCCGGCCGCGTACGCGCAGGCGATCGACTACCTGCGCATGGGCGGCACGCTCATGGTTGTCGGCCTGCCCGCGCGCGCGAGCCTCAGTGCGGACATCTTCTTCACCGTCGTAAAGAGCATCAACATCATCGGCTCCTACGTCGGGAACCGCCAGGACGCGCGCGAGGCGCTCGATATCGCCGCGCGGGGCAAGGTCAAGTGCCATTATGTGACGAAGCCCCTGTCGGCGCTCGCTGAGTACGTGCTCGGTTGTTTCTCTGAGTGCGCACTGGTCGCTGATCTTGACCGGCATTTCTAGGACTTACGAAGGTCTCGCGAAAGGCACGATCGTCGGTCGTGTGGTGCTCGACATGAAGCAGTAAACGGCTAGCCATTGTATCATTACCACTCATGCCACCCCGAGCTCGAGAGGCTACACGTATTATGCAGTAGAATATACCACGCTATCATAGATGTTGTACTTGTATCTTGCAGTAATACAGCCGACCATTGCCTCTCGAGTTGCTGTCTGGGACCGGTGCATACTGGCAGCGTGCCACAGTCAGATCATGAATTATTCCTGTATCAACGTATCGCTGCTATACAAGTCCATCTTTCTTCATATGCACAACAATCTTGCAGCTAGTCGTCGCTGTCTTGTGCGCGACCATGAGCACTGCAGCAGAATGCCGCCAAGTACTTGATCACGGGCTGCTCTGTGACGAGATTAGATAACAGATAGACGCGTGTACCTCAGTCGGGTCGCGACAGCAACTTTCTGAATCCTCCTCCTCTTCCTATACCGTGACGGTGGTCACTGCTCATGTTGCAGAACGCTTGTATGGAGTCCCCACCAATGCAAGTATCACACAGCCAGGATGCTCAACGTCTATGCGCACATACCTCCGTCGCGGTGTGCATATATCAAGACTAGTCTCGGTACCGTTATTCGAGACAGAGAACGATTCGACAACACGGACATGGTCGCCATACCAGACTGAGATAGAATATACGCGTAGAGGCTAAGACTGGTACGTGCGTTAGGCTGAACCTCTGAGCGTTGCTCTTTGTAGCCCTGCATGACGGATATATGCAGCTCAGTGCTAGAGGATCGAATGCCGCCTGGGCCATCTCAGGCTCATCGAGCTGCGCGACGAGTACGGGCAGTCGTGTAAGTACAACTGCATCAGATTCAGAATCAGAGAGTCCAACAATGATTTCCGTGCTTGACAGGCCCTCTGGACCTCCTCTATCCCTTGAGCTTGAACGGGCAATCGGACGGAGAAATCGGATGTAATAATCTGGCGCTGAAGACTTGGAATATCACACACGACAGTCCAACAAGCCTAGTCTAAGCCCCGGTACTTATGTGCTCCAGTGCGGTCGAGATCGATAGCACAGTCGTTGGCCCTGATGCGGGATGCTGTTGGTTGGCTTGCCAGGATCGACGGTCCATGGACCATAGTACTCGTCCACTCAGTACGCGATACCCCACACACAGGTGGCCCACTTTACACTTGAAGCGCATACCAGTAGAGGCGCGGCGCAATGTGTCACAAGCCCCGGCACCTGAACGTATCGCTCCGACTGTCTGCCAAAGTTTGGCATCCTGAAGTCTGCAGCCTTCCCGACTCCGAGGTTCCGAAATGCCATGCTCTAACCCGAACTTGGACCTGGATGGCTGGTCCGGCCGGGATGACACTGCCCTACTAGTGGTTGGTCCACGGGTATGTGTCGCCCGTAACATCCAGGCCATGACCCGCGACCCGCCTCGACGTCCCGAAGGTATGTATATAAGCAGCCCTCTCCAGCACAGTGAGATGCTCATCATCACCCACAGCGTCCTCTGCGACCACCTACACCCCACACCACTACACCTTAAGACTCGTCGCCTCTCCGACTCCTACGCTCTTACCCATGCTCTTCGGCGCAAAGTCCGTTGTTATTCTCGCCACCGCCCTCAGTGCCCTCACCCAGACGGCATGCGCTGCTCCCGTTGTGGAGAAGCGTGACATCTGGTCACCCCCCTTGACCTACCCTCACCAGGGTACTGTGTGGTACACCGGACAGAGTCACAACGTCACCTGGTGAGTGCTCTCCCAACCCGAGAGTCTTGTTTCCATTCAATGGCTGACTCTAACGTGTCTGCGTCTACAGGGACATCAGCAATCCCCCGGAGAACATCACGAACACGATCGGCAGGATCCTGCTCCGCAAGGGCGGTCAGGTTACACCCGGTGAGTACTCAGCGAGTGTTGTGTTTGTGCAACTGTATTGACCCGCTCTCGCCAGTCGTCGTTGCGAAAGGCTTCCCGATCACCTCGGGACGCGTCGAGGTCCCTGTCCCTTCGGTCATAACCGGCGATGACTACCAGCTCGTCTGTACGTGTCCCGCCGTCATACTGCTCTCCGTAGCTCGTTTTGTGCTGACAACGGACATCTTGCAGTGATGGGAGACTCGGGCAACCTTGGCCCCATGTTCACCATAATCGAGCAGTGAGCATCGCGCATCGTCTCCGGGAGACCTCACAGTTCCTGGAGCGAGCGCAGGCTCCTCGCCGTAGGCCCGTGCCCATTGATGGACTAGTACGATACGGACACGATCATAATGACACGGACACGGACATCAGTATGGACTCGTCTTGAACTCTGGATCACGAATTGTTGTAATCTAGCACGACTGTAAAACATCTTCATACATCGTCGACCGTTTCAGGCCGCTGCAGTCGCTGACAGGATCCTCATCACATATTCCTCAAGGTACAAAGTACCAGGAGCTTGACGAGGGATTCATCCGTCCTTACATGCGGGTCGAGGCCGTTGTGTCACGTTGTGGGACATATCACGCCGTGACCTTCAGATCAAGGACAATGTGACACACCTTCATGTTGCTCCGCTACTCCTACCATCTCGCCGAGTCGCTCACTCGCTCTGACCACAACTCTATCCTCACAGTCCTTTCTCTGTCTTCAACACAACCTACGCTGGGACTGTACCTCTGCTTGGCTGATCCACAAGTCTGACGACCCCTACTAGTCATGCCTGGGCCACTGTATACTTTCGACGGTCCGATCCAACCTCGAGCTCCATTACCGTCTAGGGCCACGCTACGCAGCTGCAGCCACTGTGGCAGACCGGAGCAGGAACGCAACATGCTACGGAAGTGTGGAGGCTGCGAAAGCGCTCTATACTGCCGGAAGGAGTGCCAACGGAGAGCGTGGCACGGTCACAAGTGAGACCGTACTATGGATATCGTCGGTTCTGCAACTGACATCAGTAGATCCCTCTGCCGCGCGGTTACCGACATCCCCGCCGCTGTTTCGCGCTTGATGAATCTCAAATGCAAACAGCTGCAGTACGGCTCCCACAATGCGTTCGCGAAGAATAAAGAGTACTTCCTCAGGGCGCACTTGTGGACCATTGAAGTCATCGCCAGAATCGCCGCGCATATCCACGGTACGGATCGCCTCGTCTCCGACCCGCAAGTCCTCTTCATCGTCCTCAAGCGTCTTCCCGGCGAGGCCCGTTCTCGCCCAGTGACTCCTACCGATCGGCTCGGCGTCAAGTCGCTTCACTTCCACTCCCTCCCGGACTATCTGTCGCAGCCAGACAATCGTAGGGCCTGGGACTCCAAGACCCCGCAGCGCCAGTACATGGAGAACCAGTTCGCCAAGCACGGCGGCCCACACTTTGCCACCATTCTCCACACCTGCCTCTATGTCGATGACCTCCCGTCCCTCCGGCGGACCATCTGTTTCCCTGTGTACCGCTGGGCGGAGACTCCGGTGCCCTCAGAGCTGATGTTCCGGGACGCCCAAAGCTTCTGCTTCGCGAGCATCAACGACGGCTTCCCCCTCCGCTGCGTCCTCGATCTCAACCCTCGCATCCCGCTTCCCGGACGGTTCGTACGCAGGGATGGATGCTGGACCTGGGAGCCTCTCTTCTCGAGCTGGGATGAGTACTCGCCCTCTCTTGGTACACACAAGGCTCTGGACGACGCTTTCGCGCTCTTCAAGTCGGAGTTGTCCCCTTCCGGTCTGGTCTGGCTCTTGCTGAATGTGTGACAGTGTAACGCTCTTGCCTGACGGATGTACATGTAGTAATCGCATTTAGGTCTTCCATGGTCCTGCCGCAGAGTCTACCTGTGTGCCGGATGGTTCGTCGACCTGAGTGCTCGATGATCAAGTCAGGAGAAAACAGTGACGGTGCCACCTAGTGCACGTCCGCCTAATGTTTGGGACGTACAGTACATTCGGTGTCACAGTTGTGAGCAGGCCTCCGAGTCAGTACTCACTAGTCGTGGCGCATGATGGTCGGCGCTTGGCTTTCCTCAATCGATAAGTAGTAATTCGATGCTTACTCAACGCCCGATGTCCCGAACTGCGAATCCGCGTCGGAAGACTTTACAGAGGTCTACAACCGGCCACACCATACATTAAATTATTCGCCGGGAGGGGATTATGATACAATCATACAGTTCGCAAGGAGTCGTACAACATCTATGTCGAGCAGACCATGGTCCTACTATAGTACATGAACGTGAACAGCATCGCATTGCGGGTGCCCGACCGTTCAGTCACGCGTCCATCTCCATCATCTCCATCATCCGCTCCACCTCTTCCTCCTCCTCCGTGTCCACTTCCACCACCTCCCAATCCTCCACCGAAGACTCTTCAGCCTCGCCCGCCTCCAGTTCCTCCAGGCTCTCCCCCGGGACCGGGCCGCCCGTCTCCTCGACGAGGAGTCGCGCAAGCATCGCGAACCCGTCGTTCGTCTCGTCGTCCAGCTCCTGCTTGTCCGGCACGTCCAGCGGCAGCTCTTCAGCAGCAGCCTGCAAAGGCGCCGGCCGCAGCCGGGCGGCGCCCTTGCGTGGGCACTGACACACGCGCGGGAGGTGGAAAGGCGACTCGGGGTCGGAGAGGACGGAGCGGGCGAGCTCTGCCGCGAGGCCCTTCGCCATGGATATATTGCGCGCGGCGAGCGGGCCCGCGACGGTCGTGCCGTGGACGAGGACGGACATGCTGTCGTGGCGGCGCACCTCGGGCTGGCTTTGTGATTTCCTGTGAGCGAGACGCGGTGAGTATGAGCGGGTCACACATCGACGAGGACGAGGACGATAAATCGGAGATGAGGAAACACGCACGCGAAGCTCACGCATCTGCAGCCCGACTGCGCGACCCACACCATGAGCTCTGACACGGGGTCCTTCGGCAAATTGGGATGGAGGACGCCGAGGAGGTCTTCGAGGACGACTTCGGCGATCGCAGCCGCCTTGTCGTAGTTGTAGTCGCAATCGATCAAGAGCGCGCCCATGATGCTCTCCAGCACGTCGCAGAGGGCCTTCGGCGGGTCCTGCTTCCATCCCTGCAGGACAATCTCCTCATCCGAGATGTCTTCGAGGATCGGGACGTACTTGCCGATGGCGATGCTCAGCTCGACGTTGTTGATCAGCAGGAGCTTGTGCAGGCCCAGCTTCTTGACGGCGACGGACGCCAGGGCGGGTGCGCAGACCGCGCGCGATCGGGCCCACGAGAGTTGGCCGGACGTCGCGGATGGAAACTTCTTGTACAGGTACTCAGTGACGACCATGTCGACGAACGCTAGACCAGGCAGGACTGTCAGTCCCATGTCTCGTGCAACGAAGACGAAGACGCACCGTCGCCGAGGAACTCAAGCCGCTGATACGATGATGTGTCGGTGGATCCGAACGATGGGTGCGTGATCGCTTCGATCAGCAGCTGCCCGTGCTTGAACTGGTGTCCCAACGTCTCCTGCAACCCGATGAAGAGGGGGGACACCGGAGTCTCCACAACTGAGTGTGCGTAGCGCATATACCAAGGCGTAGGTCCGCCGAATGACAGCCCCAACGCTGTGCCGGCCTGGAGTGCCATATCGATCCCGCCGGTCGCAAAGCTCGCCCCCAGAATGGCCTCCATGCAATCCTGCAGACTCCTTCGGGGGAACTGCCGCGGTGCGAATCGGCGCGGCCGTTTCGAGAAGAGATCGTCCTCGGACGCCACGACGTATCTCCACATGCGCAGGCTCTGCGTCTCGGGCGTGAGGTGCTGTTCCAGGTGACGCTCGAGCGCGCGGGCGAGGAGTGTCCTGTTCGCGACGGACGTGCGCTTCATGTTGTCGAGCTGGCCCTCGTGCCGGTGCGGATATTTGTTGTACAGGTGGACGACCACACAGAGCTTCAGGACGGCGTCGCCAAACGTCTCCAGCCGCTGGTTGTTGAACGGGGCGTTCGCGCTCGGGAGCGTGATCGCCTGTACAAGGAGATCGTCGACGATCGCAGGAAGCTTGAGCGCGACGCGGACTTCGCGTGCACGGTAGACATCGGTGACGCGGTGGCAGAGTGCGGGCAGGGCGAAGAAAGTGCGGTACATGTGCTCAGGCATGACAACCCACCTGCACAGCTCGATGGGGAAGATGATGGTGCTGTGATGGTCGGGCAAAGATGAGGGCAGCATATCGTTCTGTAATGAGTAGGCGGAGGATATGTTGCGCGAAAGCACCACGCCCTCTACACAGGGGCCGTCGGTGGATATATGCGGGGTGTGGAGCTTGCGCGTGTACTTATGCATCCAATACTCGCGGTACGTCGGGAATGCAGACTCCTTCGTCCCTGGCGGCGGCCGCGACGACGGCGTAACGTCCGGACGAAGCTTGTGCAGCAGGAGCGGGTGGCCGAGTTCCTTGTTGTTCATGTACACGAGGGTTCCATAGTGCTCCTCCCCGATGCCCTCCCAGTTGTATGACCCGTATGGGTGCGGGGTGGCGAGCTCGATTGCCTCGAAGTCGACCTTGAGGTCACGAGTGATAGGAACCAGGTAGCATGTCAGTGGGAGAGAGATTCCTCTGCCAGTGATGCACCACCAGAGACCCATCCTCGTATATTCCTCCATCGCGCGGCGCTGACTCCATGCATAACGTGGATCCAGGATGAGTTCCTTCGGTTCCTCGGTCGAGATGAAGGTACCGTTCGCGACCAAATCAGCGACAGGTAGCGGCGTCCCGGTGACCAGACCAGCCGATGACACGCCGTCGAGAGAAATGACGTGCAACCAGAGCGTAGTGTTCACAATCCACGGATCGCAGATGGACACATCCAGTGTATCGGGTACTGACCTAAGGTCTGTTATCAGCACATCGTCATGATCCTCGTTCTCACTCCCATAAGAGCTCTTCGCGGGAAGCAAGTAATCGTCGAAGACGTTCAAGGCATGGAGGCTTTTGACGGCGAGGAAGGCTGCCGCACGTTTAGCCTCTTTCTTCGAACGCTTGACTGGACCTTCGTAGACCAACTTGTTGGGAGGGAGGGGAAGACTGGAAGGTAAACAGACCGTCGCAACAAAGTCTCCCGTGTACACCGGGACATGAATCGGCGTGAATCGATCGCGAGGAATCAGAGAGCACAAGTGGCTGAGAAGGCCAATCGATGAGTTGTAGGTGAGGATCGCACCGGTGGAGGGTACTACATGGCGCTCCCGCTCAAGGAGGTCATCTGGGTCTGGACGATCATCTTCCTCATCTTCCTCCATGGGTGTATGCGTGCTAGCATCCCTGTCCTGGTAGACTTTCTTGAGGTGTGGTTCTGACTGTGAGAACGTAAGGTAGCGTTCGGCCTGTGCTTGTGCGCCTTCCTGAACCATGATGATGAACGTCGATGTCTTATGGCGTGCGCGGCCGCGCGACTGCACATATCCGACCATATGCTGCACTGGATCAAAGCGGATGACCAGATCGCAGGCCTAGTGGCCATCAGTTAATGCGACCCATAGCTCAGTCGCAGACCCGTGATGCAAGTGCAAATGAACACTCTCAGGACAAGCCGTATGCCAACCGAGGGTAATTGACATCGTGTCAAACGACAACATGTCAAGCATCCTTGGACGACGGTAGGATGTCTCTTTGCAAAGCATCGTGGATCTGCGCCTCAGCACCATACAGAGGAGATGACGTACTGGAAAGTCCAGCCCTTCTTCTGCAACGGAAGTTGCTACCACTGCATCACGTTCAGCACCGGCCCACTTGTAAACTCCCGAGTACACGCACATAGGTTTAGTCGCCGCTCCCTGAATAACTTCACTGTATCCTGCTGGTTTCGGATCGCCATACCCTTTAGTTGTGCCTTCGTCTGACTGCCACCAGTGCCGTGTCCGACCAACTGCTCGCTCTTGATGATGTGCGTCAGCAAGGGTATGCGCGGCAACATGGCCGCTAGACATGTCGCGATGTGACGCTGCTCGACAAACACGATGCCTTGAAAGGTTGGGGTGTACCGGTGCATCAGTGTCTCCGCAAGCACCTTGACCTTCGGTGAGCACCAACTAAGGGGAATGGGCGGCGGCGGTGTACCACCGTACTCAGGCCCCTCGAACCATGTGCGAAACTCCGCAAGAACGCCTTGAAGTGCCCTAAGCGCGGCATGCGGATCTCCCGCGATCTGGGCGATCGGAAGCCCTTGGGCGAGCTGAGAGTATTGCTCCGTTGTCAGAGTGTCCATCGTGGACTCCATGGCCTCTTCTAGGAGCTGCGCAACGCGTTGCTTGACTTCCGTGTAGAGGAAGTACTCCGCACCAAACGGACCTAAGCTGTAGTACGTCACTTCGTATCGTGTGAGGATCTTGTCCATGGATAGTCTAAGCTCGGGTGGAAGGGCTGCGAGACTCAAGCGAGCTCGCAGAGTTTGCAGGGGGTAGTCAGGGTATTTTTCGGGAGCGGTGGGGTATACTTGGATGACCTGTGGGAACGGTGAGGTGAGCTACAACGACGGTGAACGAACGAACAGACGTGCCTCTTCCGGCTTTGGGGAGTGACCGATTAGTTCATCGATATGCTCTTTGACCGCGATTACCTTCGCATCGAGATTGCGCTCCAGAGTTGCAAGAGACTCGACGGCGTTCTTAGGATTCCAGATGGGAGATGCAGTCATACCAAACACCTTGGGTCGGACATCGGATGGGGTTTGGAAGTACTCGCGCATGATCCCGTTATAGGCGTGATTCTTGCGAGTATGGTGACATTCGTCGAAGACAATTAACGAGACCTACGGCGTTGTGAGTATCCCTGTCAAAGAAACATTGCGATTGACGCGACCTTGTCCATCTGCCAATGCGAGTGCGTTAGGAGATTGAGGAAAATCTGGGCTGTGACAATTGATCAGTCTAAGCTTCCACTGGAGCAAGGAACCATGCACGATCTGCCCTCACTACACAGATAGCGGTGCGCGCATAGTCAGTGACATTGGATGTTATGTACTATCTTCATAGTTCGCGAATGACAAGCTGTTGGCATGGCACAACACCCCTATTTATCTCGTGCCCAGACGTGTGTATCTACCACCGAACACGTCTGGGCACGAGACAAGCCCGCAATACGATATAAACACATACCAGTCATGACAAACACATCCGACTGGTCAAACTCCTTCTTCCAGCCCATCCGATCGCCCATCTCGTGCGCGGTCGCGCCGGAGAACTGTCGAACGCGAAGAGATGTATGTTTCGTGATAAACTCGCCCTGCTGCTGCACGAGGGCGACCTTCGGGACGAGGAAGACGATGATCTTCTCCTGCGCAGTATGCTGGGCAACGGCCCATTTGATGAGCAGCATACTGATGTAGGTCTTGCCACTCCCTGTGTCCAGTGCCGCGATGACATTGCCTTGCTGAGCCCGGACGAAGATCTCCTCCTGATACCGCCGAGGGAGTAGGGTGTCGCTGATATCGTGCAGAGAGACCGACATCGTAGAGTTAAGGTCGACTAGAAATACATGGATGAGGTCCAAGAAAGAAAAGAGGGTGACGAATAGCAGGAGATGGGGGTTCGGAGTCAAGGCTGAAGCTGCGGTAAGCTGCGGCCCGCGCGCCCAAAGACGCTATA
This sequence comes from Daedaleopsis nitida, assembly GCA_022606115.1. Classification (NCBI taxonomy): domain Eukaryota; kingdom Fungi; phylum Basidiomycota; class Agaricomycetes; order Polyporales; family Polyporaceae; genus Daedaleopsis; species Daedaleopsis nitida. The sequence continues at coordinate 74,758 of JABYQM010000015.1, forward strand.
GGCAGCGAGCTTGGCCCGGGCCGCAGAAACACTCACTCTCGACCTCCACTCATGGCAATCAACGCAAACGAAGACACAGAATTGTAGGTCTTGTTCGATGTCTGAAGTGAAGATGTGCTCAAGGCAATCGTGTGTAGCAACGATGCCCTTCGCAAGCACGGCATCCTCCCTCCGAAGCCTCCGACCCCGCGTACTCCGTCTCCTCCACCCTCTCCGACCCTCGAGGAGAAATACGCAAACTACTCTGCTGCACAACTCCGAGAGCTCGCCGTGGACGCGCCTGACGATGAAACTGAACGAATATTAGAGCTTCTGAGGCGGAGGAAGCTGCAAGAAGCGCGGAAGATGGAAATGGCTCGCTTTGGGCGGGTGTATCCCATCGCCCGAGATGACTACACCCGCGAAGTGACAGAGGCCAGCAAAGTCAATGAAGAGGGTGACGAGATAGGCAAGGGCACCGGTGTCGTTGTCTTCCTATACAAAGATGGGTAAGCCTGTTCGCGGCGCCCTTGACTCCGACCTTAGTCCTGAGCCTGCGCTAGCGAAGCTGTAAGCTGTTGTTGATGACTGCTCTACAGGATACCGCATAGTGACCGTGCAACGGAGCACGTACGCATACTCGCGCAACGGCACCCGCATACCAAGTTCGTCTCGATCGTCGGCGACAAGTGCATCGCAAACCTCCCGGACGCTCGTTTGCCCATGTTCATCATTTACCGCAAGGGCGAGGTGCTGAACCAGCTCGTGTCCTGGGGCGCAGACCGCGAACGGCGAATAGAAGGTGCGGTGTCACTGTCCAGTCCACATCACGGAATGCTGCGCCGCTCACCGCTCACTTTTCCGCAGAACTGGAAGCGGTGCTCATACTTGCCGGTGCAATCATCCCGCAGATACGCAGACCGGCCAAGGACGATGACTCAGATGGCTCGGACATCGATGACCTCAGTGACGACGAGCCGTCCTCGCGGATGCCCTCCGCAAGCACTCGTACGAACGCGAAAGCCCCGAAGAATGTGCGGGGTAAGAAGGGCGATGATTCAGATTCAGATTTCGAGTTTGATCTGTGAGATGTACTTACTAGCAGAAGCATCACAGATGTATCCTTTAACATTCACGTCGTGTGTAACTCATACAAAGTACCATGCAGATAAGTTTCGTCGTGATTGACTGCCTCTAGCTCTAGTAGTCGGCCCTAGAGGCCTTGATCGCGATGGGACGGCCATCGCGATCGTTCCTAGGGCAATGCTACTTCATAGTAGTCTTAGGCAAGTTTAACGGGTCGCCATCTATCTTGGAATATCTCGCGATGTTCGGGGGACGATGGACACGCACTGTATGCAGTATTCGGGCATCCCTCACATCAGTAGGTCCTTCAACTATCTGCCTGCACATGAGGTCCGTTCATGATACATACAATCTCTTTATCCCAACAGATTACAAGGTGCCAACCATGGTTCAATGTTCACAAATCCCAAGTCCATTCAGGGCAGAGTCATGAACGCATCCTTCAACTTCTGGAAGTTGGGCGTGCCCAAGCCCGTGATGGGGTCCCAGCCGGGCGCAGCGACAAAGCCCTGCGTGCCGCAGCCGGGGTTTGTGCCGTTCGTCACGTCGTTGAACGCGCCAGCCAGGAGCGACGAGTACAGCTGCAGGCGCAAGAGTGATTCGTCAGGCCCGTGGGATCGCAAGAGTGAGTATCACGACACGGTACGCACGGTGGGATTGATGAAGCCGACAGGGCCCTTGCCAGCGGCGATACGCGCGTCGTTGATCATTGCGACAACAGACGCGAAGATGGGCGCGGAGGCGGACGTCCCTCCGCTGAGGAAGAACTGGCCGGACTCGGCGATCGCAAGGGGCCAGCTGTCCACCAGGTACAGTCAGACGATCATCATTCGTGCTACGAGCATGGTTCGACTTGTGTCGCGGGCCCACTCACCCGTTGGCTCCAACATCAGGATAGGCGCGACCGGACCTGTTATAGATGTCATCTGCGTACGGGGGCGCGAAGTTCGTGACGTAGTTCGTCACCGCGTCCTTCTGCCAGTCGGGCATGGCGAAATTGTTGGAGAACCCTCCTCCCGATGGGAACCTAGTCGTCGCAATCTCGGGGTCCGAGACCTACACGAGGAGCCCCGGGATCAGCGTTACAACAGTGAACATCGAGCGGAAGAGGGACGTACACTGTTACCCGGAGCGACAGAAGTCGCACCGACCGCCGTGACGTAGGGGCAGGAAGCGGGGAATTGCCCGACGAAGCTACCCGAACTCGCGAAGGCAGTAAGCGTGCCGTTCACCAGACACTCTTCAGCTCCTGAGTATCCGACCCCGCCGTCTCCTGAGGATGCGACAAAGGTCACACCGGTCAGGCTGAGCTATGTATGGCCCAAAAGGAGAGGTTAACATCATGCGAATGTTAGCTCGAGGTAGAATCCAACCTTGCCCATCTCAGTGCATCCCCTCTGTACGATCGGAGTGACCGCGTCGTTGAGGTAATCGGGCTCGAAGTGGTACGAGATTGAGATCACGTTAGGAACAGGCTTGTCGCCGCAGTCCGTGAGGCCTGTACGCACAAGGCGACTGTCAGATGAACTGTCGGCAGTAGACTAGGCTGACAGTTCTACCTTGGTTGCTAACACCTTCTACCTCGCAGTAAGATGCATCGAATGCAGCAATCAATTCGTCGACTGTTCCCAACAAATGTGAGTATGATGAACTATAGACCACGTCAGATGATCGAGCACGCACTGGGTTGTTGAGCAGATGAGGTTTGACCAACTTCGTATACGGTAAGGTTCTGTTTAGGGCCGATCAAGCCCATCATCAATTCAATGTCCAGCTCAGACTCTGAGAAGTCCCCGGAGGACCGTTACTGGCTGTGGGTAAGAGCCGTGAGCACAATTGTTCGCCCACCATGACGACGCACTGACCTCCTTCAATGGTGACCAACTTGGGTTGGACGCCTACCGAGGACGGTTCGTACATCTGGAAGAACAAGTCGAGGTCGGACTGTTGATAGATCTCCTGCTCCCACTCCGCTGCAATACGGATCGCAAACGCATCAAACCCAAGCTGGCAGATGCAAGGACAACTCGACTTGACTGACCGACTCCGACAGTGTTCTTGTCACCCGCGACGGGCTCATAGTCGAAGTTGTACAAGTCGCGTAGACAGTCGAGGGTGACGGACTGGTCGCAGCCCATGGCCTCCAGTTGAGACGCCTACAAGTACGGTGGACGTTAAAGCGGGCTAGGATGATAGAGAGAAAGACACGTGTACCTTTACTGCGATCTTTGGGATTCCACTCCTCGATGAAAAGCCAGGAGTCCCTGGTCGCGAGCTGTCCCTGCGCCCAAGACGAGGGCGCTTGAGGTGCGTAGTAGGCCAGACGAGGTCAACATGCTTCGAAACGTGCTCCGGGAGCGCGTATCCCTTGTGGCAGCCCAAGGTCTCGTGGCCCTCGTCGTCGAAGCGATAGACGTAGTATTCTGTCCCAAGGATGCTCTCCGCCTCCGCTACCGTGACGTTGAGCTGCAGAGCGTCGCGGTTGCCGTTGAGCTGAACCTTGTGCGGCGCGAGTCCAAGGTCGTCGATCAGCCACGAGTGCACGGTGTCGACGGACTCCTTGGAGGGCCGGAACGTGTCGGCAACCTTGGCGTGCGACCAGTGCTTGCCGTAGTTGGGCGAGTACGGGTCGGCGACGTCAAGCAGGAATGCGTTCAGGTTGTGGAGGTTTGACTGGACAAGGGAGAACTTGAGCGGGACCAGCGCGTCGGGGTCCGCGCGACGGTGGAGAGACCATCCATGGGGGACATCCCGGGACCCGTGGACGACTCGCAAGGGGGTCGCGACTGCGGTGACGGCGAGAGTAGCGAGGCAGAAGAGCAGCTTGGAGAAGGCCATTGCAGTAGTGGTGTGCTACTGGGCGACGGGGCTGCAGCTGGCGATGTACCCATCCTTTTATGTCCGCGACGACATGTAGCGCTGGCCGTACACATTGATAGATAGAAGGTCGCCATTGGTGACCAAAGGAGATATGAGCCAAAAGAGCGAGGATGAATGGTTGCTATACGCTCGCCGCATGACTCTCCGCATGACTCGTGAGATAAACGCGTGAAGATATAACAGTGTTTATTCTTCAGTAGAGAAGTGTGGCTGGGGAATACGGCCTGTACTCGCCTTTTGGCAGTGTATGAAGTTGATCGTGATACGGCATGGGGAGTGCTTCTGCCCGCCAGCGGGCTATGTGTGGGAGGGTCGTACTCGTTATGCGGGATATAAACGTCTCACGCTCAGCGCATAGTATCGACGACTCGCGGGAACAGAACCTGGGATTTCTGATGGTAGTTGTGTATCATTGGACACAACTGGCGTCAGCGCTTGACGATATCGCAGCCGAAGTACTCGTATCGTCACCGTTCAACGTTCGTCACTTCAGTATTCCAAGTAAGTACGCGTGACTCGTCTGCGATCATGATACGAAGCTATAAATAAGCCTACCAGTTCAACGCCGCACCGAGAGCATACAGGCGTACCTTGGATGTACCTCAAGAAGTTGATAGGTACTACGCGTACTTCAACCTAGAGGGGTCTTCCCCCCTGCGGAGCATGACTAGACTCTGCTAAATCGGGCCTGTAGCATGTGGTAGCTTGTAGTCTGTACTACGCTGTGAGGTAGAAAGCAGTAAGAGATCGTCGGGCACAGACGGCAAACTTTACAAGACCACACTTACAGTCCGGACCGAGTCCGAGTCGCGAACACATTTGCCGATAGCTATATCCGTGCCCCTGGCAAACAAGCCGAACTTACGAATGGCTAGGCTACTACTTACCGAGCATTTGTCGCTTCCACGCCTTTTCAGCTCCTTGTTCAACGCCGTGGAGAACCCCGTCCTGAGATTACTAGGATACTCTTCATGTGGCATGCCGTTGTCGATGCTGATCATGACTCGATGCATTTGCAAAACACCAATCGTTACGACCAGCCGAAGGCGCGTACGCATACTGCTGGCTGTACTGGGATCAGACAAACGTCCATCACTCAACAATCGAGCAGAAGAGGAACCAAGTACCTACCACGGGGCTCAGACTACACAACCTTATTCAGTGTTGTCCACGGTCCGTTCGTAACGGCGACGAGTGCGGCGAAGAGGAGGAGTAGAAGCACGCAACGCCGCCGTAGAAGGTGAAATACACATCCATGACAGCGAAATGGGGCATCTAGAACACAGTAGTAACGTCAATACCCGGTCATGGGCCACTTCTTGAACCCGAGAAGTGCCACTCACCCACAGGCCGAGCGTTCCTTGACGCCTCGGCGAGGGCAAGTGAAGGTCGCAGTCGGTTTATGGAAGCCGCGAAGTATTCAAAGAGACGTTCTTCGACGGTTCCTGCTTGGGGATAGTGTGTGATGTCCTTCAAGGTCCAACGGTCAGGAACCTATGGGTGGCACGGGCGCTGCGTTAGGTAGTGCTCACTGATAGACTGAAGGACATATTAGAGCACCATGTATCAGGCATGTTAGCTGAACATGACGCACTGGCAAACAGGTTGTCAGGTTCGGAGAAAGCTGATACCAACTGTCCTCCCACGGGGTTCGCCGCTCGCGAGCCCAAGTTTCAGCGACCAGACTTTGCAAGAGCACAGCTGACAAGTATGGATGGTTCAGTAGTGACTTCCGCCTGACATACATAGAGGATATACCAGTTCCCCTACTCACCGTGTCTACTTAGTACTACTACACTGTCGCGCAGCATGCCTTCGGATATTCCGACCCGGCGGCGGCGAGCGACCAAGTTTATTCGCTGGCCCTCATATCGTCATAACGCAGCACTGTAGTGAGTGTAGAAGAAGATGCCACACGGCCAGAGAGTCACTAGATATTCTGCCAAGAGGTCGTCAGTGCGTGTAATCAGTCATCGTAGTCGCAAAAGATTCGGAATGGTCGCCCGCCCCTCTGGCGGGCGGTTGTAGTCGGATGACCCGGCCCGGCAGCCTGGCAGGGAACATCTAACCCCAAAGCGCTTCAGTTTGTGTCACTCTGGAAATCGTTCTCACCCGCACTATTATCTAGGTCTAGCCAGCTGGTACTGCGAAGAAGGGGAATACCAACAAGGCTGGTCACATCGACATAGAAAAGGAAAAGTGAACGGTCTCTCATCAGGGCTGAGTCAAATCTAGATATCTTGCCGCCACCAGCCTGAGTGCTAGTGCAGGCTGACTTCATCAATGGCTCTTCTGTATCACTGCACCAGAAGATGCTGCAAGCAGTGTGATACATATTAGTACATGGCTCTGGCAGCTGGAGGTCTGGAGGCCCAGAGGCTGACCATTCCTTGGACTTCGAGTCATTGGAGCAGACCGCAATCTATATCGCTTGCCTATGAGGCGCGACTTTGCTCGGTTCTTATATCTTTCGTACCACCATCATCCCTGTACTGCTAGACCGGTGTGGGGACCCCCTCGAGGGGACCGGATGCAACACCCGAGCGTCCAAACTGAGGGTCGTGTGGAGACGCCGGTCTCACTCATGGTGAGTACTACATTCGAAATCATAGAACAGACTTTTCTAATCACAACTCCGTCCATAATATACATTTGGACTAGGAACATGTTCGTGGGTACAGGTGGTAAGCTACGTCGACCTGGATCTCCCACCTAAATCATCTGCAATATCACTTATGCTCACACACTCCGGGCGCAACTGGAAGCTCTCCTTCGGGTTCTGAGATCCCGATTCTCGAGCACAGAGGGGAGAATTTGAAGATCTCTTGAATTGTAACCGTAACCGTATTCTGATAGTGAATCTGGTGACCGCCCGTTCAATTTCCAGGTGGTGGTTGACTCGAACACAAGACTTGCCATATTTGGCCACGACGGTAAGCGAGGGTGGCTGGTAGCAGCTAGTCTTTGTCGCTCTTTGTCCTGACCACCCCCACGCGCTCGAGAATCGCGACATGGACCAACCGCCCTGGCCCCAAGAGACCCATAACTGCAGCACAGACGGCACGCAGAGCCGAGGAGAAGAGCCACAGGAGAACAGCGCGCACCGACTACCTTACCCAGAAGGACTGGATGGGCCACAAGTCAGCGCCGCAAGTACTACCCACCGCCCGTGGCGTCCTTGGGAGGATGGCCACCCCAGCAACGTTTCCCAACTGCCGACACACCTCTCCGAGCCCGCCCAGACGCCGATCGCCCCCGCGCCCTTGGTCTGCGAGGCCATGCGGAACATGATCCTCGCCGCGCTCGAAGGCCCCAGGCCCGAGCTCGGGCCCACGGCCACGCGGCTCCACTACGACCCGTACCCGTACGAGCGCACCTGGGAGCTCGACCGGGTCGTCGTCGGCGACGAGCTGAAGCTCTGGCACAACCGCGAGGACCGGTGGTTCACGCGCTGGGAGGGAGGCATGAACCTCCAGCTCGTGAGCCGCATATTCAGCCACTGGATCGCCATCATCCGCGAGAAGCAGGCCAAGGCGAAGAAGGACTGGGAGGAGGAGAAGATCCGCGACCTCCCGCCAGCCATGCCGCCCCCAGAGGCAGAGGCCGAACGCGAGTGCGAAGGTGAACGCGAACACGAACACGAAGGCGAGCACGACTCCGAGGAGGAGGGCGCGGAGGAGGAGGATGACAGGGATCGGCAGCTCAGCAAATGGGACCTTAAGTTCAAGACCGCGGCTGACGGGCAGAAGGGCGTGTCGATGCAGGCGCTCCTGGCGGGGCGGCGCGCGATTGCGCGCGCGTTGGCTGACGCGAAGGGGAAGGTGTTTGAGAATTACCACCGGGACAACATATGGGTGCGCATAAAGGTCAGTGTCGCGATTTCCCTCGTCTTCGTGTTCTCGCTGTGCGGCGATTCGGGACACGCTGCTCTCTGGAGGTGAAGACCTGGGGGATTCGCGGAGGCTGACTGGAGGCCTCTGCAGTGGCCAGCGTACCCCGACCACGAGCCCGTCCGGTCCATCCTCGTCACCTTCCGGTATACGGGCAGGGACGCCAAACGCAGGCCGTGCACACGTCTCGAGCTATCTGTCGCCCTTGCGGCACTCGTCACAAGGTACTATGAGGTGCGTGTCCGGTCCTCTGGTCTGTTACCCATTGTCGAGGGCTCAGCGTCCGCCGCGCCTGCAGGAAGTCTCGGTCATGGAGCCACACCCGGCATTCCAGCACCTCGCGCTCGGGAAAGGCGAAGGCCGCATCACTCTCTATGGGCTCCGTATGATGGGCCTACATGCAACGCCCAGAGCCATCTACGACCTTGAGCTGGAGCTCGATTCGAAGGAAGAGGAAACCAACACTCAAGCTATTGCAGAGGACTCGGCGACCATGGTGAGGACATGGGATCCTCCGTGGGCTAGTTGTGTGCCGGTGCCTACTATACTTGCCCCACCACCCAAGCTCACCCCACACCATTACTTCAGGCATGTCGACCCAATCGCTATGTCCCAACATGCTCTTCCAGCATGGCACGAATAGATCGACAACGATACATGATGCATGATTTACGACAGAACAACTGTATACTATGTATGCACTACTCGTCCACACCTCTCCACTACTTTCACACCGCATGCACATATCTCATTACTCATACCCCTACTTGTCATCAGAAAACATCCATCGATCTATGCTCCTTTATTCTCCAGAATAATATGTACAGTAGAACCAACAACAAGGAGCATACACCACCGCGCACGCCAGGAGGGGGACTAGAACAAGCGAGAAAAGGAAGATAATTACAACACAGGCACATATGTAAACGTATGCACAGAGGAGATCGTACGAGACGGCGCTGTCATCGCAGGCGGACCCTGGAGATGGCGATATCCGTCGGCTCCTCTCCCAACCGCTGCCTTCCACCTCAAGACCGACTCCAACGTCCGAAGGGATGATCCTCTACACGACCAACCCCTTAACAACACTTGCCGCCCTGGTTCGCCGGGGTATCGACGCTGTGGCTGACCGTGATGGTGTCACCGGTGGTGGGCTTGATGGGGTCCTCCGACTGCTCAAGCGACTTGCTCGATACGATGCGGTATATATCTAGGACCGATGAACCTTTAGACTGCCGACCCGTACGCCGAGTACGAACTGAGCATGATACGCACCAGTCAGGATGGTCTGGAAGGCCGACTCGACGTTTGATGCGTCCAGCGCAGACGTCTCGATGAAGGACAGGCCGTTCTCCGCTACACGTGCGCGGTCCTCAGCACATCTCTCCAGATATGGCATGATGAGAGGATAACGCACCCGCAAACGCCTTTGCCTCCTCTGTGGGGACTGCCCGGAGGTGCTTCAAATCGCTCTTGTTCCCGACGAGCATGATGACGATGTTCGAGTCCGCATGGTCGCGGAGCTCCTTCAGCCATCGCGTTACGTTGACGTACGTCGCGTGCTTTGAGATGTCGTACACAAGGAGCGCGCCGACCGCGCCGCGGTAGTATCTAGAAATCGCATTGCAAGTTCAGGACGACCGGCTGAAGGTGGTCTGAGCGAGCAGACGAGCATGCTTACGCGGCGGTGATTGCACGATAACGTTCCTGACCAGCTACAACCAGGTGTGAGCCAGGGACCAAGGGAGGGCAAAGCTACGCCAACGAATGGCAAGGCGGGTGAAAGGGCTCACCAGTGTCCCAGATCTGAGCCTTCAGTGTCTTGCCATCAACGTTGATTGACCGTGTGGCGAACTCGACACCGATGGTCGACTTCGTCTCCAGGTTGAACTCATTGCGAGTGAACCGCGAGAGCACTATCAGACGCTTGCGTCAGGACTCCAATCACACCTTCCACGCAGTCGACGCGACGAAAACGCACGGTTACTAGACGGCGGCGGGTGGGATCGTCAGATACACGCTGCTGCGGATATGAGGAGTGCCACGTACGATTTCCCGACTCCAGAATCTCCAATGAGGACGACCTACACCCAGCGAGGAGAGCCATCAATGCTCCGCCTCATGTGCCCGCTGCGGCGCACGCACCTTGAACAAGTAGTCGAAGTTGCTTCCCTCAGCCATGTCTAATGGTCAATAAGCGTCGTAGAATATGGACTGTCGAAGAGAAGGGTGTGGAAGCGGTGGTTGGGATGGAAGGGGCGGGCGTGGTAGGCGGGAGGAGGAGAGTCGCAGTTGGCGGAGTTCGAAACCGTAGCCGCACGACTTTAGCTAGCTGCTAGCTTAGCGGTTGCTCCTTCCGAGGCTCGAGCCATCGTACCTCGTCCTGACTTGCTATATAGTGTTACCAACCGGGCTGATTGTTTAGCAGCCGCATCAGCTTTGAATCCTCAAAAAGTGAGGGTCACAGCTCCAGTTTCGGCTGCACTGGCACACTGGTGTAGCCTGAGGCTAGACAACCGCTCCTGTGGCCGTATCGTCGGAGTGCGGAATCATCCCTGCGGCCTGAGAGTTGATGCACGCCTTCAAGTTGAACTCCATCATCATCATGTCAATTCCTGATGTTCAACGCGAACATAGCCCACGGCGTCAAGGGGAGATGATTCCGCCATAGGCCCATAGCCAGTGTCAACCATGATCAGACTGAGAGGTTCCTCTCGTACGGGCCATTCGGGCCGCCGGGACTTGCGCTGTCGGTCACGAAGTCCAGTTACATGAACGGGTTTATAAGGAACAGCCGATTCTCTCTCTCGCTTGCTGCAATTCTCGATACCACGCGAACATAGCCATGTCCATTCCTCACTCGAAACGCGTCTGCCAAATCATCAAGGTGGGTGGTTTCACACCGCCCGCGTCGATGCGCCGACCTCAGCTTGACCTCCTGCATCTATCACGCCCCGTCGTTTCCGCTAGCTCAAGCTAGAGGCAGAGAAAGAATACAGGGAGATCCATGCCGCAGTCTGGCCAGGGGTGCTCGCAGCGCTCGAGCGACACCACATCGTCGACTACTCCATCCATTACTATCCGCCCCTCCAGCTGCTGATCGCCAACTTCAAGTACACCGGGTCGGACTACGATGCAGACATGCTGGGCATCGCGGAAGACCCGGAGACGCAGCGATGGTGGAAGGTGACTGATGGCATGCAGGAGAGCTTGGTAGTAGGCGCGACCGGCAGCGGAGGAGCCATACCTTGGTGGCAGGTACGCATGTGCGCGATTCAGTGGCAGAACCTGGTTCATAGAGCTCTGCCCTTGCTCAGGAATTGGAAGAGGTCTTCAGGTTCGAGGGAAAGCCGTGAATGTCCAACAAGATGTTGTACAATGGAACAGTATAACCGGATACATACGACATGGCCGAGCCCTGAAGGAATTCAGATCAACAGTATCTCTGGTGGCTAGAAGCGATGATATAATGTCAATCACATTGGGGAACATATTTCTGGCGAGCACGTACCTGTCCTCTCGTCTCGAATGCGAGCCAATCTCCCGTTCCCGTCGGCAACAGTCCCATCGACCGACATTTCCACAGGCCAAGACCAAGGGTGAAGAGGTTGCAAATAAAGTAGACGATCTTTTGCAGAGGGAGAGTAGAGAATGATTTGGGTGATGATGACGCAGGCGCGAAAGGGGCGAAAGCTGAGGGGATGACATGAACGAAATGCGTCACAGCAGGGGCGGTGGGAGGACGCACCAGTGTTAATGGAAGCCAGGTTCTTGAAGGGGCTCGAGAGCAACATGAAGATAATGCCCATACTGAAGATCTGGACGCCACCTCCAGACATGTAGAGCATGAATGCCTGCATAGGCAGAGACTTCGCTGGCGCAATGGCAAAGTCCCATGCTCGTTTGGACTTCAGTTCCTCGTATGACGCGGTCGCGGGTGTTACGGCTTTGCTAGTCGTCTTCGACTATAGTACTGCGATGAGATGGGAACCTCGTCATTGCATTGGACTGGACGTACGGAAGGCACCGTTGACGCGAAGCCCGGCGGTGGTGGAAGGTTTCGCCACCTGTTTCGCATTCTGTCAGCATGTGGAACATGCACATAGATAAGGGCTCACCTCGACACCTCGATGGATGACATGGTGACCTGCGCAAGGACCGTGTACGGTTGTAACAAGAGTACTGTAGAGTCGGGTGTTGATTGTGACCTGCGAAACGTGCAAGCTCGTACCGCGTCGAGGCGAAACGCCGGGCCGAGTATGTAGATAATATCCGTGGGAACAGGCTGCGTACTTAGACTTATACTCACGATACATGCCCATTCTTTGATTAATGTAAGAGTAACAACCATGTTGACAACCGTCAATCAGTGCATAACATATAGGCCCTTTTCCTGGACTCTTCCTGGGCTCTTCATTCGTGCCCGGGACCATGCTCTATAGCGAGGTTAACAAGGCAGTAGCTAACGGACGTAAGTCGGATGATAAGAAGGCGTTCTAGTCGAATGAAATTGTGGCGCATCAGGAGTTCAGGGCAGGCGTTCTAGAAATGCTGTGAACCGGTTGTCAAGTCCAACCTCGAGGTCCCTGGCAGTCGAGCTACTCGCCCATCCGCCTGCCTCCTCGCCGTCTTCCTCGTCCTCGCCAACAGCGCATTCGCTTGCAGCCTTGTCCCTCCCGTCAGGGTTCTTTAGGCTCGTCTTCTTCATTCCCCTTCCCATCCATTCACGTCAAGCAAGTCCCGCCCGATTTCTTGTGCGATACTCATCAATTTATCGTCCGACCCGCAAGCCGTGCCTTCCATCTACTTCCAAGCTACAGACGCAAGGTGAGCGATTGCCCAGAGAATGCGGATGGGACCACTGCATGCACGCATGCACAACCACGTCAAAGCCTGACACGCGAGCGCTGCATGCACGCCCCTTTGCGGCTGCGTCAGGGTCCGAGCGCAGGCATGGTTCACTTACCAACTGCTCTCCATCTCCAGCTTCCCACCTTCGCCCCACGACATAGTAGAATCCCCGGAGAGCCATGCAGACGATTAAATGTGTTGTTGTTGGAGATGGTGCGGTCGGCAAGGTGCGTCTTCCCTTCCCCTCTGTCGCGTCCCGTTTGGTTAGCAGTCGCTGACACGGGGCCACACCGTACTTGACGACCGCCACAGACATGTCTTTTGATCTCATACACGACGAACAAGTTCCCCAGCGAATACGTCCCGACCGTGCGTGATCAGTTGCCCTCACTTGTCCGCGCATGTGCCCAACCTGCGCTCCTCCGCCCCTGCAGGTGTTCGACAACTATGCGGTGACCGTCATGATCGGCGACGACCCGTACACCCTCGGGCTGTTCGACACGGCCGGACAGGAGGATTACGACCGTCTCCGGCCACTATCATACCCGCAGACGGACGTCTTCTTGGTCTGCTTCAGCGTGACGTCGCCCGCGTCATTTGAGAACGTCAAGGAGAAGTGGTTCCCAGAGGTCCACCATCACTGTCCCGGTGTGCCGTGCCTCATCGTCGGGACCCAGATCGATCTCCGGGACGACCCGCAGGTGCTGGAGAAGCTATCGAGGCAGAAGCAGCGGCCGGTCACCCCAGAACAGGGCGAGAGGCTCGCTCGGGAGCTCGGTGCGGTGAAGTACGTTGAGTGTTCGGCGCTGACGCAGAAGGGTCTGAAGAACGTTTTCGACGAGGTGAGTGTCGATCACTGTCTCGGATGTGGCCTGCTGCGCAGCACCCTCGTGCTCGCCGTGCGTCGCTGTGGCGGAACGCTGACGGCTGCCGCAGGCAATCGTCGCGGCATTGGAGCCACCGGTCGTCAAGAAGAAAAATAAGTGCATCATTCTCTAATGCGAGGGAAACGACCACGGCGGCCGGTTTGACCTCGTCCGTACTTCACGACCGTTATACGTTGTTCCTTGATGCATGCCCACGATTCCCGTCGAAGATATATCGCTTCCTTCTTCACCCATCTATCGTGAACTCACTCTAAATACACACAACACGCATCCCTCCTTCCCCTTGTTCCTGCCCTTGATCCCTTGTTCTCTTGCCGCTCACTACCTACCTTGCACTGCGTGGGCGCTGCTGTGTCGCGTGCGGGCTTGTTCACTTCTCGCTTCTGTTTATCCATGTTGTGTAGTTCATATCCTTTGGAATTGGGTACATGGGGGATCTAATACCCGTGAGTTAGAAATCCAGCGGAGGTCGTATGCTGTGATTGCGTGTTGGCTGCTGTTGGTTGTTCCGACAATGATTGTGTCCCGCTGCTACAAGACAAATAGCAACGGTCGAACGGAATCGAGAAGCTGAGCAGCCGTGCAGACTGAGCAGCATCTCAGTCCACCACCTCTCTCTTACCTCCCATTCGCCATGCATCTCGGTTTTCGTTCTTACCCTCTTGCTTGATCCTCGTGATTGCGCAGTACCCTCGGATGTCATCATACTCTACGACCTGGTAGGAATAACTGGCTATATGCGCCGATGCTTCTAGTGCGTGTGCCTGTTAAGTATGCTATAACTGTACGCTGCGGGAGAAGATGAGGAGATCAGAGATCGTCTTGGAGAACGGAAACCAACGGTGACATACACCCTTGGCATCGCTCTCCACAATCTGCTCACCTCTTTCTCTCCTACCCTCACCATCTGCCATGTCGACGCACCCAGAAGCCTTTGTCCTCGTACACATCCCCGAAGTCACCCTCTCGACGGCGACCGTGAGCGAGGCCGGCACCCTCGCCCTCGAGTGCGTCACCCTCGCGCCAAACGACGCGGACAAGGACGCCCCGCTCGCCGCCTCACTCTCCGCGTCCGACCGCTCGCTCATCCTCGTCCTCCGTTTGGGCTCGCTCGAGCTCCCCGTCGACCCCGCGCGGTCCATATCGCTGCACATCGCCCAGGACGGCACCCGCACGTACACGTTCCACTCTGACGTCGGCCCCGGCCAGACGCCCGCGGACCTGGAGCCGTCCTTCATCCGCCTCACGATCCCCGTCCCCTCCAAGCCGGACCCGCACCGCGCAGAGACGGTCGAGGCCCTCGACCACATCCTCGCGCAATATGCCGAGTTCGACTGGCACGCGGAGGGCGCATCGCACGAGCACGCGCCCGCGGCGGAGGAGGCTGCGCCGAGCACGGAGGACTTGCGCGGGAAACTGGTCCTGATGGACGAGCAGACGGGTGAGGTCGTCGGCGAGCTCCCGAACCGGGTCAGCATCAAGGAGGACCCCGCGCTCGCGCAGGACGGCAAGGGCAAGGACGGGGAGCCCGCGCCCGTCGTGCTCGAGCTTCCCCCGGACGTGTACGACGCATATACGGGCGCGGGGACGAGCGTTGTGCCGTACGCGGACGACTCCTCTGACCTGAACGAGGCGCGGCAAGTATTTGTGAGGGCGATCCCGCCCGAGGACCAGGACTGGATGACCAAGTCCGCCACACTGATTAGGTGAGTTGTACAAAGTCAATCTGCGACAAGGGAAAACTTCCTATTCGACTACTGTGCTCCCGCGACCCCTCTTCAGTTAGTGTTGAGCGTACCCATATACACCGCGCATATTTTGGTGCGATGTGTGGGATGAATCGGCAATGATCGCTTGTTCTTTATGCTCTCGGTTCACTTAGATGCCTCCATACGGTCCTGTGTGATCATGAACTCACCATGATTTCCGCGCAGCCACGCCATATCGGGCTCGACGTCGCTGCTCCTCAACGGCCTGACGTATGCCACGAACTACTACATGAAGAACTCGACGCCCGCACCCACGAGCTCAAAAGACGGCACTCCACCGCCCCCTCCACCCCGTGCGCTCCTGCTCCTCACGCACTCGCGGACGCAGAAGACGCTCTCGCACACGTACGCCATCAGCGGGCAGGCGGCCAAGGTCAGCTCACGGACGGTCAGCATCGTCGAAGGCCTGATCAAGAAGGCCGTCGGCTTAGACAAGGGCAAGAGCAAGGCCGCTCCGGAGACCCGTCCTCCGCCTTCAAATGCACCCTCGAGCTCGACCGTGCAGTCCTTGTCATCCATGCCATCGGACGCCCCGCCTCCGTACCCTGGAGGTCCAGTGGCAACTCCAGACGGCAAGCCACCCCTCCCTCCGAGGCGGACCGGTCCGACAACTGCACTCGGGCCCGCACCTCCGCTGCCCCCTCGCAGCAAGTCGCCGTTCCCCAGCAGCGCGCCCCCGACGCCTAGCCTCGACACCGCGAGCGCGAGCGGGTCGTCGACGCCCGGGGCGAAACCCAAGCCGCTCAAGACGCACCACAAGCTGTTGCTGAGCGCGAACCTCGTGCTCGCGACGGTCGACGACTCGCTCACGCGCGCGCTCGACGTCGGCAGCGAGCGCGTGACCGCGGTCGTCGGGCACAAGTACGGCGCGGACGCGGCGCACTCGACGCACCTCGCGACGCACACCGCGCGCAACGTGTCGCTCGTGTACATCGACATGCGCGGGTTCGCGCGGCGCGCGCTGATCAAGAAGGCGGGCAAGGAGTGGGTAAAGGCGCGCTTTGGGAGCGGCAGGGAGATGAGCGGGCTGGTCGTGGATAAGGCGGAGCAGCCGCAGGGTCAGAAGCCGTAAGGTGCCTCGACTGGACTTGAAGAATGGGATCGCGGAACTTAAACTGTATGCAAGATCTGGTTGTCGTTGTACGCTCAATGTTGGACTTACTGCTCGGAAACAAAGAGGAATGTTGTACGTCGCAAAGCATAGGATGTAACTAGTACCGGTGTACTTGGTGGTTATGCTGTTTTCTCCAGAACACAAAAGTTCTCAGTGCATTTCCAGAACCTGACTTGTGGGCATAGCATAGGCGGAAGCATACAATATTACAGGCGTGAATCGACACAACCTTGAGAAGACCTTCCATTCGGCCTTCATACAAAACAACGTAGGTGGTCATCGCCTGCCGTACCTGTCCCTCGAGACCGACCGCCGCCTGCGGTCGTAGGCCCTATCACGCGAATCGTCCCGTCGCCTGTCCGAATCCTTGCCGCGCCGAGGAGGCGAGTACGACGGGGAGCGACGGCCGCCGCGCGACCGTGGCGGCGGGGAGGCCGAGGGCGGAGGAGAGCGCTCCCGCCTGTCCCGATCGCGGCGGTCGGGAGAGTGGTCGCGGCGTCCGGGGGAGTAGTCGCGGCGGCGCGGCGAGTCCCTGCGACGGGGAGGGGAGCGGCTGCGACTACGGCTGCGAGAGTGGCGGCGGCCGCGGTCGTCCCGGGAGTCTTTGCGGTAGCCCGGCGGCGAGAGCGAGTTCCTCCTGTCGCGGCGGGGCGGGCTGCGTGAGTCGTCGCGACGCTTGTCTGAGCGATATGGGGAGGGCGAGCGGCGTCGAGGGCGGTCTCGGCGGGAGTCGTGGGATTCGGTGTCGGAAGAGTCGGAAGAGGAGTCTGTGTCAGTGTCCGAGTCGGAGCTGTCGGAGTCGGACGACGAGGACTCGGCTTCAAGCATCGCGCGACGTTGCTCCATGATGAGGCGGGGAGCATTCTGGTGGGCAAGGCCGAATGAGTGCGGTAACCTGGACATACGATGTTCTGAACATACCTTCAGGTGCTCACGCATTTCCTCGGTAACCGGACCCAGACCAATGGAAGTGAAGTAGTTGATAGCAAACCGAGTGTCTTTCGGGTTATCCATGGGGAACATACCGCGACAAGACATCTTCACTTCCGGGTCTTTGAAACGCTCTGCCACTGTCTTGATACCCATGCTCTCATTGACTTCGGTGAACATGATTTTGATGAAGATACGGGAGCTGGAGGTAGTGTCTTCCTCGGTGAGTTTGATGCAGTCGAGTACGTTCCATGAGACTGCATCGGACGCAACCAGATGTCCGAAGAAACGCGCGATATTCCGCAGACGGTTCGTCTCGTATCTGTGGATGGTTTCGTAGTACTCGCGGAACGCTTGTTCGAAAGAATCGAACCAAACACGATTGAGCCTGCAGAAGCGTTCCCCGATGAGACCGTAGAATGTTGAATATGATCGTTCTTGTGAGCAACACTCGATGATCATCTTGCAAAGCTCGATCTGGCAACCAGCATGAGATATCTTCGTAATAATGTGTCGAAGAACGCATGACATACCTCTTGTCCTTCCTTGATCTGGACCTTCAGCAGTTTGTGTACTGCTTCTTCGTAATTCAGCGCGTTCATTATGGTCAGGTAGATGACTCTGCGAAGATTGATGAGGTTGGTCTGAGTCTTGTCCTCGATCCCTTCCTTTTCCTCCACAGCTGTAGGAATGTCAGTCTGACGATGGCGACCAGTTCCAGAATGCAGACGCACCCTCATCATCCTCCTCTTCCTCGGACGACTCCTCCGATCCTGACTCTTCATCAGAAGAGCCCTCTCCCAAAATTTCGGTCTTGATTTCCTTGTAACGCTCTTCGTTATCAAGGTAATTGGCGTCGAACTTGAATATATCTGATAACCCATCAGCTTACAGGTAATTTTGTTGGCTGGGCGGTCACCTACTGAGTCCGTCTTGCACTTGCAACTCATCCTCTAACTGTATCTGGTGCGTGATTTGCTCATCCTCCTCGACTAGGTCCAGGCCCTCAGGAATGATCGGGTTGTCCTTGAACTTATCCTTCCGGACTTGCATGAGCACCTCGATCATGTACTGAACGCGGTGACTGATGGCACCTTCGTTCAGGACAGCGCGGAATCGCTCGAACACAGTAGTATTCGCCTTTGGTGAGTTTTCGGCCAGGAAGGCACCAACTTCTCGCATGAAGCCAACAGCGATCTCGATAGAGTCGTCCGTGGGACGCTCGAGGAGCAGTACGAGGATTTGGAGGGCGATAATCTCGTGTGCGACAGCCTGATTGACGAGATGAGCGATGAACGTGGTCGTGGAATGGCAAACGATCTAAAAGCGTAGCGTAAGTTCACGGCAACGATGCATAGAAGAACCATACGTACTTTGTCGTTGCGCTTGAATGCGCGTCGGAACTGACTAATCAGGCGAGTCAAAACCAGCTCTCCAACCTGGGGCAACTTCGTATTGACGATTGCCACCAAAGCAGCGAAGACCGGTGTGAAAGGCAAACTGGACGACTGCGCCTTCATGACGCTGCGTGCGAAGAGCCCACGTCCGCGGATGAGGTTCTCCTGGAAAAGCTCGTGCATGACATGCTTGATGTTGGCGACGTTGATTCGGTTGACGATACCAGTAATGGACTTGCGCAATGCGTCCCACGTAATCCTCTGGTACTCCGCGCTCGCCTTGTCCTTGGACGCCGCCTCTTGCATCGCGCGCAGCCTGGCCGGAGGGACGTACATACCTCCAGACCGCGTGCTGGTGAGCTTTGCAAACTCGGCTGCCGCGTCGAACTGGGGCTCCTTTTTGCCATCCTTCTCCTTCCCCAGCTTCTCCAGCTCCTTCTCCGCTAACCGTGCGGCCAGCTGACGTTCCCGCTCTGCTCTTCGAGCAGGGTCCACGTCGGCCACTTTTGGTACATCGATGAGACGGGGAGGTGGAGGAGAAAGGGACCTGCGTCGACTTGACGGCGGCTGCTCCGCGGGCGAGCGCGACCTGATGAGCCAACAAGTGAGTACAAGGACCTCGAGGCGTGACCAGCTCTGAATGCGTACCTCTTCCTCTTCTGCAAGCCATCCGGAGGAGAAGTGGGGTTCATCGTCGCTGCGGTGGCCATTGTCGTCGTCGTTCAAGTCAGAGTTGGGATGACGCCCACCTGAGTCCACACCAGCTTGCAAGCACGGCAAATGCCTTATGTAAGCGGCGTGCACCGCTTTTGGTAACCTCTCATGTAGCCGGACCCCGGTCATCCGAAAGTCCCTCACAGTGGCCACGACGTAGCACGCTACTACTACACATTATGGAGGTCTTTGAAGCTCTACCATCAATATCCAGAGTGAGATAGCTATCAAACAGCTGCATTGACCCGTTCTGATCCTGGAGTTGCAGCTCAGCAAGACAGTTACAAGAATATTGGGCCAGGTAGGTTATTGCTTTGCTCCAGCTCCTGACCGGCCGCAGTGGATTCTTGAAGTCCCCACTGCGATAAGACAAGCCCTGTGTTTTGGTGTAATCATCGCATTCCCCTTGCGAGGGGCGCGACGGTATGCCCGCATTCTACAGATGGCGCAGCGAGCAACGTGCTCCACACTTCACCTGATCCATACGTCTTCATATCGCATGCTTGCAACTTGGCTAACGATTCTGCTGTAGAATCCCGGGAAATTCACTCTTCAGGGTAAACGACATCACATACCGATTTCGCTTCATCTCATTCTTGGGCAGGAACGAACACATACCTCCTCGGCGAGCACAATCCATACATCCTTGTCGACACCGGCGAAGGCAGGGATGAATACGTCCCGCAACTCCAGGACGCGCTCACCGACAACACGAGGGAGTTCAAGTCCGGCGGACAGCACTTATCCGACATCATCCTGACCCACAAGCACCGCGACCACACCCACGGCCTCCCCTCCGTCCTCGCCCTCCTCCGCCGGCTCTGGGACGAGCAGAACCCCGCTCCAACCTCCCCATACAAGCCCCCGCGGATCCACAAGGTCCCCCTCCCGGCCCCGGACGCGCGGCTCTCCTCCCTCCTCGAGTCGCTCCCCCCAGACTCGTACACCCCCAGCGCGTCTGGCGCCGCGGTCCATGACCTCTCCGACGGGGACACCCTCCCCGTCACGTCCTCTAGCGCCCCCGGCGACTCGGTCCTGCGCATCATCCACACACCCGGGCACACCGCCGACTCGCTCTGCATCTACTACCCGCCCGACCGCGCGCTCTTCACGGCCGACACCGTTCTCGGGCACGGGACCGCCGTCTTCGAGGAGCTCGGGCCGTACATGGCCAGCCTGAAGAAGATGATCGAGTTCGCCCAGGACGGAGTTGGCGGGGACGGGGACGGGGACGAGACGACGCACACGTACAAGACTGTCTACCCCGGGCACGGCCCCGTTGTCGCGGACGGCCTCGCGAAGGTGAAGATGTACCTGAAGCACCGCGTCGACCGCGAGGAGCAGATTGTGCGCGTGCTCCGGCAGCCTGTCCGCGACGACGTGCAGGGCGCGAGCGTGGACGGGTGGACGACCGAGGCGATCGTCGCGACCATCTACGCGAAGTACCCCAAGGACCTGTGGGGCCCTGCTGCGCACAGCGTGGAGCTGCACTTGAACAAGCTCGTTGGCGAGGGCAGAGTCGAGAAGGCGGGAGCGGCGTGGGTGCTTTTGGACTAGCGGTCGCGCGCTGCGGTTCCTCCCCGGATGGCGTCCCGTTACCGTTTTGAATAAGGTGGCAGATATGATATACATAGTGTGCTCGAAGATAGAATAGATGGATGTACAACACGAAGCCAGTGCCAATGCGTAGACTATAGCGCGTCGAAGTTGATGTGATGGGACGCTCGTCTCCTCTCGAGCTCGTCCTCTCGCTACGGTGTGTGAGCAGTTAGCATGTTGTCGACGTCACGCATATGCAGAACAAATATCACACACCTTCTCGTTCAGGTGAAGCACCAGCACGATGATGGCGAGGATGATCAGGGCGACGACGACCGTCACGGTCACCCAGGGTATCCACTCTCCCGGGCGGAGATACAACTCTCTCCTCCACGCGTCGCCCTCAATAGGCGGGATGATAACGACCTTCGAGTTCGGGATGACCCCCTCCATATTGATATAGTGTTGGTCGGTGTGCTTCGTAGAGCCGACAAAGAGGTTCTCGATGTAGTTGTTCGTGCGGCCGAGGCCGAAGTAGACGTATGGCGTGAGCAGGGACTGATACGCCGCCTGTGGTAGCTGTCCCACTGAATCGACAGGGGGTCAGCCGAAAATCAGTCGAAGCTGGAAGAGGCTGACCTTGTGCAGCTGACCGCCGACCAGACGTATCCAGAACGGTGTACTTGTAAGTCGCTCCAGAATAGCTTACTCCATACGGCTATGTACATGATTGGTTAGTGAGGGGAAGAATCAAAGGTTGACGTAGACATACGTGATACTTGTCGACTCCGTCGCTTGCAGGGCATGTCCCGCTGCTGCAGGCTCCGTTCAGAACTGCGGATTTGGTTAGCACAGTAGTAAGCATTAGTCTACTACACTCACCGATAGCCTTCAGGAAGAAGGCATCGTAGTAGAAGTTGTTCTGAACGAAGAGAACATTTCCCCGGCCGTCATTGCCGGTCCGCTGCACCATAATGTCTAGCGTGCCCTGGGCAAGGTGATGAGGGCCAGATACGAAGTCGACGAGTGCGTACGTAGCTTACATCTTCGTCCATATCCAAGAACGCCACAGAACGCGCGTCAGTGACAGCCAGCAGGGGATCCGCATCTTTCTTGAGAACCTGCCAGCCGCGCCTTCCACTACCACCCCCGCTGCATCCGGCGACACCCTTGCCGCAGGGAACAGAGAGAACCATGTGGGGCGTGCGGGACATATGGGATGAACTCCCAGATGCAACGACCGCGAGGATATCGGGAAATCCGTCTTGGTTGACATCCCCGAGCTTGATGGGTACCGGTACTGGCGGGCTTTGCGTCGTGTCCATGACGAGCAGTCCTGGGGCCAACGGAGAGTCGGACGTAGGCGAGAACAGATCTGTAAGTGGTATTCTAACAAACGCCTGACGAGAGATGAGTTTGTTACAACGTGCCGTGTGCAAGAAGGGGCACTCACGTCATTGTCTGCGCGTACGCCGAGGTCAAACTTGAAGTTCGGATCGGGGGTACAGAGGTCGTCTGGCGGTCGGCAAATACGCCTCCCGTTGACTACACTCGGCTGAGTAGAAGACGGGCAGAGAGGAAGCTGCTTGTTATAGGCTATGTTGATCGAACACGTCGACCCAATACCGGTGGACGAGACTGACGAACAACTCGCGAAGAGCATGTCAAGGGTACCATCACGGTCTGTTTGTACCTGCGGTGAGCACGATACCGATGCATGACTATACCACACTTGGATGACGCCTTACCGATGTCCGCAAAAGATACCGTTTGGGTGCCACTAGGCAGAGGACTTTGTTGCGTCATTACGAAACCGTTCTCCTTGTCATTGACCCAGATCTGGAAGTACTTGGACCCAGAATTTCGATCCTCACACACGAGGAACATGTCTGACAGCAAGTGAGAACAGGGACTCCGGTCGACGACCCACTTGATACTGACCTGCAAGACAATCTCCGTTTAAGTCCACTGCAGCATTACTATGTGGATTCGCAAGAGTGCACTGAGTCCCTTTGAATTTCGGGTCGCCACTGTGTAGAGTATCAGGTCTCTGTTTGCATATGAAGGCTGAACAGTTTTCATCACGACGGGCAGCGGACGATACTACACCTCCGAACTAGCCTTGTAACACATGATCAGGCTAGTTACAAGGCTACTTCAGGGGCGGGGGCAGCAGCAGCAGCAGCAAGGCATTTTCCTGCCTATCGAGATATATGACTCAGTGGGACTTACATGCTGAATAGGCTGGAATCGGGTGTCGAAGCGTTCCAAACATTCGTCCAAACCTTGAACGGCGATGAGGATGACTCTGACGATGGAATACCGAAGAGGTCAATCTTAAGGTCGCCATTCATATCCATTGGTATGGGTTGGGCGGAGCCAGAGGCAGGAGCGGCAATGCGATTGTTGAAGTCTGTCGCGTCATAAGAAGCGAGTTCACAACGTGCACTATCTGGGCTCACCGAAACCCCCTTGAGGTAGTGCAGGGTATAGAGCGACAGACAGTTCGCCCGACCTCGTAGACTGGCTGTACACGAGGAGATCCAACCGTCCATCCTGCGTGAAGTCGCCGGGGATAATGTTGTAGACCTTCTCGGGATGTCGGAACGACGCAGAGTTCTTGAACGTGTAACCCTCTGAGGCCAGTCAACAATGCACGATACTCCATGGACAACCTCAGACTCACCATGGTCCCAGAGGTAAATGTATAGCGTCTGATAGTCAGAGCCCAACGTCAAGAGATCTAGGCTACAATTCGAACTGAGGATGTAGGGCATGGATGCATTCACGAGCACTCACAATTGGTCCCCATTGAAGTCTCCGAATGCGATCACCCTCATATCCTGGCCAACACCCATAGACCCTGCGCTAAGAAGACCATTTCCGCTGAACCGTTTGGGAGGGAATGGCCACACTGCAGAAACAGGAAGAGAAGACAGCAGAGTAGCAAGCAGGCAACATCCCAGTCGTAGAACTTGCTTCATCTTCAGTCCGAAGCACGCAGGTTAGCCCCGGCACCCAGCTACCCAGAAATCTTAGTATCAAGCAACTGAATCGAAGGCTTTGGAGGATCAGAGCATGGGGCAGCAAGCGGGATGGTGGTGGTACATGAGATGGAGGAACTTGAGAGCCTTGGAGCGCTCAACGTCGTCAGCCCGCTGCGCACTTCGCCTTGACTTCGACCACGACCATATCCACACCGACGATGCGCTCGAGCTGTTGTGATGATGTCTTTCTCTCTGCTACACTCAATTCAATCCTCACCTACCACTATCGCGTTGAACCTCGCTCAGACTTTCGTGAAGACCTGCTACTCATCGAGTTCCCGACGGTGTCCCCGACGGTGTTTCTCGGCATTCATCTCTTGCTCTAGGCTACATACCTAACATCGCACACTGCGCCAAGAACGATTAAAACAAGAGACACGAAGCTTGCATGCGTTCAACTACTCTACGATGTCCTCACTAATATCAACAAGGTTTGCATCGTCTAAGTCTTGTACTTTCTCGAGTCTCGTCCACCGCGACTGGTGTCAGCAGGATATGGCGCTCTGGACTAGCCACCACTGTCAGCCTCGATGGACCGGATGTCAGCCGCTGATTATATGCAAGATTAATGATGTAGCGGACATCTGCCAGCCCTCACATCTCCCTCCTCTGTGTCTATGATCATGATGGCCAACCGCACCCCCAACTTGAGCCGTACTCCCAACCGCACTCCCGGCCGCAACCGCAACGTCTCTCGGCAGCATACTCATCCGTCACCTTGCAAGAGGGAGGTTACCACGCCGACGAAGAAGACTCCCGTCCGTACGAAGGAAAGCCCTACGTTGTACCGCAACTTCTGGCTTTGTCCCCGCACTGCTCCTCGCAGAGGTCCTACTACCGCGCATTTCCACACCGCCCGCCAACGTGTCGAAAGATTGGAACTAGAACTCGGCGAAATCGACGTCGCACTGGGGAAGGAGATCGCATTGCTCCTCGACTATGTGCCCGCGAATCTCCCGAGTAACTCGATCTACGTTGACGTTGCTCTCCGCCATTGTTTTGATAGTCTCGGCTTGACGCATCATCTTCCGAAGACGCGTGATCTTCCGGATAGCTTGTACGACATTGACTACTATGC
Source organism: Daedaleopsis nitida (assembly GCA_022606115.1). NCBI lineage: Eukaryota > Fungi > Basidiomycota > Agaricomycetes > Polyporales > Polyporaceae > Daedaleopsis > Daedaleopsis nitida. The sequence goes on from JABYQM010000015.1 coordinate 99,919, forward strand.
TGATGTGAGTGTTGTCTATGTTTTTTTGCATTCCCTGCTCACGGTGTGCCATTTCCAGCCCGAGGGTGTCGACGGTCCCGATGATCTCAAGCTTCCCGTCTTCTGGATGAACGATATGAACGCTCACGGCATCGATTATACCTACCCCGGCGCCCACGGTTTCGGTTGGATGGTCACCGCCGAGTGCTCGTTATTCGATTACGCCGGCCCCTTTCATCTGGTCAACGCACCGGGACAACAGGACCAAGGGATGCAAAGGAACTGGCGCTACTGCGGCAAGTACTACGCACATCGGACTGAACTCGCAATGTCACTCGACGGGTGGAAGGCGCTTCCCGAATACGTGCGTTCTTCCTCCCGATTCCCCTGAATTCGAATACTCAACTCAACTCAAACGTTTTCTAGATCCGCGCAGCAGCAGCGTCAATCTGCGTCGGCCATCCATCCCGATCCGTGGGGACAGTAGAGGAGGCGTACGACTTGTTCGACTCCGGTCAGCGCCGCCCGGAGCTCGTCATCTTCCAGTTCTGTGGCATGCCCAACCGTGAGTTCCTAGGCCGGCTCAAGGAGAGCGCTGCGCTCTTTGTCAAGCCTCCCTGTACCCCAGAGAACAAGCTCGCTAGGGAGAGGATATTCCTAAAGCACCCGGACTCTATCGAGGATTTCTTGCGCATCCAACAGCGCATGTGCTCAGGACGTACCGAGTGAGCGGTTGCTTCCCCATGCGTGGTGATTGTTGGATCATCTCCTGTGGGTCAGACTTTATAACCAACGAAAATGTATCGCGTTAGTGTGTTCCGAGCCCAATGATCTGGCCACAACCTGAAGCGTATTACTTGCTACGCTCCGCACAAGCCTCGAGGTTCCTCAAATTGCACACTAATTTGGCTTCCGAACTTCCCGTTCGCGACCGTCTCGAGATCTTTGACGTCTCTTCTATCATGGTCCATCGTCGCTATACAATATATAGGCCTCACATGGGATTCGCTCCTCCCTTACCTCTAGCCTCCTCGTCTTCATTTCTCCCCAGGCCCACACACACAAAAAGCTGGTCACCCATGACCTACGCCCCGCTTTCCAGCTTGCTGAAGCAGGATGCAATCATTGTCGCAAACACCGTTTTCACAAGACGAAAGCGATGGACCTGAAGCGATGCGGTGGCTGTCGAGTGGTGCGGTATTGTAGCAAGGAGTAGCAAGGAGTGCCAGGAGGCCGACTGGCGGACTCACAAGTGCGTTTTCTCTCTCAGTGGTCTAAATGAATAACTTCTGAGAGCTCTTTCTTGGTTTCGGCGGAAGACGACTATGCAGGACCAGTCCTACTGCTGTCGACCCCGACGGCGAGCCACCTGCGCCTCCCATTGCTGTCGGCGACGCTGTTAAGAATTGGGTAACGATCCACGAGTACGCGGTGTCGTACCTCACGAACGCCCCGTTGATACTCAGCGGAGAGGGCGTGGACAAGTTCCTGGCGACTCCACACGCCGTCCTCTTCCGGCTCTTGACCAACAAAGCCGACGACGACGACGATGGCAACCCCGCTGCAGCTTTCCGCGTACAAGGCTTTCCCGCGGTAGTCGCAGCGGAACAAGCAGGTTCCTTGCGGGCGAACATCGAGGGTGTCCAAGAAATTTGTCAGTTGGTCGCGGACGATCTGCGGACGGTTCCCGTGCACTCCGATGTCCCCGATACGACTCGGACAGAGCGCACCTTCGCGGGAGTCATCCCTGTCTTCTTTTGGGTGGACTGGAGAGACGGCGAGATGCTCCAAATCCAACACTACTATCCCGTCTACCGCCTGCGGCAGCACTGCGAACGCCCCTTAGACCCCAGGGCGGGGCGGGTCTGGAGCGCGATGATGGACCTATGCCGGGGGGCAGCCGATGCCGGGCTTGTGCTACACGCCCCGGATTTCTTCAAAAGCCGCGACCCGTCCGTGGGGCAGTACAAGAAGGCGGCGGGGAGGAAGTGGAAGTGGGAGCAAATCGAGTGGGACTGTGAGAGCGCGGGCACCTTGCTCGAGCTGGGCACCCCGGAGGATCAGCTGCCCCGCCCTGTCGCAGCCGTCTTCAGGAACTGCGATCTTTATTGATATGAGGTGAGTGTCGATCTCGCAGACAACCTGGAATCTCTCGTCGACCGTGCCGACCCCAGGCTCGCATGGCTGACAAGTTCCTAACCAAGTACATACTCTCAGCAGGTTACAGAGAACAGGAGGCAATCGTACGATATCGATTGTGGGTTCCAGAGCTAGGTACTTTTGTACATCTGTTATGCAAGACGTGTCGCGTCTCTTATGCGACCTTACTACTAGTAGACTGTGCAGTTGAACTATGATCGTGGAAAAGGACCTGTGGATGCGTTGAAGTTGTTGCAGCAGTCAGATTCTGTGAAACTGACCCAAGTCATCATCAAGTGCACACCTGATATCCCAAGACAGTCAGATCCTGGCGGTCACCTCAGCCACCATAGCTATGTCCAATCCTGTTGGCATGTTCGACAGCGCGAGATCCAGCTCTCCATTCCCAGCCGTACCAGGCACGTAGGTCTCCCAGTCGGTGAAGAGCCGCCTCCAGATCCACAATCCGCCAGAACGCACGAACCGTCCGGGTACCGGGATGATCTGCGCCTCGTCGAGAGGCCGCAGAGGGTATCCGCTGGTGCTATGCATGCAGAAGTTGATGAAGGCGTCGAGCAGCGGACGCCGCCGTTCCGGCAGGAGCGGGCAGGGATGCGGCGCGAGCAACGGACAGAACTCGGTGTGGCGGATGTAGAACTGCGGGACGACGAACTCGAACAGCAGGCTGCCTATACGCTCCGGCTCGTCGTATTCGGGCGGAGTGTACGTGTGGGGCATGCCCCAGGAACCGAGGTGCGGTAGCGTGTCGACGTGTTCCCGCTCGCAGTACTGCGCGAGCGTCGGATGGGAGCGCTTGAGCTCTGTGCTGCCGCGAAAGGTCCAGTTCGCGACCAGGAACCTCGTCGCGGGGTTGCGACGCTTCTCGGGGTCTTCGCAAGCCTTGAGGCTGAACGTAATCCACCGGGGAAGCCGCTCAAAGGGGACGTTGCGGTCATCGTCCCAGCGTTTGTGCAGTTCGGACTTGGCAGCCGCAGCCAAGGCCCACCAGTGGGCGCGAACAAAGTCGACGAGGTCGCGCTTCACGGAGCTCATGGCGGAATATCCGAAGCGAGCGATGGAGGCGTCGAGCGCAGTCAATAGGTGACCACACTTCTGTCTGCATGATATGATGTGAGAAATCCGGCGAAACGTTGATGAGCAGGCATCGTGACTGACTTGTGTTGTGGCCAAGCATTCCTCTGGCATCGTGTGCCGCAGTACAGGACCTCAGCGCATCCACCACACTTCCTGAGCTTTTGCGAGCGCGTCTCGAGGCTCCCGCATTGGATGCAATGTCTCAATGACCAGTATTGTTTGGGAATGCCGTTCATATTGTTCCTTTTGAGACTCGGATGGGTGTCGACCGTGGTTGAGCCTAATGGAAATAGAACAAAGGTAGAGTCAAGAGCTGCGAATGTGCTAATGCGAATTCAACATCTCCATTTTGGTAAAACTCACAGAGACGACAAACGACACTCACGATTTCCTTAGGGTCACAATCCACCTGCGAGCATTGTGGTCAATGTGGTGGTAGCCAGATAAGATGCGAAATGGTGCTGGGTGGTCAAAGTTAGGGAATCGCATGGCGCTTCACCGCCGGATTCTGGCACGCTTCCTCTACTCGAATCGTACCCCGAATCACGCTTGTACTCTGACCAACCCCTAGTACGAGCTTGATCTTCACAGTGATTCTCTTCAAATATATTTTCGCCGTTACTGCTTTCAGAGTGTACTTATGAGACGCTCGCTGGTCTCAGCTGCCCCTGCCAACAACTCTGTGCCCTGTCAGCTCATCTCATCTGCGCTCAGGTTGCCATTATGCCACGCTATACCTCTCGGACCTCTCGGGCAAGACATATTCTTGCCAGCTATACTAAGTTCATGCGAAAACGGCAAGCAAGACACCGCTTGAAGGCACGACGGCTACTGGTGCAGACTTCATCCTCCTCCTCCGAGAACAGTACACTCAGCTCCGACTCGGAGTCCTTGTCAGACAAGTCATCAGACTCGACCTCAAACCCTTCTTCAGATCATGGAACTCACACGACTACATCAAGCTCATCCAGTGGCATGTCCACCGATACTCAATCTGACGACATTCTCGCCGGCCTCCCAGACCTCCTGCCTGCCGGTCTCGAATATCTCTTTGAGCCGGGGGATTTGGATGCATTCGACAACAGCTTTGGGCTTGGTGGTATAGGTGCGATGGGAGGATCTGGGTCGGACTTGGGTCTGGAAGGAGAAGGGCCGCTTGACTCCGACGGCTCTGTTTCAGATGGATGGTCGTCAGGAGAGGATGCAGACGATGAAGAGGAGCAGGACACAGACTCGGGGAGCAGTGACGACGAGGAGATCCATCACCAAAAATGCACAAGACTCCTGTATATATGGGATGGTCTGCAGTGTTTGAGATGTTAAAAATTGTGCGGATGATGTTGTGATGTACTTGAGAATGCTGCCTTTGCGTTTTAACCACACTGCATAAGTAGCAGCGCGACGATGTATATGCATGACATTACATTACAACGCCGGAATATACAATACACAACATTGCAATTAGAGCGCATGGAACGGCACCCCAGAACACGGAATGCCACTGCTTCGATATGTGAAACCTCACCTAGCACTGTACATACATGGCAGACGCAGGAGCAGAGTTCAACTTCAAACTCGAACGGGTGCATTCACGGTGGTGCGTAGCCCTCTAGTGCGTACTCATCCAATGGAAACGGCAGATCACGGTCGCCACTTACAACATCTTCACTGTCGTCTTCTTCATCTCGGCCGTCCTCGTCAGCCGCATCACCCTCGAGATCACTGTCCGGTCCATCACCATTTGCGCCGTCATCTGCTGCTGATGCAAGTAGATGGTTTTGCTCAGCCTCCTCAAAGATCGCTGCCCGCACACCACCGGGGTGACCTGCTATGTCGGGAGCTAGGCGGCGAAGCACGTCGGGCTGCTCAGCCACCTGGCGATCGTATTCTTCCTCGGCTGCCTGCGCCTCAGCAAGCTCGGGGTCAATGTCTTGCCACTCCGACCCGATGTCTTCGTCGTCCATGGCAATGTCGAGTGCTGTCGTTTGTGTGTTTGCGCGGTGTCCGATACCGCCACCATAGTACCGCATGAATATATCACGATCAGCAAAGCTATGAGACTGTCAGTGTCACTCTCAATGGAAGAATGAATGGGATACTCACAGATTGATGTAGTGGTACCGGAAATCTGTGTCTGCAGCGTTACTTGGCATGTCTGCCTGCAACTGAATAGCGACGTTCCGGGCAAGAGATGGACCGAGCAACTTGTCAGTACGGCCATGGGCGAAAGCAGGGATGATGTGGGATGCGCGGACAACATATGATGGGTCTATGAACCCGAAAGCAGGTTCGTCGTCGCCGGGAGGGGTAAACGCGACACGGTAGAGTCGTTTGGCCTTGAACCCACCGGGAACGGAGTGATCAACTTGGAACCAACGGACGAAGAGGACGTCCATGCGCTCGAACTCTGCCATAGACGAGTCCTCGAGGCGTACGTTGACGTGGAAGATTTTGATGACACGTGCATACTCGTATCCGTGGGCTGATGAGCTACCATTCGGGTCCGGTTCTTCACCCGAAAGTAGCATGATGTCGCCATGCGTGCGTGGGTTGATAATGTCCTGACTCCGGCGAAGGTCGTATGTTGTGTAGTTGAGCCGTAGAATTTGATGTGAGTACATGCGGCCCTTGTGGATGACGAGACGTGATCGGTCAGCGAACGAGAACTGGTCACTTGCCTGCCACTCTTCCTCGGGAGTGTACATGGGCCCAAAGCGGGCAGCGAGTCGTGCGAGAAGGTGGTTTTGAAGATTGAGCGAAAAGTCCTATGAATACTGAGTCAGCTGCAGAGTACATGAAATGATCTAGTACTAGTATTATAGTACTCACTTTGAGGGCGGGGTCGCCTCGGTTGTCGAACGTCCAGTTTGAGATGTTGATGACGTTCCTGCGGGACTCGGCAATGTGGTAGTGAACATCTGGAGAGCAGCCGATGACCTCCTCAGAGGCGTCGCCTGGAAGCGTGACTTGTGAAGGCTGGGGGCGCGATGAGGAGGCGGGATCCGCAGGTGGCGGACTGTCTCCTGATCGCAGCTGCGCAAGCTTCTGTTTCGCTCGGCTCACCCGGAGCTTTGTGCGCCATTCATCAGTCCGCATTTTGATGATTTGTAGCTTGTCCGCGCGTCGAGTATGCTTCGCGATCTGCCCCACATGTCGATGCTTGTTTGTGCGCTCATAGAGCCGCTTGATCCGGCAGTGTTCGCATTCGCCCTGTAAGTCACACTGTCAGCATCACTTGAATCCGCAGCGAGCACAATTCAGACCGTTTGTGTTGACGTATTGTCTGTGGGACCATGCATTCGGCATGTGCATGCGTAGTCCATGAGTGCATGTAGCTTGTACGTTTGTGGATTGAATGACTTCCGGTTGCGAGCGCTGCTTGCTTTTGCCTTTCCCTGCACGTTCTTCCCCTGGGCGGTGAGACGAGCCTCACGGCGCCCACGCGCGGCTGCTTCGCGAGGTAGCTCGACGGTGTCATACTTCCCGCATGTCTTCTTCACAAATGTCCGGACGTCGCTTCCAATGGCAATAGCAGCATTGTCGAGCGACTGTAAGGTCTCGGGTACATGCGCGCGCAGCTTTCCGAGAGAAAGAAACATGCAGAGATCGAAGGTGAGGTCTGTTGTGATGCGGTTGTCAATACCGGGGAGTAGCGCGTCCCATACTGGCATGAAGCACTAGAATATATGTTAGAACATGTGTGTACAAGCTAGCTGGGCTTACGTACTTGAAGACGATCCTCATAGTCGCGAGCGGCGAGTTTTCCCTGATCGGAAACATTGGTGGAGAAACGGCGGATCGTTGAGCGACCAAACGTCGGAACCTGTCGGAAGCTGCGTGACTATCTGTTAGAGTGGTACAACTTGGATGGTTCTAGTGTGTTCCATACCGTTTGTTAAATTCCTGGATCTTGTCGCCTCCAGCAGCATACAAGATGCGCATGAAATGTGTAAAGATTGATTTCCACACGCCGAGTTTGAACTCGTGTAGAAAGTCTGGTACAAACAGTGAGTAGAAGTTGAATCCGTGGTCGCGTAGTCGCATGGACATCGCACTCTGGGATACAGTCAGTATCTAGCTGGGATCCGTGGCGTTTACGGTACGCACACGTGTAGGAGTGAGGGATAGATCGCCTAGTATACGATCAAGGTGAACACTTGTTAATGGCATGCCTTCCTCAAAGATCCACTTGCGCACAAGAGTGATGCGGTATACGACATCATCATTGTCCTCGCGGACCTTGTTGCGACGATAGATATCCGCTAGTGTGCCCAGTCCAATTGTATGCTCCTTGTTGATCCGACATCTCGGACAATGACATCGCGCAAGATACTTGATGCACGCCAGGATGACTCTGAGGTCGGAAACGTGAATTTTTACATTACAACGAAAGGACAAACACAACACTCACTTCTCAACATAGTCTGCGCTCCAGATAAAGAATCGGGGGAAGTCGCGACGGCGCACGCCGTCGCCACAGTCAATGATCTGTCCATGAACGTAAATGTACATGAAGTTGTCGGTGTCGAGAATGAGGAGAATGATCGCCTGAATCAACTCGCGTTTGAGGAACGTCAGAACAGCGGCTGTCGCAGGAATGCCGTATATCTCCGTATATACGTCTTGGATGGTATCAGGCAGCTGTGGTGGAGTTAGTTTAGAAAGTGCAGTCTAGAAGTTCAGGCAGGACGTACCGACGGTATGTAGGCCAGGTGATGCGCTGGATAAAGCGACGGTCGCACCCGCTCGTACTTGCTCTGGTTGCCGAAGTAGTGGTAGAGAGGGTACATACTTGCTGGACCGAAGTTGGTAAGGCGTGTCGCGTCTGAATACCAGCAGATCATTGTCATGGAGTATTCGAGGTCATCGGGATCACCCTCCTCGCGAGGTTTGTCTAGAATGCGGTCGTACTCCTCGATAGCCGCATCCGAGTTGTATATCTCAGTCCGTACGCGGATACCGTCGTCATCTCCAGAGGACGATGCTGTGTGAGAGGAACAAGCTGAGGATGACGAGTGGGAAGAAGTTGAGCTGGGGCTCGGCGAAGGAGAGCGGGAAACGGAGTGGGATCGAGACGGTTGGAGGGCGAAGAGCTTGTGTGGTATCATGTGCCAGGTCTTCATACCTGGACGTTGAAGGGCCGAGCGTATGACCTGAGGTAGCGAGCGATGCCATAGACCCTCAACGGCAAAGAGAGGGGCGTGTTCCTCGGACTCGTAGCGTACACCCTCCTTGGGGAGACGAACATGCACGGAGCTTTGAGTCCACCCATCTTTGGCGGACAACGGAGACCGCTCGTCGGTCTCAACGTACTCGTCGAGTCGCCGAACCTCGTGGGCGGCATCGAAATGTGCAAGATCCGCAACATTGAAACCTGGCTCTTGAAAGACACCGCGTGTGAGGAGGTTGAGCTGGGCGTTGGACTTGGTGATTGACTCATTGTTCTGCCAGTACAGCATGTCGAACGTAGATATGTTAGGAAAAGGGGTGTATGGCGGGGGATTGGAGTCAGCGTCGTCAGCAGCGCGACTGCCCGAGTTCGCACCACAGATGGGATCTTCTCCATCGGGAGGGGCGGCTTCCTTTGAGAGCGGAGTATGCAAACGAAGTGCTTCGTCTTCGACGTGAAATGTTGTAGGATCACAAAAAGCGTCCAGGGTCTGCACTGTCTCCTCCGGATCGCGTTTGGGTTTGATGGGGAACTCCCGGTAGAGACCGAAGGTGCTAGTGGAGGATATGTGCTTCGTCCGCAACGGGGCTTGATGACGCGGTAGCTCCTTGTCGGGCACAGGCGTGGGTGAAGGCGAGAGGAGATGAGAAGGCCCAGCTGGTTCGACACCTTCCTGCGAGTCCAAAGGCGGCTCAGGCTGATGCAGCTGTTCGATGTGTAGAGATGGTGCGAACGACAGCGCAGGCGACGGGTCTGTGACTTTGGGCGCAAGCTGAGGTGTGCTGGGTCCCGCATATGACGTTGGGAGAAAGTCTTTATAGTGTTGAACCATCTTGCGGATGCGACCAGTCCGACTGACCGAGGCAGGTTGATCAGGTTGCGGTAGCGGGAGCGAAACATCTGGCTCATCTTGCGGTTCTGCGAGAACGTCCTAAAAGTCATGTCCGATGGTCAGTCACAGCCTGGACACATGCAAGTCTTCTACTCACAATCTGAACCTCCTGTGATGCTTGTACTATAGCCCTCTCAGCCCTCTCTTGTTCCCGTAGTTCTCGTTCGCATGTGAGCTCGACTTGCCGTTCGCGCAGACTTTGAGCGAGAGTCCCGGCCTTCATCTTCGCACAGTGTCGGTTGTGCTGGCCCCGTGCGCGAGCGTCGCTTGGAAGACGCTCGCCACACCCGAGACACTTCTGGTGCATGGTAAGGTTGTCGTCAGAGGTCGGTGTCGCAGGAGCAAATCAGAGGAGCTTGACCGTTGTGGTGGACTGCCATGAAGAGCGAAGCCTGAGCTTGACGTTCGTGGTAAATGCCACGAGCGCTATGCAGCACATCACGCGGTCACCTGACCATATCGCGTTGTCCCAAGCGCTCGCCTCAAGAAAAGGGACGACACACCCCCAGTTATCTTCTCTTCCTACCACCACCATCCTCCTCTCCTCTCATCTTCTGCGGCATGAAAGGCTCCGGGCGCAAGGACAAGGGCAAAAAGCCTACAACAGTCGCCGTCCCGCGCATGCTGCAGCCTTCGACTACCACAAGAAGAGGGCTGCCATCACCTGCGTCAAACTCAAAAGCTTCGTCGTCGTCGGCACCTTTCTCGAGCTCATCAGCACCTTCCTCATCGTCATCTGCCTCAAACTCTCATCGCCGCGGTCAGATCCCCTCAGAGACGAACCTTGGTGCCACCGGGCAAGACAGCCACATCCCCGAGTCAGATACATCAGCCACAGCGGGCCACGGGAAACGTCAACGTGAAGACGACTCTCACACCGCAGAGGCAGAGCAGGCGCGTAAGAAGAAGCTCCGGAAGATCTTGAAGGCTATGAAGCGGGTGGTAGAGACGCGCAAGTGAGTTGTATGCGCATATATCCATCCAAACCTTCTGATCACTCGCCTTACAGGGTCTCGACAGAGATTGAGAACTATCATGACCAAGCACGGCTCGTGCCTCGCCTCATCAACCCGTTCTTGGATCCCCGAGGTGTTCTCATGTACGGGCGGGCACACGACGACGGCGCGGAATCTCCCTGCCCTGAAGACAGCGACAGCGACTCCGATCAGGAACTCGACGAGGATGAAGCATGCAAAAAGCAAGACAGGTAAGTAGTATTTGGACAGACCGTGCATGCACTCATGCACCATTCTACAGACGCGACGAATATGCTCAGCACTGCGAACTTCTTGCGCAGTACAACGCCCTACAGTTGATCATCCCGGACCTTGCGGATGATATCGCTCTTCTAGATGATGAGCAAGTTGACGTCATCTCTGCATATGTACGTCTTCGCCGGTCTACTCCGCAGCTCTCACTTCTCACCCAGCTTCATCTAGATCAAGTACGAGAGCCAGAAGGCCCGTACTACCGACTTCAGCCACGTATCCGAACGTGTATTCCAGTACATCCCGCGCACATCGTTCTTCCGAACGCCCCTCGATATGCCCACTGAAAAATGGCAGTGCGGCTGGGAGGGCTTCGTGACCGCATACCTGCTCTGCCCACCGCCCCTCCGCGATCGCTTCAAGGCAGATTGGCAACAGTGAGTTCTCGTTTGATAGTAGGGCATCACTGACAAAGTCACCTAGGTTGTGCGACGACATCAAGAACCCGGAGTCCGACATCACGATCGTCTCCGACGATTTCCCCCTCTGCCTTTTCAATATAGATGCCATCCGGAAGAAGGACCAGACCCATGGACCCCTCACCGGGTTCTTGCGGAGCGATCTAATGAAGCTAGTATGTGCTCTATAACTGAGCGGATCACAGCTAATGGGTTTGTATAGGTCTTCAAATCGTTGTGGACCGGGCCGATCTCGACAAAGCGCGACAGCGCACGCCCGAAAAACACGCCGGGCAAGCCGTCTCTGAGCCAGAAGTACGACATGAAAATCGTCACCCCGCGCATGCTCGCGTACGTCGCTGTCCTGGTATGTCGCTTCCTCGCATTGTCTGTTCGCTCTCCGTTCATACATCAGGTCTTACTGACCAATACTATAGCTCCGCCACAGTCTAACCACGCGCGAGTGGGCGAACGACGACCATCAATTCCACAACGTCGAGTTCTTCGACAAGATGGTTGCTCTATTCGACGAACCGCTGTCACCGTGGGCGTCGGAGACGCTGGAGTGGTGGAAAAGGCAAGTGTTTATCGTTACCTGTATGCACGACTAACCGTATGCTTCTCTGTCTATAGGGAGGTCTTCGGGATCGTCCCGCGGGCTCGAGACGCTCACAAGAACAAGTGCCGTGAAACAATCGCGCAGTTGGCTCGCAAGTATAACAAGGCCGCGCGCCTGGCAGCGCAACAGGGGTACGTCCTTCGCCGTCATATAGTTATTCTTCTACTCAATGCCATGTGTCACAGACCCACATACACCGCTGTGACAGAGTCGACTCCCGCGCCCTTCAATGCCGATTCGGACAACGATGTCCCGATCGAGAAAGGCCGCACTCCCGATGGCGACGACAACAACGATGAGGACTCCCAGCCCAGCCCCACTGAGACGTCCCATGCTGCTGAGCATGAGCCATGACGGCTCGTTCTGTGTATCTCGGCTGATCACCTCTCTCTAGACGTTGACATGGCAACATGGACGACAACTTGATCCGCACTCGCTCGTTGCTAGTATTCCGCTATCCCTCTGTGCTCTTCGCTCGCCTGCTCGCTCGCTCGCTATCAACACTCCGCAGCCAGCTCTCTCGACGATCGCTTTCCTCAGCTGCCAGTGGTCCGCTTCGTTGCTACACCGTCTGCTGCTAGTACTTTGCTATTGTCTCCTGACTGCGCCGATTGCTCGTGTACCATACCGCCTCTCCTCTCAAAGACCCGTAGATGCTCATCATGTACTTAGTATGGTGCTTCATGCGAATACCATCATAATGCTCGTTCTCTCGTAACATTCACCTGTGATATGATTGATAACCGACAGGGGGCCTAGGAGTCCCTCGCCTTGCGCCGTGACTATTGCGTTGCACCTCGAATAATGATAACTCACTCTGTATGTATGAGATACATATGCAACATGTTCCCCATCCTACACATTGCATCGTCGCCCATGACTTTGCCCGGCCGCTTATAGCATCTCATGGTCAATGTTCAGTTGTAAACTCAATGTATTGCATGAATGCCGGTGCAACATCTTATATTGTAGATTTATACATGCTAGTCTAACTATTGCACGTCCACTGCATACCCGGCTGTGCACTTTCCGGTACCCAGTGACAATGTCAGCATCCTGTATGTACAGAATTCTTGTGCATTTTTGGTGATGTCCACCTACAGCCTCTCAGGAACACTCCTGATCGTCCGGTACGTCCCAGTCGCCTTGGCCGGCATGTTCGAGCTACGCTGGAAGATATGTACAATCATCGATATGAAGCGGCACGAAACACCCTTCCTCGTGGGCCTGGATATCTCCCCCATGTCCTGCATGTTCTCAAGCATGAGCGTCCCGATCGCTTTCGTGAAAAACTTCGAGTTACACCTGCCACATTTGATTGCCTTGTAGACCGCCTCTCCGACGACCCAGTATTTGGTAACAACTCGAGAAATCCCCAAATGCCTGTTGAGGTGCAAGTTGCGATTACTCTCTATCGGTTCGGCCATTACGGCAATGCTGCTGGGCTACAGCAAGTCGCGGACTGGGCTGGATGTGGCAAGGGGACGGTTGAACTGGTTACACGACGTGTTATGACAGCCATCCTCCGCCCCGATTTCCTCGGGGAAGCAATACGTGATCCCACTGCTGAGGAGAAAGAGAAGGCGAAGAGATGGGTTGAAGAACATTCGTGCAAGGCCTGGAGAGATGGGTGGATGATGGTCGATGGCACTCTTGTGCCGTTGGACGAGCGGCCCTTTTGGTACGGTGAGAGTTACTTCGACCGGAAATGTAACTATTCTCTCAACATTCAGGTAAGTATCATTGGCAACACTACACCGTTCTTCTTTTCACATTACATGTGTTGTCTGTCCAAGATTATATCATTGCCAAACCTCCGAATCATTGATGTTGGATATGGGTTCACTGGAAGCACGCACGACGCAACAGCATGGCGGCACACCCGCGTGGCTCGGAACCGGGAGAAGTTCCTCGAAGGGGATGAGTTTATATGGGCGGACTCGGCGTATCCGGTGCGTGCTCGTCAGGCTATCACTGCGTGTTAGCAGCATAGTGATATCACTTACATAGATTGAGGTATGGGTGGTTGCACCCTATAAGATGCCTGCTCGCGAACTACCCGACAACGAGAAGTTTAACAATCACGTATCCATGGTCCGTATCCGTTCGGAGCATGCCATCGGCTTCTTGAAGGGTCGGTTCCAGTCTCTGAAGTCACTCCGAGTGCGCATCACCGATGACAAGACACACAAGTTTGCTACCTACTGGGTTCTGTCATGCATTGCTATCCATGGCTTTGTGATGGATTGCGAGGCTGCGGAGCGGACTGCATGTGGCGAAGACGGTGATGACCCTGGTGATGATCCTTTCATCGCAGAGGGTTTATCGTCAGCGTCATCGGACTCTGACGCACCAGGTGCCAGGAGGTTTCAGGAGCAGTCTGGGACCCGAATTGGGACGGGAAAGGCACGGCGTGAAGCACTCAAAGCGGCGTTGTTGCGTGCAAAGCAGAGGGAAAGACGTTGAGGGTCAAGGAGTACTCGTGTATATGCTGAATTACATCTACATTCCACCCTCGGAGCTATGCAGATGTGCGTGGATAACACTCACAACTCGTTCGGACCCAGTATGTCATCCCCACGGGCACCGATGTTCACGGCGACTCCGTCGCCGAACCCTATACCGCCATTCTCTATCCCACCATACGCAGCCCCGCCGACATCTCCCGGGTTACTAGCAGGCACGTCCGGGAAGAGATTGAATGCTTTCATCGGGTTGAACGCTTGCGCATGATCAACATGACTGGGCTCGGCAGCCTGCCTGGGTACGCTGAGAAGACTGGTCCCCATGACGGTGTCGCGGGAGTGTGGCTGCATGTGCTGGACTCCGCTGCGGGCCTGCAGAGATGCAAGAGCGAGATCCTTCTGTTGCTGGAGTTTCAAGCGACGGAGTTCGAACTTATGCTGCTCGCGCTGGAGTTTGATGTTCCCTTTGAGCTTCAGTTTTGACTTGTTATACTGAATCTTCTCGAACTCGACGTCAAGTTCCCTCTGCCTAGTCTTCTCCTCCGCAGAGGCAATCGCCTCAAAGTCGAGCATTCCCTTGTTCTTCCTAGGCTTCGTCTTGCTCTGCGAAGTCATGGTTGTAGTAGGAGTAGAAGTTCCAGCGCGGGCCGGTGTCTTGGGCTTCTTTGACGTCTTTGCGGGCGTCTCGACGATGTCAGCAGTCAGCCCTCGCTTGCGCCGCCCTCTGCTGTCCTCTCCCTCTTTGCTCTCATCCTCTCCACTCAGCCTATCCATAACCTCGTCTCTCCCCCCAAGCTCCTCGACTGCCCCTTCATCATCGTCTCCAGTGCCAGCATCTCGGTCCGCTTCCACAGTGTCACCTGCATCATTCGCGCTGCCAACGCCAAGGACTGTGAGATCGATCTCAGACTCTGTGTTACCGATACCGGTGGGGTTGTTGTTGGGACGCTGAGCAATGAGAGCCCGGAGCTCAAAGAAGTACGGGCACATTGCTTGGACCTCCTCTATAGCACACATGGTGAGTGTCCGTTGCCTTCAAACAATGAGCATGAGTCATACACACCCCATTTGTTCTTGAATTCCGAAGGGACAGTGTCGAGGATGTCTGAAGCATGCTCTATACCCTCTCCAGTCTTTCCGAGGATCTCTCGTGCAGCGTTAACCCGCTTCACCATCCTAGACAACACATCCGGAATGAACAGGAAGATTAAATGTATGTGCCCTATTTGCTTACCTTGCCAAGCGGTTTTTAACCTTTGTCGTCCACTTCTTCTTGAGAGAGGTGTCACCACTTTCCACAACAGCCTGAAAAGTCGCACCATGTTCGGCATGGTCGAGGAACAGAGTTTTGCAGAGCTTCCAGTGGTGGTTGGCCTTCGGTTTCCCACGTCCGTTTTTCACTGATTGAGTTGCACCTGGAGGCGGAAATAGAGCGTTTTGGATTATCTCGTCATCGGTGATGGCTGTCAGAAGGCTCCAGCTGAGCGCATGGTTGTCCTTGTCCCAGCTTGTTCACATCTCCGGTGAGCCGCGTGCCAATCAGTACACTAGTCTGTCAGTTCACTCACTCGACATGATCATCCCCTGCCTCTTCGCTGTCAGATGCTTGAGCGGGAGTAGTACCGCCATCTTTTTTCTGCGCGCGCGTTCCACGAGACTGACCGCCGGCGGCCTTGACTGGGGCCGTCTTGGTGGGCTTTGTGCTTGCTTTGCGAGATTTGCCTCCCATGCCGGAGTTGCTGTTCCGTCTAGCAGCACAAGATAGACACAGTACTTAGGCAGATGAGAATGTGTGTGTCGCAGGATGAGCAGGGTCACAACGACAAAATGTCCCAATCTGGTGTAGAGAGCAGAATATAATTTGTGTATTTAACTCATCTTATATGCCCATAACACCGAAGCTCGTCGCCCAGAATCACAATTCTGGGCGGCGGTGCTCCTCTCGAGGAGCTTCGACGCTTCGGTGGATTCCCCCAGAATCGCACTTCCGCTAGGCACGATTCGACACCCCGAAGCTACCTACGAATCTCCATCTGATTCCCTAACTTTGACCACCCCTATTTGTAACAAGTACTGCGGCTTCTGCTTCAATCACGTCTATGCGTTATACTATTACTATTCATGATGTGTGCTTTGACAGAAGCAAAGTCCTAGTAAACAAGCCAAAAAGTAAGGGTTTGTGAAGGGCACGGGCCATCCGCGCGAACAGACGACGCGTCCTGATCTCCTAAGACTAACTCGGCACGCCCTGCAGGTTGCGGAATTGCTTCCCTGGCCAGTCAAGGGCGTATTATACCAGGTCAATCCACTCCTTACGGAACGGGCGACTCGAAGTAACCAAGTTTTCTGGAGGGGACGGTCTTGAACCAGCGCACAGACGACTAAATCCGTTGGAGCTTTAGACCACCTCACATTCCCGGTTTAGGGCCATTACAGCCACTACACCATTGTACCCTGAAAGTAACACCATGTAGTTATGCTATATCGCGTTCTACGCTTGATGGCTAGATAGTGCCGGCCCGTTGCTCACCGCACCTCTCGCTGCCGCCATGTCTCGTTTTAGACACGTTCGTCCTCCTCCCTCGTCCAGCGTGGCCGTCTCGCTGTTCAGATAAGCCGGAACACCCGGGAAACGTACCTTCTCTCACACTACCACCATGGCTCTCCTCCTCAGCCCCGTCGTCGAGATCTACAGGCTCATCCTCCAGCCGGTCGCACTATTTACCTGGTTCGGCGTGCAACTCAGCACCCTCGACGTTCTCGCCGCCTTGCGGCTCTGCGTCGCGCTCAGGCAGATCCGTGAGAAGCTCCGGAGCGACCATGTGTTGAAGATCAAGACTGTGATTGCGAGCGAGAAGGAGAAACCTGTACTCCCGGAGGTAGAGCAGCGGTCGTTCGTGCGGGATGCGGCGGCAGCCCTGCTCGTGGTGTATGGGGGAGAAGCAGTCACCGGTTCGTATCTCCTCACCTCATCGGTCGATTACGGGATAGAGAATTGAACCGGCCTGGCAGCCCCGGCATTGGCCATCCCACCGTCGTTCATGTACTCTGGTGTCGTGCCGGTGTTCTACGCGGCTATTCAGGCCATTGTGGAGAAGCTTCCTTGGGTGCCGATTCCGTCTTACGAGACGGAGATGCCGCTTGCCGTGTGGGACGCCTTTAGCCGTGCATACCTCCTCTGCAACCTCATTCCGCCCATGGTCACGAACCATGCCTCTCCGGCTATCAACAGCAACCCATGGACCCTCCTCCTCACATCCCTGGTAAGTAACACTATCCCTGCGTGCTCTTGTGCTCTGCTACCGACCCTTATCGTGTCATCTGCAGATGACCGCGAACGGTGGCTTCTTCTTCACCAACCTCTTCTCGTTTTTCCAACCTTACGCACTCACGCTCACGACTCCGACCGAGCTCCTGCCATATGGCTGGACGACGACCGATCTCTGGTGTGCCCCACTCATCACCGGTCTCTATGCGTTCCTCACGCACGCGCAACCCTTCTGGGCGGACGCGCACACCGTTGCTCTTGGATGGCTTGGGACCGCGAACGAGGCGGAGAAGCTTGCCGCCGTCGATCCTGAGACCGCGCGCGCTGTATGTGTCGTTGTCCTTGCCAGCCTGTTTACCAGCAGGGCAGTGAAGAATTTCGGGCCAGCGGCGGCAAAGCCCAAGACGAAAGTGCAGTAGACGGTAACTCAAGGTAGAGATAGAGCGATCGCTTTGACGACATCAGTCAATGACAGTCATGTTTTCCCGACGACGCCACAACAAACACATTTATTCGCATTTGATGAGGATCACAAGAGAGGGCGGTATGTCGAAGACGTCAACATTTATTCGCATTTGATGAGGATCACAAGAGAGGGCGGTATGTCGAAGACGTCAACATTTATTCGCATTTGATGAGGATCACAAGAGAGGGCGGTATGTCGAAGACGTCATGCATACTCGTGTATGGTGACCTCTCGTCAATGCAGTGTTTTTGCGTCGTCGTTGTTGCCAGTTTGCTCACTAGCATCGGAGCGGTCAAGAACCCATTCAAAATGGGGCAGTAAGTCCTCGTTCATTGCTGAACGTGATCGCATCCAGCAGATGTCAAATGTAGGAGGCCGTTGTTGAGTTGGGTCATTACTGACAGAACGAAGCGCTGGCTACTATCAACTGTGGAATGCTGAATTCGAAGTTGCGCTTCGCCCGAGACACCGCAGCGTCCAGAGCAGGATGTCCTCCGACGCGGTACTCGTCCCAGTCCCGGAACAGAGGCTGCCATGCCCATATTCTCCCATCTCCGCGCACATACTTCCCGGGGACGGCGATCATTTGCTCTCCGGGCATGCAGCGCAAGGGGAACCCGCCGTTGATGCTGTCCATGAAGAAGTCGACCATGTCTTCCAGTATCGTCAGGCGTACCTGCGGCGGGAACTCGCACGGCGAGGGCGCCCACAGCGGGAAGAACTGCATGGTGCAGCTGCTGACGCCGTGCACATAGTAGACGATCGTGAGGAGCCCGAGGAACCCAGGGGAGTCTTGGTGCATGCGCGTCGTCTCTTCGCGGTAGGCGGCCAGGCTCGTCCACGAAGCCGTCTCGGCGCGGATGTGCTCGTCGAGGTCCTCGATCGACTGTTCGGACACCGCGAACTTGGCGGCGGGATCGTGGACGTGCGACGTGCGCGTGGACGTGCAGCGGAGGCGCATGACCATGAACCCGGCGGGCTCGACGGAGGCGGACTTGTTCGCGAGCTGGGTGTCGCGGTAGATGTTGCTGAGCATCCGCGCGCTGCCGTCCAGCGCGAACATGTGTGCGGTAAGAAAATCGTTGAGGTCGCGGCCGAACGTGTTCGCGGATGAGTATCCGAATGGGGCGACTTGAGCATCAGCGTTGAGCCCCTTGCTGTGGCATACGGGTCTAGGGGTCGCGCCAGGTGAGTACGCCAGCCCACACTACAGACATTGAAGTTGCTCACTTGTGATCCGACCATGCGCTCCGTTGGCATTGCCTGCTGCAGTACAAGGCGACGGAGCATCCTGTGCATTTCTTCAACTTGTCGGAGGGACTTGTTTCCGGTTTGAAGCACTTGTTGCACCGTCGAAGAGGATCTCCACCAGTGAGACGCGAGTTGTAGAGATCGCTCATAGTAGTATGCCAGCAAGCATTCAATATTCAAAGTGGAGGAGATGGTCTGTAGCGGTGAAGTTGATGGACGATCGGCAAGTTGAGGAGGTGTGACATACTTCGTCAGCCTTGGCGCTTGGCAACCTTACGGATCGAGCAATATTACTCATGTGCATGATCTCTCATAGTATATTAGGAGTACAGGAACAGGTGATTGGGTCCTGCCAGACTCGATATTGAAGCTGTACTACTGGCAGAACGACGCGCAACCGTGAGCCAGTTCAGGAATAGATAATCCCGTGATGAGCTTCGACAACGCAACGTCCAGACGCGGATGGCCTCCACGATACTGATCCCAACTTGCGAACAGAGGCTGCCATGCCCAGACCTTCCCCGCTCCGCGCTCTTATGTTCCCGGCACAGCAGCTTCTTGATCTTCACGGATGCGTCGCAGAGGGAATCCATCGTTGATGCTGGCGACGCAGAACTCGACCATGTCCTCCAACATGAGCATCCTCTCCGTTGCAGTGAAGTGGCTGGGCGAAGGCTTCCACACCGGGGCAAACAGCGTGACGCAGGTGGTGATGCCGGGCACGTAGTACAGCACTGTGAGGACTCCGTCGTACTGAGGGGTGCCTTGGTGCCTACGATCCATCTCTTCGCGCAGGGGCGCGGCGCGGTCCCAGGCGGCGGGCTGTTCGCGAATATACTCCTCGATACTCTCGAGCGACTGCTCGAGGATGGCGAACTTGGTTGCCGGATCGTGAACATGAGATCGGGCTGTGGAGCGACAGTGCAAACGCAGGACGACAAGGCCTGGGGTGTGGCCCTCCATGGTGGATGCCGCCGCGGCGTCGTTGAGCAGCTCTTGCCTGGCCCGGTGCAGACTGCAGAGCATACGCGAGCTCCCGGATAGAGCCCATCCGTGGGAGGTAATGAAGTCTTTGAGATCGCGCTGGAACGCGTTCGCAGATGTATAGCCGTAGGGTGCAACCTCCGAGTCGGCGTCGGCGTCGAGTGGCCTGATGCGACATGCGAGTCTGTCACACACAGCGGAAGTCAACAACATGGGTCAGCACTGATTAGTTGGTAGAGTATCGGCTTACTTGTGAATAGCCCATGCTTGTCGTTGGCATTGAGAGCTGCAGTACAAAGCCACAGAACAAGCACCGCATTTCTTTAGCTTCGTAGAGAGAGAGGCCTCCGATTTGAAGCAATGATTGCACCGTCGCAGGGGATCTCCGCCGCCAGTGAAGCGTGTAGAGTGCAGGTTTCTGTCCATAGTGGTATGCCAGCAGTCGTGGGTCCGTTCGATTTTGACCTCGTTCACGGTCCTTTCGCAAGTCGACCTTCAAATGTGGAACCTGGCCTGCCGGCCCGTAATGGTCGTTCGATTTGAGGAGAGCCAAGCGCCGACCGGGCTCCCGCCGCGACTGTGACCCAAGTGATCTGTCCCACAGTCTTCTCCTCACTCCATCATCGAGGACCCCGGCCGACCCGACTGAGATCAGTGGAACGCCGTCTTGGACGCTGCTCTGTCGTTGGGGTTCACCTATGCCCTGATTGATAGCGGCCGCCGCAACGTTATGTTATTGATCTCTTCATTACTTCCCTGCAGGCACCATACGACTCAGCCTGACCCACCGTGCCCAGTAGCCATTCTACCACTGTAAGCACATCCTACCCGGGCACGATCGAGGGCATGGGATGTCAGTGCTAAAGGTCGGTATGGCGTCAGACACGCCGGACGCTACATGCCTGCGCCCAGGTTATCGCGGCTATATCTGCTCGGTGTTTATGTGGGTGACAGTAGGTCGCCAATCTGCGGTTACTTCTCACTTTGGTAGCTCATCTCACACCTGGTCAAGAGCATAGCAGCCAAGGCAAGCCTGACAATTCCGAGTCGATCGCAGTGACACTCGGAGGATGCGTATTCTTCTGGCAGAAGCCATGTTGCCCGGGGCTAATGTGGGTCTTGTATTCGGATCTTTTACCTCCGAATCTCATTCCTCTGAATCCTCAAAAATAGACAGCGATTGACGACATATCACAGGAGCGATAAATATCTGAACGCAGAAGCTTGGACTATCAGTACAATCCGTAGTGCCAACCACCCACCCTACCATGTCTTCTACATCGACCGTCGCCATCCTAGAGGGCACTGGAGAGCTTGGTGGGTATCTCAATACGCGTCGTATGTCGGCTTCGCTCATGCCACAACAGGCTACCATATCAGCACGATGTTCCTCACCGAGTATCGCCATGTGTTCTCCGCCATGCGAACCACCCGTGACCCGTCTGCGAAGAAGGCCCAACAACTCGCGGCCAAGAGCGCAGAGATCCACGCGCTGAGCGAACCGCTGGACACCGACGGCGCCAGCATGAACAAGGAGCTCGCCATCAGCCTCCTGAAGAACGAGGTCAAAGTGTACTTCCCTAGCGAGTTCGGCTCGTAAGTCATGTTTCACGACGAGAGAATCGGTGTCCGGCAACTCACCTGTGCTCACAGCGACCATCGCATCGTTGACTTCCCCGGCTTCGAGCACCAGGAGTGGACGGGGAAGCGCGCCGTCGACGCCGAGATCCGCGCCCTCACGTAGGGTAAGGTGAAGGAGTGGTGAAGGTCATCTCGCTCCTGACCGGCGCGTTCCTCTCCTGGGCGATCTCCCCGTACCCCCGTCGACATCGCCAACAACACGTACAGGTGTCTCGGGACGAGCATCAACAATATCGCCACGACCGACCTTGCGGACATCGGCCGGGCTGTCGCGCAAGTGTCAGTCCTCGCACTCGACCAAAAGAAGGCGTTGACGGTCTCGGACGTGCTGCGCATCGGCCAGAACGTCAGCATCCAGGATATCCGCGACACCGTGTTGCGCGTGAAGGGTGTCCCGCCTGGCGAGATCACTGTCGAGGACTTGATGGCCGAATTACTTGCGCGAGACCTTCCCGGGGCCGCCAGAGAGTATCCTCCCCTAATCCGCGTATGTTCTCCGCGCTTTCTCCTGCGGCGTTTGTAGATACGGCGGCTCACTGCCTCTCACTGCCTCAAACGATCAGGGTGAACATCGGCGATGGGAACATGGACTTTACCGTGAATTCGAACGAGCTCGTCAACCCCGGTGAGAACTTGTGGAAGTGAAAGATCATCGAGGACAGGATCCGGGAGCTATAGATCGTCTAGATGGTCCTCTTCGGATGTCGTGTGGTTTGCCATGTCCCTCCCTTGTATTGCTCCTTGTAATTCTAAACTTGAACGAGTTCGGTGTCCATGCTGTTAACGATGTTCACGTACATCTTGTTCCGCGAGTTGCTCGACAGACCAGCACAACAGGAAGCCTCAGGAAACAGGTACCCAGATAGACATGTCATTTGTTATGATTAGAACAAAGGTAGACCGTGCAGCAGGAAGACCTCGACGCGGTTACACGTGCATCCGTCAGGCAAGTGTAGGTTACATCATGACACCTTCAGGATGACCCGGACCAGATCGGTAGGAGACAGCCCCGACTTGAAGGATGCGAGAGCGTCGTCCAGAGCCTTGTGTGTCCTAGGGGAGGGCGAGTACTGATCCCAGCTCGAGAAGAAAGGCTCCCAGGTCCAGCACCCATTCCTGCGCGCGAAGCGTCCGGGAAGCGGTACATCAGGGTTGACGTCGAGAACGCAGCGGAGGGGGAAGCCGTTGTTGATGCTCGCCAAGCAGAAGCTTTGCGCGTCCCGTAACGTCGTCTCCGAGGGCACCGGAGTCCGCGACCAGCGATACACAGGAACATAGATGATCCGCTCGAGCTGTGGGAGGCCGTCCATACAAAGGCAGACGTGGAGGATGGTGACGAAGTCCGGGCCGCCGTATTTGATGTTTTTGAACAGCAGGGACCGGCGCGCGGAGCTCTTATCTTCCCAGGCGCTGCGCTGCGCTGGCTGTGATAGATAATCGGAGAGGGGGCGGAAGTAGAAGGACTTGACGCCGAGGCGATCGGTAGGAGTCCCTCGGTGAGAACGAGCTGAGCCGGAGGGACGCCTGAGGACGACGTTGAAGACTTGAGGGTCGGATGTAAGGCGGTCAACCCCATGGAGATGCGCAGCGAGTTTGACGATGGCTTCCAGGGTCCAGGAGTGCGCCTCCAAGAAGTATTCTAGATTCTTTAAGATCGCTTTGTAGGAGCGATGTTGTAGAAGTCTGCATTTGAGGTCCATCATGCGTGCGACGAGAGGGGGGAGGACGGTGTTTGGGCGGCAGAGGAGTCTGAGGATATCGCGTGAGCAAAACTTCTAGGCCGTCCAACTGCGATGTTGCTCACTTGTGATCATGCCACGCTCTCCGTTGGCAATCCTTCCCGCAGTAGATCGTATCGATGCAGCGTCCACACCTTCGTAATATGTTGCGTCCCTGCTCCGGTTTGTTGCATTGGCTGCAGCTACGTAGCGTAGCAGCTTGAGGTCGAGTGTTAGTGGGACCGTTGACTCGGAAAGCATATTCAAATGGCATGGCTGTCCTTGATGGTTGAGAACTGCAGAAGAGACCGTAGGGGTAGAGATGTGAGTAGTAGTATGTCGTGGTCAGAGACCGAAGTTTGAACAAGCGTTCAAGAGCGTTTGAGGCGCTCAGCGTCATGTTGTCAGACGCCGGCTGTCACCCGCGCACGGTTCAGGGCACGGTTCCCTGAGGTATCTATTAGTATTTAGGGATGTTGAGCTAACTTAGACGAGAGCGCCGCGAAGGAGTTGAGAGCTCTGAGTCAGGCGATATATAGCTGAAGTGTGTTTATGTCATCAGAGCATGTCATTAGAGCATGTTACAACATTCGAGTACAGAGTCCAAGACAGGTCCATAGAATCCGTGTCCGTGTCGTAGCATGAAGAGTCCGTATTGCGGAAAGCCCGCTGAGAATCAGTAGACGTTGTCTCCTGCCTTGGGGTACCGGTGATGCTCGACGCTCACTGCTCGAGTATCGTGAAAATGGGGCTGAAATTGCCGGAGTCGCCGATCACTGCATGACGTCCAATTGATGTTAGCACAAGGATCTGGTGGACAACAAGGTGCAGACGGGGTACGCACGGACGAGCTGGTAGTCGGTGCCACTGATGACGGAAGGCACTGCGACTTCGACGCGTCCCGAGGTGATCGGGAAGCCTTGCGCGACGACGACTGAAGGATCGTCAATACAAACTCATGGTACCCAAGCCTCGCAGATGCTCACCTGGAGTGACCTGGCCGCCCTTGCGGAGCGTGATCGTGCCGATCGTGTTGGTGATGTTCTGCGGAGGATTGCTGGTGTCCCTGTAGACGCAAGAATTGGGTCAGCTCAGAGCACACGCGAAGTGCTAGGGAGAGGACCCACCAGGTGACGTTGTGCCTCTGGCCGGTGTACCACACCGTACCCAGATGAGGGTAGGTGATCGGGGGCGACCAGATGTTACGCTTCCCCACGACGGGGACAGCACATGCCGTCTGGGTGAGGGCAATGAGGGAGGTGGCGAGAATGACGAGAGATTTCGTGCCGAAGAGCATGATGAAGAGTGTAGAAGTCGGAGAAGTCTCGGCGACTCTTGTGTGCGGTGTAACTGATCCTAGAGGACGCTGGGGGTGATGGTGAGCAAGAGAGGTCTTATATACATGCCTTCGGGACGTCGAGGCGGGTCGCGGGTCATGGCCCACGGCGGCGAACTCATACCGTGGACTCCTGAGCACTAGGGCGGGCTTAGACTCAGCCTTAGAGCGCATGCGGATTATTGGAGTCGGAGAGGCCTCGACGTGTGGGTGTATGCTATCGTACGCGACTGATGGGGACGCTTTCCTCTGAGCGGTCGTGTTCAGCTGCCTGGGCTTGTGACGTGTTCCTGTGTGATGTTGTGTACTGGGTAGTCCAAACTGTCGGCAGCGAATTACAGCTTCCCGCATCATGGGCCCACGACTGTGCTATTGTGATCTCGACCGGCCTGGAGTAAATATCCCCGACTCACGTCTAAGAAGTGCCGTGTGTGATTTGTCTTCGAGTTGACCAGCGCCAGATCATTGCACCCGTTTGTCCGTCCGGATGGAGGAGGGCCGTCGATTGTGTAATGCTGCTGCAGTTGTGCTTACACCGTTACACAACTGCCTGATCCCACCGTGTAGCTCGATGAGCCTTGTGTCAAAATGGCCCAATTCCAGTGTTCCAGGTACTCAATCACCAGTGTGATAGCATCCTGAGCAGCCTCTCGTAGATGCCAGCGCGGCTTGCGGGAATCTGTCACATACATAGTGCAATAGAGAGAGCTTGTATACTGAAGCTTGAGATTGAGGGATCACAGCGACGTACATACCGGCTTCCTCGCTGGCGCGAACAACTCTTCAACTGTGTCCAGGCAGCCTGCACGTGTGGCGACGGCAGTGGCAGCCGGCATTGTCAAGGTCGACTCGTCGCACAATACATAGCGACAACGATGTTGGGCATCCTGGGTGTGTGAGAGTTGCAGGAGTGAGGACCGAGTCAAACAAGTCTTCCGTGGCGTTTGGGACAAGCTTGTACTTAACTTGCAGCCGACGATAGGTAGGCGTCTATCTATTATCTAATCTCGTTCCGTGCAGCCATCCTGCTACGAGTCCCAGTTAACGTTCGTAATCATGAATGGTTGCAAGACCAGAGATTGTTGCGCGTCGACAGTACCCTGTACATGTGCTACTGGGTGATGGTAATAAAGCTTCATATTGTTCGACCGTAACGACATACCGTCCCAACACGGCACTGGCAGGAGGTTTGCCAAAATCCATACGCGACCGTCACGTGAGTAGTACCTGCTTTGGGCCAGTGTCCACCGTTCTGTCTGTTGCTTTATCAAGTAATGCGCAGTCGCATGAATCCCCCGCGGTTCCACCCTCTCGTCCTCGCACACAGTCCCCACCAGTGCAGTGATGGGTGTGGACGACGAACCGACCATCAACTTACCCGGGTCGTCTAGCCCGGGCCGTTGTCACCACAGCATCAAGTACAACTCAGGATGGCTCACACGATGCGGAGGGTGTTCTATAGCAGTGTACTGCAGCAAAAAGTGCCAGAAGGCCGCGTGGCCCGCTCACAAGTGAGTATACCATGGCATTGTGACAATACCGCTGTGAACAATTACACACTGTTCAACAGAGCAAGCGTTTCTACACCCTCTTCTTCACTGGACCGAACTTCAAGTTCAAGTTGTCCGAGTAGCACGGACTACAACATGTCGTCCGGCTCAGCTGTTGTAAGCGTTGATCGCCTGGGTGAAAGTTCCGGACAGGGAGTTAAACTGCGCATTTGCAGGGCCGCTCTGGGTCGGGATGAGGCCGATCAAAGAGAAGGCCACTGAGGTCTGGTAGATCGTCGCCGGTGAGCCTGAACAACACAAAATCAACGTTGAAGTCGTTACTTACGTCCACAACACTCTCAATAGTCCGCAAGGCATCCGCAATGGGCTTCGTCAGGAAGAACATCTCAGCGAGGGACTGAACCAGTGGCCCGTTAGCAGTCTGCATATGGCACCACAAGGCACTGCTATGAACTCACATGTTTGCCGACGATGGTAGATAGAAGGAGTCTACATGATGTTTCACTGTGTCAGAGTTCTAACAGAGACCTGCCCATCCTCCCAGGCATGCCACACAAGTCTGACCAGGTGCGCGGAGTCTCACGGCCGATCTGGTATGCGCGACCCATTCATCCGATCACAGAATGACGTTCATGAACGTGAAGGATATTTCATCCCGAAGGAAACTATCTGTATCCGAAGGAGGATCCGCCGCGACCAGGACATGTGGGGCCCGGATGCGGACAGCTACAGCTCGGGATGTTGTTACATCGGTGCAGGCATTCGAACAACGTACGTCTGGAACCTACCCTCCTCAGTCGAGTCAGTCCCACTCCGAGTCGGACATCAAGTCAGCACGTCTCAAACGCCGAAGGCGGTATATTGTGACAATACCGCCGTGAACAACAAGCTACACACTGTTCAACAGAGCCAGCTATTCTACATCCTCTCCTTCACCGAACTTAGTCCAAGTAGCATGAACGAGAACGTGTCCTCCAGCTCAGCTCGCGTACGCGTTGTTCGCTTGCGTGAACGTGCCAGACAAGGCGTTGATCTGGGCGTTCGCAGGGCCACTCTGGGTCGGAATGAGGTCAATGAGAGCGAAGGCGAAGGCCTGGCGCATCGTGGTCGGTGAGTCAAGGCAAATGATAACTATAGATATCGGGACTCACGTCGACGACACTCTCAATGGCCCGCAGAGCATCGGCAATGGGCGCCGTCAGGAAAAACATCGATGCAAGGGACTGTGGGACAAACACTTGTCAGCGAGGACCTCAAGAGGTAAATCTGTACACTTACATGTTTGCCAATGATGGTAGAGAGTAGGAGCCTCAATGAAGAGTCACGGTCATCAGAACAAATATGAAGAAGAGGGAGGAAGGACGTACTGGTGAACTCTGACGAAGGTCGTCAGCACGTCGACAATAACCAGAGCGTCATTGTCGGAGAAGGGCGGCTAAACCGGCAATCCGTTGCGCTGTCAGCTACCCGAAAGGTTGTCAGAGTCAAGTATGAACCCACCCCGCTGAGAGTCGCGGTAAACTGTCCGACAGTGTTCGTGATGTTCCCCAGCCCGCTGGCAATGATCTAACCCGCGTCACATCGTGGTAAAGTTAGCGAGTGACACACATCCTCTCAAGGAGGCACTGTAAGGAAGAGAGCATACCCCTCCCTGGAGAGGGAACGTCAAGATGTCGAGCTTCGCGACCGAGGTCTGCAGGGTGCTCGACATCGTGGTCACCATCTGGATCGCGTTCTCGACGTCCTGCGGGGAGGTCTTCGCCGCCCGGGGAGCGGGGTGCGCGACGACGCTGAGGACGCCGACGAGGACGATAGAGGCGACGGCGAGGATGTTGCTGAAGAACTTCATGGCTAGATTCGGATATGGAGGCGAGGGTGAAGAACGCTGCGCAGCGGCGATGAGACGAAGGTCTGAAAAGGCGAAGGGATTTGAGAGAAAAGGGTCGACCAGGACCTCGGAGTGAGTTGAAGAAGACGAAGGTGGGATGAGGAGCTAGAGTCCAGGATGTTCAGGTTTTATAGAGCCGTAGGGACGCCGAACTTCCGAGCGAAGTAGCACCATGTCACATACCGCGAGTGCGAGCGAGACTGATGTCTACAATGACAATGACCTGAATTGGGAGGCACGAAGAATAGCCTGCATATGCTGATGACGCTCGCAAACGCATTCAGCATCGGAGCGACGGGAAGCCGTCCCGTGCCGAGTGTGTTGCGATAGGCCCGTACTAGTTAGCGCCTGGTATACGGACGCAAGAACCAAACAGCCTGGTTATCATCACCGAACAGACCGACTTTAGGAGCCCGTGGTTGGTACGCTCTCGACGTCAATCCTGGAGAACTGGCAGAGGAGAGCGCCGCGATGACAGACTCGACCAATCATCGATCATCCGCGAGCGTCGAATAATCCTTCGTGCGCGTCCGTCCCGGCGTTACGACCGACGGCATGATGTAGGATGTCTGTGGGGAATGGATGTGTGACATCGAGAATACTCTCCGGTCCCGCAAAGTCCCAAAACATTCATACCGAATTGGAGAAGGAAACGAACTTGAAGGATGCGGGGAAGGGAACGCCCCCGTGAGGGGCTGGTTGAGAGGTCCGAGGACTGACAACCAGCCATCCTGAATGGGTGCAGTTCACGTCTGTGGCGTATTCATGGGTTTAGACTCTCTGGTAGCAGGTCAGTGAAACTTTTCGGACTAGGTCGACTTGAGGAGAACGTCGTCAAACGACTCACTTAGCGTGCACGTTGCGGCGAGCACTCCACGGTGTAATTCGCCTTCGCTTTTTCGTAAATAGATCTGTTACGAGCCGAACTCTTAAGTATGAAAAGAAGGAGTACAGAGACCCTGTGCCAAGCACATACTTGCTCACCAAACCGCTTTTTGACATTGCCACATCTTCTGAGACGACGCTCCCGATCGTCTTGGCCAGGTCTTGGCCGGAGACCGAGGCCGGTTCGTAGAAGCGATGGTGGTAATGTCGCAGCGACACGGTTCCTGGGCCAATGCCAGTGGTGTTGGTTGCAGGTGAACGGAGTGAACGGTATAGCGGAGCACAGGCGCCCGTCCCGTGAAATGTAGGGTCTCCTCGCACGTGATCGCCATGGGGTGGGCAGTGAGCGAATACATCGCACGCAGGGCCGTTAGCTATAGCACCGTCGGTACTCTGACAAAGACCATACCTTGAATCGAGTGTAATCATACTGAGTACTGTGGTGTAACCATCTCAGTGACCCCGACGATGTTTAGCTCCGCGTTCGGTACGAGTGTGACCATCCTTCGTGCGGAAGTACTGAAGTCCAATAGATCACGATGAACTCACACATACGAGGGTGACCACGTTGCTGGACCAAAGATAAGTACTCAGGCGATAACAGGGTAATCAAACTAGTGGCTGCTCAGCGTTCGGCCCACGCTCGTCCGACCGGGACGATGTCACTGAAACTTGTCTGACACTGTCCGTCGAACAAGCACCATCAGTAATCACGGAATTCTCTGCGCGTCTGAATGTCTGACGACGCCGGCGCTTACCTCGCGCTGCCACAAGCCCGAGGGCTTTGACCTTGCGAACAGGTGTCCCGAGGGTCACTGCACAAGGAACACATGTCAGTTTGACGTTACGGATCCTCGGACTCACAAACAACATTCACCTCGGGAAACGGATGCACAGGGATGTGGATTACAGCCGTTTTTGGCAGTGCACTACTTCGCAGGTGAGTGCTCTGTGTTCGCGTTGCCATAGTGAGAAGTGCAGTGTGCAATTTCATTGAGCACACTCCATATGTCCTGACGAGTCCCTGTGCAAAATTTGAGTGAGCTCCGGATACTACAAGGTGAGATACAAGGGAAAGAGTGAACAGCGGCAGGAAATGTCTGACAAGCGTCAAATTCATGTCTGATCTCGGGAGATTAGTTGCGTCTGATCGGGTCTGATCGGCATCTGAAAACGTCTGAAATGTCTGTGTCAGACATTTCAGAGTTTTTTGTGATTTCTGATGACCCACAGAAGAAGGTCCGAATATACGTCAAGTAGACAAGGGTAATAGTACTATTTACACAACGGAGGCGGCGGGCCGAGGGGCGTGGATGGTAGAAGAACGAATGGCCGAGCAAGGAGCCTTGCCGCAACCCTCGCCCTCCTCGTCTCGCCCTCTCGTTTGGGTGGAATACTGAAATCGCCTAACCACTCCGCACAGAATATTCATGTTCGTCGTCTTGGGCTTTGGTGAATTTTGCGGGACTCTAGGGACGTGATCGAATGAGACGGAACGGTCGGAATGCGCGCAGAGGCATGAGAAGGACATCTGTAACTGACCGGATGCTGTGAGCTGTTGTGATCGGTTCCCCGAGTATGGCAGCAAAGGAAGCGAAAAGACGTACCTAGTAGGAGATAGGTGACGGCGCAACCTCATGCACGTCCTTCAGTCCGTGGGGCGGGCTCGGCAGCACGGCGCCAGTGCCTAGGCGGAGGGCTCGTTAGTCACGAAGAGTAGTAGTCAGACCGCAGATGCGTACTTGGACGGCTTCGGCTTGTACTCCTCTCGCTTGCCGTAGGTAGGGGCAGGCTCGGCAGCGCGCCAGTGCCTATATGATACGTGCATTGTCAGGTATCTGAAGCATGCGGTGAGACCACGCATACTCACTTGGACGGCTTCGGCTTGTAGTCCTCACGCTTACCGAAAGTCGGCTCGGGCTCAGCGGCACGCCAGTGCCTAGTAACGAGATCGTGAGCTGGAGGAGCTCTACGAGGCTTTTCAAAGGGGTACTCACTTGGATGGCTTCGGCTTGTCGTCCTCACGCTTTTCGGCAGTAGCGCGGCGCATGTCGTACTGCTTAAGCGCTTTCTTGACGAGGACACTGTCGTTGTTCACCGGGAGAGGGTTGGCTGTAGCGAGAAGCGCAAGGGCCATGAGGGCAACGAAGAAGAGAACAAAACGAGAATACATGTTGAAGGAAGAAGCAAAAGGTGACGGCGAACGAAAGGGCACAGGATAAATGCAAGGGTAGGACGACAGCAGGCAGCGGAAGGCGTGCAGTTCCCGACGAACGGAGAGAACGGAAGCCCACTGTCTTAAATAGCGGCCTCGATTGCGCTCCTGTAGGGTAGACGGGCAGACGCAGTGATGCAGTGCTGGGCGCGACAAACGGGGGTCCAAGCTATGCGCAGCGCTGCCGGCGATTTGACGGGAAGGGGTTTGTGTGGCCAGAGTATCTGTCCGAAGGCACTCGAAACCGTATCAGTGGCATGCGCGCGCGGAGATGGCGACCTTTCGGGTGACTATCAAGTGCATATAGCGTGGTGTGCGCTGATAGAGCTGAAGGATTAGTGGTACCAAATAGGGTGAGACGTACCGCCTCGGCAGCGTTCCGCGAGCGTCCGAGGAATACCAACGCTGACGCTGGGTCACTGGAACGTAGTTGGCTCGTTTTGCAAAGTAGGTCGGAACCGTGCCCTGGCTTTGCAGAAGCCGTTGGAGATGGATATACATCGGAGGCGCAGAATCCCCATGATGCGGGCACATCCATCTTATCTTTATCATGCTATGAGGGCATGATGCTGCCGAATGAGACCTGACAGGAAGGGGATATCCGTGCCAACCTATCGCCCCTGACCAGTAGAGAGGCAGGAGGTGAGGCAGTTCTGGATGCGCGCAGGCACCGTATGATGTTGAAACAAGTCCTGGAGTCTAATAGATAGCCTCAAGCCTGAGCAATTGCACGCCGATTGTGGGGCGGTCGGAACGAGTGTTTCAGTAGCCTAGGGTACCAGTCGGAATATGCTGTTGGAATTCTCAACCTACACATGTCTGATGCAATATTGCGCAACACTGACAAACCAGGAGGGTAGTGGGATTTCCAAGCCATGAAGTTGACAGCGCGCAAGAAGAGCTATCGCGAATGCGTCCGAGCGACGATGTCGTAGAATCGATAGTGGTAGATTCTCAAGGGAGCTCTCGAGCACAATCCCGTGGGCCGACATCATAAACGCCCAAAGTGACAGCTTTCTCACGCTATTTATGCACCTCCGAGTCGGTAGCTGAATTTGGCAGTGAATATTATCGTTACCACCCAACCACCATGACTCGCCCCGAAATCTCCACGAATCCGGAGGCAATCTCTGCGACTATCCACTCTCTACCCTTTGCAGTGAGTACTCAACTCTTCCGACAGGAAGAGGAGTCCGACGGTCCCTTGACGGTGTAAGATTGTGCTCAAACCATATGGGACCTTCCAGCCCAGTCCGTCAGTGTTGCATCCTCTATGTTTATGCTTTGGTTCTCGCCCGCTAAACGTCTGCGACTAGTGAATGCAGTCAGCTGCAAAGTCCTGTGCGTAGTATGGCACACCACGGTTGTGATCGCGCTGTGCACTTGACATATATAGATTCGCTCCCCCTCAAGCTACGCTCTCAAGTTCCCCTTTCTCGAAGTCATACCTCATGACCTTTGCCATCTACACGTGTGTGCACCTTCGAAGAAGAACTAGTCAGATGTGTTACACCAGAAAATTAGACGACCGTAGCACGAACGTTCTCTGCAACACACACTCCGAGTCCACGCGGCACGTCCATCTTCAAGACACGTCCCGTACTCGCAAGACAGTAGGTGTCCACTGATGAATGTCTTATGGTCTCTGCATGCTAAACCTGGTGGCTCACAAGACCGTCAAGATCTCGCACACATAGACCCTCGGTTATGAGGGCACTCAAGGTCTAGTCAAAGGGCGTCTTCTTGCCATCCAGAAGAACAAACTTCTCACTTCCCATCCCAGTGTCATTTCCCTGCAGCGTCTCGGAAAACTTAGGTGTGCGCCCGCCCCCTCATAGGTTCCGAGTCTCGCACCGAGAACCAGTTGCACGCACATTTGCCCTATCCCCGACTCCCGCCGATACCGCTCTTCATTCACCGAGGTATCTCATATGCGATGCTGACTACAAGACAGCTCCATGTACACACTCTCAGGCTCCTCTTATTCAAGACGTCCTAGTGGTCTATCCTCAGGCCGGGTTTGCTCCGCCGCCACCGTCACTTGCTTGCAACCCGCCCTGGCTACCTCAAGGTGACGTGCTACTTCCCAACCACCACAGTACATGCTCCAGCAGATGTGATCAGTCAAGTTCCCAGCCCGCGGCTCGCTCGGTCTCGGTGACATTCAAGCGTCCTCTTTGTCAGGCGGCGTGTGTATACGGTTCAGCTGGGACTTAGTACGTCGTTCGATGACGTCGCTATGTCGACACCCACATCCGCCAAGTCGTAATGATCATCCCTTGTCCAGGAAGGCCCAGTTCGGTGCATCTCCAGCGCCAAGCCGCGAAGAGAAGGAGTTCAATACCGCCGTCTAACAAGCTCAAGCTCATATGGGCCGGTCTGCTGATTAGGTTGGGCTTCCCCGTAATGCCGGCAGCACAATCCTAAGAGGCCGGGTGCAAAGCTATCCACCCTACCACGGTGCGCGGTCGGTGCCTCACTCGCGCCGCATAGGGCTTGTCCCAGCTCCTGCTGTCACGATCCCGAACGAGGTTCTGGCCGCATTGTGTCGCGACACGTGCATCGTTCCGCCGGACGTCTCTACCGCGTCGATTGAGGGGATCATTGCACCGTATGGATTGGTTGGCGATAAAACAAGGTTCGTGCTGCCAGCCGATCCGGATCGCGCTTTGCGTAACGTCGTGCGTGGTGTCGTAACCTCTCTCATGGTCCGAGATCGGGAGCAGTCAATACATGAAGGCCTCCGATAGCGACTGCGCGATGTATTTGGCGAGCTTCCGAGGCTCGACGATAAGTGGGCTCTCGACGCGCAGCTAGCACTACGTGGTGGGATGGGGCTGCTATTAATCGTACGTGCCATTTGTGTACCATTCTCTGCGCCACCAACTCTGACCGAAATGCATACATATCACAGGGTCGAGGACCGCAGCGACCCGAGTATTTTTGCTTCAGAGGCGAAACTTTGTTATCTATACCTCCTCGGGTGCTGCGCGGCGCTGTTCGACACTCGCCGCTCGCCGTCAATGCGGTACGTAGTGCGAGGCTCGACGTCATCATGCCGTGCCTGGTCGCGTAGCACGCGGACGCGAGTGCTGCGATACGTCCATCCCGCGTTTAGAGTTGTATGTGGTTTTTCCGTGGGATACAGCGTGCTCACAGTCCCTTCGGTCTTCACGTGAGGCCAAGGGCCCTCCCGTTCTCCCCGGCTGCACCTTCCTCCCCGGCTGCATCTCCCTCCCACCCGCCCGCTGTATTTTCCTCGCAACTGCTCGCCTTCTGCACATTGCCATCTCTCCATCTTATACCTCCCGTCGACCCTCTGCCCTCTTACTACCGCGACCGCTCCGGTCTCTCCATCCCTCAAGACCATGGTCTCCGACGATCACTCCTCGAGCTCCGGCACGCCCGTCCTCCACACGACGCCGGTCTTGCGCGCGACGTCCATCGCGCACCGGCGGACCGCTCCGCCGCGGCGCGCGTTCGTGAGGTGCCACGCGGTCTACTGCAGGGAGTCGACGGCGACGAGTGTGCGGAGACCATGAGGTACATAGATGAGCTCGACGGGCGCGAGCACGTCCGTCCTGCCGTAGGTAGGTTATGTCGTACCCGACGGTCGTGCAAAACCAGCCTGAGTATTGCGAGGAGGAGTACGATTAGACGTCGACTTGACGCGGCGGGATGAGATGGACTGTGCTGTGCGAGAGACGGACCTAGGTCGGGGTAGGCAGTGTCGAGGAGACTATGCACGTTCTCTGTACTATCGCGATAGATGGTTGCGAAGAGCTCGTGGCCGCGCTTGTGGCATTCTGCTGGCGGTTTGTTGGTGTCCCTGTAGGGTGCGAAGTGATAGTTGTTGGCTCAGTCAGTGCTTTGTGTCATGTGCGAGGTGAGGTGCAGAGTGGAGGGGCTTACCGGAGTGGGTTTGCCTCGCGAAGGTGCTCAGGCATCGCTTCGTGAGAGCTACAAGGGTGTTGATGGCCTGGTACAGAGAATGTAATGATCAGTTTCCTTTCGAGATCGTAGTTTTTGCTCGTACTGCAGACGCGTGAATAGCTGTCCAATAGAGTCGACCTACAGCTCGTCGGTGCACTGGGCACCGTGCACGGATCGAAGGGCGCATTCGCAAGCGTGAGCACGTCCTCGTTCACGAGAAACGAGTTAAGGTCAAGGTCGCAGGGTGCGTTTCCCTTTCGCTACAATATATAATGAGTGATGAAGATCCTCGATAACCGTCAAGGATTGCAGTTCAGGTCTAGAGGACTGCAGATCTGAAAGAGAAAGTGTATTTACACACTCACTCCTGGCATGCCACTGAGAAGACCGGATTGCAGTATGGCTTCTCGTATCTTGCGGGCAAACGTGAGCTGCTCCTCGCGGGCCACACTCTCTCTGGAAGAGGAGGGTAGATTCAGCCACTGCAGATGCATGAGAGACATCAGCCCATGTTTTCTCACACATCGCGACTACGATGGTGACTAGAATGCACATCCATTCAGCATCTTTTGCTAGTACATTTACTTCCGCGCATAGTACTTTACTATGCACCACGGAAGTATGTGTCCAGCGGAACCAACAACGCGCCGACCATAGTCCAATCCGAACAGAAGGGACGACAGGCCGATCTACAATGGATTTACTCCACTTAGCACAACCAGCCGCATTAGATATGTAACGTGGTAGGTCATAGGTCCCAACTTCTGCCGGCTATGGGCTGAGCACGGTCAGTTGTTGTCAAGATGATGATATACTAATAATTTGAGTGGGGTCGCACAGGTCGAATGTCGCTCACGCGAATCACGCAAACTTCGAAGATATCCATGGGTGCCAAGTGTCACCCGAGGTAGTTCACTGCAGGCATAGGCACCCATAAGTACCCGCTACTTGATGGCTCCTGAATAGATCATCCAACGCGTATCTGAACACAAGTGGAGCCGCGTCGGGGACGTTCGCAGCGCTGCAGGACACTAGTAGTACTGCAGCGACGATAGCCCAGAGATGGGGCAGTGTTCCGTCTGAGTGAGGCTTGGAGACTGGCAAGAAAAGATGGTGAGGCGAGCTCGGTCATTCGAAGACGAGATAGGGGTAAATGTCGGGGATCATAGCGGTCGAGAGTGGCTGACATACATATGTTTGGGCAGATTTGAAGTCGTACATGCGTCGGAGGTGCTGCCAGTGCGCCGATTGATGTGCATGCATATTACCGTTTATGTAGTCTTCAGATCTGCAGACAGTCAGCACCTGTATGTACATCATATCAACGCATGCGCGTTGAAACGAGTTACGGGGGCAAGAGGACATTAAGCGGAGAATGGCGGCGGTGAAGTCAATTTGGTGAGATCTACAGCATGTTTCCGGGTGTTTGAGTATGTCGATGTATGTCGCCGACGCTCAGGACGATGATCGAAGTCATGGATGATACCCGTCCGGTCAAGGTCGGCTCAAGGTCGTCGCCGCGAGCTGGTCTGAAAGCGCCGGGACAGACGCTTGTCGCCACCGACGCGTTTGGGCGCCTGACGCGTGATGTCATGGCCGTCGAGAGCGAGTGGTTGTCATGGGGTCCCCGTTCTTCTCCAGCCTGCCACATTTGGGCTGCAGCCAGTACCCCAGGCCTGTCGCGCTAGATATCCTACCAGCTTTTCTTCGCACGTCCCCCTTTACTCTTCTCCCACCATCTCCTCTACCCAATTCCTCCGAGCCATGCGTGAGTTCGAGTCCACCTTCTACACGCTACACGGCTGAAAGGCGCATACCATACAGCACCCAAGAAGCGCTTCGCTGAAGATGATGGTGCTGGTCCGACCACACGGAATGCTAAAGCTCCGAAGACGGATGCTTCGCCAAAAGCTGGGCGCGGTGGTCGCGGCAAGAGAGGACCAAAGGTACGTATGTTGCCCCACATTGCTCGAGCGCGAAGACTGACCGACATCGTCCGCACAGGCAAATCTGGCGGCGTCAGCATTCAAAGCGCGCGCGCTGCCTCTCCATATCAACATCACCCACACCCCGCCTGTGCTTGCAGACGACGCCACCGTGAGCGTCGCGTCCACCGACCCCGGCTTCGTCGGCACCAGCACGCTCGTCCCAAGCACGTTCACGACCGGCTCCTACGGCTGGAAGGGAAGCAAACGTTTCACAGTCGAGCTTGACAACCCGGAGGGTGGCGAGAAAGAGAAGGTTCATGTCATACTCACGTGTGTATTCTCTTGTCATCTATGTCATGATGGGCGACCCTGACGACGTGCGATTCACGCCCAGGCTCAACGCGACCGTCATCGGGAGCAAGGACGCAAAAGAGGGCGAAGCTGAGGCCGCGGAGGCTGGGGATGAGCCTCCAGAGGGCGAAGCCAAGGAGCCCGCGAGTACTGAGGAAGCCGCGAAGGAGACGAAGGATATGGAGGATGTGGAAGAAGGAGAGTGAGTCTCTGCAATGATCTGTGAGAAGGCTGTTACTGCTGGATTTTGTCTACATCTTACGGTATGGAATACGTGAAGTTTTGCTCCATGCTTGTGTTGCATGCAGAGGAATTGCGTCAATACGCGCCACGACGTCTTCGAATTTCAGTACGCATCACGACGCCTTCGAATTTCAGGACATACTCACGACATCGGCGCAACGTATAAACAATCGTTCAGTCGCGGTGCTAGAGGGCGTTCCCTCGTGGCACCTTATGGTATATGACAGCACCATTCGCTGTGGTTTGACCTGCGGATGTCGTTTTACGGCGTTGTGGAACAGCCTGAGGTGTATGGCCTACGAAGCTGAAGTCATTTCAAGTCACCGAGACCGCACCGCAGCGGCTACGTGCAACACAAGAGTCTCCTTACCACTGTACTCGTAGAAGAATAGAAAACGCGATCCTTCTGAGACTCGAGGCATCGAGAGGGCGAGACGATATCGTCGACGATGCGCCGTGCGGAACTGTCGATTTACGGTCACGTGTACGCGAGGTTTGATGATGCGCGCCTAGAAGTACCTACACGCTTGTTTCTCGACCACTCCATATCAGGCCCCAAGTCTGAGCTCGCGGCCATTGCATCTACCACGAGACAGCGATTATCGATATGCTCTCGGACGACACTGACATGCCGTATGGAGATGAGGATGAGGAGCTGACAGACTGGACTAGCGAACCCGCCACACCCAGTCAGCGACATCTCTCTGACTATGACGATGACGAAGATCACCTTGCTCCCGACGAGCCAGAACCTGGCTTTGCGACACACACATCCTTTGATGCGTACTTCACCCGGACATCTAAACCATCGCGCACCTCCTCCAACGTCTTCTCTGCACTCGTCCCGCCGCTCAGCCCGGAGGAATATTCTACTGTACTTCGAAAACTCCAAGCAGATCCGCGTGAGCAGGAGCGCGTCCTCTGGCGGGACGAGAGAACGCGAAAGGCCTTTTTCAGGCGATTCAAGGCAGAAATGGACGAAGGATTCAACCTGCTGATGTACGGATACGGCTCGAAACGTGAGTTCCTCAATGCATATGCCCAGCATCTCGCCCGCAGTGGCGGGCACGCCGTCGTCGCGAACGGCTTCCAGCCAAGCTTCGCGTTCAGAGACCTCCTCGCGGCGATCCAGCAGATCCCCGGCGTACTCGACGCCTCGTCAGCAGCCACGGGCGCAGAAGCCCAGACACAAAGGATACACGCGTTCTTCTCAACCGTCGACTCCCCCCACCTATACATCATCATCCACAACGTCGAGGGGAACGCTTTTCGAGCCGCGAAGACGAAGGCGGCTCTGGCACTGCTCGCGCTCGCCCCGCACATCCACATTGTCGCCTCTGTCGACCACATCGCCGCCTCTCAGCGCTGGTCGCTCTCCGAGCTCTTCGCGCGCAAACCCGACCCTTCCCCCTCAGTCCCCGCGGAGCAATTGGACGGCGTTCTCCCGCGACGAGGATTCGCGTGGCTGTGGCACGACCTCACTACGCTCGCCCCATATGACTTCGAGCTGGCGTACGCGGACCCGACGTCGCTCGCGGGTGTGGCGGCGATGCGGGGCGCGCGCACGCCCGCCGCGTCGGCCGTCGCGATGGCTGGGAACGCCGGTGCCGGCGCAGCGCTCGTCAGCGAGACGGCTGCGCGGCACGTACTTGCGAGCGTGACGCAGAAGGCGAAGAAGCTGTTCGTGCTCCTCGGCGCGAAGCAGCTGGAGGTCATGGAGACCGCTCCGGATGCGCCGAAGGAGAAGGAGGGCGGCGGCGGCGCTGCAGCTGCAGTGGGAGCAGGAGCGGCGGAGGGCGCGTACGACTACGACAGGCTGTTTGCGGCGGCGCGGGACAATTTCGTGGCAACGAACGATACGGCGCTGCGTGCGCTCCTGGGCGAGTTCAGGGACCACGGGCTGGTGGTGAGCTCGAGTGTGCAGGGTGCGGAGGCGATGTGGATCCCGATGCGGCGGGATGCGTTGCTGAAGATCGTTGGGGAGCTCAAGGCGGAGGGGCACTGAATCGTTCTCTTCGGGAAGAGGTACTTGCTCTATGCTATCGAGTAGTGCGGTGTGATATTGATCACTTAGTCCAGCCACTGCAAGGATGGCCTTCCAGCTTCGAAGCGCGACCGGCTGTCCGTCAATATCAGTTCATCCGCGATAAGTACTTGCATTCATCGTGTCAACGGTAAGCGCGCCATTGCGACCGCATGATGAGAGAAATACAAAGTTATGCGCGACTTTGTAGCCCTAGCATGGATCAGCGATCCCTCACAATGAAAAAGAAAGGCTCCGAAGCTACAGCGCTTCTTACCCATGTACGACCGTTCAAGCTTGACGTCCCGACGTTCGCGAAGGTCCTCCGAGACCCAATGGGAGATGGCAATACCATGCATGATTCATGTCAGTATGTCAAGAACTACGCGGACAGAATGCAACATACGGCATCCAGAACAGGGCACTCTGTACTGGACGCAATCTCACATTGTGGTAGTCTCCGGAATGGTCGAAGAGGGCGCCGTGCTCAACTGCTCACGGCCCCCGTGCCTCGAGCCCCCCTCTGCAGGTATAAAACACAGACAGACGGATGTGTGCTCCTCCGTCGTCCTTGGGTCTTCACCAAGCTCCTCGACAGCAGCACTACCCACATTCTCCCGCTCCCGCTTTCGCCCCTCATGAAGTTCTTCAGCAGCCTTCTCGCCGTCACTGGGGTCGCCCTCGGCACGACCGGCACGATGGGGTTCCCGTCCCCGCGTGCAGCCCAGACGAGCCCGGCGACCGTCATCAACGAGCTGCAGACGTTTGCCACGCAGTCCAGCACGCTGCAGGCCTCCGTGGAACAGCTGAATGCGCTCAA
This sequence comes from Daedaleopsis nitida, assembly GCA_022606115.1. Lineage (NCBI taxonomy): Eukaryota > Fungi > Basidiomycota > Agaricomycetes > Polyporales > Polyporaceae > Daedaleopsis > Daedaleopsis nitida. Next base: position 140,405 of record JABYQM010000015.1, read on the forward strand.
CTTCCTCTTCCAGGGCCAGGTACGTGCAGCGGCTCTGTGTCTGTCTACGGCGCGTGCTGACGATGAGCCGTACATCCTGTGTAGATCATCTCCCAGGGCATCAATAACATCACCGACTCGGTCGGTGCGTTCACGGAGAACATCAGCGGCGTGAGTGCTACAGTCGCCCTCGACTTGGGGCTTGTGCTGACTCCGGGTACAGCCGCCCTTCAACGACGCCGGAGCTCAGCAGACCATCTCAGCCTTGGCCGGCTTCGTCAACGCGAACTCGTACGTGGCTCCACGTTGCGGTGGTATTATATGTAAACCACCATTAACGGCTTCTTGGCTGCGTATATAGGTTCCTGATGTCCACGGTCATTGAGAAGCATGTACGTCCCCTGCCCGCCAGTGTACACTCGTCGCCGTGCCGCTCATAGCGCGTTTGCCGAACAGTCCCTCGCGGCCTCATTCCTGGCCACGGGCCCGATCTCGGACGCGCTGTTGCGCTGGGCAAGCATCTGGGACGTGAGTTTTTTTGTGTTTGATGCCAGATCACGCTCTTGATACTTATAACTGACATTGCGCGCGCTGCCGACTCCCGATCCCCCGAACAGAGCCTCGCCTTCCCGCTCGTGGGCCTCATGCCGACCGAGGAGGACGCGGCGAACTCCCAGGTTGTGAGTACACGGGCTGCTGGTCTCCGTTGTGCGGCTCGTGCTGACTCGACGGTCTTCTTGCAGAACGCTCTCCGTGTCACGATCGCTCAGGCCAACGACGTTTACTCTCAGTGAGCTGTTGGGCCCGGGGAAGGTTGCAAAGTTGTGGTCGGTCCCACGGTTCGCAGTGGGTCGGCCTCTGGTGGTTGGGTGTTCGACGCCTGAGTCTGTAGTCACGTCATTGACTCTGTAGCGTGAAGGCAGCGCGTCCTTGCTTCGTACTGATTGTGTTGAATCGAACGACGGTTTACTTCAATAACTTGTTACTTGGCCTGATGCCATGTAACACGATCACGTGCCTCAATCGAACAACAACCAGCTGTGTTGTCGGCTACTTACATCTTAACATCTTAAAGCAACCTTTCCTTACACCACCAGCAAGTTAGGCTCCGCCGATGTCTATCGATCCTGGCGATGTAGACTTAGGCAGGATTTGCGTTGGAGGGCTCCTGTCTCTTCGACATTGCCACCATTGCCGTTACCAGCCAGCCGAGTCCGAGTCCGCAGGAAACCGTGAGCGTTGTCTGAGAAGATGTGCTGGATGCATGCAAGCCCTGTATTGCAGCACCGAATGTCAGAAGGCTGCCTGGAAAGCACACAAGTGTGTGTTTACACACTAGTACTCCGTCAATACCTGATGCTGATACCTGCATAGATCTAGGTGACGAAGAACGCAACTGAGGCTATTGTCACGCGCAGCGCACAAGCGCAGTCCGTCGGCTTCCTGTCCGATTCACAGCTGCTGGACGAAGCTGTCCATGGGTTTGAGCGATCTCACTCCTTTGCCTTCAGGAACCTCGCGAAGGCCCTTGTCATGCGCCACGGACCCATCGAATGGACGCAGACATCGAAACGTGTTCTCCACTTCAAGCTCCAATCCATCACCTCCCTGGAATCACACCCGAATCCGGCGCGCACGTTCGAGCTTGCGAGCTACACCTTCACCACTCTCGACGAGCTCTTGGTTACCTTCCCGGAAATGGCGACCGACTGGACACACGCGCTGCCTGCCCGCGACCGCATCGCGGCCCACCCGGACACCGCCTTGAAAATGCGGTCTTGAAGGACGTGATGGCATGATGGCGTTCTTGACCGCGAGCATCAACCTCGGCTTCCCCCTGAATTACGAGCAAGGAAAAGATCCAAGCGTCGGGCTCCCAGGCCGCCTCGCTCGTGCGGGCGGGAGCTGGACATGGAAGCCGTTCTTTCAAAGCTGGGACCAGTACCGGCGCGGCATGCACAACGGTCTTGACCCAACGGTCGAGAGCTTGTACATGATGAATGAATATACCGACAAGGGGATGATGCTTTTCGGATGTGGTGATCGTGCTTAAGCTTCTTGGATATGGTGAGTGCTCACTCATTGGCTATGATCATACACGATGTGACAACTAATGTCCTTTCATAGCGTATGACTAGCATGAATGATACTTATCACCTATCATACCTTCTAAGCTCAACGCATATGTGGGCTGTCACTCCGGCGTCGCGCCTTCATATACTACTGATTAATCATCAATCATTGCACTTGCTGAGCGTCATTAGAGTCGCGACGGTGCGCACGGAGGGTGACCCCGGTCACCACGGAAACCTCGTGTACGACTCCGGCCAACCATCACGATATCTCGGGACAGAGCGACAACAGAAATCCTCTGCGAGATTCTTGCAGAACTCAGCATGGAGTGCTCGCCGGGTGAGTTATGTTTCCACAGGTCGACTGATTCCGGAAGATCTCACTGGCTTGCTACGAGAGTGTCTGAGCCAATGAGTACGCAACGTCACGATACGTGAACTGCACCCATCCATGGTGATTGGACTTCTGGCTCTCAACTCGTCCCTCGTGGGGTGCTCCCTTCCCCGCATCCTTCGGGTCCGTCCGAAATTGGGCATGAATGTCTTGGAACTTCGCGGGGCCGGACAGTATTCCTCATGTCACACATCCATTCCCCGCAGACATTCCTCATTACGCCGTCGGTCGTAACGCCGGGACGGACGCGCACGAAGGACCATTCGACGCCCGCGGATGATCGATGATTGGTCGATTCTGCCATCGCGGCGCTCTCCTCCGCCAGTTCTCCAGGATTGATGTCGAGAGCGTACCAACCATGGGCTCCTAACGTCGGTCTGTTCGGTGATGACAACCAGGCTGTCTGGTTATTGCGTTCGTATACAAGGCGTTGACTAGTACGGGCCTATCGCATGACACTCGGCACGGGACGGCTTCCCGTCGCTCCGATGCTGAATGCATTTGCGAGCGTCATCAGCATATGCAGGCTATTCTTCGTGCCTCCCAATTCAAGTCATTGTAGACATCAGTCTCGCTCGCACTCGCGGTATGTGACATGGTGCTACTTCGCTCGAAGGTTCGGCGTCCCTACGGCTCTATAAAACCTGAACATCCTGGACTCTAGCTCCTCATCCCACCTTCGTCTTCTTCAACTCACTCCGAGGTCCTGGTCGACCCTTTTCTCTCAAATCCCTTCGCCTTTTCAGACCTTCGTCTCATCGCCGCTGCGCAGCGTTCTTCACCCTCGCCTCCATATCCGAATCTAGCCATGAAGTTCTTCAGCAACATCCTCGCCGTCGCCTCTGTCGTCCTCGTCGGCGTCCTCAGCGTTGTCGCGCATCCCGCTCCCCGGGCGGCGAAGACCTCCCCGCAGGACGTCGAGAACGCGATCCAGATGGTGACCACGATGTCGAGCACCCTGCAGACCTCGGTCGCGAAGCTCGACATCTTGACGTTCCCTCTCCAGGGAGGGGTATGCTCTCTTCCTTACAGTGCCTCCTTGAGAGGATGTGTGTCACTCGCTAACTTTACCACGATGTGACGCGGGTTAGATCATTGCCAGCGGGCTGGGGAACATCACGAACACTGTCGGACAGTTTACCGCGAATTTGAGCGGGGTGGGTTCATACTTGACTCTGACAACCTTTCGGGTAGCTGACAGCGCAACGGATTGCCGGTTTAGCCGCCCTTCTCCGACAATGACGCTCTGGTTATTGTCGACGTGCTGACGACCTTCGTCAGAGTTCACCAGTACGTCCTTCCTCCCTCTTCTTCATATTTATCCTACTGACCGTGACTCTTCATTGAGGCTCCTACTCTCTACCATCATTGGCAAACATGTAAGTATACAGATTTACCTCTTGAGGTCCTCGCTGACAAGTGTTTGTCCCACAGTCCCTTGCATCAATGTTTTTCCTGACGGCGCCCATTGCCGATGCTCTGCGGGCCATTGAGAGTGTCGTCGACGTGAGTCCCGATATCTATAGTTATCATTTGCCTTGACTCACCGACCACGATGCGCCAGGCCTTCGCCTTCGCTCTCATTGACCTCATTCCGACCCAGAGTGGCCCTGCGAACGCCCAGATCAACGCCTTGTCTGGCACGTTCACGCAGGCGAACAACGCGTACGCGAGCTGAGCTGGAGGACGCGTTCTCGTTCATGCTACTTGGACAGTGGACTAGGTTCGGTGAAGGAGAGGATGTAGAATAGCTGGCTCTGTTGAACAGTGTGTAGCTTGTTGTTCACAGCGGTATTGTCACAATATACCGCCTTCGGCGTTTGAGACGTGCTGACTTGATGTCCGACTCGGAGTGGGACTGACTCGACTGAGGAGGGTAGGTTCCAGACGTACGTTGTTCGAATGCCTGCACCGATGTAACAACATCCCGAGCTGTAGCTGTCCGCATCCGGGCCCCACATGTCCTGGTCGCGGCGGATCCTCCTTCGGATACAGATAGTTTCCTTCGGGATGAAATATCCTTCACGTTCATTAACTCTATTCTGCGATCGGATGAATGGGTTGCGCATACCAGATCGGCCGTGAGACTCCGCGCACCTCGTCAGACTTGTGTGGCGTGCCTGGGAGGATGGGCAGGTCTCTGTTAGAACTCTGACTGTCCGATGGGAAGTCGCCGTGCCGCGACGCAGACATTGGATGAAAGACGCAACAAGAGGACCAACCGGCGGGCAGTGTCAGTGGAGTGTTTCTCTTCGACCATGGCACGGGCATAGACAAGGCCCCGTTCAGTAGGTCCTCATCGTCTGCCTAGGGGAGACTAGTATCTGCCAACAATGCGGTCGACCTCTTCTTGCGCCTTGCGCTGGAATCTAGGATAGAGGACCATGGCGAGCATGAACCAGACCATAGTCACTGACATCTACACGGCAACAGTCAGTACGCTATGTTCACTCAGCTTTGAAGTTACGAGGCTTCAAAGACTTACCGTGTCAACTGCGGCCGCGCTGTGGACGAGGTAAGTCGCATCATTGACAAGGTGGCTATGTGCAACAAAGGGATGCCTCACATAGTCGCGATGAGCCAGGCGGTCTCCTTGTCGCCGAGATCGTACTTGAGCTGTTTCTCTACCATAGATGCTGCGACTCGCGCCCGGCCTCGTATCGCCTTCTTCCTGCCGGTGAAGCTCCAGGCAATTTCGATACCCATGCACATTTCTCGTGTCTAACGATGAAGGCTTCCTTCTTCCAAGGAGTGAACGTTGTAGGGAGGATGTATTTCAGGAGCGGGAAAAAAGACTTCCACCCCATCCAGACCTTCGAAGTCACGCGGCTTATTCGAGATACGTCGACCTCTACCTGGTCGTTTTCTTCGACAACACCCCGATTCAGCCCTTCATGAGCTGCGCGCATCATGCGTCGTCATCTGCAAACATCGCTTCATGAGTACGGAATTAGACGTCCATGGCTGACTTGAGGTACTCACAGGCCACCGTATCATCGGAACACAAAGAACAGGCCTTGTGTCAATATTACTCGCGCGACATAGAAGCGGGGGGAGACGAGTACTTGTACTGTCGAGGTCACCGTCGGGTCTGAACGCACCCAAGGAGCCAGCCAAACTACAGATATCTTGTTGTGGATCAAGACAACGCGGTCAAGGCCAGCTTCTCAAGGTGTCCAGTAGGCGAAAGGTTATGAGTGGTGATCTTGAATATAGCATCGTGAATGAAGGTTTAGCAGGTGCAGTTAGTCTCGACAGGGCATACTCGTAACTCATGTATGTACACTCACGCCCAGCGGAGACAGTGATGGCCTCTTCACCGAGAAGACACCTCGATGCACTGCCCTTGTACATAGGTCATTCAACCGTTATGTTTGCGTACGACTCACCGTCAAATCCACATATCATCAAGTGCTGCTCCGACACGAACTAGATGCTGCATGAGCGGAGCACTGCCAGTGGAGTATTTGAATGATGCAGACTCATGGTCAGCTTCATTCATCCCTGACCCTATTCACATCTAGACACTAGTCCCCCACTGGGTGCCGTTCTGATGAGCGGACATTGCCCCATCAGTAGGCCGTTCTGGAATCTAGGTGTTCTGGTCGCCGTGGGCAAATATTATGTCGTTTCGACCTTGAGGTGCTACGGTTGGATTGTGAAGCATGTGAAGGGCTAAGTCTTCTGCTTGGCTTTCAGTGTAGCTCACGCTACATTTAGAATCGAGCCCAGCAAGATAGCGTGGATGGTGATGGAAGAAAGAAAGGACATGTCAACTCATTCACCGCAGCTGGCACGGCGGGCACGACCTATATTTCGACGGCAGAAAATGATGTGCTAAATCCCTCCGATGGTAGCCTACGCCCGTGTTTCCCCGTACATTCGTAGGCCTAATAATATGACATTTTCCGTTCATTTTCGTGAACTATTGGGCTGTCGTAAGGGATGCCTTTGCTGGTGTCATAAAAGGTGGTCAGAGAAGAACAAGATATGTAAGATTTGTCGTCTCTTTTCATCTCTTGCCTTTGAAAAGAGACAATAAATCTTACCTGTCTCGATACTTTTCGACCCTTGCCCATGAAAGAGACAATGAATCTTACCTGTCTTGTTCTTTTCTGACCACCTTTTGTGACACAAGCAAAGGTATCCCTTTCGACAGCCCAGTAGTTCACGAAAATGAACGGAAAATGTCACATTATTAGGCCTACGAATGTACGGGGAAACACGGGCGTAGGCTACCATCGGAGGAATTTAGCACATCATTTTCTGCCGCCGAGATATAGGTCGTGCCTGCCGTGTGGCTGACGGTCAACTCAATGCTGTGCCGTCACAATCGCGTGACTAACGCGGGTGTACACAGAGTCAGTACTCCAGAAGCTGCTCCTCCTCCTCTTCCTCCTCACTTCACGTCCAACGTGCCTATCGAGACACACCCTCTGCAGAGCACCTTTAGGCCTGGCGACACATCTGAGCTCAGAAACAAGGACGGCAGATGCAGAAACTGCGACAGACCGCGCAAGGACGGCGAGCACTTCAAGCTCTGCAAAGGGTGCAAAGTCACCCTTTATTACAGCGAGCAGTGTCAGCGCGCGCAATGGCCACAGCACAAGTATGTGTGCTACGTCTTGATAATGATCTGATAGCAGACTGACTATGATCGCACAATATGATATATCTTCCAGCTCGCTGTGCGAGTTTCAGCTCGAGAGCGAGGCAATGCTCACTAGCCTGTCGGAGGCTCTCGAAGCCCCCATAGCAGGCATGCCCAACTTCGTTGAGATCAAGTCTCTTCTCCGCGATTTCACAGAGGCCCACAGACCCTCCTTACAAGGCATTCTCCAAGCCAAGATGCGCATGCTTGGTGGGGCCGAGACCGCTCTCCGCGGCAAGGACCAGCAGGTCTGCCTCGTCCCTCTCAAGTACCGCGAGCCGGGGCCCGACACGCTGGTCAACCCCGCCCTCACCTTCTCATACACGAACCTCGTGATCCTCCGCTCACCCGCGTGCTCAAGGACTCGGACAAGAAGGGCTCGCGTGTGCACGAGGGCTGGGAGGCGTCCACGGCGGTGCGCGAGCGCGTGCGTGCGGCCAACGCGTTCGATGGCAACTTCCTCGACGCGATCCCCATCATGTACACGCCGCAGCTGGGGCCGACGCAGATGGGACATCAACCCGTCTACCGCAAGATCAGTGCGGATGAGACGCCCCAGTCGGCGAAGATGGAGCTGGAGATGTACGCCAAGTTCATCGAGCTCGGCGTGGTCCTGCGCCAGCTGAGTACTATGGACAAGGCGCCTCAGCCGGAGTTCATGAAGAACGTCGGTAGGAAGTGGGAGTGGAAGCCCCTGTTCAAGCGGGACTGGGGCGTCGACCCGGAGTGGTCGCGCGCCAGCTCGACTAAGGAGCGTGTGCAACTCCTACAGCGAAAAATCGCCGAGCAGTCTGTTTGAGGCCTCACTCGAGATCCGAAGCCTTACCCCTGCGTCTGAATATCCTGTTCTGTGTATTGCAATGTCCTCGTACCCATCTGTGTATTGCCTTTGTCGGCTATTGTGTCCGTCAACTGTTGTAAATAACATACTGTAAAACTCTTCAAGGACTGAGCGACACATCGGGTCCGTTAAAGAGCTTGTGCCCTCTTTTGTGGACACAAAGGTGGAGGAGCACGTCACGTTCGGCTTCGGCCGCAGGTAAACACCACTCTTCAAATGCACGTGGCGTACATGCGGCTGATATGTAGACTCGGATGCGGACGTCCCGGGACGCGCTAGAATCTGCGTGTGCCGCCACCTCGCGCGCAACTCGCTCTTCGTGAACACGGGGTCACCTCCCTCCGGGTGTTCGAGATCCAAGCACCGCTTGACCTGGACGGGACGTTTTCACACATGTATTCTTGTGTGATCTGGCGATGGCGCGCTGACTAGTATTGGCACGACTGTTCGTAGACGTCGAATATGCATACCCGAGTCGCTTCACGCCCCGTAGACTTGACGCTGTCGTGGTCTTCAACGGTCACTGTAGGGAGCATGACCGTGTCAGAGGCTCCAGTCGAGAGTTACCGTCCAACACGAGCATACGTACGAGATCTAGACCACAATTCAGCACTGACCTCTCGAGAATGCAAAATACACACCTAGCTCCTACCGGCCGCGTATGTGTAGTGAGATCTCCATCAGCTGTGGAACTGTAGCCCCAGACTGAATCTGCACTAGCGCGGAGTCCAGTCCAGGGTGCTGACCAGGAACATAGAGACTCCACGACTTCAAATCAGGGAAAACCTGAAATCCTATTGAGGGATTATTTATATATGTCCACCGGCTAAATCATCTACTCGGCGATGTTGGGACTCATGCGATTGTAATGCGTACTTTTTATATCATCAGGACTCTACACACAAGATGAGTACAATAGTGCCGCTACTGCATGTTCTCGCGACAACTCATGTATTGTATGGGTGGGCTACTAGACGTTTAGCACGTCAGGCGAGAGTCCTCGGTGTCGGTGGGAGTAAGTACAACATTAATATACAAGCTTGTACATGTTACGATCAGCGAAAGCATTTACATAAAAATGGGAACAGTCTTCTAGTACCGTACTACTAGTCCACTCGCGAGGCGCAACAGGCCCGAAATCGGGATACAGATGGCAGCTACGCTCTAGCTGCTCGATGGGAATGATACTTGCTAGTCGTGCACTGCCGCGTAACGACCTTGAGATCCTATAGAGTCCGTGATCGGGATGAGATGTGTTCAAGCGCGTGAACCATTTGACGTAAGCTAAATGGTGTGGGTATGCGGAGGCCGATAGTCGAGGGAAGAGGTAGGGTAAACTCTTAGACGGAATCTTGAAGACAACGCGGACCTGTGCAACGCAGAGGTCTTCATAGACGGGATCAATATACCTGTGTGTGTACGTCACAGAAGTCGAGAGACACATACGTTGCATACCGTGTAGCTGCGAAGATCGGGCTCTGTCAACATGTTCGAGCTCCGAGTCATTGCCGGACACGCGGATCAGAGCAGTGTCGAAGCGTCCTGGAATGTCAGTACCGTGCTTGTTCTTCCGAGCTGGGCGGACGTGGACGACATCGCGTGTCTCAGAGTCCGGGGCGGCAAGGCCATGGGGATCTGCGACCCAGAACTTCACCTTATGGTAGACGGGAACAGTGCGGAAGTTAAGGAAGACCCCGGCTGATGCGAGCTCGACCTCTGATGGTGTGAGCGAGGGGTTGTTCTTCAACACGATGAACCGAGCCAGAGTGTCGCGGAAGAACCGAGCTCCGAATAGCGTGGGCAGCTGCGCAACCTTGACAACTGCGGAGGGATGTCGCGTCATCTCAATGCGAAGACCGGCGGTGGTGTCAGCTTGAGTACCACGGGGTCTACCAGGACGGCGAGCTTCTGCCAGTGAGGTCTGCATGAGATGCAATGGCGGAGCAGCAGGCCCGTGTGAGCGCAACCATCATGGTATCATATCCGTAAGTCATGATGCGCGCTGTTGTGAGGATGTCAATGACTTACCATATCCGAGTCAGGATCACCGCTCAGCGTCGAAGCGGCGCTACGAAGCCGCCACTCGATATACTTCTCATGGCGCTGGACCTTTTCCTTGCGCTCGAGCCAGATCGTCATCTGAGAGAGCTCGTCCTTCCGGTTTGTTGCACGGTAGGCGTCCTTGGCCAGGTCGATATGCAGCCGTTCGGAATACTGAGTATCATAGTTGTCTGTCGTGCCGTAGAGCTCGATTGAGCGTTTGTAGTGATCGAGTGAATGTAGCTTGGGAAGGTGGAAATGGTCGTGGATTCCAAGGTCGACGAAGATCTCTTTGTTGGCATGGAACGATTTGAGCGCCTCGCCGAGCAGGTCGAGAGTGCGGGAGGTGTGGGTGGGATATTGAGCGAGATACAGGAAGTCTAGGAGGGCACGAGTCGCACGCACAAGACGTGCTGAAGACACTCCGTTAGAGAGCGGGAGTCCGATGATCAAGCCGAGCAAGATCCGTGAAATGTCTTGATGTTCCTTGCCTGTGACGCGTGAGAGAGACGAGATCCCTTTCGAGAAATGTCGGAGGTTGTGGTTGGGAGGAAGGCGTCGGCAGCGAGCATCTATCTCGGCAGGACCGTATGCTTCTTTGAGCCATGCGACCAGGTGTTTCACGACACCCTGATAGAGCTGATGGAGGATGTCAGGTGTTATGGCATAGAAGATGTTGGTATACGGAAGCTCCTCCCAAAATGGGTGGAAGAGCGGCTTGATTCCGGCGTCCCGACAAGCCTGTGTAAACACGCGTGGACCTTCGTCAATGCTCGCGAGCGCCTGCAGGATCTTCTCAAGGTTGCGCAAGGGCCGAGACAGGTTGGTGTCATTGCCGACCTCGTCGCGGGGGATGGGACATTTGGGGCACTCACCATGCTTGCCGCCTGTGACAAGCAGTTGTTCCGGATAATCCCCAACATAGACGGCGAGAAGAGGATGTCCGCGATACACAAGACCAACACCGCTTGCTATCCGGATGCCAGAGGGGCAAACACACGGGTCATGCAGGCGTGGAACAGGTTGGCAAGGGTCCGCCGTCGTGCAGCCTTGTTGGTGATGTGAAGTAGACGGGAGGTGGGAAGATACGCGAGAAGGATTTGCCCACGACGAGACGGCTTACAACGGATGTCCTTGGGCAGGTTGCCGATGGTCATGTACACGGGATATGCGGTCTTGTTGCCGATAAGGGTGAGCTGTGTTTTGTCCGAGCTGATGATGACAGGGATGATGGTAGCTCCTGGTCGAGTCTTCTCAAGTTCAGCCTTTGTGATCTACAGTCAGCGTCTGTCTTGTACGTGGTCATGTTGCGAGAATGATTGCGCTTGCCTGTGTCGCCCACCACCATTGACCTGTATTCATGTCAAAATAGACTCGTACGCTGCGCGTGGCGTCGGTGTAATGACGCTCTGGGACAAGCAGGAGTAGTGGCGCAAACTCGGGATCACCAAACAGGGCCTCAATGCATTGAATGATGTCGCGGAAGAAGACTTCGAAAGCTTCTCCGGATACAATGATCTCATGGCGCTGGAATCGTGGTCGTCCGGATGGCAGTTTCTCGTCAATGATTTCATTGAGCTCACGCGAGTTCTTATATGACAGTGCGAGCCGCTCAGCAACCTTCACAAGATGAGGTCAAGGCATGCAACAAGTAAGGTAACCTAGCTGGAATGTACGTACCTGTTCAATTCCCAACAAGTCCGAGAACGCCGTAGACCCTGATCCACGCAGCTTCGCCCATCGTGCCACCTCCCAATCAACCCTTGAAGTAAACGGCGCGTAGGGATTATTTGTGCCAGAGCCGTCAACACATTTTTGATAGGCTTGGTATGCCGTGCCGTCAAGATCATGCAGTTCCGCATGGGGAATAGGAGCCCCAGCTGTCGTTCTGGGATACCGTATGACATAGGTGTTCCTCGCCTTGCGAGCAGTTTCTTCGATAGCATGGCGCTGTGCTGATGATGGGAGGGGAGGACCATTCGCCGGGGCGGAGGGAGAAGATGGCGGTGCACTGGTGACAGAGGTAGAAGGTAGATGGGGGTTTAGAGGTGGTTCCCAAGTGATATCCGAACAACCGAGCTCGTCTTCTGAGTCACTCGAAGAGACGGGCGGTGACGGCGGAACGTCGAAGTCGTCAAACTCCTTTGGGTCGTAATCTCCAAAGAAATCGCCTTCGAAGGCGATGGGGTCTCTGTCGAGGTCAATGTCGTCTCCAAGGAAGGGTGGTAGGTCGCTGGACAGGGTTGGGGGAGCTGAGATAGGTGGAACCGAAGGATTGGCTCCCGAGAGAAGGGCAGACTGGTCTGCCTCTCGGATGGTGACACAGGCTGGTTTCCGGGTCATGGAAAGGTGTTTGGCGAGGCCGGAGACGGTGAAGGGTTTGCCGCATCCTGCGCAAGTAGAGTCTTTTCCGGAGTGTGAAGAGTTTGCTGGATGGGCTGTACCGGAAGACATCGCAGAGTGTTGAAGTAGTGGATCTAGCGTGAGGGAGTAGTGCAGTGAGTCTTCAAGTTCAGGACGCATAAGGTCACCCCGGGCATGCTTACGCGATGCGAATGAGCCTGTAGGTGGCGCGGGTCTTGCCTTCCCAAGACAGTAGCTAGTACGATGCCGCTGGACGGCCACACGTTCAGCGGCGTAGAACTGTATAGCACCAAGAGAGCATCAGCCACTGGTGCTCAGTTGAATGACCTCTCGAGCTCGTCACCTTGCTAATTTCCCTCGCTGCTTCTTATTTTCTCCTCTAGTGCAACCACATCGCAGCCCCGGTCGTTCGCGTCTCATCAGCACTACCTGCTATTTTCCTTTCCAACCATGTCAACTCCTCGCAATCGCAACCCTCGCGGTAGCAAGAAAAAAGCGACTCACCGGCTTGTCACCGAGCAGCCTATCACGCCGCCTGTGCAGGTCCTAGCCCAGACAGCTGCTTCGTTTGCGGGCAATGTCACCCTGGTTCCAGGTATGAGTATGCCTACTTGATCGACACCACAGCTAGTTGATTGTAACTCACTTCATTGACTAGGCACATTGCCAGCGCCAGCGCCGCGCCCACAACGCAAGGCCAAAGCCGATGCAATGTCTAAAAAGGGTAAGTACGTTCCAAGCGATATTGTATGGGCTTGTCTGATCAACGTCGTCTAGTCTGGACCGCCGATGCACCCAAGAGCCGCAAGCGTGCCAGTTCTACGGCCGCCGATGGGGACCTTGAACTATCCAACAAAAAAGTCAAGGGTGCGTCCATTGATCATCGACTTCAAGTAAGTACTACTAACTGACAGATTGTTTTGGCAGCGAGCAACAGCGTCGCCGCCACCACCGCGGTCAATTCAAATTGCACCCCCGGACGCCCTAAGCCACGTCCCGTCAACAAGAAGTCTCGTGAGTGATATCTTCCATACATACTCGTGGCAGTCGTCTGACGCTAGCTCGATAACAGGTGAGGTTGCTCCCCCAGAGTCGGACGATGAACCACTGCTCGTTGCACAGCAGCTCAACGGGAAGGTCAAAAAGCCTGTCAAACAAAGTATGTATCACTGTGTCATATGTCATGGAGCTGCACATCATCTGCTCACCACTTTGCATCCGACTAGACAGCCGTCCTGCCACTGCGGCTGCCTGCCATTCGGGCCAAACCCTCGTTCCTGACGAGAACCCCGTTTTTGCAGCGTCGATGCAGGATGAAGACAACACCTCCTCTGTGTCTGATGGTGACAAGGACTCAGCCGACTGTTTTTCGGGAGACTCTGACTCGCAGGATGGGCTGGATGTCAACGGCACTCACCTTGCAGGGCAGCTGATGGCTGAGGTACGTCTGATAAACCTAGGCCAATGTGCTTCATGGATGCTACTTGACTCCTATAGCAGCCTATGTGGACGAACAACTCCGGTAAGCAAGACAAAGGTAAAGGGAAGGCCGCGCTCACCGTGCACAATCGCCACCGTGACCTCAAATCCATCCCTCACGTTCCTTTGAGTGACCTCGATGACTCTGACCACTCAGAGTATAACCCTGATGGTGAGGGTGCCGAGGAGGAGGACAAGTACGAGGAAGAGGAGGAGATCGACTTTGCGAGGATGGTCGAAGAGGACGACGACGAGGGAATAATGGCAGCGGCGCTCAAACCGCGCACCAACATCAAGAAGCGCGGGAAGAAGGTGTGTTTAGGCGCCCTCTCTCTCTCAGACCACCCCACACGACACTCACCATTTTACGGCAGCCCGCTGCTCACACCGCACGTCAACAGCTCGAGGTTAGTGCTATTCATCAATCTACTGTATTCTGACTCATGACAACGACCCAGTGGCCTGTATGGAAGGATAGCACTGTCGCTCGAGGATACCAGGGCCCAATGGATGTCAACACTCCGGGAGCTAGTCCCCCCTCTGCTTCTACCTCTCATCCAGGCCCTGTGGTCACGCATACATCATCTGGTCCTGGCATCAATGCTCCGCCGGTCCTCCCACATTCTGCCAGAGCCACTACAACTCGACTCGGAACCGCACCCTCAAGATCTCCTTCCCTATTCAACTCTGATTCCGAAGATGACGATCCCGAGGAACTCGTGGCAGGTGTCCCAGGTGGTATCACTGGTATGCTTAATCATCATATGTCGTCAACAGATGGTTACTTCACAATATCATGCAGGTCCCCCCGCTCAAGCCGCCGCTGTCACTACTACCATAACTCACCCTACCCCAGCTCTAGCTGCGCCCGTCGCCGTAGCAGCCGCCGGGGATGACGCACACCCACGAGTTCTTCCCGCAGCAAGCTATGTCATCGTTCCATCAGCACACCCGGGAGGAGTTCTCTCTCTCAACGCTCAACACTCGCATGTCAGAGAGACCATCCGCGCCGCGTTCATCTCCCTCGAGGCGGACCTCGTATTTGTTGATAGCTTTCCGAATGACCTTGGACGGTCTCATACCGTCGCCAAAGCGCTCCGTGAGGCGTCGAAAATCTTGGGACTGCATGGCCTCACCCAGCGGCTGAACGTTGACGACACTTTTCTACGCGCTCTATCAGCCTTGGTATGTGCTAGTAGCTAACTCAATGTACCATTATCACAAACTAATCTTTCCTAGCCGAAGCAACGTATCTCAACCTTCCGGAGTAGCATCAAGAAGATCACGGACGCTCATATCCTTGTGCACTACGACCTCAATCCCGCAGAGTGCGAGGAGAAGATCCCGAAGCTGTTTGCGCACATGAACTACATATATCCCGGCGCGCGGGACGTACGTACACCATCCATTACATGCAAAGTACACTCATTCATGTCGCGTTGTGGTAGGTCCTGAAACGGTCAGTGCCGTACAACAGTCCATATCAAAACCCACTCCTCGACGCTGTGCTCCGCACTGCGTTCTTCACCGGCCAGTCTTCAATCGCCAACAAGCACCCCTACCGGTTCATGTCCTCACTCCCACAGCGTCCAGAGGAGAAGGAAGTTCCGATGGCGATGCTCGCGCTTGTCGGTGCCGCGGTACGTTCTGCTTTAGGATAATGCCGTCCCCATACCAATCCATCACATCAATGACTGATATTCCTTTCGACAGGTTCACGCGTCATTGAGCGAGTGGAAAACCGGGACGTTCAAGGCTATTTCCTTTTCGGCTGACTCGTATCTTGATGTCTACCACGAGCATATAACCCTACTGCAGGTGATCAAGGATAAGAATGTTCACGGTTACCACAAGATGATGCACCGCCTCTACAACCTTGCTAGGCGTGTACTACATCTACGCGTTCTAACTGAGTGCTCACTTGTATCCCTCCACAGTGGTACCGTCGCTGCCGCAGCCATAACCGCTGGAAATGCGGCCGACGTAGTCGACATCGCCGGAATGGACGTCGACTAGTACCCTCCGGCATTCACTCTGTTCTCAAGGCAAGAATCTCGACACGCTGCCAGTGCTACTGACAATGGTAACTGACATGCTCGATCACAGGGATGCCGTCGATTCCTGGCCTCTCCTCGTCTCCGATATATCTTCCCAATTCCTTTGACCAACTCCTGCCACTCGTTTCGCTCAATGTCTTCTTTCGGTTGTCTGTCCAACTCTCGTCACTCGTTTCCGCTCCCTGTCTCCTCACGCTCTCAAAGAGCCTCCGTCCAACTCACGTCACTCGTTTTCGCCTTCGAGTCCTGTCTCTCCGACTCATTGCCAGTGTCCAACTATTGTCCCTCGTTCAGCTTAGTAGTGCTTCCGTCATGTTTCGAGTTCTTTCCGGTCAAGTTGAGCTAGTACTCTCCGAGTCACAGCTCCTTCCGTCCAACTGCCCCTCCTTTCATCTTCGAAGTAGTGCCGCATCTTCCCAACGTTCACGTAGTTTGCAGGCTAGGAACTGTACTGTCACATTGTATGGTGACCTAGTAGCACCATGTCTCCATTAATATACCCGCACACTTTCCGACGCCGCTCCCGACTTCTGTTGCAGCCTGTCATTATTGTTGAGTAGAGCAATGCTATCATTTGCTCATAGTCAGCCGAGGCGTGGATATTGCCCTCTCCATGATCTCATTGAGCGATATTTGATCAATATTGAGGACGTCTATCGACCGCTATGGACTCTAAGACTCTCTCGTTAGGAAGGGACTTATGTATTTAGACTAAAGCCCTAATGGTCGTTATTATCCAGTTTGAGACCTGATTACAGATAATTAGCTACTCGGGTTTTCCCTGATAAGTTGAATAACGGCTTCCACATCCATCTCCCGTCCTCTCGCACACACCGGCCTGGGTATGCCACGCGCTGGTTGGTGCCTTCAACACAGCGCAGAGGGAATCCGCCGTTGATGCTGTTGATGCAGAAGGCGACGAGGTCGCGCAGGAGGATACTCTTGACCTCCGAGGACGCCTGAGGCTGCCCTTGTTCCCGCCGCCGATTGCGCCACAGGGGGAGGAACTCGATGCTGTGTGTCTGGTCTATAACGCCTCCGACGCAGTATTCGATCACAAGCATGCCATTGTAGGCCGGGTCGTGCGCAAAATACGTCTCGCACTGTTGGCGCATCCGCGCTGTGCTCGCCCAGCTGTCCGGACGGGTGTGGATGTAGTCCTCGAGTCTGGTGATGGTGTAGCTGACGAGCTTGAACCGCGTAGCAGGATTCTTCGTCGTGTTGGTGGGGACTTGGGTACTGGGCGAACCAGCCGAGCATGCTTCGTCCGAGACATGGCACATTGAAAACCGGAAGACTCTGGGAAGCTCTGAGTGGCGCTCTTGGGGTGTCGTCTCGGCGAGATCCTGCCAATGCATGTACGCCGTCACAATGAAGGCCCAGGTGTGCGCGTGCATGAAGTCGGCCACATCGTTGTTAAACTCTCTTGCGGACGCGTACCCGAAATTGGCGACCTTGGCATCGGCTGCGGCTCTTAATGCTTCGGAGCCGGAGTATGTACTTTTGCATACTGGCCTATAGATGAGAATGAGTTGCGAGTGTTTATGGAGACTCAAGAACGACAAACTTGTGCCATGGCCAGGCCTTTTTCTGGCACTCTAGGCTGCAGTAGAAGATACCATTGCACGGAGGACATCTCTTCAGTTTCCGCTCCTCGGTTTCTGGCCTGCTGCAGTTGTTGCACGTCGGGAGAGAGCTTCCATAGACTACTGCTGACTTTTTCTGTGTCGCGCTCATCTTTGTAGGCAGCTTGCGGGTGGTGGTGAGAGTTGGGTGAAAAACAAAGAGGAGGAGAAGGGTAAAATAGCAGGCTATAGAGAGGCGCTCGCGATCATCTCTTGCTTTATCACCACCACCACTGCAGCTTTCATCGGTGATGTCAACAACTCTGTCGCCCTACACTTTCCACAGCTTTTCTATCCTTCTCAATCTCCATGGACGGTTTGCACATGCAGTTGGCGACAAACCAGGGTCATCCTCCGGCATCCGCGTGTGTCACCGTCAGTGCTGCCTGGCTGCCATGGCACCTGCTTCATTTCAAGCGAGGATATCAATATGTGCAAGAATCAACGTTGGGTGCATACAGCCCTTGTGGTTATATTGTCTGTTGCGGAAAGACGCGAGAGGGTATCGTGGCACACAAATTAGTCTCTATCCGTTCCGCTTTGGCACCCAACTCTCGTCCCACTACGTCTCCACCCCACCGACCCGTCGCCGTTGAGGTAGACCTCTATGATGTCCACACAAGGTATATGAGCCCCAGATAGGCAGTCTGCACTCGAAGAATAGTCTTGACCCCAACTCGAGCATAGGCGCGTTTGTCTGAAACTTCACTGCTATTTTGCCCCTCCTCAACTGCTTGAGTTCTTTGTAGTGCAGTAGTACTGACACGCCATCCCAGTAGGTTCGTGACGGTGGGTAGCACTGGCGGAAGCCGTGCAACACCCTTGCAGCATGCCTTCCGAGCCTTCGTCTGAACTCCTTCTGTTACGCCCCTCTCGACTTGCTCACAAATCGGTCTTCGTGCTCACCCCCGGGCGGGAACCACCTCATATTTGGAATGAACGCACAAGGGACACCCAGTGGCGCTAGATGTCGGTCCTCTGTACAGAGAATGCTCTCCGGGCTGTGGCGTTTGCCATAAACCTGAGACGAAAGATAGGATTCTCAAACAGTGCCGTGCGTGTGCCTCAGTGCTCTACTGTGGTCGTGCATGCCAAACAGCAGATTGGTCGCTACACAAGTTCGTCGTTACTGATCTATCTTGATTTACGCTCTATTGACAGCGCTACGAGCAACAGACTCACTTGCAAGAGCGCACATTCGCTGGATTCAGCAGAGCATCTGATATTTGCACTTGTAACAGCTCGAGTAGCTCGGCTCGGGTGCTTGTCTATGGGCGCGTTCAGCCGATCTCAAAGACTTCATACATGCCCACCAATGGGCGGTCGAGGCGGTGTCGATGTGTACTTACCATCTATATGCTCACTTAGAGCCCGACATGCCCTACGCCGAACCTCCTCGCCACTTCCGAGTGGAGCTCATGTACCTCTCATGTCCAGCGTCGACGCCTCACCATTCCACCCCACACAACCGGTCCATCCCTGCGAACACATTCTGCCTCATCGGGATCTTCCCTGGCTTTCTGGAAGAGTACGCCAGCCGCCACCCTGATTGCTGGCGACACGCGAGGATCCGGACATCGAGCAGCAGCATTCCCCCGACCCAGATTATGTCGGTGTGTTGACCCTCGACATCCACGTGGAGAACGCCGGCCATCCCAAGGCTGAACTCGACGTACCCAATTGCGAACCACGACCTGGATATGAGACAATATCTGCATGCAGTGTGAACTGTGGGTTCCCTCTGCGCTGTTCCTCGAGCACCGATAGGCGGCGTATCGTCGGACAGTTTGTGCGTGAGGGTGGGCACAGCTGGCACCGGAAGCCGCTGTTCGACCACTGGAGTATGCATGTCACTGACCGGCCCGGGAGTTCACGTCCTGACCTGGAGGAGGCTCTTTCCGCCTGTCATATGAAATAGCCCGGATGCGCCATACAGGAGTTGATGAGAGGAGCTCGGACTGTATGCGGCCGATGGTTGCAGTGATGATTTTTTTGAAGGTGAGCAATCTGAATACCGAACCAATGTCCTCTACTACTCACTCAATTTCAGTGTCTGAGGACAGGGAGTGAGGTTAACGGGAAAACTCCAGTCAACAGTACTGGCTGGCGCAGATATGCCTATGTGAACGCGGCGTCGGACAAGTGAGTCACTCGCGCCGCTCCATCCACCAGGCTGAGACCCACCTGATCCCTTATGGCAGACGCGCTGCCTATGCCCGCCTTGGTCATGCGAACGTGCGTTGTGATGTCTAGTTGGCAGGAGCAGCTGAACGACTCACAAATCTCGTGCTTCGGCTCGTATGGCGTATGCGAGGAATGAATAGTCCGACTCGGACCTTCGCAACTCTTCGTGAACATCAGTCAAACGCCGTACCACTACTTTGCTCTTCACCTAACCAAGTTGACACAGACATCCACAAACGCGGATCTGGCGCCCCCGCCATGAGACCGTGAACAGGTTCGCCTCGGAGAACTCCCCTTCTGCTACGATGTGGTTCCTTCATTGTGCTCTCGATTGTGTCGGTCATGGCGCTCCGAGTTGCTGCGCTAGAGATATGACCGGTTTCCTTCTCCATGGACTGACAGTTGAAATTCGCCCACTCCAGCGCGATGAAGAGCCTTCGGGACACCGAAGCGCTGAACGTGTGAAGGATCTCGAGGTCGCGAACCTCGTGGGGGATCCTCCGCTCGTCCGACGGAGTGTTAGACAGTTTCAAACCCTACTTTGTCGATCATGTCAGCGCTGGGCTGAACCATCCATCCCACGTCGGACAGGAGATGCCACCGGTACGTGCTCAAGCACACAGATGATTCATACAATTACTCATCGATGATCCACCGCTAGGAATCCACGCGGTCGAGTCAGTTCCACCGGGCTTTGGTATTGTGAGTTGCGTCAACCATCGGTCGAAACGAAAGCCAAGCGTAGGATGTACAATTCCCGTACCCTCATGCTTGGCATGGCTTGACATCCGACTCGGAGTGGCGAATCATGATGCCATCTTGCCTATGCAGTGCGAGTTTCTTCACGCAGCTACGACCGGATCTTCATCCACAGGAGGACATGTGCCACACGGACATGTAGTTTGCTTGCGCTAGAGGTCATCTCGGTCCGACACAGTGCGACGCCACCAGAGTCCGGTTGGTCCACGTTCAGACGCTTGGGTCTGCCGTCATCGGATGGACGTCGTCGGCGTCTTGATGGTGAGCATGGTATAAAGACGAGCTGCGAGGGGATGTATGGTCCCCAAGCAATTGCCCTCAGCAGCTGTGTGAGCACCTCCTCGAGTCTCTTCAGTCAGCGCAGTGCAGCTCACCTCGTCTTCCAGTCCTCTCGCTCACCGCAACACCCAGTCACCAGGACCAACAGTACCCCTACTCCAGCCAAGCACCGTACGTCCGACGCACCTCCTCGCTGCACTCACTCCCGTAAATCGAGGCTAACGAGTCGCCCTTTACGCCCGACGTTCGCAGATGGGCAGCATCATCGTCGTAAACGCGTCCAGCCAGACCGTCTCCTGCTTCGTGTCCAAGTACTCGAACAGCGGCGGCGACGACAGCTGGTTCACGCTCTCCCCCGGTCAGCGCGACTCGTGGGGCCGCAACGGCTGGGAGCTCGTCGCGTTCAAGAACGCGGGCGACACGAACCGCGGCGGCGTGTACACCCGCGTCGACTCGACGGTCACGTTCCACGACTTCAACAACATCTCCCACTAAGTGCCTGCTTGGTAGGCGCGCCCCCGAGTCCTAGACGACGGGGGTGAATCAGAGGCCGCGGGTGGACGGGCTCGATGCATCGTGCCAGGAGATGGGTCGAGGAGACAGCTCTCAAGTCTGCGTCGCCTGTGGAGGTTCATTAGTCCGGATTGCGATCATGTACAACAAGATGAGATCGGGAACCTATCCCATATAACAACTGTTCTGATATAACTTACGGTGTTGCCTCTGTCGCCTTGCCAGATGCGCGATGCAAGTGCTGCTCGCAACGGCACACAGTTCTGAAGTCGGAATCTGGCCGCTATCCGGACCTGAAAAGCATTCATAAGGTCCTCGTGTCCGAGACTCCCTTGTCAATCAATCATATGTCACCGTACTTCAGTAGGTAATACGAGCACAGCGTACTTACAGGCTGTATCGCAGTCGTTGCTTTCCGGTTGCTTTCCGGTTATCCCGTTGAACCCGCTCGTACGCCTCAGATGTTCAACCTTTCTTGAACGTCCACCCGCACGGAGGTGTTCCTCGCCGCCTTGCGCACAGCGTTTCAGCTTGCGCGAGCGAGTCGGGCTGTGCCCTACAGTTCTTCGCCCGGTTGGTTCAAGTTGAGAAGACGTACATAGAAACCGTGATTCACATGGTCCACACTTCAGCCAAAGCGCGTGCCAGCGGGTGCGTACCTCCATTGGCAATTCTACATGCATAGCGTGAGCTTCGTGCTCCCTTTATGCTAGTATCGCTCAAACACGACTCATCGGATATGTCGCTCGCTGAGCTCTTCGTGGATGCTTGTCACGGTGCGGAAGCGCGTCGGATTCTCCGCCGGGCCCGGGGTAGCTAGCGGTGGTACCAAGCTGCCGCCCAGAACATCAGAGTCTCCGTGGTCCCGTGCAGGCCGGGAGAAGGCCCTGTGGTACTCATGATGCCACCCGTCCGAGCCAACTTCGTCAAGGGCCTGGCGGACACATTCGACGGGCTCGACTCGCTGAGGCCAACTCTTATGAGCCTATGAATTATGATATGTTGTCAGGCTGGGAGTTCTCTCTACTGTGTATATGGCGCTATAGTGTAGTGGTTATCACTTGGGATTCTGAAGAGTGTTCCCAAAACCCAGGTTCGAGCCCTGGTAGCGCCTCTTGGTTGATAATGATTACATTTTTTGTTCTCCCCATTTAAGTTCCAATCCTTGTTCCCACTTTTGACAGTCCAACGAAAGGTTACCTAGACGCGAGGTTCATTGAGATTTCCACAACTTTTGTATGAAGTCGAGTCCAAGTCACTGTGCTAAGTACTAGTACTGTATAGATAGTTACCACCGACGTAGCAATACGGCGCTCGTGGCCGCAGCACACACAAGGGTAGTTGTGAGGGCCGACGGCAAAAGCCCCATAGCCCCGTTGTCGGATCCTGGCACGGGCAGGAAGTGTTCCGAGTCAATCTTTTGCTGCTCGGCGGATTGCTAATGATGTGCCGAGACTGGTCAACCAACGTATCATGCAGGGCGACAACACAGGGAGAGGGGAGGTGAGGAGGTGCGGTAACGTACCTTGAACGCGACGATGCCGATGATGAGCCCGGCAGCGAAGAATACGAAGGCTTGTATGAGCCAGAGGACTCCCCAGACTGCACAAGGGAGAAGGAGGAGGGAGCTCGTCAGCATGCTGAGCAGCAGAGGGGGATGATGGAGGGCGGGGGCAGAATGGGGAGGATTGCGTGTACCTACATACCTTGTGAGGGGCAGCAACCGCAAATCTCGGCAAAGGACGACGCGTCAGAGCCGTTCACTTTTCGCGATATCGTGTCATCTGAGATGCCGCAATGCGAACGCGAAGGTGAGGCGAGGTCGCAGGGCGCGGGAGGAGGCGAGCGACTCACCGATGACGTCCCAGAGGACGTACATATCGGACATGACGCCGATGAAGAGCACCTAGCACGCCGGGTCGTATCAGTATCGGAGGATGGAGATGCGGCGTTGACTTACTAGGAATCGCAAGGCGACGCCTCCCGCGATGAACCAGAAGAGCACGATGAGGCCGGACATGCCCAATATGAGCAGCCACGTTCTGCACCCGCAAGCCGGGCGAGAGGAGCATCATGTCAATTAGCATTCGCATCCCACCATACGCAATTAGAGGAATGCACTGGATACGAGGGAAGGGGGAGTGGAGGGAGTGGAGATAGAAGAAGAGATGAAACAGAACGTACATCCAGCTCCTGCGCGCCCACCAGAGGGTAAAGAGGAAGAAGCCGGCCATCGCAAGCGACGCGATCTTGCTCGCGTTCGTGTTGAACCCGCATGCGATCAGCACCGCGCCGATGAGCGACGAGCCGAGGTAGCCCGCGGGGAGGGTGATCCAGGGTATGCCGCCCGACATGCGTGTCGCGCCACCCTCGTCCGCTGCAGTCGAGCAGCCAGAGCCACGGTAAGAGACAGGGTTCGGAGCGAGAGTCCGAGGACGTTTGTTCGATATTGGTTTGGGGGTAAGAGGATAGAGTCGGACGCGAGGAGATGCGTTCGAGATGAATCGAGAAAGAAGACGGGGATGGACGGGGATTGGCAATGGTCAACAACTGTGGCTCGCAACAGAGAGGAATGGCACGCACGATCCAACTCGACAGAGTGTATGTGCGCGCACGTAAGCACTGTCATTCACCGCCCGACGGCGACATTTTCAGTCCTCGAGTCACGACTTGAGACTTGAATGCCTGGTACGCATTACTCACCGCCAGCGAAAGCATGGCTCATCTACACCGTCAGCCCAGAATCAGCCCTTCGTCCTCAAACTCTTCCGCCACCCTTGACCCAGGGAAATACGCACCTCATGGAAGCCCACTGTCAATAGTCTTCAAGGGGAACAAGTCAGCACTCGTCCTCCAATCCGCATTCTGCCATCAGCTCCTCGAGCTCGCATGCGCCCGTCGGCCACCACAGTGCACACCCCACCACCGTCCACAATGCACGACCTTGCGCCCGCCGCCGCAGAGCTCCTCGCCCGACGTCCGCACGCGCAGATCCGCACGCGCCTCTCATATGGCAAGTTCAGAAGGTCAAGAAGGGACTCACTTAAACGGATAGACTGCGTCCGAGGAAACACGAGGCCGTCAGTCCATCATCATCATCATTCAACACCGCGATCCCCCGGGATCCTGGACTAGTGGAGTGGGAGAGCCCAGTGCTCACTTATGGCGGAAAGATATGGCACATGCCTGTACACACGTTCCGCAATGGCAATCAGCATATGAACTCACACTATACAGTACGACGAGCATGCCCGCCGCCGGGGACCGGAAGCGTTACGGCAGCACGCACCAGAGGATGGCGATTGCGACAATGTAGCAGCCCGCGACGATGAGCGTGGTCCGCTGCGTTTCGTTCGGGGTGAGCGAGTCTCGCGCGTCGCGCGCGAAGACGGCGAAGCTATGTTCGGGGTATCCGTGGACGGAGGGCATAGCGCGATGGCAGGTCGTCAGATAGCGTGAGCACTGTGCGTAGAGAACAGGTAGGATAATACAACAAGCAGGAGACGCGAGACAAGAAGATAAAGCAGAGCCCGGACGACTGCGGCGAAATGCAGTTCGCGGTAGAAGTTCAACCGTTAGTCAACGCTCCGGCCCAGAACTTCAACCATTCCGCAGGCGGCGGTTCGCTTCCATGCTTGGCATCCTCTGTTCTCAAGGGCTCACTTTTCGCAACTCACTCGCACCATTCTGGAGAATGCGTGATAATGAAGTGTCATAAGTTCGTAACGTAAACATGATGCTAGGATACAAGAGTACAGGCGAAGCAGTAGTGGTATAGCCGAGACACGTCCGAGGAGAACATAGCGACATGAGT
Source organism: Daedaleopsis nitida (assembly GCA_022606115.1). Classification (NCBI taxonomy): domain Eukaryota; kingdom Fungi; phylum Basidiomycota; class Agaricomycetes; order Polyporales; family Polyporaceae; genus Daedaleopsis; species Daedaleopsis nitida. The sequence continues at coordinate 165,456 of JABYQM010000015.1, forward strand.
ACACATATGGAAACAACAGCGAGGAGAGATACAGGAACGAGGACCGACGCTTCAAAGCTCGTCGTCGGTGACGTCCTCACCGCGCTTCTTCCGTGCCATGCGCTCCTTCTTGAGCTTCCGTGCCTCCGCCGACGTCAACTTCTTGTTCTTCTTCGTCTCGATCTTGTTGCCCATCGCATCGTACTGAACCTCCTCCTCTCCATCGTTCTTGTCGATGCGGGGACCGGAGCCCTGACCCTCAACCCAGTTGTGGCCAGACGCCTCGAGACGACCATCGCGCATCGCCCAGACTTCCGTGCACAGCGACTCGGAGAAGTCACGGTTGTGCGTGATGACGAGCACACCACCCTCGAACTCCTTGAGTGCCTTGATGAGCGCGGCCAGCGACTCACGGTCGAGGTAGTTGGTCGGCTCGTCCAGGCAGATGACGTGCGGGCGACGCCATGTCGCAGCACCGAGGACGACCTTGACCTTCTGACCACCGGAGAGACCGCGCATGGAGTTGTGCGAGACGAACTCGGCCTCGAGACCGAAGTCCGCGAAGTGCTTCTCGATCTCCCGACGAACGAGGGGACGGAGAAGACCGAGGCGCTGGGCCTCACGAGTGTCGACCTCGAGGACCTTCTTCTCGAAACCGCGCTTGATGAGGTCGTCACGGGGGATCCAGATGTTCTCGGACGACGACATGTTCTTGAACGACACCTCGTACTCGTACGACTGCTTGAGCTTCTTGCGGGTGATGATCTCGTCGATGATGCGCTTCTGGCCCTCGACGACGACGATAGAGCCATCCTTCATCTTCTTCTCCTCCTCCTCGGAGATCTGGCGACTAGCCTTCATCATCTCCTCGAGATCCTCACCGGTCTGGTAGCGCCACAACATGTACTCGAGCGGGGTCTTGTCGAGGTGGTTATCGATGTGGTGGAACGCGTGCTGCGCGACATAACCGATGACCAAGTTGGGGTGCTTCCAGATCTCACCACCCTTGTTGGGCTCCATGTCACCAATGAGGAGCTTGACGAGGGTGGACTTGCCGGAACCGTTGGGACCAAGGACGGCCACACGAGAGGAGAGGGAGACTTGGAGAGAGATGTCGTAGAGCTGCTGGACGGCCTGCGTGGGATACTGGAAGGCAACCTTGCGCATCTTGAGCAGCGACTTCTCCTTGGTCTTGACACCGTCAAGGAGCGGCGGGTCAGGGAGCTTGAACTGGTAGTCCTCCGCCGCCTCGAGCGTGTAGTACGAGCGGGCCTCAGGAACAGCCTTCATGAAGGCCTCGAGGTTGCCGCGGTAGCGCTTGAGCTTGAAGCGGTTGAGGTGGAGGACGTCCGTGATGACGTTGTTCAAGAAGCCGGAGTCGTGCGAGACGATGATAGACGTGCAGGTCGTGAGGCTGGTGAGGTAGCTCTCGAGCCAAGCGACGTTCACGACATCCAAGTGGTTGGTGGGCTCATCGAGAAGCAGGATGTCAGCCTTGAAGAGCATCGCGCGGGCGAGCGCAAGCTTCATCTTCCAACCACCAGAGAGACTGCCGATGGCGTCCTTCTGCCTCTCGTCGGAGAAACCAACGGAAGCGAGAGTCTCGATGACCTCCTCCTTCGACCCCTGGATGCGGCTGTCGGCGAGAATGAACTCCAAGACCGCGGTGTCGGCCTCGCTGCCGTCGATGTCATGCTCGACGTAGAACGTGCGGACCTCATCAGGAGATGGGAAGCCCTCGACTTGGCTGTGAGAAGTATACGTCAACGTCGATTCACAGATATAGCGAGCACTGCGATAACGTACCCGTTGGTGATCGCACGCATGAGAGTCGACTTTCCGGTACCGTTCCTACCGCAGAGACCGTACCGGTGACCACGCTTGAGACGGAGCTTCGCGGTGTTGAGAAGGATCTTCGCACCGTAAGCGAGCGAGAACTGACAGTTGCACAGGTCCTCGCCCTCCTCCTCGTCCTCGGGAACGTCCTCTTCATCCTCGTCCGCAGAAGCCGACTTGACGACCCACTCGTTGACAATCGAGATGGAATCGGGCGACGCAGTGAGGAAGGCGAGGTAGGGAGCAAGCGACTGCCACTCCGAGATGTCGAAGTCCTTGTTGTTGACGAGGTTGGTGGCGAGGGACGAAGCGTACATGGTAGAGACGTCGGCGACAGATGGGACAGGGTTGGCGCCGGCCTTCTTGTAGATGCCGATGAGCGAGTGCGCGAGAGTCTTCTCCTCCGCCTTCTTGAGAGGGGGGAGATCCGAGCCGTCGCCGGACGGGACCTCGCCGACCTGACGGAGGGTCGCAATCGCGCGGGCAACGACGCTGCGCGCCTCAGGGTCACCCATGGCGGACTCGACCTTGATCAGGCCCGGCAAGAGCTTAGGGATGAACGGCCGGACAGTGACAGCCGAGTCGACGAGCTTCGCCATGTTGTCGATGATGACAGCAACCTTACGCTTCGTCGCGGTGAGCTTCTCGCCGAGACCGCGAGACAAGAGAGGAACCATCAGGGAGAGGGTGGGGGAGTCTACTTCGGAAACGAATGTAGTAGCCGAGAGGAGGTTGATGGTGTTGGGAACCTCCTCGACGGGGTTGATTAGAGCCTTGATTAGGGCAGGAATAAAGCGTTCTATGTCCTTGTTCGAAACCAGTGCGGTGACCTTTTCAAGCGAATCGCGGGCAGCCTTCTTCACGTCCGCCTTCGTGTCCCAGATCGCCTCAGCGAGGACGGGGACAATCTCGGGCGTGAGCTTGGCCATTTGCGTGGGGGCAGAAGTGACGAGTTGGTTGAGAACGATAATCGAACCCGTCTTCATCTGCCACTTGCCAGCAGTCTTAATCTCGTGAAGAAGAACAGGCAGGACGAGGCCCGCCGCCCAGGGGTTCATTGCTGCAACGTACGCCTTGACCGCCTCAACAGCCGCCGTCTTGACAGCGGGCATCTTGTCGGCGAACGCCTCGAGGAGCGCGGCATAGAGGCCAGAGTCGATAAAGTAAGGCTCGAGCGCCTTGACCGCGGGCGTCGCAGCGATAGCAGCGACGGCGGAGGCGGCCCCCTCGCGGGCAGCGGGGGACTTCTTGTCGCCGAGAGCCTTAACAACGGCATCGGCGAAGCCGACGGCCTGAACGGCGGAGGGGCCGTCTTTTTGAGCGAGCGCGGCGAATGAAGCAGCCGCAGATGCACGAGTCGCCTTATCAGCGACGAAGAGACCAGAGATGTCGAACTGGCCCTCCGCGGGGGCAACGGCGGCCTTGAGGGAGGCGGGGTTGGGGATGGCGGGGGAAGCAGCAGCGGTGGTAGCGGGCATTTTGGAAATCTGCGCACCAGGTTGGGGCATTTGAGACTCGGAGGGGGCACGATACGAGCGCGGTGTATTCACCTTAGGTGATAATGCGGTTGGGTCTAGAGGGGCGGCGAGCGGCGAAACGCAAGAAAAGGTCGTCAAGGACGGGAGATCACTCTATTTCTATGTGGCCGGAGCCTGAGGTGATGAACGGTGAGCATCACTGACGACGGCGAGGAGAGCGGGGACATACCGTCTATGAGACACAAAGAAGAAGTAGAAAGGAAAGAGTGGGGATGGAGACCAGGGTTGTCGCCAATCAGTCTTATATAGGACATCTCGTAATGGGTCGGAGTGCGAAAAAAATGAGCAGACTCACGTGTCCGCCGAGCCGGCGCTTACTGCTCGGCTGTGCCTGCGGGGTAACGCTCCCCCACATGTCCCGGCGAACCTCGACGGTGTCCAGTGTCCACCGAGAGTGGGCCACAGAGCCACACACGCCATGCCACGCATGCTCATACCGTCTTCGAGATAAATCACCGTTCTCCGCCCCGGAACTAGTACAGCGTACACGGGCTCGAATAGCAGCAAACGTCCGAGTCTCGTCCGACGCTTCACCTTTCCGTCCGCCTTGCCCTCGGGGTCCGAAGGCCCTCCTACTGCTTCTCGTTCAGCCGCGCAAAGCTTAGCGGCGCGAATTGCTGTGGGGCACCACCATCAGCAACCCTGTCTCCGCATGGCGCGGAGGCCCGATATGAAACGGGATACGTACGTAGCCACCAGCCTCGTAGTGCTTGCTGTTCGCTTCTACCCAATGCAGACGCAGCGCGTGTAGGAACGCAGACAGACCCTAAACCGTGGAGATCAGCAATCGCGCCCGGCCGGCGCCATCACCATGGAAGGTCCCATGACGAACGCTCCCGAAATGTCGCACTAGCACTCACCTCCATGACACACAGGATGCCGATCGTCATCACTAGCCACAAGACCCCAACGACTAGCTTAGCGACGAGTCCAATCAAGCCCGTCATCCCCAGCACATTCTCCAAGGTCATATCCCACAGCACTTCCGACAACTGCGCGTGCGCCAACGACAGCGCCCAAAGACGGAGATAGGAGGCGGTGTGCGAGACACAGCCCAGACAGAACTCAATCGTATGAATGACTTGATGCACGACGACCTCGCTGAAGTCGTGTTGCTCCTGGTTGGCAGATGTGAGCAGAAAGATGTGCGTGCAAAGACGTACTGAAACCTACATGCTCCTCATCGTTGGCTTCCACGATCGCTCTGCCGTTGCCTTCTTCCTCGCCTTCCAGTGTCGTGTCGTCCGCGTGTCGGGGCGCCTCATCGGCACCAAGCCCGATGTAGCCTTGACCCTGAATCTTCTGCATCTCTTTGTACTGCAGGTAAGGCTTCGAGATGAGCAGCCATGGCACGCACACCCCGGCCATCAACAGCAGGATGACCTGCACAGTGCTTTGCCCGGGGTACAGCTGCGTGTCCGGGTCGACAACACCGGGGGTCAGAACCATGCCGATAAGCATGTTCAGAAGCGACGGCGCCTGCGTAGACGCCTGGGTCCAGTCCACGGACCACTTGTAAAGGATGCAGATGACCAAGTAACCGAATATCGACTGGAGAAAGACCATTTGAGGGATGAAGTTGGTGTAAATGTCCGAGAAACGCCTGAAACGAATGTGGTTTGGAACTTGTAGACAAACTGCGAACGTCATCTAAACGCCGTTGATCTGTCAAAATCATGCATAATGGGGAGGAGGATATAGATACGGACATGAATGACACCGAGCACGATGGACATCTTCATCTTGTACGAGTTCGTGAACAGCAGTTGGTTTTCAGCGCCGTGCCAAGCCGGATCCAGACCCAACGGATAGGTATGACCGTTTGAGACAGCTGACACCGTACCGTTGCCATGCTGTTCGGGCCATGTCCATCCGGAGTGGAATAGATGGAGCGACTTGGAGAAGATGTCGTTGTAGAGGAAGCCAGTGTAAATCGAGAAAAGACCCATAAGCAAGATAATATAGCGACCACTAAAGCCCGGTGAGCAGTGTGGACACGCGGTGATATAAGGCAATATACGTACAAGAAGAATGTGCCGAAGATCTAGGGAGCGGGAGTTGAGTGCACATGGTATGCCGAGCAGCTAGGGTACATACCTCGCCCATATCACTCTTCCCCAGCTTCTTCTCAAACATGATCATGAAGAGAGCAGCCAGGAAGATGATGAAGCCGTGTCCGATATCGCCAAACATGACAGCGAACAAGAACGGGAAAGTGATCACGGCGAACAGGCCGGGATTGACTTCTTGGTACGTCGCGATACCATACGCATCCATGATGGTCTGGAAGCCCTCGGTGAACTTGTTCGTGCGAATGAAGGTGGGCGGCGTGCGATTTGTGCGGAGCTCGTGAAGGATGGGAGGCACGTTCGTACCAGACTCCTCCTGAGAGACCTATGTCAGCGAATGCTTCTTACAGCTTGCGAGATAACATACCGTGGCATGGCGCAGCGCGAGCTGAATCTGAGCAATATCCCTAGTGGGACACCAGCCCTCCGCGATGAGAGTCTTGCGGCGAACGTCGTAGTTGAGAAGGTTGAGCGTCTCGTGGATTAGCTTCTCCTTCGCTACGACGTCCTCCCAACTCGCGAGGTTCTCGCCGATGTTCATGAGCTCAGTCCTGCGGCTGGCACCCGTATTGTAGAGAACGATTTGCAAATCCTCGAGACGCCCAGTAACTTCACGCATGGAATCGGCGCGCTTGTCCGCGTTCACGTCGATGGGGTATATGTTCGCGCCCATAGACTCGGCGACCTTGCGGATCTTGGCCAAGAGGATGTCACCATGCGCGAAGATGATGAAGACGTTCTTGCGCGTCTCGGCACCGGTGGCAGGGTCCACGAACGGTTCCTGGATGTCGATGTAGTTCATGTAGAGGTTGCCACGGAGCACACGCCAAAGGATGCGCTCAAACGTCGACAAACGGGCGCGGTCGATGGTACCAGCGACGAACCTTGTTGGTTCGTTTAGCACTGAGAGACATGGACGGTATGTGATGATGTCACTCACTCCAGGTCAAGCTGAACTTCGCCAACAGAAGAGTACTGATGCTCGCGGTCATCATGTTGCAGGAGAGGAGCGGAGCTATCGTCCAAGGACTGCCGGACTTCTGTCTCCCGAACAGCAGCCTATGTTTCCCTGTCAAACACCGCCTCCCATGGTCGGGACAATCTGACTCACCCGATCGAAGAAGACCGCGGTCTCGCGAAGGACGTGCCTAGCCTCAACAAGCTCCCTCAGACGTTCACTGAGAAGCTGGTAGCTCTCGTTCATCTGCACCAACCGCGTCTCATGCTCAGCAAGCTTCACGTCCAGCTCGTCGATGGTCTGCGCAGCACGGGGGCCGACGGTCATGAGCGGCGCCGAGTCGTACAGCGGGCGAACAGGAATGGGATCCTTCTCCTTCTCGATCTGGCTGGCGAAGAACCGGACGCGGCGCGCCATCTCGTCGATACGGCGAATCTCCCCGACGTAGGAGCGTTGGAAAGGGTTGACGTCTGGGTTCAACTACCACATCAAGGAAATAGGGCAACAGTTAAGCATCGAAGAGTCTATGCTAGGAGGCTATTTTCACTCACATCTTTGAATTGCATGTTGCCTAGCTCACCGAGCTCAGCGATAGTGTCATGAGCAACCTCGGTTGGCACAATGAGCTGTACCAAGCTCATCTGCTCCGAGCCTGGACATGAAGAGGTCAGAACGATGTCTCCGTGCAAACAGTAGAGCACATACGGAACAAGGTAGGGTATTCGTCCCCCATCGTGAAAGGAATCAGGAGGACGTCAGAAAGTGGGTAGAGAGTCGGGCGACGGGCGCGACGACGAGGCGACTCGGACGGGCGTCTTTACGAGCTGTTTGGCCGAGCCAAACAAGCGGTCCGGGGTTCCCGAATGTTAACGGTCTCGTTCGGCCACCACCATGACGGCCAACGCAGAGCCTCAGCGGAAGTCGTCGACCCTCGGTAACAAAGGACTCCATGCAGGGTGAGCTACTCAACTGCTCATGAGCTCTGCCGATACCTACCTCCTCGCTCATATTTTGTGCCATCACTGCAGTACGACAGGCCTCAGTTAGCCGTGAGTCAGCCACGCTCTCATTTTGCAAGCAAACTGCATCGAGACCGAGGACCGAGGTTATCGTTGTCGGCGACGTCAAAGTGCTCAACAACATGACCGCAATATTCTCTGCGAACACAACGCGTTGCTACACTAGGATCCATGTCCGTCGCCGAAGTGAAGATCTCGCCGATTCTCGGTGCAACAACGCCTTGCATGTCCATCGACAAGTTCTCCGAATCTCATGGATGGACCCCCGCCGTCGGCGATCTATGACCACTCAGTGCGCTCGACACGAAATGTACTCCGGCAATCACGCGAAGTGGGACCGATGCACAAACGTATGTAGTAGCTGGGGAACCGCCCCACAGGGCTGTCGTCTCCCAATGGGTGTACATACGAACTTGCACGCCGAAGCGGTGCTAGTTTGCACTCTAGCCGGTCACTTCAAACCGCCGAGGCCCCACAACAAGGACACGCTTCGCGACCAGGCCGCCCAATTGTACTCTAGCACAATACATTGGTTATCTTCACTCCTCACAGCGGCCATTAGCATGCGACACCAGTGCACCAGGTTTGATGAATCCACAAACTGGTAATGTCGCACTGCTCACAGGACTGACAGATTAGTGCAATGTGACTACACAACAGCAAAAACGCTCTCAACCAGGGCAATCCGATACCGGTGATCTCACTATACCGGGACTTTTTTGTGCTGTGGGCGTTCACAGATGCGCTCGCTCGGACTGGCGACTCGCAGCAACCACTCAAACACCTCACCGGCTTCTACCTTCTCACAGATTCCATCAACTTTCGATACGGGTGAGCATGACTTTTATCCTGCCGCGCGTCTGTAATCTGACCCTGTCATTGGGGGGTGATATCGTCGATAATGCATCTCTGTGTCGGACTGTCAGAAGCAGTATGAGTGATCCTTCCATGCAGAGGAGTTCTCGAAGTCGTTCTCCAATGCTGTTACTCGCACTTACCACACACTACACCCACTTCTCCTGACTCAGCCGTTCGGACACACAAGGCCAACGCGAACTCCACTTACTGACCACGCGTCAGTTTAGTCCGTGCTCGTGCGTGTCTCGGGACAATGCGCCTATTGCTCTGCCAGTATGTCATCAACCATGCTCACCCACAGGCGAACGCACCACGTTTCGTGTTTCTAAAGGCGTAGAGTGCCCTTCGTCTTTCCACGATGGTCGCATGCCGATGCCCGATTGCAGCGGCCTTGGGCTACGTAGACGCAGGTATGTCCACACACTGCTCGAACAAGAATACTGAGCGTAAGGAGGCGTAAGGCCGATATCTCAGATCTAGGTGAATGCACAGGTGTCGCCTCTGCTGTCACGCCAATCCTCCGTGCTTCGCGGCGATGCACCAAGGTTAACGCCTTTCGTCTCCGCAACACGCCCATCGAGAGCTACCTGGTATTTTTGCCACAGCCTCCGTCGCCGTGTGTTGAGGTTTCCGATAGGTATGTTTCGGCGATACCATAGGCGAAGGGGCTGTGATACATTGCTCTTACAATGGTCAAGGACGAGCAAATGCAAAGTCTCTCCTCGACCTCGTACAGACGCTGTGCTTAACCTTACCGACGCCGTCTGGGACCTTGGAAGGTCGAAAGTACTCTATCATCCCCTCAAACAAATACGGATCCATCACACGAATGTGGTCTTCGTAGGAGACGACCTGATTCCGTTACTGCACAGATGAGCATGCCAACCGAGTTCTCCGAGAAGAATACTGAGCCGTTGTTCTTGGTTACACATAGGCGTTTTCACGAACGGCGTACAATTCCTTGGGCAAGTCAGGAAAGCATTACGCGGATCCATTCTACCGCACGATCGATCTCCGTTCTAACATTTCCATTCCGGCTATGCACCTGTGTCTCCTCAACCCGAATGCTTGTCGTCGTTGAAGGGCTCTAGGTCGAATTTTGACCTCATAGTGACGCACGGCGAAGCTTTGTTATTCATCCAGTGGTAAGTGGGTGGTTATGCGTGCAGCGCCCCCGACAACACTAACTTTAATTGTAACCCCTCCTGTGCAGGTGGATGTATCATGCCGCGACGTCGGAGCCGTATTGGAGCATCGTAACCAGACTACGCGCCCACCAGATCGAAAGCGAGACCAATAGACCGCAACCAGTCCAACGCAACCTTGCGACATTACGTTTTCTGGAGTGACCAAAACTCGAGCCAGGCCCTTGTCTGGTGGGCTAACGTTGTTCTACCTTGCGCAGCAATTGGCAAGACATGTTGTGTGGAATATTGCGAACTCCGGGTCTATGCTGCAACACAGCGGCGCGGCTATGCTTTTTCAGCGCCATCCGCGGCCCGAATCGTGGTCAAGTTCTACATAGCTCACTCACTGCAGCGCCCTTCGTCCCCCTCGTCCTGTCTGGAATTCTCTTCATGAGCCCAAGTCCCTCCCGGGTCTCTCGACGCGACGCAGCTTCCCGCGCCTCCGAGCTCGTCCAGCGACCTACCGAAATCCAATTCTCCAGGCCTCAAGGCTGCGCGTGTTCACCAAGAGCGTCCCCAAGATCGGCGGTAGCTCCGTGGCGCACACCCTCCTTCGCAGCACAAAATACATGCAACAGGCTCTCATGCAACGCCATACAACATTGTGCGTCTCGCTCCACCAATGCCACGATGCGTTTCATACTCCGATTCCCGGTGTACTGTATCGTATCCCCACACTTATCGCCATTCATTGCTCTTGCATTGCTCGCACCCTTCCCGCGCCCAGGCTCGTTTATCCATCATAGATTCACGTTTCCAGCCCGGGCCGAAGGCTCCCAGACGCTCTCAACACATACTTAAATGACATGTGGGCGCGCCAGCAGCCGCTCTGCAGAGCGCGAGCCTGAGCCTGCCTGGGCGCGATGAGTATGGCAACGGGCAGCCGCACGGACCGTCGGACACACAGATACCCCGCGATGTGGTGGTTGTCAATGATCCAGTGCTTGTCCGTCCGTCGAAGCTGGGACGCGATGGCTCGGGGCGCCGATATTCCATATGCCCCACGCTCCGGCAAGTCTTTGATGTTTGAAGTCGAACGCGTGACGACCCCGCGCTGACAAGGACATCATCATCATCATCTCGCGAACACCATCGCCAAGTTTCGAACCGTGTTCAACAACTCCGGTCATGATGCGCGCCCCCCAGGCTTCCGGCTCCTGCAGAGGCTCCTCAGCAAATCTCAAGCTTATCGCTGTGCCTCCAGCTTCACAGGCGACAGGACTGCCAGGACAGGACCCGTCCGGCCGCATCTCAATCGCTCGCCACAGCGACGACGAACGCTAACAGTGATGCATGTACGCACATCGTTCAGGAGGGTCGCAGAATACTGCAGTATCTGCCACTATCAACGTCACCGCCTGAACTCTGGGCAGACAGATCCGACTCCGGAGTAAGTAAGTACTACCTGTAGCCAGCTGTCCAGCCAGTTCCAAGTTCTCGCGCTCTGGCAGCTTCCGGCGGGAGAAGCTGCACGGACCGCCTGCCTTCCTGACAGACCAGTGATCCCGGAAGGAGAACGACTTGAGCCTGTTCGCGTTCGCACTGCCGCCATCCGTTAGTACACACCACACAGCAACTGTACTCACCAGTGTCCTTCTCCAGGGCCAACAAGTACTAGTGACAATGCACGCGCACTGCGCAGTATGTAGTATATGCACGCGTGTCCCCAATATCAATCATAACTGCGACCGTCCGTCGTCGTCGTCCAATCCTCTGCGCCGTCCGCGTCAGGCTGATGTCGATGAGCGGTCACAGTGCGAGAATGAACGAACGGTGCGGCGTACATAGTGCGGCGTGCCTCCCCGGACGGCAGGGAAGCCCCGCGCACGCGGGTTCTCGTAAGCACCCTCCTGATCAGTGCTGCCCACGCACACGCCTGCACACGCATCAAGTATTGCCTGATTACTTACTGTATTGCTTCGACCTGGCTTCGACGGCAACGGCGCACGCCCAGCCGTAAGTGCACTCTGCAACTCTAAACGAGCCTGACGGTCTGCTGCGCGTGCGCCGCGACGGCCAGGATCCAGAACTATCGTCCTTGAAGCTTGAAGAACGGTGCCCAGTGCCCATTGAAATCTCAAATCCGAACCCCGGCGAGCACATACTGCAAGTCTGCTGCAGTGGCAGCGCACACCCTCCGAGGCTTAGGCTCGCTAGCCAGCCTCTCGCTCTTCGTCCCTCAGAGGAGCGAGGCTCGAGCCCCGTCTCGGACGCCCCGCGACTGTGCGTCGACGTCGACCTCCCCGGGCTGCGCACGCGCGGACGGCATGATATCTGCGCGTAGGATCAGTACTCAGTCGTGGGAGGCCTGGCTGCGTGTAAGTACACTGTAAGTACTTACTCTACAGTATCTACGTCTGCGATCGGCACATGTACTACACGGATGCATCGATGCATCGATGCGCACGAGTCCGATTCCCGAAGCCGAAGCCGAGGCCGAAGCCGTCGACAAAGTTGCCAGTGACCAGCATCAGGGCCGGTCACCCTTCCTAATCCTATAGCTATGTACTACCGCGGTGCCCTTGTTGAAGTACTGCGGCGCCCACGAGCGCAGTATTGAGTACATCTGCAAAATTACCGGGGAATTGTGATGCATTGCAAGACCTTACAATGCATACAATACATCCAATCGGGTCACTGAGATTACAAGGTCAGCTGCAGGACCTTGCTAGTATTGCAAGTGCAAGCAATCTGGCCGGTCACCTTGCAATCCTGCCAATACATGACCAAAAGGGGAAATAATGCCAAATCCCGCAGGCTAAAATCATCATTCCATTCCCCCGCATCCACACACCCTTCCCATGACTTCATTTTATTACCCCCACCATTTCTTAATGATTAGCCAGAGCTAGGATTGAACCGAAGACCTCACCGCAACCCACACTGATAACTGACCACACTTGCCACCCCACAATAGTGCCATTGCAAATGTACAAAATATATAAACTATATCACGAGCTCACTCACATTATACTTATGCTTGCTACACTGACCTATGACTCGCAGTCTCATATTCTAGCCTCTTGAAATCATAGAGGGATGATTGACATCACATACAATGCCTTTCAATGAGGCCAGCTGATTGTAATCACTTGCAATACAATACTCTAATTATAATGTATTGGGTGCATTGCAAGTCCTCACAATCTGGGCGGATGATTACAATACCCACAATCCCAAACAAGCAAAATGACTTTTTGCAGATGTAGTGGGGCCTGCAGGCCGTGGTCAGTGGTCACCCTGCCAAGTCCCGCCAGCCGTTGGCGCGATGCTACTTTGCTGCCAGGACTGGCCACTGCGCGGCAACTTGTACTGACTGTGCAGTGCGCATCTGCCTGCCATCATCAATGATACCTTCAAACCTTCAAACCCTTCAGCCAGGCCACGAGCCGAGCTTTCGGGCAGGCCGGCTGAGACGATCGGGGTGGTTACTGTCTATTGTCAATATTGTCAACGTGTGCGTGTGCGCTTATGCTTATGCTTATGCTTATGCTTCTGCTTATGGTACGGGGTGGTTAGCTAATCGATACAGGTGGGGGGTGGGGAGGCAAGACGAGACGAGACGAGACCAGGACGAGCGCGAAAATGTAAACGTAAACGTAAACCATAAGAGCAAGGACACCTAAGTAGGGTTGTGGGATATGGACGGGGTGGGATCAGGGGATATCAGTAGCGCGCATACGCGTATACGCATGCGCATGTGGGGTCCCGAGTGTTATAATAACAAGCTGCGTGCGCTGGGCAAAGGGCACGGCGGGGCGTGATCCAGATGGAAACGAAAGCGAGAAGGGCGTCCGGGGAGGCTACGGCGCGCGGACCTGGTACGGGGTGCGACGAACCGGAGCCACCGCCCGCGCAAAGCTACATATACAGCGAATCCGATCCCAACAGAGGATTATGAGAGGCGACGAGGGTATCGTACGGCGGGGGACGTGCAGAGCAATCGAATAACAGGAGTGAAGAGAAGGCAGACGGCTTAAGCAGCCGAGCGCGGATGCTGCCAGAGAGGGGTCACATCACCGATGCGGCGTACGGGTGGTGGCGCGCCGCGGCGCGGTCTTCCTGCACCTTGGCAGCGTGGATCCCTGCACGCACAGACACGAAGAAAAGAAGAAGAAGGACGCGGTGAGCGTCCACGGCGCGGGAAGAAGAGAACCACCGGAAAAGGATGAGGCACGTACGCGCGATGGGGAAGAGGAGCCCGAGCCGGTGCATGGCCGCGACGAGGCGGTCGACCTGCTGCTCGACGAGCTCCGCGTTGGCGGGCATCGACTGGCTCTGGTGCATCGCGAGCGTGCGCATGTACACCTCCGCGGCCGCGCGCCAACACGCCTGCACACGTCCGCCACGTCTCCCGTCAGCACAAGTTCCACTCCCTGAAGAAGACAAGGGAAAAGCAAGCGGGAGCGGGCGCACTCACGCTGATGATCGGGCAGAGCATGTCGTAGTCGCTGTCCGCGAGCTGGCCGAGGAGCGCGGTGATCGTGTTCGCGGCGAGGTAGCACTTCTCGTACGACTGCCGCTGGATCTCGAGCGCGTCCCGGTGGAGGTGGATCGTCGCCGCGTAGATGAGCGTCTGCATCGCGACGAGGTCCGCGTTGGGGACGGCGTACGGCAGCGCGTACGGCTGGCTCCGGAGGTTCGAGAGGTGCTTCGCGAACTGGGTGAGGGGCCCCTCGAGCGAGAAGCCGTCGTCCCGCGCTGGGGCTGCTCGGCCAGTGAGCCTTCGGATGCCCTATCGCGGGGGGAGGATTACTTACATGCCGAGAAGCGTGCCGTGCGCTCGAAGAGCTCCACCGCCCGGACACGGAGCGTCGTCAGGGTTGAGGAGCCAGACAGGTGGCTGTCGGGCAGCGAGAGGATGAGACTGCTCTCGAGCGTCGGCTGCGAGTCCGGCCGCATGAGGGCGCGAGAGAACGTTCGACGGACGTACTACGCACCTGTGGGTCGTCCGGGATGACCATCGGCCAGATCGTCTTGATTGCGGAGCGGGGGTGGTCGTCGTCCGGGAGCGCGGTGGGCAGGCCCGTGGCGACGGCCCACGCACGATCCACGGCGTAGATCTGCCAGAAGGCCGCTATGCGCTCCGCATACTCGACCTCGTCGCGGGGGGGCTGAGGGGCACGGAGGCCTTGAGCGGGGCGGGGACCCCGTCCGTGCGGGACGCGTGAAAGTCGAACGGACCCTTTTTGGACTCGATCTGGTGGAGGCCGAGGCCGACGGCGAGGCGGGCGGCGATGGAGGAGTGGTAGTAGCCCTCGAGGGTGCGGCCGTGCCAGAAGAAGTAGAGGGCGAGGAGACAGGAGGCCTGGAGGACGTGGACGACGCGGTCCGAGTACTGGAGGGCGTCGGCGATGCCTCTGAGGGAGCGTTTGAGGAAGTGGGGCTCGAGGTCGGTGAAGCGCGGGGAGCGTGAGAAGTAGCAGGCGAGGAGGTAGATGGCGTCGACGAGAGACGGGTGGGGTCTGTGTGCGTTGGGGAGGAGGAGGGAGGCTCTGAAGCGGCCTATGTGGACGTCGAATGCACACTGGTGTCGATGTGCGAAGAATATGTCAAGCCTATTCGGCACGAGGTCAGCGCGGGGACCTTGTGAGACCGTGAAAGCAAGCGTACAGCAGCAGCTTATTCTCGCAGAAGACGTCACTTTCCCACCAGTTTGAGGACGAGGACGGACCGGGCGAAGGCCCATGTAGACTACTCATGCTCGGATGTGATGGACATGGTGCGAGGAAGTTATCATTTACAGCGGGTGGGAACTGGACGGAGTCTGCAGGCCATCCGGCTACGCTGGAGCTTGAAGAAGAGCAGGAAGGTGGGAAGGTGGGCAGGAAGGGATCTTCGTCGACGGGAGCGAAGTCTCCGCCTGCTAGGAGAAAGTCGTGATCGAGGTCGGGCGTGCTGAAGACGGACGCGTCGAAGGCGCCGAGACCAAAGTCTGCGTGCTCTACTGAGAGCACACAGCCACAGGCGGGATTGCGGACGCGGTTAGCGAGGGGTGTGCATGCGCGCGAGAGAGAGAGGAGAGAAGGTACGCACGATGGAGAGCAAGAGAGGCCCGGTCGATCTGCGGGGACTGCGAGCCGGAGCTAATGGAGGAGGAGTCCGGGGAGTGCTCTGCCTCGAGCTCGCGCAGGCGGGCCTCGAGCTTTGTGATCTTGGCCTGGAGGAGCTGGGTGCGACTGGTGCGCTTCTTCTCGTAGTAGGAGCACTCGTCCGCTCTGCTTGCTTTTGAGCACTGCGCACAGACGGGGCGGGCGCCGTCGCATTTCTGGGGCGGGGGTCAGACGCGTCGGGGGAGCGGGGTGTGGGGGACTGACCATCTTGCGTTTGCGGCAGCAGAGACAGGCCATGCCGCGCTGGAGGGCTGATGGGGCTTTCATGGCGTCGGTGTGCAGCTGAGGGGAGTCGGGGGAAGGGACGACGCTGGGACGACGGGACTGGGTGTGTTCAAGTACTCGCGAGCGTTAATCTGGGAGAAGCACAGGCGTCTTTGCCGTAAGAGGCCCAATGCAGCCCTGGGCAGCCACTCGCCGCTGTCCTCGTCCAGAGATCATCAGTCAGATACCGATCGCATATCGTCGAACCTCCTCCGGGCGTCTCCAGTTGCCAGCACCGTGGACGGTAGCCGCTCGTAGCCGACCCCTGCCCTCCTCTCCGGACGGCAATGTCGCCTCGTCAATTTCCCGAGCCATGCACCGCTTGCACCGCCTGCCCTTGTACCCTGCGCCAGCATTGGTCATCTTCCGTCCCCCGCCCTCGGCGCTCAGATACCATCCAGCGTCCACCCCAGAGATCTCGTGAAACGTGTCTGCCCGGGCACCCATCCTCGTCCTCCACATCCTCCGAAAGCACACTCCCCACCTTGAGGGCAGGGCCGCCAATCCCGCAGCAGCCCGCAACTCCTCTTCCCCGACTCCGCCCTCAAACTTGTCTGCACATTGCCAATCGCGCACTTTTCTCCACTGCCCAGATGTTCAGCTCACTGTAGAGCTCTGCGCGCGCCCCTAGAGCCAGAGCCATCTGTCACTGTCAGCCACTCGTCGGGAATAAGCACCGTTCGGGTCCTACGCCCACCAGCAGCGGCAGCGGCACATGTCCCAGATCAGCGCTCGCGCGCGAAGCCAGCGATGGAGTGTGCGTGTAGCCCCGCGGCCCCATATCCGGCAGGAGTGGTGGTTAGGCACATTCATGCCCGAAATACCTCTCGTCCCGCTCCCGCGCCGGCCCAGCTTCCCGTCGAAGGGCCCGTGGACGTAACGCACCCACCCACGCCCGACTCCCTATCAATGTTCGCGCGCTCACCTGACCGCCACGCTCGTCCGGGCTGGCCCCCAGCGCAGGGCCGCCGGGGAAACGTCCAGCTCCTGCGGTCCATCTGCTGCGGCGAGAGATTGTCGCAGTGCTCGCCGACTCAACCACAAACAAAGTTGGGCGCTCGTGGATGGTAATCCCACCTCCGAATACGGCAATGCAGACGCCCGACAGTGTGCGATCAGTCATCCAGTGGCACACCCACGCAAATTAATTTGGCGAAGCCACGGAGAAACCGACATGCCTGACGAATCCCCTCTATGCACGCATGCCTCCGGACGATGACTTGGACGGTTGGCGGATGGCAATCTGCGCGAAGCACGTCGTCCTCCGAGGAATCCGAGTGTTGCACGCTGCGACACGTGCGTAAGCGGTTGCGCTTGCAACCAGATCAGCGGGCCCGATGGATCATGACAATGAGCGGCGGGCGCAGCCAGGGCGTCCGACTCCGCGACGCCGCCCGAAGTCCGTTCCGAGGGGTCCACGAGATGCATGGTGGATCGGGCCATCGGCGGGCGATGATTGACCCATGCAGCGTATCATCCCCCCCGCACGGTGACGCTCAGTGAGACACCACTGACTACTGACCACTCGTCTGAGTAATGCGGGGCAATTCATTTTTCGTCATGCATGCACACTGTCAGCTACTGCACACATCGGACGCTTGACTTCGTGTGCACTGTGCGCGAGTGAGTCGCTGGTCAGTGGCACCCAAGTGCACCCACTGCAGCTACAGGCAGCCAGGCCGGCCACCCTCCATTCTCGACGACTGTAGTCTTTGGCAGGCTGCTGCTATCACAGTTCAGATTGGGCCATCACAGTGCCACTGGCCCAGCGGCGCCGTCCGCATGACACGTAAAACCCACGCACAGTCAGTAATCAGTACTCAGTAGTCAGGCCTATGTATACAGTACGTGAACCTACGTGAACCTTCGAGGAAGGGTGGGACTCGGACGGACGCCCACGGGGCGACATTGCTGCTGCTGCATGCGTGCGAACCGACAAACTCTGAGTCTGTATTCTGGGTTCTCGAAGCCCGAAGACCCAGCGAGGGGAATCGACGAATTCGCGAACTACAAGACTGGCGCCGCCCTTACGTTGTCCGCCAGCCACGGGGCCTGCAGCTGGGCACTGTGGCAGCAGCGCTGATACATCCCAGAGCCCAGGACGCGATCTGCCAGTGCCGCTGACGAACACAATGACATATGCAGGTGCACACCCGGGCGCTGACAAAAGCTCGAGCTCCTGCTGCCAAATTCGACCGACTCCACGGTGGTCGACGACGACAATCCGATCCTCGACTCTGCGGACGCGGGAAAAGCTGGCTCACTAATAATACTACTGGCATGGCGAGGCTGCTGACATCGGGATTTGCGCTGTGCGGGCGCGAGAACCGCACGTCGCGGTGCAGCAGCAGCGCTGGAACGCCGGCAGGGAACGCCGACGCCGTTGGCGCGAGGCCAGCTGGCACCCGATATCGCCACGCGTGCGTGCACGATACCGACCTCCGACTCCCGACCGCATACTAATCCACACGTCGACCGCGTCCGGATGCTCTGCTTCTGGTCGTCGGAATCGGGCGCGCGCAAATCGATGTTCAATGTTCAAAGGTCGGGGATCGGGCCAGAGTTCAACAAAGCGTCGATAGCATGCTTCGCGGGCGATCTATGTATATAGGAGGTTACTACACGTGCGAAGGTACGGTACAAACGTCCGTCCGGGCCGACAAGTAAAGCGTTCGACTCGCATCATGACTTCGGCGCAGCCGTCTTGTTGAGCACGCCGCGGAGGTTCTCCCAGACGACGTTTGGGGCCTGCGCGGCGTCGATGGGGTGCCAGATGTTCTTCTTCTTGTAGTACTCGACGACGGGGCCCGTCTGCTCGTGGAACACCTTCAGGCGCTTGCGCAGGGCCTCGACGTTGTCGTCCGAACGCTGGATGAGCGGCTCGCCAGTTACGTCGTCCGTCATGGGCTTTTTCGGTGGGCTGCCGGCAGACATGTCAGACAACACACACAGAGGAAAAAAAATGAAGACTGAATGCTGCGCTTCGCTCCGAGGCCCGCCGCACTCACTTGAATTCTTTGTGGTACGATCTGCCGCTTGCGGGGTGGATGAAACGGCCGGTAATACGCGAGATGAGCAGCTGGTCCTCGATAAGCAGCTGCACGACCGAGTCGAGCTTCTCCTTGCGCGCGTCGAGCATCGCGTCGAGCATCGTCGCCTGCGGCACAGTGCGGGGGAAGCCGTCCAAGACGAATCTGTGCGGACAAAAACACACGGGATCAGCAACCGGCCGAGCTGCACACACACAACTGACGCGTCTCCGCCGGGCCGCGAGCAGACTGCGTCGGGCGATGTTCCGCGGGACGCGCGCGTCGTGGTCGCTGCAACACGTCAGGGCGCGCGCGAGACGAGGGAGGGTACGTACCCGTTCTTGCACGCCTGGTTGGTGTCGAGCTGGTCCTTGATCATGCCCACGACGATGTCGTCGCGCACGAGCCCTCCGTTGTCCATGATCTTCTTCGCCTCGATCCCGAGCTTCGTATTGCGCGATACCTGGTCCCGGAGCAGGTCCCCGGTCGCAATGTGGCAGACGCAGAACTCTTCGCGTATGCGCGGAGCCTGGGTGCCCTTGCCTGCAGTCGCGGGTTCGCAGAAACAGAAGCAGGAGCAGGAGCCATATCAGCGCGCCTCGCCGCCAGCATAAAAAGACACGCCTGGGCCTCACCTGCACCGGGGGGCCCAACTAGGATCGTCCGGAGCTGTTGCGCTGGCGTCTTCGGGCGCGAGACCGCATCCTTCGCCTTTGCCTCGAGCGCGTGGATCTTGTCGTTGAGCTGCGAGACGAGCGATTTGAGGTACTCGAGCTCGTCTTGTACGGTCATGGTGGGAGCAGCAGTTCTAGTAGATGGACCAAGAGTGCGGGGGACCGACGGGGAGGGAGTCGATGGCGGACGAGACGTGCTCCCGCCACGCACCGGGAAACCGTCGTCTTCCGGCGTTCTCCGCGGTGTTTGAGCGGAGCTTGTAAGCAGTGCACGTGAGACCGTTGGTAATTGGCGCTTGATACTTTGTGACTTTCCTCCTCTTCGGACCTCTCGAGTGTCGCGAATTTGTTGCCGAACATATGCAGCATTATGTAACCAGTCAGCCAACCAATAATCGAGGTTATGGGAACCCACGGTGCGTAGAGAGATCTGTTACTGAGGCATGGAAACGTCGGAATGCCCTCAGGGAGAAGAAGCACAGGTAGAATTCATGATGAAAGATCTCGAGGCGAGTCCTCAACAGCCGCTTTCCAATGATCTCGACACTTACTTTCGAGCTAGAATCACGTTGGAATCCCTGTCGCACCTCGTGGGTACAAGTTGAATATCAGGCGATCCTGAAGCTGCTCTGCTACCTGTGGTGCGTGCTGCGGGAGCAATCTTCACGGAATCGAGAAAGGACCGATGACACTACGACGACTGCGTCCTGGAGTGCACAGGACTACTTACCCGATCCTAGTTGGCTCGCTCTTGCACTCAATAGCTGCGAATCGGACGCAGACTACTCCGTCCGACGCGCCAAGTTCGCTCACCCGGGATATCGCGGACAGCGACCGCTCATGCGCCAACTATCTTCGCATCGGAGGGACTGCAGACCTCTGCAGGCACATCGCAATATGGCGAACTCCTCTCTTTCCATCGCTATCATGTTGAACGAACGGCGGTGTTAGCCTGCGCGTCACCTTTCTACAGCATACGGGCATGACTACGTCGCATCTCCGCTATGCTGTTGATTGAGGTGTCCATTCATCAACGTCCTTCACAATCTGGAAGCGACAAATCACTCGCCAAACCCTCTCCGATGCTATCGGGAATTGTACAACACCACTCGAAAGATCTACTCCTCCTATGTTGACCTGCAGTGCCGAGGCGAGTGAATTCATCCTTATCTTACGTCGAGCTATATGAATGATCTTATCTTCTACTCGTAATGAAGCGCTGGGTCAGTCATCATTTGAGGTACAACCACAGCTTAGTATTCGGAACGGACTGTCCCCGATTCGCTGTCTGGTACGTACACATCCTATTCAGCTTGACGCCTCATATTCACCGGAGAAGAGGTGCCAACCCCGCTCAAAAGGACTATTTATAAATAACAACACCCATCTTGTACAGACGAGCTCCAACCGCGCCTGTGGAACTTGGGCCGTCACAATCCCATCGGCAACTGCATCTCATTGGTAGCGCTGTCATCGTGGTGACTGGCAGACCGAAGGCCAAAGGTGGCGTCGTCGTGACATTGTCCCTACTGCACTGTGCCGGCCACCCACTTGTTGACCGTTCCATCATAGCCAGGGGGTCAGCGCAGTCCAACACTCCCAGGAATACCGCTCGGGACCTCTGTATATGGCCATGACCAGGGTGGTAACAGTGGTAAGTACGCGTGGTTTGCATGACGGGAACGGACCTAATACTGACCTAATAGGTGCGCATGTTGTCGGCTGGCCCACGAATTTTGAGAAGACCTCGACAGAACGGATGAGTACAAGACCACACCATGCATCGACTACCGCAACCTCGATGCAACAATTCCTCAGCTATCGATATCTCGGTGACTGCGTTCTAGCAGCGTCATCGTGGTGACCGGGCGATCCTACCGCTCAACGACATCGACGTCTCGGTCCATTCGGGAGAGGCCGTCGCATCATCCCCACGCTAGTGCGCTCATGGCACATCCCTAGGCCGCAGGCGGCAAAACACGCTCGCGTAATACCTTCCGAAGCTACCGGAGGTTCCACGACAAGACCAGAGAAGACTAGAGACCTCTGTCATGTTCGTTGTGGGCGAGCCGGTCGTGAAGAGACGCGGTCGTCGGCGTTGTTGCGGGCGTAGTATGGACGAAAGACGCGTCCTGACATTCCAAAACAAAATCCACCCATGTCGGCGCAGTTTCAGAGCAGGACAGAGCACTGAGGTGTGTTCGCGCCGCCGACCGACAGTCAATGATGTGCTCCTTACCCTTACCACGTACAGGTTTCTCCTCCTCGATGTCGCACTCGCATAGGAACAGGGGCAAGTCATGAACCTCAGTCCTGAGCGTGAATCGAGCTTCACTGGCAGTTGCATTGTAAACTATTACCGATGCTTCGCGCTTGCCCCTGTTCACAGCCGTGTCTGGATCCATATGCTTGCTCAATTCATGTGAACCCTGCAGGCGTGAGGTAAGTAGGAGTCTACTGTTCAGTATCCGAGGCCGATGGGCCGCCGATATAGCTCGTAGGGTCTGCGAAGCACACGCATCATGGTTTCTTGCAAGCCGGACATAGATTAGCTCGAGGGGGTCTGCTCCATGCTCGTTTACGTCGAGTCCGCAGCGTTGTGCCCGCTGAGGAGAGATGAGCTGAATTGGTTCCTCTTTCAGATCCTCAACCACAAAACGTTTGTGCTTCATTATGCCGCGGTATTCACACACATTCAATTTCAGGCTCCTGCGCAGCCTGTGCGCACACACACTGATCGTCGGAGTTCCGAAGTGGCGATCCGCGGGCGCCCCCGTCTGCCCGAGAGTCCGTGCTTCAGCACACCTGCCGAGGCGCGACGAGGTGCCGAGGCGTGCCGCTGTGTTCGTGATTACTTACCCCATAAGTGAAGTCTAAATAACAAGTGTGCGTTGATGATCACGCATAGTCAAAGTGAATGCACGCACAATCAATCGGGTTCGGTAAGCACGTTGCTCTTGTCGACGGTCGTCTTGAGGAGTGTGTTTGGGCGAGCGTTGATCCTGAGCAGCCGGATCACACTTTGGGCGCACTTTCTCTGTCCCTCGGATGCTAGAATCCTCCGCTCTATGGTGTATATGAATAACTCATGGGAGCGGGACAATGAAGTAAGTACTAGTCAAAGTACTAGTCAGCTTCTGACAAAGATGCTGAGGCCCATGCCAAGCGCCAGCTCATACCGTTGACTTGAGGCTTCTTGAACTTGAAGCTGGAACATCCTCGAAGGTAAGGAAGTACTACGGAGTTGACTACAGCACTGATCTGCGCTGAACGTCAATTGTTTAGCAGTGGGATCGCCTTGCATATCACGGCGGGCAACGGTGAAATCCGTTCGAAGGGAAATAGTTGAGACAATGGTGTGACTCACAATGATTCCCACGACGTCGATCAGGCTACCACCCGCAAGAATTCTTTACATTCCCCATTGACTGCTAGAACAATGTCCCTTGGCCGGAAATCTTATGGGTATCGGCGTGAGGGCACTGGAGGGGAATTCTTAGGAAATACCATATATCTCAACAAAGCCAGATCATGGCAAAGGGAGGCGTTTTTCGTTACAAAGAGTTTCCTAAATTTCGGACCTATGTTACAAAAACAGGCCATTGAAATTGGTGGGATGTTACGTGCCATATGGACGTCATTGGAATTTCCTTTGGTCAGGCAGCCGTTAGCCGTTGTCAAGTTTACCATGGTCGGGCTTTGCTGAGATATATGATATTTCCCAAGTATTTCCCTCGAGTGCCCGAGCGCCGATACCCATAGGATTTCCGGTCAAGGGACATTGTATTGACTGTCACAGGGGTATGTAGAGTATCCTCGCGGGGGGCAGTCTGATCGACGCTGTGGGAAATATCAGGTGTCACAACAATGTCACAACTATTTCCCTTCGACCAGATTTCACCGTTGCCCGTCGTGTATAGGACGCGGCGGTCGACCGTTCAAAGTCTTCGTATATTTACTGCACTGTGCGTGGTATCTGTGTCTTCGCAACCTGCTTCTCTATACGACTTACTTATCTCTTCAACGATGACTCAACCACCGTTCTAGAAGAGGAGATATACGATTCAGCTCGATCATGAACCTCTTATTGCCACTGAGCCACTTGGACGTTCACATCAGGCTCATTTATTGACACAACACTGGGTACGTTTCAGCACGATAATACATGCTAGTCTTGTTGGCTCACAAACGATGCGACTGGGACAGCAGAGCCAAACTTGTCGGACCCGGGAACTTGGTGGTTAGCATTGATCAGAGTGCCGAAGACTCATTCTTGCAAACGGGAAACAAGGCAGTTCCAGGAGCTCTGGAATTCATCCGCGAGCCACCGTAAGGCATGAAGCGTGGACTCGCAGACAGCCAAGCCAGACTGCATGTCCGTTGGCATCCTCATGGTCGTCTACAGGGGGTCGAGGACATGGTGACGAACGCCGAGTTCTATCCGATGTACAAGACGTTCGACAACCCACAGGCGATGGCGCACCGGTGGACTGCGCGAACCTGAAAATTGACATGCTGGTGAAGCGGCTCGGTCAAGGTCTCGTTTACCGTCCCGATCCCCCGAAGCGGGCCATCAAACTAGCCCCAGTGGCTATCTGAGGAAACCGGAGGGGTCACTTTGGCGGTTGACGAAGTTGATTGAGGATATAGAAAGGGACATGGAGTATCTACTGACTCCGCCCTAAATGGATGAAGGAGCTCTCGAAACGCAAGCTTGCTGTTGCTCGTGATGGCACGGCTTGATGATTATGGGCCCTGTGTGTTGATACATCGGAGAATGAACGATTTCTGACCCAATGATGTCCTCGTGTATACTATTCAGTTTACGAATGATATATACCATAGACTCGTCATCGGGCCGTTGCCCTAGTAGCTGTTCCGAGTTTAGCGGTGCGGATGTACTCGTCGCTCGAGTCCACAGTTGGGTATCTACCCTACCATATATGGTCATCTTAGCGCCCTACAACCTTGAGTTCGATCGATTGAACCTAAGGCCCTGGTCCTTACTAGTACTATCACTAAGCCCCGAGCTCGGCACCTCGCTCAGGTCTAAAACATTCAACAGTTACCAGTCACAAGTCACTAGTCATGTCTCACAACACACACAGTACGGTTTCTAGCTAGTTCGACGAAAGATGATGCCATCTTGGCTCACAAAGGCTTATGATAGTTCCGATAATGCTCGAGTTCACACCTCAGTCCGACAACATGCGACATCAGCAAACAGTGTTCAAAGGTGCTGATGGGGATATCCTTCGAACCGGAAACAAGCACGGGCTCGGGCTATGCGAGCATTGTCGTAGAACGCCTCCCAAAGGCAAACGATTCCGAAGATGCACCGGATGCATGACCGTCATGTACTGCAGTGAGACATGCCAACGTGCTGCGTGGCGAGTACACAAGTATGTCCCATCACTCTGGTGCACAGCTCGGTCCGAGCTCAATCAGCTGCTACAATCAGCTCCTACCCACAGACATATCTGCCAGTTCCACAACAAAAACCTCCAGGCCGCCTTTGACCCGAACGTATCAGATGAAGAGAGCAAGCGGAACGCGCGACGGATGGCCGCGCTTGCCCTCCTCCGCGACTTCCTCGAAGCCCATCGCCTCACCTTGAACCACTACGTAGAGAGCCGGGTCCTCTTCGAGGGCGGCTCCGAAGGCATCTTCGCCAAGGGCGAGAACCAGGTCCTCTCCCTTCCCCTCTACTACAGCACGCACGCGGCGCCCCTGCTCGAGACCGCGATGATGGACATCGACTCCGCGCGCGCGCCTTCCGGCTCGGCAGGCCCTCTTTCATGACCCTCGAGGAGCTCGGCGCCGAGAACGAGGACTTCCAGGACCTGTGGGACTCGTCCGCGGGCCACCGGGAGGTGCTACGCGAGGAGGAGTCCGCGAACAACTCGTTCGTCGGCCTGATGATGGTTGTATTCAAGGGGATGGACGACATGGTGTTGAAGTCGGAGACCTACCCGATGTACAAGACGTTCAACAACCCGGACGCGATGGAACGCCCGTGCGAGGACTGCGCGAAGCTGCAGATCGACTTCGCGCTGAAGCGCCTCCACTGGGCCTCGTGTACCGTCCCGATCCTGCGAAGAGGGACAAGTGCGTAGTTCCAGGCTACCTGAAGAAAGACGGGTCCGTGTGGCGGTGGACGAGGTTGTATGAGGATCTCGAGAAGGACATGGAGTTTGTTCTGACCCCGCCCGAGAAACGGATGGAGCTTCTGGGGCGCAAGCTTGCTGCTGCTCGTGCCACAGCTTGATGGATAAAGATCATGGACGAGGCGAATTAGGTATCTTTGCGCGGAGTCTTGGAGAAAGCACTACCATCTGCGATATTTTACTGGTTGTTTTGCTTCGTTTGTGCTCTTCAGGGCAATGGATCGTGAGTCGTGACACCATCATAGAGCTACGATCGGGCGCGTATCTTCAGGGACCTGTCCATCAGCTTGGGTATATCGCGCCCAGACATGAAGTCTGCGTTTGAGCAAAGGAGCTGGTTTTTGAAGTATATCTCATTAGAGTCGTAGCTGATCTTCTGCATTCTTCCATTTCCAAAGCGTCTCTCGGGATTCACCAAGTCATTTATCTGTTCATCTTTGAAGTCCAGTTTGCCCTCTCCCATGAGCACCCTGTGTCCACGTATCATGCCAATCAGCAGGCAAGGCTCACGGGAACATTGAGTAAATACTACGCACCGGATATACTCGAGCACGCTCCCATCCCCGTTCTTCAACCGAGCCTTCAGCTGACCCAAGTTCTCGCTCGTGATCGCAACAGCATCCCTTTCCAGCCCCTTGACATTCGCAACGAGCTCGCGCACGTCGTCGTAGCTCACAACACATCCGGCGATCCGCGCGTCGTCGGGGACCTGGAGAGCGGTCTCCGCGTCCAGTGCGAGGAGCGCAAGGCGCGCGACTGCCCGGCCGATGTCCGCGGTCGATGTGAACGCAACGCGCGCAGTCGGCGGACCGACGCAAGTCAGCTTGTTGTGCTCGATGTCAAAGCCGACTGCGAAACCGCCGCCGGCACGAAGAGCAAGTCAGAGATCGTGACGGATGTGACGGACTGCTTGGGATCTCACTGTAAGGCTGCCCCAGCATGAACGGATGGAGTGGGATGAGGAGTGGCCGACGGCAGCATGTATTGGTAGCACTCACCCGGAAAACGCCCTCGAGAAACAGACCGGTGTACAACGCGATGACCTTTGTCTTCCCGCCAGCCAGCCGGCGTGCTGCGGTCGCGAGCTCTCGCTTTACTTCCCACTCGTGGTGATCGTACCCTGGGAAGTCGTTCTTTCGGTGGTCTCTGCGGGGTGCCGCGTCAGCATCTACTATCTTCCGCTTCCAAGTGGAGGATACAATACCCACACCCCGAACTCGCTCAGGAAATACACCTTCGTCCCGCAGTTGATGGCGGCAGCCTGGATCTGCTGCTTGGTCGCCTTCGACGTGGTTGCACTCGGGAGGACGTTCACGACCACATCTGCGCCCTGCACTGCTGCCGCGATGGACTGCTCGATATTTTCCGGGTCGAACTGGTACACTTCGGCACCGTTCGATGCCAGCTCTTGCGCCTTCACGGAGGTGGGGTCGCGAGTCGTTATGCGCGTGGAGAACGAGGCGCGATACTCGGAAAGGAAGACCTTGCTGATCTCTTGCCCTGCGTTTCCATCGTGAAGTGTCGTTAGTTGCTATCGGTGACGAGAGCCCACTGGACGACGTACCCAGCCTACCAGTGCCTCCGATGACTGTGACAGTGTAGCCTCTAGACATTGCAGTTTGGAGCTCTCGTCAAGAAGTGGCGATTCCTTGATACTGGTCTGGATAACATGTAGTTCGGAGTTCGGAGGCAGTATATGACGCAGTCGGGATCGGCAACATCCTGAGGCACGACCGTGTGACTACTTGATATTGTCCTCGACTATTGGAGGAGCGGTGACATGTAGTGTTATTGGATAAGCCAACGTGTTCAAAAAGAGCCAGAGCGCCAAGCAGATGGGGCGATCAAGTTAGTGTGTAGACATAAACTGCGGTGATTCGACATTCCGGTGTTCATCCTGGCGAGCACATCTTCAAGACGTCGATGAACACCGCTGCCGTAGGTGGACTAGCTCGTGAAGAGCCACTTTCTGAACTAGGCCTCGTCCTCGCACACCAAGCGACTGGCAGGAAGGTGGTGTTCGCTCCGTGCATGCAGCGTATCCAAGAGTGGTAGTTGAAGCTCGACGCGCACTGCGTCATGAAGTCTCGAAGCATCGCTTTCAGAACGTTGAAAGGGTCTATACTGTGTCAGCGATGCAGTGCGAAGTAGCTGAGCCAGATTATCTTCTCGCGCCGTAGGAGGCGTCGACGACAGATTGTATCGGGAGGAGGAGGAGGCGCTTCGGGCGAGCGTGGGTGAAGTCGTACTGGTGATGTCCGGCTGCGCAAGATATCCGTATAGAGGCACACAACTCGGAGAGCTGGTTCCACTGGTCGGACAATTGCGCTCCACGGTATTGCAGTCAATCCTCGTCGCCACAAGACAGAATGTTCCGACTGTAGATCGTTTCAAAGGATTGCGTCCCACGTCAAGGAGGGAGGCCGTGATTCGCAAGGTTGTACAGAGGACTTGCGGAGATGGTTGATGGATTCGAACCGGTCGTTAGACTGGTACAGGTGGAAATGTATGCGAGCGAGGATCCCACCACTGTACGAGTATAAGTTTAGTGGATTTCCCGAGGCACGGGGTGAATTCCGAGCGAGGACCGGCTCATTTCCTGTCTTCTACAGACTTGCGACGCAAAGAAGCTACGTGGTGAGCACAGTTAGCAGTCGGTGAAGACAATGCCTTCTAACGTAGTCAGGCCATGCCTGGCATGCTGCACCACGGTCGAGAGCATAAGTACACGATACACATGCGCTCAGCAATCTGCTGTTGCTTTCAGGCATGAAACATTTGTCGCGGCAAACTCGCAGTCCCGCATTGAGTGCTGACTGGTCTGATCACGATCCAAGTCCATGTTTGTCGCCGAGTCCACAACAGAGAGGTTTTCATGGATAAATGCAGCGTTCCAAATGTGCGAGGTCATAGAATTCGGCTGAACGGGATGAGGGTTGGGAACAAGGAGCGATCGCATGAGCGCTCAAAGTCACAGTCTGTTCGGCCAACCTGAGCCTCCTCCTCCTCCTCCTCCTCCTCCATGTCATGAATTCTGACCCTCGTTACTGTCAGTCTATCAACGCAAGATCAACAAACTGCCGCGACAGATCTCAAGTCGATGAGTTGAAGACCACTGAAGATTGCTTCAACACGCCGTGTAACTCGTGCGATGGTGACAATATTATTGTGAGGAGTCCGTGCAGAAATGTCCATGTGTCCGTAAGTGTCCGTGTATCGTCATCCCATGATCCCAAACCCAAAACGTGGAACTTGCGTCGTGAACAGAACTTGCTTCCGAGAGTAACATCAGCACCGCGATAGCTGAGGCGACAGGATCGAACAAGGCTCACCTCACAAACCGCACGCGGAAGCAGACACCTGGGTCGCCGTCGCGTCAATCCTGCCGAGCTCCGCCGCCAGGCCGCCCGTGAGGGTGTTCATCGCCTCCATGGCGATGTTGAAGCCCTCGTCGGCGTGGTCGATCGCGAGCACGTTGATGCTCTTGTCCTTGTACGTCAGCTGCCAGCACGTCCCGCAGGCGGCCGAGTTCCAGCTACCGACGGCAACCGCGCCTCCGATGTTCGGGAATTGCGGGAGCGAGTCGAAGGTCGAGAAGCCCTTGGTGAGCAGCCCGTTCTCTCCGTCTGAGCAGGCGACGTTCGCGAGGCTCGAGGAACCTTGGTCGTAGGCCTCGTCGTACGAGACCGTGATGCCGAGCACGGGAGCGGCGAAGAACGCGAGCGCGGCGAGGGTGAAGGCCTTGAACTGCATGGTGCAAATGTGTCGTGGGTTCGTGAGGCTCGTTATGAGTCGGAGGGTGGTGTGGGTGCGAGGGCGGGAGACCGTTGGAGTGGAGTGCACTGCTGAGGACTGTGTGGCCTCCACGCGGACTCTTTTATACGACTCTGCCAGTGGCCACTGCTGTGAGTTGCCGGACGCAGCGGCGTCGGGCTTGCGCGTCTTCGCGCTTGTGAACATACAAAATGGTGCCGCTTCGCCCGAACGGCTATGCTGTGGTCACAGGACGCTCTCGCAGACCGCTCAGCCATGCCCAGAAGAGTTTCACGAGTCTCATGACGGCGAACCATCCTTCGAGGAGAGCGGCGCGAGGCTATTCGAAGCATACCCGTCCCGTCCGCATCACGGACATCCCGCCCGTTTCTATAATACGCATCGCACGAATGTACTGCACAACGGCCGAAGTCTCCCGTTCGAGGGTCTTCTGGGCGGACGTTGCTCCATCTGCACATGGGCCCAACTGTAATTACCTGTGTCTTGTACAGTCCTGGAACAATTGCCACGACGTGGCAAGTCGAGGTTGAGCCAAGCGTTCTAAGTGCAAGCTCACGTCAGGGTTTACCAGAGAATCTTCCGGGTCGCCACGATGGCCGTTCATGCGGCATGACGGCATGTTCTCGTTTGTACCGCACGAGTTACTTACTGTTCATAGAGTTGTAAACCTGTTACTTGAGAGACGAGATGCTCGGCGGTCTGAAAGCCTTGCTGCACTCCCTTTTTTCGTCTGCAGCCGCGCCGATCGCGAGCTTGGGTCTATCCGAGTATTCTTACATATCGCGTCTTGCATCCATGCGTGTCGTATCGCTTCGAAGCTTCCCTGTCCAGCTTGAAGGAATCACTCGAAGATGAGAACAACGCAACGCTCTTACGTTACGGAAGGTTCGAGAGCATCAGTGATATCGCAATTACTCTGCTTCGAAAACACTAGCACTCTTCACAGGCCAGACTTCACCGTATGGCGTCAAAGTCGACGCGTGTTTGCGCGTAGTCGCAGAAGAATAGTACTGTATCTTACTCATATTGTATGAGTTCTAGGCTCTTCCACGAGTGAAAGGTGATGATACATATGGACTCAGAGATTACTATTGGTACAGCATAGTAGAACATTATACTGTATATATACACGTAAACGTTGACACAATCTTGCAGATGCGTTGGAAGATCGGTGGTGCCGGTGAGACTCGTTCTGGACATACATACAAGAACAAACTGTCGCTCCGCAAGCATTTCGGGAACAGCTTAAGCCATCACCATTACCGCCTGCTACGCGCGCGATGGCAGCCGTCACCCCGAGTTCATGCACCCTGGAGCTCCTTCAGATGGTTCTCGAGCACGGCCAACGCCTCGGGGAAGCGCAGCGGGAACCGGTGCTCGTACTCCTGCGGACGTCTGCGCCATGTGCTCTCGTCAGCGAAAATGGATCGGTCAGGGCGCCGAACTCCACGCCGCACCGGCCGCGGGACTTACACGACGAGGCCCAGGTCGACGCTCTTCTCCGTGCACACGACTTCCCGCCCGTCCGCGCCGAGCGGAGGCCTGATCTTGAACATCCAGAGGAGGCACGCCATGTTCAGGAAGAGCGAGCTGCGCCCCACGTGCCGGCCGACGCAGATCCTGCCGGAGGGGCCACAGCGCGGCGGTGTTAGTAATAGAAGAGGTGTGTTTGCATGGAGTTGCGTGGTGCCGCTAGTCGATAGGTAAGTGGCTCACCTGCGGCCGAACCCGAAGGTGACGTGTCCTTCTTCCTTCGTGTCGGCGGGAGAGGGCGCGAGCTTGCCGTCGGGCCCGATGTGTCGCTCGGGCCTGAAGCTGTCGGCGTCGGGACCCCACAGCTCCGGGTCGCGGTTGATTGCCCTTTCAGTCGACATGAGACGCCAGGTGGGATATGTCGATGCGTGCGAACACGTACCAGACATTAGGGATGCAGACGCTCCCCTTCGGGATGAAGTAGTCTCCGTAGTAGTCGTCCTGCGCATACCAAGACGAGGTTTTCAGCATGCATGTGCTAGTGCTCGTGTTATGTATGTTGGCGCACCTCGACGGATTTGTGTTGCATGCCTGTGAGACAGGAGCTTGTGCGTGAGTGTACAAGCGCGCTACGCGTCCGTGGTGCGACGGCGACATACCGAGGGGGCCCACGGGATGCCAGCGGAGAGTCTCCTTGACCATGGCGCGAATGTAGACCAGGTTCTCCAGGTCGTCAAACGAGGGAAGGCGGCCACGGCCCACGACGGCGTCGAGTTCCTCCTGCGCCTTCTGCTGCGCCTCCGGATAGAGGACCATCGCGAGCATGAACCATTGCATGGTACCAGAGACCTGTTTCATCATGAGCACGCAGATTCAGGGTAAACAGACACAAGTAGAACGACGCGACTGACCGTCTCGAACGCAGCGGCGCTGTCATCGAATAAGCGTCAGATACAGCGTCTGGGAACGACGAGAACAACATGACGCAGGAGCAAGAGCGACGCACATCGTTGCTAGCATCCACGCCGTCTCCTTGTCGCTGAGGTCGTACTTGGCCTGCCTTTCGACCACATAGGCCGCGACGCTCGGACGCGTATCTTCCTCGCCCTGTCCGCCCGCATGTCACGGTCACGTTAGCGCTCTCGTGTCTATCACATTGACGGGCCCGGCGGTAGGACAACTGACCACACGAGATTTGACCGTTCGGTAGAGATCTTCGAACAGCTTCGTGAACCGTGTTGCGGACGCGAGCGCATCGCGCTTCCAAGGCGCGATTGCGGCGGGGATATGCTGGAGGAAGGGCACAAACTCGACGAGGAAGCCGTCGACGTAGCCCGCGCGCACGACCTTGGTCGTGAGCTCGCACAGCAGCGCCAACGCAGGATCGTTCACGCTCTTGACGGGGGGCGTGTCGTACGTTACGGAGAGGACGGTCGAGCCCGCATTCCTGCATACGAGAACAGCGAGCAGGTGAGAGGCCTGGCGGAGAGGAGTGGTGGGAGGATCGGAGAACGTACCGGGTCATATGCTCCTCCCACTTTGTCGGGGTCGCGACGATGTCGTTGAGGAGGAGCGCGGCTTCGAGAGTCTGGACGGGCTGGAAGTCCTTCACGACGGCGCTGTGCAGGCCCTCGTGCGAAGCGCGGCGCATCCGTCGCCAGCTGAGGACTCTGCGTGAGCATCAGTCGCCTGAGGATGGCGCCCCGAAGGGGACTTACCGCCCGGTGTAACCTTGCAGCACGAAGAACATCCCCTCCGTCAGCCAGTTGCAGGCGACGACGAAGCGCGGGCGGTGCGAGTAGTTAGCCGCTCTCCTGTCGAGCAGGTCTGCTGCAGCCTGCAGGCTGTTCAGGACGATGATATCCTGCCCGGCGAGGTTGAGGTACATGATAGGGCCTGCGAGGTTGCGTATCATGAGTACACTCCTTTCAGCGACGAGGCGAGCAGCGGGGCAGCACTCACCGTACTCTTGCTTCCACTCGGTGAGCTTGAACCATAGGTCGTTGGAGAGCTGAAAGAGATTGCCGACGATCGGGAGGCCTCGCGGTCCGGGGGGCAGCTTCTTGTGGGTTGATGATGAACGACGATGGTGGAAGAGAAGCACGAGAAACGCGACGATCAACGCAAACGCTGCGGGCTGTGTGGTCAGGAAGGCGGCCTTCTTGGCCTCAATCATGGGCACAGAAAAGTTGTGCGGCCGTGTGCTCATGTCGAACTTGTGGTGGTGGTAGTGGTCCGTCTGCTCTCCTACGGCACCGAATATATAGCAATTCACACATGACATAAGCTGAACGACAGATGAACTGCACCATAGAAGGGAACTGCAGACGCACGACGAATGTTGACTAGCCTCATCGCTTGTGCGACGGGAGGCGAGCAAGCAGCTAGGCTGTCTCGTACCAGTGGGCAGTAGAGCCTTAATGTCACGCGCTCCTTTCGGTCTTTCGTCTTTCACGATACTCCATGCGCGCGGCTCTTGTTCATGGTGCGTAGGCTGGCTTTTTCCATCGCGCCACTCAATGCGGAACGGACCGCGATTGTTCTCGGGTTGGAACCGTGCGTGACAGGGGCAATGGGCGGTGATACGATGGTCGACGAAACGGGGATTCGCGGTGCAGGTATCGCTGTGAGGAGTCAGGACGAGGTGCCGAAGTTGTTGGCACCGGACGGCCGAGGTCGGGCAGAGCGAGACGCAGTTGCAGTGCGCATGTGGCGTCTCTTGTTCTGCTTCTGTGCAACGCATGGCGGCAGATCGCGTCCAGTCTGTGCCTGGCGGGGTAGCACTAAGTAAGCACGGTGCTAGATCCGCGGTGGTTATGCCTAGAACGCACTAGTTGTCCGGCGAAAGGTCCGGGCTAAACCCAACTGATTGGGCCAGGGAAGATAGAAGCGATATGAATGTACGTATGCAAATGCAAATCCGAAGCGAACGGCGGAGATTTCCATCTGACGGGACACAAATCAGCACAGGTTCAAGCGCACCGTCAAAAAAAAGCACTTGAACTTTGAAGGGCGAACCACGCCTCAGCGAGCTTGGAACGCTCCCACAGAATCACCCCACTCTCGTGGTCCGAGGTAATCGCGATTGAAATGACATCGCAAGCCCCACCCACTGATCATGATGTACCTTGTTTTGCTGTGTAGATGCAGGATCGCAGAGGATCGCGCGCTGTACCGGTTTGTGCACGAAGAACAAGAAGGTGCTGTTCCAGAAAGGCAAGTTGCTGTCGTTTGATATTGATGAAACATGAACCCGCTTCGACCATTTCTCGGATGCACGATACCGTACTTGAAGTCGTTACAGACGCCCATCCTAGCTCGCATTAGGCTGAACTTAGAACGTCATTTGTTAGCCCAACTGAATTTGAAGCTCACACACACGACACTATCCCTGAATGGATCCACTACACTTGCGGGGAAGGAGGTGTTCCCTGCGCCGCTGACTTGCGTTCAAACATCGCGTCGAGCTTGAGGTAGTGGGTCACTGAGTTAGCTATGAGTCAGCTCGGCACCCGGAGATAATGTACTCCTTTATCTCACCATACACACGGATAGCCCTGGCTAGCCTGAGAAGCGGTATGCATGTCCCACATGCCGGGGCCCGTGAAAGCAGCGCATGACCCCTCAGGATGTGGTCTTGAGATCCGTGAGGCAACCGCAAGGTGCATCTTTGAGTAACGGCGCAGATTGAGTTGCTTCCCTAGATCTTGCAGATATGTGGTACATATGCAGACCCATTAGTCACTCAGGTACAGAGACCACTCGGTGGAAGGTCCGTACCGTGGATCATCCGGGCCGTTGTTCCAACGGTCTATGAACTTTGATATTGTGGTACCACGGCCGACAGTACATAACATCCACAGGAATGGTGAGGTTGTTCGCTCCGGCATTTGTTGGGCTCCGACTGCTGACCCTCGTTTCTGGTGTGAGCCTCAATGACGTTGGGCGGCGCATAGGACTGTGCTGCGCAACGATGAGCCTGTGCTCACTTCGGCATAATAAAATACTCATGTCAGGATACCTACCTACGTGGTAGGCAAGTAGATCCAGAACCAGGGCACACTACTGCCTCATCCTCTAGATGACATTGCTCGGAGCCACAACAAAGCCACGACAGGGCAGGGTGCAGGTCGTGTACCCTGGTGAGAAGGTTGCCACTGGACGTACCAACGACCTCCCGTTCGGCAGCAGGAATCTTCTGAGGCAACACGTCTACAGCTTGGCAGCGCAGATGATAGTATATGCAGAGGAAGTGATGCTACTCGTGAGGAGCTAGTATGAGGTGGTTGAGGGCAAGCTCCTCGGAGGGTGGTTCAAGTCGCGGTTTGGCCCCAAGTCAGGCGTTCCTGGGCTCAGGTCACTGAGTCACGGTGCACCGTGAGAAAGTTTGACCCACTGCAGGGGTTGGGCGCCAAGACCATCGTCTGCCCTCACTGCAACAGGCTCCTCTTCACGATGCGGCAATGCATTACAGAACAGAAATGTGAGTGCAAAAGTTGAGGAATACGTCGACCAGTGCCCTGAAGCTGGTCTGATACCAATTGCATGGCAGTGCGCGATAGATCTAAAGTTCTGAATATACGCCATGCCGTGGCTGGTCCGGACGTCGTAAGTACTGGTAACTGGTGTTGTGTGCTAGCACGTTACACTGCACGTCTCAAGACGAAACGAACAGGTGGTTGGCAAGCGATGGTACGTTTGCCAGATTCTCTCCACCCAGTTACCGATTTAGAGTCAACTACTCGCTCTCCAGCCTGAAAACGGTCGGAGCACTCACACGCTAACCACAATGGCACCACTTCTGCATTCTCAGGTATGCACAATTATGATTCCGTGTTAACGATACAAGTGGAAAACCGGATCCCGAGGCGACTATCAACGAGAATAATTATCGGAAGATGGGAACAGGCGACGATACGAATTGCTACAGTATGGTGAGCGTACCAAAACACGGAAGCAGATGAGCTTATCTAGGTGGCTAGGCTGGTTGAACGGAGCAGAACAACTTGAGGAAAAGAACAAAGCACGCCTACACAGCAGGCGCCACCATACCACAGGCCTGCTCCCAAACCATGCTCGCCCCAGCACCGCTGTTGCGTGGCGTATCTGTCGGCCTGTCCGCGGATGCCCGCGGGAGCAACTCGACCCAACGGCTCTGCTCGATCGCGGGCCCGTTCAGCCCGAAGTACCTCTCGCTCTCGAAGCTCCACGCGTCGTTCGCGCGCACCCAGTTCCCGATGCCGTCCACGTAGCGCGTCACCTGCGCGTCAATCTCGGGCCCCCACGACGGGAGGCCGTCGTAGCTCGCGAGGAACTCGTCCGCAAGCCGCTGGTGCCACTCGGCGATCACGTCCATCGCGCCGTGCACCCCGACCTGGAACTGGTGCATGATGATCGTCACGACGTTGTGCGCGTCGTCGCCCTTTGACTGTTCGACGTTGTACGAGACGATGTCCTGCGGGCGGGCGGGTGTCAGTCACTGCGTGGGACGGCCGGTGTCAGGCAGACTACACTATCTGGACACTCACGTTCCCCAGGATGATCATGTCAATGGCCCGTGTCGTCAAGTCGACGATGGCCTGGTGCTCGAGCACCTCGTCGGGAAGGTTCATGTCGAGCTCCAGAAGGGCGAACGACGGCTTGGCGCCGATGTTCTCCCGCCGGTTCTCGAGGTAGCTCTCGACGTCACGCAGGTGCTTCACGTCCCTGTCCGCGGCTTGCTGGACCACGGACTGGCAGTAGTCGTCGAAAGTCTTGATGAACCTCCGCTGAGCGGGCTCGCTTGCTATCCGAACAGTGCGCTCCCAGAATCTGGAGACGGGGTCAGGTTCGTGGGCAGAGTGAGGGGCCATGCAGGGTGCGTACTGTCTTGTGATCTCGCCGACCAAGGACTCGCCAGCGGGGCGAGGCTTGTGGGGGTTGCGCAACGCGTCCATGATGATATCCGCGAATTTCTGGGTCGTCGCCTCGTCCGCGACGTCGGAGTACTCGTCGAAGACGAAGAAGACGTTCATCAAATCGCAACCCGCCCGAAGTTGATCTGTCCGAGATACGATCAGTTCCGGACTGGAGCTTATCTGTAGTGAATCAATGACGCGTACCCTTGTCGGCCAGTGGGTACGCCAGAGACGCAAGGAGGTCTAGAGGCGGGTCAGAGTGAGTCAAGCGTCGTCTTCCGTCAACTGCAAGGATGAGCACTTACTGAAGTCACATTTGTTGAAGGCCTTCTGTGCCTTTTGGCTGAACGCGCCGAACGACTCCAACCAGCTCGCCGACGCCTGCTTGACCTCAGCGTAGTGCGGGTTCAGGCGGCGGGGCCATGGCCAGCAGGCAAGCGTGTCGGGAAGGTAGAAACCATGGGAAGTCGAGATAAAAGGCATGTCGAGGTCGTAGTGCTTAAGAGTGAGCTTGGTGGGATGAGTCGAGTCTAGCAAGCAGGTATGTTGCTGTTGCTACTCCAAGCACCCTCCGCAGCTGAATATATACCAGAATGCTCGCAGCCAACGCCCGTCGTACGACCTGTGCGCGCGTACTGGCTGTGGCTCCCGCACCATCGACCACTGGAATGAACCGAGCGTGCAATGTGGCTATAGCCAGAGCGCAGGACAATACGCACGAGCGCGGACCCTTAACCGGATCACCTTTGCGGGATAGCGGGCGGGGCCCAGGAGGCCCGGTTTGCCTTCTAGCTGCAAGCGTGCAATCACTGCGATAGGATGGCGCTGACAGCCTTCCACCTGTCCTTGTCGTTGTCCCAGGAGGGTCAGAACTGTGATCGTGCGTCACCGCCTGTTACCACTTTCTGACTACTCTTCCCGGCAGGCAGTTCCACCGGCTGCATCTCGATATATTCCGATGACTGAG
This sequence comes from Daedaleopsis nitida, assembly GCA_022606115.1. Taxonomy (NCBI): domain Eukaryota; kingdom Fungi; phylum Basidiomycota; class Agaricomycetes; order Polyporales; family Polyporaceae; genus Daedaleopsis; species Daedaleopsis nitida. Next base: position 203,258 of record JABYQM010000015.1, read on the forward strand.
GGGCTTCAACCAACAAGCCGGCGCCGTTGAGACGGGGAAAATAACATAGCGTGGATCTTGAACGAGATCGGAGCGGAGGACTAGCCATCTCGGCCCCCACGGGAGACGCAACAAGGGGGCTGTTGGCGCAGCTCGAGTACAATCCGGTACTCTGGCATCTCGGGAATGCCGTTTCGCGAGGTGATTCGTGCATGCAGCAGCGTCCATCGTCCCTGATTGGCCGTCCCTCCATGCAGATGGATGCAGGCAAGCCGCGGCGCGCCACAACGCCCCGCGTCAACCATCATGCGGACGCCGCCCCCCACTTACCCTACAGAACGCACCCGGAGCGCTGGAATTGATGACAGCGGGCAGCGATGCCCACGCGCGCCCGGACGTTGCCCTAGGACTTTTGTCAGGACACCGATGCTGGCTCGAGGACGGACGCGGACAACGCACCGGGGCCTGAAACCTGATCCTGTGGCAAGGGGAGGTCTCGTCGCACGCCCGACTCGGACGAGCATGCGTAGGGAGCCAGGGCACTGGACCGCTGGACGTGACCGAGCATCACGCTGGGCACCGGGCAGCCTCAGGGCTAAGACTGGGACGAGGCACGGACCGGCGCATGACGAATTTGACGTGTGATTCGGGGGCCACTGGCAGTCCCACAGGCCCGATAAACTCGAGCAAAGCCCTAGCTGCGAAGAATGGAGGGGGAGCGCGCGGGTTGGCAAGTGAGGCGAGCGACCGTTCTTTCGACGCCAGGCCGACTGGGCATCCTGCACGACGTCAGCGCACTCGACCGCATCGGTGCCTAACGTGGGCTGTCAGCCAGCCGCGATGCGAACTTCGTGCGGTCGTGCGGCCGTCCGCTCAGGACGGACAAGTCATTTCGAGCTTGACGCGGGTGGCGGTGACGTCGTTTGATAGTTCAATGGGCTCGTCTCTAGTAGCCGACGTCCAGTAAATGCGAAGAACATTATGTGTCTGTGGCCCAATCCACTTCTTCCCTCCTCCGAAGAAACCCGGGCAATAGATGGCGAGAAAAGGCAGAGTAAAATGAGGTAAAAATGTCATGGCAGTAGCGTATGCGGCGGATTCCATCCTCACGTTCGGCGTTGTTCTGCATGCACGCCGCGGAGCTTGTATCCGATTCCAGATTGCCGCCTTGGGGGAATGCTCCCGAGAATAGAGGCTAGGCCTCTGGCAGAGCCCGACACAGGCCAACTATCAAAATCACCGGAGTAACCCAGCGAGCTCGATAGACGGCGACAACGTCGACTGGCGCGCGGAGCGCAAGAGCTCTCAAGCTAACGTTTGAACTGGCTCCGAAATGGACTAGCAGAATGTGAACGACTCGGAGGCGAACAACTTCCTGGCGAGGCAGAGATGGGAAGAATGCCTCGGCCTCGAGTCGTCGCTTGCCAAAGACCCTCATACAGACACCGGAGCGAGCAACATCATAGCTAGGTTGCGGGTCAACAGAGTCTAAAGCGTCCGGACGAGTAAATGGCAGTTGGGATGTCCGAATACTTCACCTTCTCTGTTAGTTTCCCTGCGTCAGGCTCGGGGATATGACCGCATCGCAGTTCTGTCAGCGACGCTTCACAACCGCTGCAACGTCTGGAAGCCGGTAATTAGTAGTGGCGACGACTTGACTCGCCGGCCAACTGTGGCAAGTGTGCTAGCCCGTGCATCCTAAAGGCCGCTGTCGGAAATAGATGTGCGATCGGCCAACCCTCGAACGTAGACGGGAGACGACGATTGGTACGAGTGGAAAACATGTACTATCATCCGCCACACAACAGATGCTCACTGCTGCACCGGTCACTGGTCAGTCCCTCGAGGGCTCGCCACGGCGCATCGATTCACCATTGGCAGTCCCGGCACAGGCGGCGGTATCTGGCCGCAATCACGGTGACCAGCGGTGACTAGATAACTGGGACGATGTAGAGTCATAACGCAGTTGACCGCAGGTTGATGAGGTTGATAGCTCGCGGGACGGTAACAAGTGACAGCGTAGGCGCATCCAGGCCGCTGCGATCGCGACTCCAGCGACAAAGGCAGCGCAAGTGCAAACATACATAGGAATAGGTGGGTTCGGTCTCACAGCGGTCCCGAGCACAGATCAGAACTCACTATCACACCCTGTCCCTATAAGCTCAGAGGACGTATCAAGTTCGTCAACGCGGATAGAGCTCACAACTTGGTATGACAGAGAGATGATGGTATAACATACACACACACACACACACACACACACATAGATCGCGACGTTCGAACATATCGGAGTCCGACAGATATCGTTCTGCTCCCAGCCCGGGCCCAACATCCGCACACTACCGCCGCTCGCGCACCTTCAGCCACACGACGAAGATCACGCCGAGCCCAAAGCCCGCGATGTACGCGAACAGCACGAGCACGTCCCGGTAGTAGTTGTTCTCTCCGAACCCAAATAGCTGCAAGTTCCCACGTAAGCGTCCTGCCCGAGTCGTGCGCGAGCGCAAGGGAAAGGAAATGTGAGCGTACCGTCTGCATGATGAGCGCCGCCGACGTGCTCACAGGCACGCCCTCGAGTGTGTCGACGATCATGAGCCCCGAGCCGACCTCGTTGACGGAGAGCGCCTCGAGCGTGTACTTCAGAGGGCAGATCCACTGCAGCCAGCGGAGGACCGGCGGGATTGCGTTCAGGTGCACGAAGAATCCGGCGTACGTCATCTGGTACAGCGCGGTGAGCGCCGAGATCAGGATCGCGATGCCCCCGTTGCGGAAGAGGCAGGCGAGGAGGAAGTTCTGTGCGGATGGCGACCGTCGCCGACGTTAGCGGGGTGTCAGCGGAGGCCGGGATGGTGCGTGGCGCGGGACGTACGAAGAGGGTCATCGCGAGACTGTACAAGACAAGAATCAGGAGGAACTTGAAGAAGTGCGCGGCGTCGTGCGCGAGCCCTGCCATCCAATACGTGCTGCGTGACAGTGAGCGAGAGGGCCGTTACCGGAGCGCATGGTCACGTACATGGTGGACACGATGATCGTGGGGATGATCCGTAACGGCACAACGTCGAATATCACTCGCGACAGCAACCAGGTCGAGGGACTGTTGCACAGCTTCTCAGGGTCGGGTTCGAGGAGTAAAGAGCAAGCGGACGGTACCTGTAATATCCAGCCGAACGTTCTCGGAGGAACAGAGGGCGGAGCTCTATGATGTTGTGCAGCGCGCTGAGAGAGGAGAACGCGATGAGAGCGCCCTACACCCACAGGGCAAGTCAGCGACTGCTCGTGTCGACACGTCACGGCCCGACTGACCAGGAAGAACAGACAGCCGACTCTGGACTGGAATCCGGCAATAGTGATGTCGGTCTTGAAGTACAAGCCACCTAGACAAGCTCTCAGCAAGACACTCGCAACACGACGCGAGCCGAGCAACATACCACAGAAAACGCCCAGAACAGCCGCAATAGCGATGTGCGCGAGGAACAGTGTCTTGTCCCTGCGGAGGATCTTCCATTCCCTACCTGCCAGCACTTCCAGCTGGGTCAGGAACGTCGTCGCATAACTCGCCCGCGGGAACCACGACCGCCGCTTCGGCTCCTCGACGCTCTCCTTGCCCGCTTGTACACTCGCCGGGCCGCCCATGCCCTTCTCTATCTCGTCCGAAGACCCCGAGCCTGAGCCGGTCTGACGGTCACTCAGGTTACCCTGCGACATCGGGAACAGCCCGACCGGAGGGTCGCTCGCGATGTCGAGGAGATAGTCGGCGACGTTGTACCCCTCCTTGTACGCGACCCCGCTCGCGGTGAAGTGCTCGGCGGGAGCGAACCCGCCCGGGCCCGTGTATAATGCGCGCCCGTGCGCGAGCAGCAGGATCTGGTCGAACGAGTGGTACAGCTGGGAGCTGTAGAGCACAAGCGGCAAGACACAAGCGATGATTATCAGCGGCAGGCAGGCACACCATACCATGCAAGAACTCACCTGGGTTGATGGATGGACGCGATGACCGCGGTGGGGTTCTCAGGGTCGTGCGCGAGCGCGTGCAGAACCTTGGCCACCTTCGACGCGGAAACGGAGTCCAGGCCGGAGGTGGGTTCGTCGAGGAGAAGGACGTCCGGACGTGAGACGAGCTCCAGGCCGATGCTCACTCGCCGCATCTCGCCACCGCTGATGCCACGCTTCTCACCATCTCCGATCCGGACGTCGCGCAGGTGCGGAATACCGAGGCGGTCCATGATATCGTCCACACGAGCCCGCTTTTCCGAGTCCGGCACGCCCTCGGGAAGACGCAGACGCGCAGCGAACAGGAGCGCCTCGAAGACGGTGAGCATGGGAGGGAGGATATCTTGCTGAGGGACGAATCCAATGCGCGGATGCCTATCGCCAGCTCCGGGGAAAGCGACGTTACCGTCAAGTTGGCCCGACTTGTGCTTCTGCGCCAGGATCTCGATGAGCGTGGTCTTGCCTGCGCCGCTGGGACCGAGAATGGCCATCATCTCTCCAGGAACGACACGTCCGGTAACACCGTCGAGCACAACCTTGCGATGCTCCGAGTTATCCGCGCGACGACGACGGAGTGAGAAGCCGGTAGTAGGACGCATGACGAAGTAGCTGATGTCCGTCCACGCTATGGCCACACCACCAGAACGTTTCAGACTGCCGGCACCTTCCTTGCGGGCACGCCTCTGCGCAACGAAGCCCAGACCCAAGAACAAGAGCGCGAGACAGACCAGACCACCGACGACGGCCAGACCAGCGATAACTCCACCGCTCAGAGACGTCCCTCCGGTGGAGGTGGAACTGATCGTGCCATTGGAAGATGCGGAGACCGTATCGATGACGTTCTGCGCGACGCATTCGCCGAACGTGCAGCCGTTGAGCGCGAGACCGGAGGAGCCGAAGACTTGCTGGAGGATGGATTGTTTGAACGCGCATGACACCGTGTTGTCGGAGGAAGGTGCGTCGCAAGAGATCCCAAGATCTCCGTCAAGGGTATTGATGACACCGGTAAGGTCGGACGCCTTGACAAGTCCGCAGAAGCTCGTGCCAGATCGACATGTGCATTTAAAGTCGTGACAGTTCCAGTTGGCACTCCCGTCACCGGATCCAAGGTCTTGAGAACACGAATCAGCAGCGCAATAGAACTGTTCTACGCCGTCGTAAAAGAGCTGTGCGTATACCGATCCGCTGACTCCAAAAGCGGTTGTGTTAGGAAGAGGAGTGAAGGGGGCATTGAGGTTACGCAAGATTGTGATCGTGGTTGAACCGGGGTAGAGAGCTTCCAGAGTAGGGTTCTGTATGATGGGTTAGCGATGAAGCTCACTTTTGGCCCGCGAGAACTATGCGTGATGCGACAGATTGTACGGTCGGTTATTGACAGATATCTACTGCATTTGGATGGGGTTATTTTCCCTCCTCTGCCCTTCTATGGCTATCGCGATGCATTTCAGGCATCCAGGTGCATCGTCGGTGCAACTTCTCACAAAGGACTGAGGGGATGTCACAGAGGTCACTCTACGGTAGGGCACCGCCGCGAGCCGATGAAAGCGTTGTAGAATCTCAGTCTCGTAGCCGGTTAGGGCGCGTCCCACAGTGTAACGAGACCGAGACGTGCCCCAATCAATCGGTGAATCTGGTGCGGAGGGGTGCCGTGACAGACCACACCGGGGTGCGAGCCCACCCAATGGCTCGTGGGAGTAGAACAACGCGCACGAGCATGATTGCTCGTACATGCCGACCCTCTCGAGCTCATTCACGAATGCGGATCTGAGAAGCAGCATGCGTGCCTCAAGCGGCGCATGCATTCGCATTCTCAAGTCACATATCGCAGCGTCACGGTGTGTGCTGGCTGTAACCCACTACGAGGTGGGCTACAGCAGCAACACACCGCCCGCCAGATGTGTCGGGCCAAACGGAGTGGGTGAGACGGTGAGTATGTCGGCGTAGCTCACTGCCATGGCGGAGCAAACGGCGAGATATGTTCGAGCGGGGTCACGGCGATAACGGAGAACCAGTGGTGACCGGTGACCACGGGCGTTTTCGACGGCGCACAAGCTACCACAAGGACGGCGCTCACCTGCACTAAGCAGCTCATCTCTCCGGCGGCATACACCCTCGGTACGGTGCTGCAGGTGATGGTGTTGTTTTGGTTGAGGCTTGCCCCGTCCAACGACCCGACGTTTCCGGTCACGCCTGAGTAGCCCGCCTGGCACGCCTGGGCGGTCTGGCAGACGTTGCAGCCTGTTCCGGTCCACCCATCTTCACAGGAGCAGGAGGTCAAGTTTGCGAAGGGCGAGCCGCTGGCGAGGGGGCGCGCGGAACCCTGGAAGATGTTGCCTCCGCACGAGGGCTGCGAACATGTCGAACCACCGTAGCCAGGTGGACAGGCGCAGGTGGTGCCGTTCGGGAAGCCGTAGTTCTCGCAGGACATGCTGTCCTCGTCGCCGCCGATGGCGAGGAGAGAGGGAGAATGGCGGAGAGGTTGAGCGTCGAAGAGGAGGTGGGGAAGGAAGGGACCCGTGCATTTCTATGAATTCGCGTGTGGACAGATTCTGAGCTTCCGCTGTGTGGGGTGCGTCCGGAGAGCGGCCCGCGTCATAATTACCATATAAAGAACGGGCGCCCCGCCAAATTCCACATCCGCTCAACCCGCCGCGGCCGTCAACCATGTATCTCAAACATCAACGCCTACGCTTGTCTACGTACGGTTAAGTCTCCTCTATAATTTCTCTTCAAGGGAGCACTTTGCTCATCAGAGAACGCAGGTTTCATCAACAGCTGGAGCGCATCAGAGCGCACCTCGAGTCCTCGACATGGAACACAACCACACGAGCGCAGCCGAGGCTGTCCAATAAGCTACTTATCTCTCGCAGCCAGTTGAAGTTCCTGGTTCGGACACGTTTTTTTCCGTCAACTTCCGCGTGCTCCGCCATGTCCTCCGAGAGATCTTCTGAAGCACAATTTCGCACACCCATGTGAGTCCGTCACTCGCCACCATGCCCACTAAACGGAGATACTGACCCAATGCTGACAGAACAACCCAGGAACCTGTCGTCGAGGTTCTCGCTCGTGAATTCTTGTTTACCAGTAGGTTTCTACACACGACCATGTCTTCCAAGTGCCGCTGATACATACCATCCGACTCGTCACGACCGTAGTCTCCACAATATTTGCAAAGTCCACATGTATCCTAGCCCCGATCTAACCGCTCTGCTTGAGATTGGAGGGCACTAAGTACTATTAGATGACAGGCAGTCGCCGGGACTCACCGCGCCCGCGGGGAACCACAATGCTTGGATCCGCGAGTCGCACGAGCGGTCTCACGGCATGAGCATATTTCTGGCTGTTTCTGGCGACGTCGAAGGCTCGAAGCAATGTCGAAGCTCCCTGTGGGATCGCGGGAGGTCGGCTACCGACACTGCAAACCGTGCTGACAATCAAAATGGCCGAAGCACGCGTCAGTACGTAGTGTCATCGCTGCATATTGTCGAGCTGCTCATTCACCCGAGTGCGGTTTAGGAAGAGAGCTACAATTCGGGCCTCCGATAGCTCCACTTCAAGTGTCTCATCAAATTCTCTGTGTTAGAAAGTCGAATCTTCGGAGCTCCATAGTCATTTCGACGAGCGTTCAAGGATTATATGCATTTCGAGGTGCGCATGCGTCCAATCTACCGCAGGCGATATCGTGGAGTATGAGTACGAGCCTCTGACTGAAGCATTTGCAGCTTCTACGGCAGATAACGGATGTTCCTCGCAGGTTCCCACTACATACAATGTCGTCAGTTCCTGAACGCTGACCGCTGGTCTACACCCTTCGTCGATGATCCTTCTCAGTGGTCACCACCGCTTCTCGGGTTACAGAAACACTACTGGTAGAGTATCAAGGCGATGTGCGCCCTCAACAACCCGGCAGTGGGCGCACGAGACGAGTCATCAACCCTGTGGCTACTGAGTACTCACGAGCGCACGGAGAACCGCGCATGAGCCCGCAACATCGGTTAATCCGGAGCACAGCAACGGTCCGTTCACAACTCCGCGCGTGCGCTCAAGTCCTCCGAGAGGGCGTGCCAGCTCAACCTCAGCAGCGGCCGCACGATGGGCGACACTGGACCAGAAGCTACTGGTGAATGGTCGTTCTGCCAGTGCGAAACCGCTCGAAGAGAGACGCACGGCCCGCAGCTGAGATGACGAGCTGTCGATGTGTTCAAAACAGCCGTGAATGCTCAGGCTGAACCATCCAGAAGCATACAAATGTCATGTTGGGCGCCGCTCCCGAGAAGATCGGTAGTACATAGTCGCTCCTGCCGCCTGAGGTAACTAGCATGGTACTGGATCGATAGACGGTCATGTCACCATTCGTGCTGGTACACTTAGAGTTCTGTACAGCCTAGGTGCACAACGCTCGGCGACTATCACGGCGGAGCATAGTATGCCCCGACATGCCCGAAGGACCGAAGATGCTCCACGCATACTCGCCTCGGAGGGTCGGTTAAACAAGTACTGGGGGGAGCAGCGGCCCCTGAAGGCATCGACTGGACAGGTACACCGTGGCCCTGCGTCCTGTCCCTTACAAGCGACGCCACAGGCATGACTGAAGCACGACAAGATGATAGCACAGCGCTCGACCGGGCTGAGACCCAGACCCGACTAGTGCTGGCGGCATCCGCCCGACTCCGATCCGTCGCCAGCTTGAAGCATTTGCACTATAGGCACCATAAGGAAAATAATCAGTTCGAACTTATTATACTGACAGTTTCAAGCTCAGGTTCGGCTAACGGTCAGATTCCGAATTCAGAACCGTGTGCCGTTGCGAGCGGCACTTGCATCCGCATCTTGAAGGCGACAGAGGTGACGTCCCGTAGGTTATATCAGAACACTTGTTATACGGACAATTCCCGATCTCGACTTGTTGTACATGATCGCAATCCGGACTACTGAATGAACTTCCACAGGCGACGCAGACTTGAGCTGTCTCCTCGACCCATCTCCTGGCACAATGCATCGAGCTCGTCTACCCGCGGCCTCTTATTCACCCCCGTCGTCTAGTACTAGGACTCGGGAGGCGCGCCCACCAAGCAGGCACTTAGTGGGTGATGTTGTTGAAGTCGTGGAACGTGACCGTCGTGTCGACGCGGGTGTACACGCCGCCGCGGTTCGTGTCGCCCGCGTTCTTGAACGCGACGAGCTCCCAGCCGTTGCGGCCCCACGAGTCGCGCTGGCCGGGGGAGAGCGTGAACCAGCTGTCGTCGCCGCCGCTGTTCGAGTACTTGGACACGAAGCAGGAGACGGTCTGGTTGGACGCGTTCACGACGATGATGCTGCCCATCTGACAGGCGGGAGTGGCAGCTAGTTAGCCATGCCGGTCAAAAGGCATGCAATGAGGACGTGCGGACGTACGGTGTTTAGCTTGAGAAGGGGTTGTTGGTGGTCTTTGTGACTGGTTGATGCGATGAGCGAGAGGACTGGAAGACGAGGTGAGTTGGGTTGATGGACAGACTCGAGGAGAGGTGCTCACTCAGTTGCTGAATGCAATTGCTTGGGGACTCTACGGCCACTCGCAGCTCACCTTTATACGATGCTCAGTACTGAGACGCCGACTAGGACCAGCATCCTGTGACGACAAGTTCGAAGGCCCAGACGTGGACCGAGCAGTTCCTCCACCCATGCTCCGGTGGCGTCGCGCTGCGCGATTGCAGATGACCTTCAGCGCAAGCGAAACCACACCCAAACAATACTCCCCGCGTGTCCTGTGGATGAATATGGCGTCAAAACTGGGTGAAAGAGTACAAGGAATGTATCGCATAGGTGCCACTTGCCTGAGTACCGCTCCGGGTCCGATGTCAATGAGCCAGGTCTAGCGCGGTGAGGGTACTGACCGGAATTGCACGTTCTATGCTTGGCGTCCGTTACACCCCGATGGCTAACGCTGCTCTAGGTACAGTGTCCCAGAGACGTGCGACTCAGCCGCGGCCAATTGACCAATAGCGTCCCAGCTTTGGATCGTTGGTGAGTAAGTGCGTATAGTTGAATGTGCACATACCCGCTAATAGTGCCATGCCAAGATGGAGGGTTCATAGCGCCGGAATGATCGACAAAATAGGCATCAAACCAGGTCGCATTGACGCTCCGTCGGACAAACGGAGGTCCTCCAACGAGGTCCACAACCCAGTCCAAGGGGTCTTCATAGCTTCAGCCCTTCACCGATGTCGACTGGGATGGCTGCAATCGCGCCGAAGCTGATGGATGTGGCAATCCTTAGCGTAATGGAAGCCGGCGATTTCTCCTGAGCAGCAACTCGGAGCGCCATCACTGACGCAACTCGCAGCAGGACGGACGTGACTCCATTGCAGCAGAAGGGCAGTCCTCCGAAGCGGACCTGCACACGGTCTCATGATGGAGCGCGTCATCCAGGGAGGTGACTGACGCCCGGCGATCCACGGTATACGTATAGCTCAGGCTGACGTCGATGTCGATGTAGGGCAGGCTTTGGACGAGAACCTAGTATGTACAGAGCTTGATTCATGCTGCGGAAGGGTTGTGAAGGCCCGTACCGTGTGGTGTATTCTTTGATTGCGCCATATGCAGCTGAGTTGAGCACACTTATGCGAGACTCAAGTTCCTTGTGCAACGTTCGACAGCCCTGCCAACTTGAAACGGTGACCTACGCTCCCATGACCAAGTAGAAGCTGGGCAGCGCGCCTGTAGGGGATCAGGTGAATCTTTGTACTATGCATAGAGCGTCGCTTGGAGGACTCACGAGCACTAAAGTTCCGAGTTCGCCGCCGCCTACTGACGGTATAGAAGAGTCGATACTCCGGCCCTGATTGCTGTCGAATTGCATATTCAATAAGTTGGCAGTTGCAGGATGTTCCCCTGTGACAAGTAGGGGCACTTACCAACGATTTCCTTCAGCTCTCTGATATCGCAGCCGGCGCCCAGCCGTTGATACATCTTACGATGCATCTTACAGGTTGAACGAGGGAACTTGGGCTGTGCGGACGAGCCTCAAGGGAGGTCATGTAGTCTCGTACCAGAATCCTCCGGCGCCGCGTCAGCGCCCGTAGGAGGGATTTGCGACGAACCTAGGAGCTCATGCATGTCAACAGGTACAGTCTGCTTGATCCTCTCCTCGCGTTGTCCACAGCTGTCCACAGGCTCATCGAGAGAACTGTTTCGAATTGGACAACTGGTGTGTTGCAATCGTCTCGAACCCGTAATGAGAGTGACCTTCGTCTAGATATCCACATGCTGTCACGGGTTTAGTCACATTCGTACCGTTCGGAGAGTGTTTGTATACTCACGAGCAACTTAGTTCGCCGGCCCCTCAGTGGAACTTGAGTGTTGCGCGAAAACGGCGTAAAACCTCTCCAGTGTTCGTATAAGCGTGATCTGTGTCTGCTGACGACCCTCGAGAGTACAGTAGGGCGTGAGATATGCTGAGCTGGGGCTTATAGCACTGGTATATGTTCGAAGATGCAAAAGCTGCTCGGTCACGCCAGGCGGCTAATCGGCATTGCCCTTCCGCTTGCATATGTTTGTCCCACATCAGCGCTTCTGCCGCCAGTGCGCGTCCAACAAGCCAACGTATTTTCCTCCAACTCTCGTCCCTTCGGTCTCCTAACAAGACTTAAAGCAAAATCGTACCATTGTGAGACAAACATGACTGGGTCAATGCGCGGGGGTTAATCATGCTGGTCAAGCACTCAGGTTTCCGACTCGTTACGATCTACTAGTACAATCACCTTCTTGCAATTGCACATCCAGGCATCTGAAAACTCGCAACAAGTCATGAATCACATATTACAACAACATTCTGAGATCTCTGCATTACAGGCTCCGGATCTGCTCCTCTACGGTCTTCCACTTCCACAGTGATTGGCTCGGGTTCACCAGCTCGTTCGAGTTATCAGTAAAGTCAACCTTCCCCTCTCCAAGGATGACACTGTGAATGGCACACCCGTAAGAGATTGTCACCTATTGTCGTTATAGACTGGACGGAAGGACTGACCGCAGATACCCCAGGAAATTCTCTCCAGGCTTTTCGCTCAGTGCCTTCTTGTGCGCGGCGAGGTCCTCGCTCACGATCTTGCCCTTCTCGACCCCTTTGACGCGTGCGACGACGTCCCGGATCTCCTCGATCGTCGTCGTGCTTCCGGCGATGCGCAGCTCATCTGGGACTTTCGCCGACGTTGCGGGATCGAGCGCCAAGATGGACAGACGAGCGATGGCCTTCGCGATGTCCACCCGCGAGGTGGACGACAGTTTCGTGCTCGGGGACCCGTACGTCGTGAACGTGTTGTTTGCAATATCGAAGCCCACTGTGCAGGTGCAGAGGTCAGTATGGACAGCGCGAGCTACGCTGACCAGGACTCACAGATCGGCTGTGCCATAGAACGTGTGTCAGTCTGCGGACTGCAACGGCCCATGGAGAGGCACTCACCCCAGCAAACACAATTTCCAAGAAGGGCCCAGTGTAAAGGGCGATGATCTTCTTTCCCTTTGCTTGCCCGCGGGCCCGAGCTGCCAGGTCCTGTTTACCGCTCCACTCTGGGTGCTCGTATCCAGGAAAGTCGTTCAGGCGGTGATCCCTGCGTCCGGACTCCAGTGAGCCTCTGCCTCTGCGTTCGCGTAGCTCTCAGTACTCACACTCCGTATTCACTGAGGAAATACACCTTCGTGCTGCTCCTAACGACGGCGTCCACGACGGCGTGCTTGATCTCTTTTGGGGCGTTCCCTGGCAGAGCGTTCACAATGACGTCGACGCCCGCGAACGCCTCGTCGAGCGCCTCGCCGATGTTGCCATCCCCGAGCTTGTGCAGCTCTGCGCCCTTCCCCTTCAAGCTCTGCGCCTTTGCGCCGGACGGGTCCCGAGTGAGGACCCGGACGGTGGGGAAGGAGGAGCGGAAAGTGGTAAGGAATGCATCACTAATCTCTTGGCCTGTATAGGATACTCTTGTGAGCCGCGATAGTCTATCAGTACGCAGACGAGACCAGATACTCACCGAGGCCGCCAGTCCCGCCGACGATAGTAACAGAAGGCATTGTTTCGATTTCGAGGAGTTGGTATATGTCGATTGAGGGAGGTGACAGTAGGTGCGAGTTAAGTTCGTTGACGCAAACCAACGGCGGATACTTATGCACTCTGGAATGCGTGTCATGAATGGTGTCGCAGTCAACCTCCGGTGACCTCGCGCGCTTAGGGATGACAGACCACACGCCATCGAAACTCTCCTACAGTGAGTAACCTCTGGCTCATTCCATTGCCGCCACGTCCTCGCTATGGTTCGAGTCCGGGCGCCCGCCGTGAGTTGTTCAACGTTCGTACCTGGCTACTCACTGACTCATCCGTAGTTCCCCAGGAGTTCATCTGTAGATGATTACCGAAGCGTTGCCTTCAAATTCGGCTTGCATGGCGCATAGAGGTCAGCTTCAATTTAGGAACTCAGCGCTCAGCTTGAGGTGGGCGTCCTGCTGGTCATCATGGCTTCGTCAGGTTAGCTGAGTGCTGACACAACATCTGTCAGCTGGTGATGTTCTCTATAATGTACGTGTCTCTATCGCCGCACAACCCTCACGTTCGTTGTTAACAGTACACGTACTGGGCGTTATGCGTCCGAATATCAGTTGCCACTCTCGCTCGTAAGCCAGTACTGCTCCATTGCTATCTAGTAGCACGTCACTCGAAGAATCCATGAGGATAATATCATGTGACGCTTCTCCCTTACTGCACTTAGTGGTGGCAATCCCGCTGCTGACTCCTGAGCATCGTCAGCGCTGAAATACAGGTCTCCAAGCTCTATGCGCAGCGGCGAGCATCATCAACCAAGGGCTTCCCTGGCGCTGGCTCTGACAGAAGTCGAATGTGACTTGCTAGCGAGGAAGTTCATCGAGGAAAACTTGAACACGCAGCCATCTTAATACGAATCTTATGAGACGTTGTGGTGGGGATTAAGTGTACGTATACGCAATTGAAGGCAATTTAGGCGCTCTCTTTTGAATGCCTTGTGAATGCCTGTCATTGTCACAGAGATCGTAACAGTGGGCGCTTGAGGAGCGACTGTCTTTCACTCGTACTTACAGCGGACAGGTTCTCCCTCGTCGGACTCCGCCCTGGGTATCTCGACCAGTACATCCGCCGCCATCCCGACAGCTGGCGCAACACAGCACCCACGCGGGAGGAGCGCGCGCGGTGGTGCTCGACCGACGCCGAGTACATCGGGATCCTCGTCGTCGAGTACCTCTTCTCGAACGTCGGCCAGAGCATGCTCGCGTTCGTCCTAATGTTCCACAGCTCGGAGCGCGGGCCAGGCTCGCGGCTCGATCCTGGGGCCACTCGGGGCGCGGCGCGGCAGCTCTTCTTCAACGATGTGGTCAACTTCTGTATGCATGGCAGCGTGAACCGCAAGTTCCTTCTGCGCGGTCTGGAGGGCACGAGCGGACGCCACGCGCTTCAGGGACGGTACGTGCGCGAGGGGAAGAGCTGGAAGTGGCAGCCGTTGTTTGAAGACTGGAGTCTCTATATCTCAGGCGGGCATGGAGGATCACACGCTAGACTAGACTATACATTGTCTAATATTGAATGGTCCGTGAGCGACATACCCATATTGATGGAAGGTTCTTTGCGAGTGTGCGGCCAGTAGCTCATAATGTCAGCGTTCTTGCTCCAGTCTGCCACACTGTCTCTCCTGGAACAGTACCCGCACGAAAGTCATTCTGGTATCGGCTCCCCATGCGCGAATGACACACCTTCTTGCCAACGAGCCAGTCCACATCCCGTCGACCCATGTCTGGATAGACGTGGACGCTGCGGCCAACGGGTCGCTTCTGATTGTTAGCATAGCAGGTGCTATTTGAGCAGACGGTGGACCATAGCTGACTAAACCAATGACCACCGGCAGGAGCTTCGCACTTGAAGCCGGCTTTCACAGCACTGACCATATGCAACCGAGCCTCCACTCCCCCATTGTCCGACCAATGCTGAAGGGCGCAGTGACCCGGGGCTGCTGCTCCAACCCGGACTCCCATGGGAACATTCCCACCGCTCACTCATACGTGTATCTCCCCCCTACCTCCCACTCCTACCGACAGCACTGCCGCTTGCTCTTCCTTCCTCTACAAGGCGGACGAGATGTCACAGACGGAGGCGACTTGGTTGAACGTCAACTGCGCACCTTCATCTTCTCGCGGAGTGCTGTCGCATCCCTGCAGAACAAAATCGAATGCGTGAGTTCCTCGTCAACCCTAGGCCGTAATTCAAGAGCCTGGCCCAGCGTCACCATCGGCGGTACCGGTAGCGCACTGAGGCCAAGACAGACTCGGATTCGGGGAGGCGACCGGAGCAAACACTCACTTCTCTCTTCGCTGCTGCAGGGACGTGGCGCTCTCCTTCTTGCCCTTCGCACCGGCTGACTGCTTCTGCGCCGCCTTCTGGCGGTCTCTCTCCCGCTGGTGACCGCCTGTGTCGTTCAGGAATCGCATATACGCAGGATGGATCTCGTCGTCAATCGAGAGAGGGTATGGCATTGAACGAGCGTAGGCGACGTACGAGTCATGCCGACGATGCTGATCGTTCGCGAGTGGTACTGGTGGTTGTGGTGGTCCAGAGACAAGTGTACGTGGGAGCATCGTCGTAGAACGTCCGCGAGCGTCGACTGTTGAGTTCAATACCCATGGGAATGGGGTCCTTGGTTTGTGAGGGCGATATGTAGACGGTGCGTTCGGCACGATCGTCCCGAACGAAATCGCCAGTCTTATGGTACGGGAGTATAAGCAGTGGGTCAGGAGATGACACCAAGATGCTCCGACTCCCAGCAGACGACCAGGTAGAAGAGTCTAGGAGATATCGTTGGGCGACGTACTGGGCCTCTGTGCGGATGGTTCGGCTATAATCGGCACCGGGCACTGTGAAAGCGAGTCAGTCAATCGACATATATACGGGAACAGTCCGCAGTGAGAACCAGCGAGATTACCACGGCTCAGATCCTCGTCCGCCAACTCTAGCACGTCGACCGCAGAGTTCATCTCCCGTTTAGACCTGCATGGACGGCGCCGCGGTGTCCGTCGGCCTCTTGTGAGTATTCGATGCTCGCAGTACCAGTCCATCGTTGCAAGCTGACAATCCCCGCTGTCCTCTTCGCTCTCGGACCTGACACCGTGTAGTACAGGGCACAATCGCCACCGCGCTCTCGGATTAGCTGCTTGCACACGAGTCTGCTCGTACAACGCGGCGTTTCGGTCGTTTCTAAGTCTGTAAAGATGGCTACACGCCCGTCACGCTGTACAACGAACCCATGTGCCGAGTTGTACTGAACTTACCTTAAAAGATAGGGTATCGTGCACGTCAACGAGCGGAATCGCCGTGCGCGGGGCAGATATGACTCTCCTATTGGGGGTAGTATGCGACATACGCTGACAATGATCAACGATCTGCCAATTCCTGACCTGGGGCTGCTCGTCTGTCGAAAGCAGACTTGACTAGTTTCCGAGAATACAACAGCGCCCCGACGGACGCATCCCAGATGCGAATCGCGCACAAAATGGCGACAAGCACTTGACGTGCCCTGCGCGCACTCGGTCGACAATGGCACAACGTCGTGCACCCGCGCTCCTTCCCGATCAACCAGTCCGTGTATCGCCACACGATCCACGGTACGTCCTGCTTCGTGATATATGAAGTTTGCTGGGTGTACATAGTGAGACCACGATCGCCCGGTACTCTGGTGACGTTACCCACCTCAGCAACTGATTTAAGCATGATACCCGTGCAGTAAATGTCCCAGGAGTAGGGGTCGAAGCGAGTCATGCCAAGCGGAGGCTTACAGCAGGTTTCGGGGAGACCAACCGCTGGCTGGTAACCAGGACCGTACTGAAGACGCAGGGCGGTCCCGAAGTCGATGATGTATATCTTGTCGGCCTCTAGTTCTTTGTGGTCTGCGAGATCTCTCTCTGTCGCCATGAGAACTTGGCCGTCATACATATCCTGAGGGAATCATGTCAGTACATCCTCCTGTAGAAAAATGTTGATGTTCCGCTCACCATGTGTGCGATCTGGAGACGATGTAGGAATTCGATACCCTATGTAGGCGTGATGCATAGGGGAGATGCTAGATGAAATCGCTACGCACTTCGATAACCTGTCGAAAGATATTGAGGAAGGGCCTCGTACTACACGTCCTTCTATCATGGATTGGCAAGCTTTCCAGACATGGCATGATAAGAAATGGCTCTTCCGTGCCTTCGGTGCCTATACGGGGACGGATTATATCGCACGGTAGAGTGTGGTTAGGGGAAGCGTCATGGAGTTTGTGCAGCATCTCATAGATGTCTGGCTCTTGCTGACCATCGGATGGGATGACTTTGACAGCATACTGAGGGATAGACTTCAGGAAGTTCGTCCTCCAGGCGCAAAACTATCGAAGGATTATTGAGCGATCAGAGATGGGGTGTGGAGGTGAATGACTGACTGGTTTGAGAGGTGCTTCCAGTACGATATTGCGATGAGTGAGCTCGGGATGATTTTCGAGCCACTCTGGCGGAGCAAGCATACTTCTGGACATGATGGAAATGCGCGATGAAGCTAAGTCGAAGGACAGGTCAACACGTCAACTTCTCGGTGGCAGTGTTAGGATGCATAACAAGTACAAACTCACGCGACCTTGAGATCACTCGTGATTCAACCACTCCTTCTGAAGTCTGAGAATGATCGACAAGCGGACAATATTCAGTACTACATATGACTGCTGAAGGGGTACCATCACAGGGCGTCCTTCAACTGATGGGATTCGGAAGTTCTTCGACGTTACAGGGCCACTCAGGTTGCCAGCACACTGGGTCCGGCGGGTCCGAGCGGCAGCCTGACTTGAACAGCGAGGCATATGGTCATTTGAGTGACATATGAGTGGTTTTTGGATGCACCTATGTAAACGATTAAGTGCAACAGGTCGACAGGCCGACGCTCCTGAGCTTGCATGGATTTGCGTATGCGAGGGGGAGCCTCATCGACTCGCAAATCTAGCAGCAGGGAGCTTCAACAGGTTTTGTGCGAAGGAAACTCCCTTCGTGCAAGCATCCCAGACGCGGACAGCCCATACAAGGACGCAAAGCACCTGGCGCGCCCGGCGCGCACTCGGTCGACATCGGCACACTCCCGTGCACCCGCGCTCCTCGCCAATGAGCCAATCCGAATACCGCCGCACAGCCCACGGCACAGACCGTTTGGAGAACTGCGCGACTTGCTGGAAGCACGGGTGTCAGAGTCGATAATAAAATGAAGGATGCTACATACGGCAGCCATGGATCGGAACATCATCCCTGTGCAATATATGTCCCACGAGTAGGGATCGAATCGCGTCATGCCGAGCGGGGGGTCGCAGTTACATTCCGGAAGCTCAATGGCAGGCTGCCGACCGGGTGAATTCTGTAGTCGCTGAGCTGTGCCAAAGTCAATGATGTAGACCTTTCCGGCTTCGAGTCTACTGTGGAAGGCGACCTGCTTCTCTGTCGCTATGATCACCTGGCCGTTATACATGTCCTATCAGAGATCTGGTCAGCGTATGAGTTTCGCTGCTGCTCGATGCCAATTACCATGTGAGCGATATGTAGTTGATGCAAGAACTCGATACCCTGTACGGTGGTCGTAAGAAGACTAGATATGGAGGTATCTGCCGTCACAACGCACCTCGACTACTTGTTGAAAGAAGTTCAGCAGAGGTCGTAGACCCCACTTTGAACGTTCACGACCGAACAGAATCTTCTCCAAGCATGGCATAATCAGGAACGGGTCTTCGCCTTCACGACCATTATGGATGACATCGCAGGCTGAAGTGTGGTTGGGAGAGGCGGGATTGAGTTGATGCAGGTGGTCGTAGATATCCGCCTCTTGGTGGCCATCACGTGGGATAATCTTCACGGCATATTGAGGGATCTGCTGTCTAGCGTCCGTTCTACACACACAATACTATAATAAGAGCTCAATCGACTCTGCGGGGATTGAAGCGCATTGATGAATTACTGGTTTGAGCAACACGTCGAGCACAATATTCCGGGCTCGGATCTCTGGATGGGTTTGGAGCCATTCCGGAGCAGCTAGAGAACCTAACTCGTCCTCGAACGTGTTAGATCGCAGTGAAGTCCGCAGGGTTAGTGCTCGCGCGGACACGGTTGTGCTTGTTCAAGTCGTTGATGTTGCGACGCTTGATGACGAGACTCAGACTTGGCTATGCGGCAGTGCCAAACCACGTGAGCGTGCATTAGTGGCCATATATGGACGGCGAGCCGAACCCGACGATAACCAATCACGTCCATTCCTCCACCCTGCCTCCCTCGACAGGATGGTATAATGAAGACTCGAGAGAAGCGGGTGAACGCCAAGGGGTGAACCTGGGGGACAATGCACGGCCTTGGAACGAGACGCGGAAAGACGAGGCGAGGAAAAAGTGAGACGTTCGTGAAGTGGACTTCAAGGCTGTTGTGTGCACCGTGGTGGCCCTGGTGGGCTGCGGTCGGACAGAGCAGGGGAGGATCTGGAATAGGGGAGGATGACAAACTCACTGGTCTTGCCTTGAGCATACGAAGATGTCCGGACCACCGGCCCAAGGCGGTCTCGGCGAGACGGAACGAGCCTTCTTCCTGCGCGAGGCATAAGCCGTATACCGTCACAGCGCCGCTCGTGTCAGAGCGACGGTTTGCGCGCAGTGCGACGAGGCTGGGCAGTCTCACTCGACCGCGGTGCGGGGGGAGCGTCCTTTTCTCTCAGCGAGGAGCTGCTGCAACCTCGTCCACGGGCGCACTAGGGCGTGCGTGATGACCGGTCCCTGCGCCAACGATCGTGCAAAGCGGTCCCTCGCAGGTGTGGACTCGACGTCGTGCACAATTATCCTAGGGCTATGTTGTTCAAGCCTATGGTGCAGAATCGATACAGCTTGGTGTCGGAGGCGCCGCGGTATTCGACGGCCTTCGGTGAGTAATCGATGCTCGCAGCATCAGCCCATCGCCGCAAGCTGACAATTCTCGCCGTCCCCTTAGCTCTCGGACCCGACAGCGTGTACAGGGCACAATCGCCACTGCTCGGATTGGCTGCTTGCACACGGGTCTGCGCGTTCAACGCGACTTTTAAGTCGTCTCTGAGTGTGTATAAGCTGGGACACCCGTCACGCCGTACTTGAACGAGCCCATGTGCCGGATTATACCGAACCTACCTTGGAAAATAGGGTATCGTTCATGTCGACGAGCAGATTTGCCCGGCGCGCGGCAGACAACACTCTCCTATTGAGGGTAAGATATGACATTCGCTGAAAATGATCAACGATCTGCCAGTCCCTGAGCTGGGGCTGCTCGTCTGTCGAAAGCCGACTTGAGCAGTTTCCAAGGATACCACAGCGCCCCGACGGACGCATCCCAGATGCGGATCGCGCACAAGATGGCGACAAGCACTTGACGTGCCCTGCGCGCACTCGGTCGACAATGGCACACCGTCGTGCACCCGCGCTCCTTCCCAATCAACCAGTCCGTGTATCGCCACACGATCCACGGTACGTCCTGCTTCGTGAGATATGACGTTCTCTGGACATACAACGTGAGTTCACGATCGCCCGGTACTCTGGTGACGTTACCCACCTCAGCAATTGATCTGAGCATGATGCCCGTGCAGTAGATGTCCCAAGAGTAGGGGTCGAAACGAGTCATACCAAGCGGAGGCTTACAGCAGGTTTCCGGGAGATCAACAGCTGGCTGGCGGCCAGGGCCGTATTGAAGACGCAGGGAGGTCCCGAAGTCGATGATGTATACCTTGTCGGCCTCAAGTTCTTTGTGATCTGCGAGATCCCTCTCTGTCGTCATGAGAACTTGGCCGTCATACATATCCTGAGCGAGTCATGTCAGTGCGCTCTCATACCGTGGATCGTCGATGCTCTCTGCTTACCATGTGCGTTATATGGAGGCGATGTAGGAATTCGATGCCCTATGCAGACGTGAGATAATTCATGGGAGGAGTGCTAGATCAAAGCACTACGCACTTCGACGACCTGTTGACAGATATTCAGGAAGCGTCTCGTAGTGAGTGTCCTATGTTCCATGATTGGCAGCTTGTCAAGGCATGGCATGATCAGAAACGGCTCTTCGGTGCCTACAGTGCCTCTATGGGGACGGATGATATCGCACGGTAAAGTGTGGTTGGGGGAAGCGGGGTAGAGCTTGTGGAGCATCTCATAGATGTCTACCTCCTGCTGACCATCGGGTGGGATAACTTTGACGGCATATTGAACGGTAGGCAGATGAAAATTCGTCCTCCAGACGCAGAACTATCGAAGGATTGTTGAGCGATTAAAGACTCGGATGAGGGGAAGAGGGGATTCACTGACTGGTTTAAGAGGTGCTTCCAGCACTATATTCCGGCGAGTGATTTCGGGATGAGTTTCGAGCCACTCTGGCGGACCAAGCGTACTTCTGGACATAATGGAAATGCGCGATCAAGCTAAGCATGAAGGAAGGGTCAACACGTCAACTTCTCGGTGGCAGTGTTAGGATGCATAATAAGTACAAACTCACGCGACCTTGAGATCACTCGTGATAAGGTCAACCACTCGTTCTGAAGTCTGAGAATGATCGACAAGCGGACAATTTTCAGTACTACATATGACTGCTGAAGGGGTACAATCACAGGGCGTCTTTTAACTGATGGGACTCGGAAGTTCTTCGAAGTTCTAGGGCAATTCTAGGGCCACTCAGGCTGGCACACTGGATCAGGCGGGTCCGAGCGGCAGCCTAACTTGAACAGCAAGGCATATGGTCATCTGAGTGACATATGAGTGGTATTTGAATGCGCCAACGTGGGACGATGAAGTGCAACAGGTCGACAGGCCGACGCTCCTGAACTTGCCCGGATTTGCGTACTATGCGAGGTGGGGGACCTCATCAACTCGCAAATCTAGCAGCAGGGAGCTTCAACAGGTTTTGTACGAAGGAAACTCCCTTCGTGCAAGCATCCCAGACCCGGACAGCCCATACAAGGATGCAAAGCACCTGGCGCGCCCGGCGCGCACTCGGCCGACATCGGCACACTCCCGTGCACCCGCGCTCCTCGCCAATGAGCCAATCAGAATATCGCCGCACTACCCATGGCACAGGTCGTTTGGAAAACTGCGCGACTTGCTGGAAGACCGGGTGTCAGACAGACTCGATAGTGAAATGAAGAATGCTACATACAGCGGCCATAGATCGGAACATCATCCCTGTGCAATATATGTCCCACGAGTAGGGATCGAATCGTGTCATGCCGAGCGGAGGGTCGCAGTTACATTCCGGAAGCTCAATGGCAGGCTGCCGACCGGGTGGATTCTGTAGACACTGAGCTGTGCCAAAGTCGATGATGTAGACCTTTCCGGCTTCGAGTTGACTGTGGAAGACGACCTGCTTCTCTGTTGCTATCATCACCTGGCCGTTATACATGTCCTATCAGAGATCCGGTCAGCGTAGAGTTTAGCTTTGGCTGCTCAACGTCAATTACTATGTGAGCAATGTGTAGTTGATGCAAGAATTCGATACCCTGTACGGTGGTCGTAAGAAGACTAGATATGGCGGTATTTCCCGTGACAACGCACCTCGACTACTTGTTGAAAGAAGTTCAGCAGAGGTCGTAGACCCCACTTTCGACGTTCAGGACCAAATAAAATCTTCTCCAAGCATGGCATAATGAGAAACGGGTCTTCTCCTTCACGACCATTATGGATGACATCGCAGGGTAAAGTGTGGTTGGGAGAGGCGGGGTTGAGTTGATGCAGGTGGTCGTAGATGTCCGCCTCTTGGCGGCCATCACGCGGGATGATCTTGACGGCATATTGAGAGATCTGTTGTCTGGCGTCCGTTCTCCAGACACAATACTGTAACAAGAGTTCAGTCGACTCAGAGTTTATGGACAATGAAGCGTATTGATAACCGACCGGTTTGAGCAACACGTCGAGCACAATATTCCGGGCTCGAATCTCTGGATGGTGTTGGAGCCAGTCCGGAGCAGCTAAAGAGCCTAACTCGTCCTCAGACATTTTGGATCGTAGTGAAGTCTGTGCGCAGGGTCAGTGCTCCGGCGGACGCGGTCGTGATTGTTGAGGTTGTAGTGGTAACGTTTGGTGAGTTGTAACTTCAACTTGTAACTTGTGACGGAGTCACGAGACTAGGTATTGGCAGTGCCACACCACGTGAGCTGAATCAGTGGCCATTTATAGTAATACACGGCGAGGCTCGATCCGGACCGACGACTCTACCAACCACTTCCATTCCACCAGGCCCCGGGCTCCCTGCCCCTCTGCCTTCCTCCTCGTCCTCCATCTCCTAAACAGTGTGCGTCGCCTGTGATCATACCAGCTCTATAGCTGCCACATCGGTGTGTCCTCTTTACTACAGTACACGTAGAAGTAGTACGTCCCACAGGAATCTTTGATGATCTGATCACAACTTCCTTGCTAGTATTCACTTCAAGCCTCGCTTTCCCTGGCCAAACAACTCATACTAGCACACATGGCTGCTGATGCCGACTACCAACAAATCTCCCGGGTCGTAACCTACGCCCTTGAAGACCTCGGCGGGCTGTCGGACGAGTGGTTTGTGCACGACAAGCACGAGCGCACCCATGTCATCACGCGCGGCCAGGAAGAATTCGATTTCACGAAGAGCCACTTCTCCAAGTACGATCCAACGTGCATCGGCTTTGATCTTCAGGTGCCCCAAACCGCGGGCTTGACGTTTTTCACGCTCTGGATTCAGCATCCTCGGTCAGATACGGGCGCGAACAGACGGGCAACTGAGGCAGCACTCCTTCGCCTCAAGAACACTCGCAACGTGAAGCAAATCCAAGTCGACGCCAGGCTTTACACAGAGGCACCGGTCTCAACGTGAGATGAGCCTAATATCTGTGGTTCGATGGTGCGTATAATAACCGTAAATGAAATCCCTTGCTTACGCAGGACTCGGAAACAGATACTCATCTTGAAGCCAAGGCACCCGGGTTGTGTTCGCAGATATCCGATATGAAAGTGTTACGTACGTTGAGATACTAAAGTTGTCGTTTGTTCCAATGTGACACAAACGACGGGTTCGAGGATATCTAAGGAGTCAATGACTCGGAAGGTGCTCGATAAGATGGCAAGATGAAGAGTCGAGAGAAGCGGGTGAGTGCCGAAGGGAGCAAGAATGTACATGTCCTCGACGGGTTGGAGAAACAGTGACAGCACGGTGCATTGCGGAGCTCTTCATTCCGGGGGAACGCAGTACGCATTTCCTGAGGACGGTCAAGGGTGGATGGATCCTTGCCCTGTGTTTCTTCGTCCATGGAGCGCGAACCGGAACAGATCCCGTACAGAGGAGAACACGCTCACGGAGGCATCCCAGATGCGAATCGCGGACACGATGACGTCGAGCACCTGGCGTGCCCTGCGCGCACTGGGTCGACAATGGCACACCGCCGTGCACCCGCGTTCCGTCCCAACAAGCCAGTCTGTGTATCGCCGGACGACCCACGGAACGTCGCGCTTGATATACCGCGACATCCGCTGTACAGTCACCAAAGTCAGATCCGGGTTGCAATAGAAGCATCAAGCGCGGCATGTGTCCTCACATTAGCAAGCGATCTGAACATGATGCCCGTGCAGTAGATGTCCCAAGAATAGGGATCGAAGCGTGTCATGCCAAGCGGGGGCTTACAATTGCATTCGGGGAGTTCGATAGCTGGCTGATGGCCGGGACCATACTGCAGGCGCTGAGCCTCCCCGAAGTCGATGATGTAGATCTTGCCGGCTTCGAGCTGCTCATGGTACACGACCTGCCTCTTCGTCGCTATGAGGATTTGACCGTCATACATGTCCTGGAGCGAGTCGTGTCAGTACCACTCTTCATGAGAGTTACTATGAACAGTATGTGACTCACCATATGGGCGATTTGCAGACGATGGAGGAACTCGATGCCCTGCAAGAAAGTCAAACCATGAGTTCACAGTGAAAATGCGAGCCGCATCGACACGCACTTCAATGACCTGTCGGAATATCTCCAGGAGAGGCCTGATACCCCACTTGCTGCGGTCATAGAAAATAATGTCTTCTAGCCACGGCATGATCAGAAATGGCTCTTCGGTGTCTGTCGTGGGACGGATAACATCGCACGGCAATGAGTGGTTGGGAGACGTGGTGTCGAGTGTGTTCAGTATGTCGTATATATCTGCCTCCTGAGGACCATCTGAAGTGATGAGTTTGACGGCGTACTGGGGTATTTCCTTCAAAAAGCTCGTCCTCCAGACGCAGAACTAGTATCGGAGAATGGGTGAGCGAACGCCAAAGTGCGGGTAGATGAAAAGACTGACTGGTTTGAGAGGCACCTCTAGCGCGATGTTTCGGTGAATGAGTTCGGAATGGTTCTCGAGCCACTCTGGCGGAGCAAGAGTACCTAAGTCGTCTCTCGACATGGTGGATGGCGAGGCTGACCATTCTCAGCGACACGTCGATGACCTCTCGGTGGCAGTGCGGCAGGCGGCGCATAACAAATACAAATCCACGCCGCGGCATTTAGCACTAGTACTCAATATTCTGACTTCACTTACAGCCTTCATAATCGGTATTCCAAAAACGGACACAACAAGCGGACTACATTCAGTACTACATAATGCTGCCGAATGGGAACCACGGCCTATTTCAGCTGTAGACCGATGACTCGGATGGGGCTCGGCCCTTGACTCGGTCAACCCTCGATGGTCAGGAAGTCGTCCGGGTGGAGAGTAGTTGCTAGATGCACCTATGCTCGGAGGTATTAGTACGACAAGCCGACAGACCGACACCCTTAAGCGTGCGCTAATACTTGGTGTACGCGAGAAGGTGGCTCATCGACCCGCCAATCCAGCAACAGGGAGCTTCAACAGGTTTCGTGCACATGAAACTCCCTTCGTGCAAGCATCCCAGACGCGGACAGCCCATACAAGGATGCAAAGCACCTGGCGCGCCCGGCGCGCACTCGGTCGACATCGGCACACTCCCGTGCACCCGCGCTCCTCGCCGATGAGCCAATTCGAGTATCGCCGCACTACCCATGGCACAGGCCGTTTGGAAGACTGCGCGACTTCCTAGAAGGACGGGTGTCAGAGTCGACAATGTGATTGAGTTGCGGAGGAATCAAGACATACGGCAGCCATGGATCGGAACATGATCCCTGTGCAATATATATCCCACGAATAGGGATCGAATCGCGTCATGCCGAGCGGGGGGTCGCAGTTACATTCCGGAAGCTCAATGGCAGGCTGCCGACCGGGTGGATTCTGTAGACACTGAGCTGTGCCAAAGTCGATGATGTAGACCTTTCCGGCTTCGAGTTGACTATGGAAGGTGACCTGTCTCTCTGTCGCTATCATCACCTGGCCATCGTACATGTCCTACCAGAGATGGTCAGCGAGGAGTTTCACTTCGGGTGCCTGACATCAAGTACCATGTGAGCAATGTGTAGTTGATGCAAGAATTCGATACCCTGTACGGTGATCGTTAGAAGCCTCGATACGGAGGCGTTCCACGTGGCAAAACGCACCTCGACTACTTGTTGGAAGAAGTTCAGTAAAGGTCGTAGACCCCACTTTCGACGTTCACGACCGAACAGAATATCTTCCAAGCATGGCATAATCAGGAGCGGGCCCTCGCCTTCACAACCATTACGAATGACATCGCACGGTAAAGTGTGGTTGGAAGAGGCGGAATTGAGTTGATGCAGGTGGTCGTAGATATCCGCCTCTTGGTGGCCATCACGTGGGATGATCTTCACGGCATATTGAGGGATCTGGTGTCTAGCGTCCGTTCTCCACACACAATACTGTGATAAGAGCTCAGTCGACTCTGCGGGGATTGAAGCGCGTTGATGACTAACTGGTTTGAGCAACACGTCGAGCACAATATTCCGGGCTCGAATCTCTGGATGGTTGTGGAGCCAGTTTGGAGCAGCCAGAGGACCTAACCCGTCCTCGGACATGTTGGATCGTGATTCGTATTGAAGTCTGTGCAGGATTAGTGTGCTCGCGCGGACGCGGACGTGCTTGTTCAAGCCGCTTGGTGACGAGACTTTGCGGCAGTGCCAGACCACGTGAGCGTGGATTAACGGCCATATATGGACGGCGACTGGACATTCACGGTGTACAGGGCACAATCGCCGCCGCGCTCTGCACAATCTACGCGTTTAACGCGACGTTTCAGTCGTCACTACTTAATTGCGAACAACATGGATACACGCCCGTCACGCCGTACAACGAGCCTTTATGCCGAACTGTACCGAACTTACCTTGGAGGATGGTTCACGTCAACGATCTGAACTGTTGCAGATATTACTCTCCTATTGGGGGTAGTATGTGACATTCGCTGAAAATGATCAACGATCTGCCATTTCCTGACCTGGGGCTGCTCGTCTGTCGAATGCAGACTTGAGCAGTTTCCAAGGATACAAGAGCGCGCCGACGGACGCATCCCAGATGCGAATCGCGCACAAGATGGCGACAAGCACTTGACGTGCCCTGCGCGCACTCGGTCGACAATGGCACACCGTCGCGCACCCGCGCTCCTTCCCAACCAACCAGTCTGTGTACCGCCGGACGACCCACGGCACGTCGCACTTGATATACCGCGACATTCGCTGTACAGTCAAAGTCAGCTCAGAGTTGCAATAGAAGCGTCAAGCGCGGCATGTGTCCTCACATCAGCAAGCGATCTGAACATGATGCCCGTGCAGTAGATGTCCCAAGAATAGGGATCGAAGCGAGTCATGCCAAGCGGGGGCTTACAGTTGCATTCGGGGAGTTCAATAGCTGGCTGATGGCCTGGACCATACTGTAGGCGTTGAGCCGCCCCGAAGTCGATGATGTAAATCTTGCCGGCTTCGAGCTGTTTATGGTATACGACCTGCCTCTTCGTCGCTATGAGAACTTGGCCGTCATACATATCCTGGAGCGAGTCGTGTTAGCATAACCTTTCGTGTAATATACTGTGACGGTATGTGACTCACCATATGGGCGATTCGAAGACGATGGAGGAACTCGATGCCCTGGAAGAAAGTCATACCCTGAATTCACGGTGAAAATACAAGACGCATCGACACGCACTTCAATGACCTGTCGGAAGATCTTCAGGAGGGGCCTGATACCCCACTTGCTGCGGTCATAGAAAATTATGTCTTCTAGCCACGGCATGATCAGAAATGGCTCTTCGGTGTCTGTCGTGGGACGGATAACATCACACGGCAATGTGTGGTTGGGAGACGCAGTGTCGAGTGTGTGCAGTATGTCGTATATATCTGCCTCCTGAGGACCATCTGAAGTGATGAGTTTGACGGCGTACTGAGGAATTTCCTTCATAAAGCTCGTCCTCCAGGCGCAAAACTATCGGAGAATGGGTGAGTGAACGCCAAGGTGTGTAGATGGAAAGACTTACTGGTTTGAGAGGCACCTCTAGCACGATGTTTCGGCGAATCAATTCGGGATGGTTTTCGAGCCACACTGGCGGAGCAAGTGGACCTAAGTCGTCTCTCGACATGGTGGATGATGAGGAAGAGACCTGGCTATCATCGACACGAGTCGACACGTTCACTCTTCGGTGGCAGTGCTAGGGAGCATACAAGTACAAACTCAACCATGTCGTTATCCCTTTTCTGACCGGGAGCACGCAACATCTCACCCGGATTACAGTTCTGGTCGAGTGATAGCGCGTAGCGTCCGACATCGATAAGAAGACGACATATATAAGCACCATGCTCAACAGCAACAGCTGTTCTTCCTGTCCGACCTTTGCCCCTGTACCACGTCCGACTCCGATCCGAGTGAGGATATCGAGTCTGCGAGGCCCTCTGACTCGTTCGACTCAGGACGAAAGATTGTCAGGTCTCGAGGCTGGCCGCTATTGTGAGCATCTCTACATTGGGTGCTCGTATGGCGCATGCTTGCATTTGTTCTGACCATCATTGGATCGTGGGCATAAACAAGGCATAAATCACGGATACTACCATTGCCATGGCCGCCGTGGCCCAACTTCAGCAGCAACGGCAGCGCGCCATATCATACGTTCTCGAAGACCTCGATAGTCTTTCAGACGCCTGGTTTGTCCACGATAACCGGAAGCTGGAACACACTATCGAACGCGATGGCGAGATCTTCTGGTTCCAGAAGAACCACTATTCCAAGTACAAGCCCACGTACATTGGGTTTGACTTGTTGACGCAGAATCCCGATGGAACCAAGAAGAAATACACCCTCTGGATCGAGGAACCAGTGCAAGATACCGAGATCAACAGGCGGGCGACGAAGGGAGCATTCCAGTACCTCATCGGCAACGCTAACACGATGCTCGCCCGGGTTGAGGCCCCGAACTACGCGGCAGAAGCGTCTTGAATCCGGCGGTTGAAAGCCGACAGCGCAATTGCGTGTTGAACGTGAGTATCATCTTAGCCAGCCGGGTCCATGTCTTTTGATATACTTACGTTCGTGAATGCACCACGATGCTTGGCACTACGAAGGAACCCCTTCGCTGCACGCCGCCATTAGTTTCAATCAAATGCCCACTACCTTGTACGATCCGAGTTTCCAGAGGTCTCCAGCTTCGTTTGACCATACATATTGTATAACAGCGCAGTGCTAGACGCCTGTCACTATGATAGTACCGCCTGCCCAGACATAGAGAGTGTATCGCCCGCACCCCCATCGTCAGACACTCACGATCGACGACACCTATCCACCAACAGCACGTGAGGCTTGAGTGCTTGAGCCAAATCAGCCACTATTGTGCAAGTATATGAGCAGGTACGTATAGTATGAATGAACCAAACTTCAAAATCAAACACCAAGGGTGCTATAGATGTATGTCTGTGCGATGTTAGGGCACTACGGTACTTGTGTTCAAGTCTCTTTAATGGGTACGGGTAGGCTGTTATCCGTGGAATATACAACGAATTCTAGGCTATCTGGGTGAGTGCTCGACGGGATGTGTTTTCTTCGAGATACGGGCTTTGTTGGCCGGGCATTGGGAGAACCGGGAAGTGCGCCGTCGTCGTGCGCCGATCTCGAAACACGTTACTCGTGAATCTGAAGTGGGGTAGGACGCCGAGTGGCGGGCGAGTGCCTAAAGGAGAGCCTGACGGTCAAGCGTACGTCCTTGGGAGCTGAGACGCGGAGGGGCGAGGCGGAGCAGGTGGAAGATGACGCCTTTGACAAAGCCGATGGATGCTGCTGCCCGAAGGCACCGTGGTTGAGTGTAACGGGAAAGAGATGGGGAGGGTTCGGACTAGGGGAAGGAGAGTGATTACTGTATCGGCAACGGCAATGAGCAGCGCAGGACGAGCATCAATGCGCATCCCCGTGTGCCCGTAGTCCGTAGCTCGATGCACGGGTCTTGCCTTGAGCATACGAAGGGATCAGGACCACCGGTCTCGAGAGACCACCAGGGGAGCCATCCACACAGTCGACTGCAGTCAGCCGCTCTATTACGGCGGGACGACTGCAGGCGGGGCGGCTGTGCTGTACGAGGGAACGGAGGGGAGGGGAGGAGGCAGAATGCCCAGCGCGCGTCTCCTGCCCGGTGCTCGGGCCCGGGGACGCGATTAATCATTAGGCTTTTTAAACCTGCCTCGACCTGCCTCGACGCGATGGCGTCCACTAGGGACCGCGGAGGAGCGAATGCGCGAGGCACGGTGGCGGGATCAGATCCGCGCACACAGGCTGGTATGTCCGGCCCAATGCGAGAGGGCCGCGCGCCGTGTTGGCTACGATCACGGCCGCCGACTCGGTGGTCACAAGAGTCGGACCCTTGCGAGACAAGGCGCGATGTCCACCGCGCGGGGGAATGCCTGCCGCACATTGCGAAGGGGCGGGAGAGTCGGGAACGCGGGAGAGCCGGTCGGAGTCTCCAGCCGAGGTCGGGAGCACCGTGCCGCCTTGTTGCCCCGGGCGCCTGTCGACACCGTACAGCGGGTTCCCCAGTGTGTGTTGCGGCGGCTTGCCTGACTTGCAGAGCAGGAAGCGCGTCCCTTCTTGGGCTGAAACTACACCGACCGAGAGATTTGAGGCAGGACGACTGTCTTAAGAAATCAGGGGGGCGGGAAGGGGCGCAATGTGGGAAAGGGAATAGGGCAGGCCGCCTGCAGTCGTTCCGCCGTATTCGAGCAGCCCGACTGCAGTCGTCTGTGTAGACTTTACCGGTCTCGGGGAGATGAAGCCGCCCCTCTTCCTGTGCGCGAGATGGGCTGTACCCCTCGCAATCCCGCTCGTGTCAGGGGACAACGGAGAGCGCAAACGCGACGGGGCTGGGAAGTCTCTCTGGAGCGCGGTGCGGGCGGAGTCTTTGCTCTCAAGGAGCTGCTGCGACCGCGTATCCTTTTCCACGGGCACACAAGGCGTGCGTCATGACCGGTCCCTGGGCGAACAATCGCGCGATGCGGCCCCTCGCAGGTGTGGACTCGATGTCGTACGCGGTAGTCGTAGTGACGTGCTGTTCAGGCCTGCGATGTCTGCAGCTGTACGGTGTAGATACTATGACTTCGGGCGGGACCATGAACGACTGGTGAATGAGGAAGGTGGGAGGGAGAGAGGCGGCCTCGACCTATAAACCGCGTAACGGGTGCTGTGAAGAACGTCTAGTCAGCGTCGGATACGGGAGCAGCGACGCGTCGAGTCCAGGAAACTCACAGCGTGCCTGATCATCTCTGACGGGAATCGCGCCCGCGTGCTCGTGTTCTGCCCGTCATCGCGTCCTTGGTTGTTTGGCCCAGGATCGATATGGCTTGCTTGAGGACCATCGGGCTCGACTCCTGTAGCGTGGACGTATGCGGGGTCACCGCGTCGATCGGGTGTTCCCAACCCGATCTGCTCCTGTAGGTGGAAGATCTTGAGAAGTTTGTCTGTGAGAAGCGGGAGAGCGTGAAGACGGTATGGGGGCGATGTACCCATGGTGAGGCAATGAGGCTGAGACGGACGGCGAAGAGAGGAACGTGCGGTTGATGAAGGCCCTTGCTGTTTTACGGTGTGCCTTATATACCCAGCGCAGTCGGCTGCTTGCCTGATATTGGATATAGGTCGTCCACAAGGCACGGGGTTGGCGAGACACGGGGCTGTTGTGAGAAAAGCGTGCCGAGGCAGCGAACACGCCGCCCAGTCATAGTTCAACGTGCCGGGCCACTTCAGTTTTTGCATCGATAGTGCTTTTCAAGAAAGAAAATGCGATGAAAAAGGAAGGTTGAGGAGCCGACAACCCAGCCGCTGCCAACTACGGCAGGTCGAGCGTGTCATGTTGTAGCTAGTCTGACGTATGCGATGCGTCGCTTTGCTCTGGCCCAGCTTCGGCGATTGCGAAGGCGGCGAATCTGCCGCAGCACACTTGGTAGGTCAACAGCTATGTAGTGCTCAGTACTCGTAAAGGTATAGCAGACGTGCGCCAACTTACCGCTTGCAGAGATGTTGGTGACATCGGCACACCGCCGTGCACCCGTGTTCCTCCCAATCAACCGATCCGTATAACAACCGGGCCACACGACTGGCTTCTATCTTACGTGACACACCATCCAGCGTGAATTGAGGCAGGTGGACGACAAAGTGAGGCCGAGACACTCACTTCGGTATGACCGGTACCCTCCTTCTGTGCACGGACCAAGACAGCATGACAACAAGAGGTGGATTGGTAAGACTCTTGAGTGTCAACGATACACACACACAAACTCCGGCTTCTTCTTCCCGGGCCGGAGATTCAGTCTTTGGAGCTTGAATGCAGGACGTCGAACGCGAGCTCATGGGCCAGCCTCTGCTAGTTCGTGAGGCTTATGCCTGGAGTTTCTGTGGGGGAAGGGGGGGGTGGCAAATATTCCTGTCGCATTCCGTGATCATGTATGTAGACTCACTCACGGATGGGAACCTCACGTCCCCTCCGAGGCTCTTTTATTGCACACTCACAAGATTTGTCCTTCTATGCGTGATAAAGCGGATGAGCACTCTAACTGCACCAATACTCCCGCCGTAATCGCTCCACCAGAAGGAAAGAGACTAGGATCGAAGTGACTTCTCAGACAGGGGGATTACCAGAAGGTGCACAGAAGTAGCACTCACCGACGAGATAGTCCAAGCCCTGGATAGTCGTCGGGTCCGGGTCAACTTCCAGATACGGATGCTGCGACATGCGTAGAACGTGGAGATACCGCTTCTCCTTGTGGTACGCCGCGACCGGTTTCTCCTGGCGATCGTCTCGCACGAGCTGCACAGGCACATGCGATCAGCCTCAGATACCAAGACCGGTCGCTGGCGGACACGAGAAAGGGAGAGTCAAGACTAGATAGACACACCTCCAGCCGCTCCTCGTCTCCACGCCAAGTGTACTTCCGCCCGTCTTTCGCGCGGTACCACGCCTGTCTGTGGGGGCACATCTGTCCAGCATGAATCTCGGGGATCTCAAGCATCGGCACTCACATCTCTTCCACCTTCTCGTCCTGCGCCTTCCCCTTGCCCTTGCCCTGGGGATCTGCTGGGGCACCTTGCCCCGCTGGGCGACCCTCCATCCTAATCTCGACGTGCAAGAACTCGTCCACCGCTCGGAACTCCCCGCCCCCGTACATGCGCATTGCCATCACCCTCTTCGCATCCTCCTCCCGCCCCTTCACGTCTCCGGGCGGGTGCCCGTTGAGCATCTCCGCGACGACGTGGAACTCCCGCGTCTTGACGTCCAGCCGGCTGACGCGCGTCCGGTGTCGCTCCCAGGCAGGAGTGACGACCTCGTAGTAGAGCACGTCCGAGGCGTTCGCGAGCACGACGTTCCGCAGCGACGTCGTCGTCAGCACGAGCTTTTGTGTCTTTGGGTTGGACGGGCCGCTCGGCTCGATGTGGTAGACTGAATTCGTGAACATTATGAACGAAGCGAAGACGAGGTCCGAGGCGGCGGTGGTGTGTACTGCGTCCGAGTCCGATACCCGAGGATTCGAATGTGAGTGCAGCGGGACGTAGGGCGCAGTCGTGCAGTGAAAAGAAGACGGCTGGTGGAGTCGGGCACTTTATCATATCTCGAGCGCGATTCTAGGTCTGATGCGACATGACCCATGGTCCCGCACTCCCGGATGTCAGAGGCGCGGGCACGACAAAGTCGTGAACCTAGATTGCATTCCGTGAGAACGATGAGCAGCGGCCGAGGTGAGACAGACCACCCACTTACCGGAACAGATAGCGAACCGTACACGTCGGTGAGAACAGCCTACCACCTCTTCTCATACCTTACTTGTGGCACGCCTTCTTGCCATGGTAACCTACACACGCCGATAATCACCGCTGGTGGTGTCTGTTGAGGCTGAATGCGTGCTCTAGTCCATTGCTGTGGATAGTGTACTGATACATTTTGGTTTATGCGTCCTCGTCCCATGCAAAATGTATGATGTGAAGCAGTCTAGAAATCAATACCCACCGTGTCCATTGACACCCGCCCCCTCCGCCCAGTCACCAAAGAGGAGAGATATGCTCTCGCCATTGTGCGTCCGACGGATACTCTCCGCGATGGTGAAACTCACGTCCATCGTGACGAGCTTGGAGCACGCCAATTCGTGCTGTTTTTGGGGGACAGAATTTGTCACCTGTGGCGAAGCTCAGCGACGGTACCGAAAGGAGGGGGAGTTGGCTCGGCAGCCGTCCCTGAGAAGAGAAATAGAAACGGCACGTACCACAAGTTGCTCGATAGGGAGCTCTTCAATCATCTTCATGTTTGTCTCCGATAGTAGCCCTAAGGTGGCACTATTTAGGGTGGTAATACCCATGCGATTACCGGGACACTGACCGTGGGACACCAGAGCGTACACCTTTCTCGCACCGTTATCGGCAAGGGCACGAGCGGCCAACGCAAGAGTTCTACCGGTGTCTATCATGTCATCCACCAAAATCGCCACCTATCACGCGAAGGACAACATGTCAGCACGAGCTCGCGGCTCTCTTGCAGCCGGTGATGCGTACCTTGTCCCCTACATCTCCGACGAGTACCTCCATCTTCTCCGGTCCGCCAGGATTCCGCGTGCGTGCCCTGTGGATCAATGCGAATTCTACGCCGAGCTTGTCCGCGATGGCAGTAACTCTGTAAAGTACGTCAGTATGACGACACGAAGTACGATCTGCATTCATGATATCGTCCAAGACCGCCATCGGAGACGCGGGCACGTGATGTAAACCTACGCGACATTGCGATTGCGGCGACTCCGCATGGAATGGAAGGCAAACCGCAATCTCTCTAGAACCATCTGTGAACGTTGCACGTGCAAGCATTGACAGGATCCGACCACTCTCCGACAACTGACGAAAACAGTGCCTCGAAAGGATTAACTCACCGCTTTGCCCCTCCAGCGTCAGGACTGACAATGATGCTGTTCTTCCACCCTTCGATGTTCCTCTTGATGTACGAAACCATCAGCGGTTCTGAGAACAGGTTGTCGACGGGGAAATCGAAGAAGCCCTGGATCTGGCTCGCATGCAGGTCCATGGTGATGACATGGTCGCAGCCGGCCACGGCAAGCATGTTTGCGACGAGCTTGGCGGTGATCGGTGCGCGGGACTTGTCCTTCTTGTCCATGCGCGCATACGGGAAGCAGGGGATGACGGCCGTGATCCTCCGGGCGGACGCACCCTTGCACGCGGAGATGAGGATGAGGAGCTCCATGAGGTTGTCGTTCACGTCGCTGCAGCCGGTCTGAATGATGTACACATCCTCGTCGCGGACGGACTCGGCGATTTTGACGTTGATCTCGCCGTTGGAGAACTTCTTGACGGTGCAGGGCGTGAGCGGTACGTTCAGCCTGGAGATGCGTCACTGGATGAATGGGTGCCCCAGAGACAGCGGCGGAGTCTCATGGAAAGCAGAAGCTCACCGCTCGACCACAGCTTGGGCGAGCCCGGGGTGACTGTTCCCTGCCAAAGTTTTTGCATGAGCCCCATGACCAAGCGCACACGACAAGCCAGACACGCACCGGTGAGGATCCTGACAGAGTTTCCGCGCAACATGGTTTTCAAGAACAATTAGAACATATGAGGGCTATGGTAAGGAGTGGAGTGGGGGACGAAGAGAGGGAGGAAGGAGGACGGGGGCAGAAGGAAGGGAGTGAGGAGGACCGGAGGAGAGCAGTGGAGAAATCATACCCTCTAAGCGCTCCGCAATTCTCGCAAAACCCGTTGTTTGGCCGGACCAAACAATTCTGACACACGTGCGATGAGCAGGGCGCTACGCCGAGCCTGGCCAATCGCCTCGCTGGGATACATTTAGGCGAAAGTACGTACCTGGGGTAAGGCGGTAGCCCCGTCCAACGCGCAACTGCCAGTCAACCACTAGTCACAGAAGACTCCGGCAGACGGAGCTTGGACACGACGCGGATGTGGTAGCTTGGCTCGAGCACGCAAGAGGATGGATAAAGATCGCTACGAGTCTCGTCTACATCCACTACGACGGTGGCACGCGGATCGTGATGTTTTCTACGACGTATTCCGAGTCTGCGTAGCCCAGCAGCTGCGGGATATACGAGCTGCGGGGGCATCGACGTCAGCATCAAGAACAGCAGAAGCACCTATGCATGGAAATGCGGTACCTTCTCAGTCCCTTCACCCGGTCAATCTGCGCAGAGTTGTAATTTGCCAGCCCCCGTCCGACCTCCTCCAGCTCCCAGTCCGCCACATCGCTTCCGTTCTCCCGTTCGATGACGACCACATCCTCGTCCGGGAGGGTCTTCAAGCTCAGTGATGGCGTCATCTCCTCGTCCAGCGGTTCCATTGTGGCAATGGACGAGATCGAGGAACTAAGCGAGGCAGCAGGATTGATCTCTGGCGTGTTGGGCTCCGTGGCGAGACTGCCGTCAGGATAGCTCGTGCGCGTCCCGGCCGAAACCGGATTTTCGAGGTCCGAGGCGGCCTCCGGTTTCTCCTCATCTGAGTCCACAGGGCGGTCCTTGCGAATAACGATGCGGACGGCCTGGCCAGACGCGAAGGCACCACGGACGCCTATCACTCCAGCGGCGAGCAGTCGACCGCCAGACTCGCGTTTTGAAAGGACGCGATGTGCGCCTGCGTCGATGACGACGCTCCCGGAAGGGAAGAGGGTATGGGTGGTCCACGACTTGAGATCGCGAAGCGGCAACACCGAAGGTACGAAGACCGTATGGGGTGGTCGCGTCAGTGGCGATGGCACGCTGTCGGCCGATGGCGTGGGCGTGATGGATGCCTCGCTTGATGGCGTGGAATCGGTGCTCAGAGCAGGCTGCAAGGATTTCGGAGGAGGCTCGGGACTGGATCGTCCAGACTGCAGGCCAGTCAACGGAGTATTGGTGCCAGATTTGAATTGGGCGTTGTACTCGATGATCTTGAAGATGTTGTTGGGATCTTTGCTGGAGGTGATGATGGCGGTCACGCCAGCAGCAGTAGCGATCTCGGCTGCGATGAGCTTCGTCTCCATTCCTCCGGTCCCCAGACTAGACCCCAGAGTAGTAGTGCTGACTGCGAAGTGACAAGTCGACTGAGCGCCGGTATGCTCTGGATGCGGGAGGGATCCTACCTTGAGAACGAATGGACGCGATTGAGGATACCACTTCTATCCGGGCAGCATTGGGGTCTTTCCTGGGATTTGACGAATACAACCCATCGACGTCGGTTAGCAGAAAGAGATAGTCTGCGTGGATCATGGACGAAGTAATTGCAGATAAGGTGTCGTTGTCGCCAAATTTTATTTCCTGCAGTCATGTAGTCAGAATCAAAAAGTAAGACGCGACGACAGGCGTGCGTACGCTGACAGACACTGTGTCGTTTTCGTTCACGATGGGTACTACACCCATAGAGAGCAATTCCTTGAAGGTGTTGACAGCGTTCAGGTATCTTGTCCGCTACCCGACATCGCTGTCAAAGAAAGCGCCAATGGATACATAATTCAGACGACGTACATCGGATATGTCCCCACGAGTTAGCAATATCTGCGCGATAGGTTGCCCCAATTGACCGAACAGGTTGTCCCAAAGCGCGATCAGACGCCCTTGACCTATCGCAGCCAACGCCTTCCCAGTCTCTGCGTAAGAGAACGCACTCGTGGGACAGCCATGACGCGTACCTGTTTCTTAGACAAGCCCTTTGGCCGCGAGGGCACCTCCATCCGCTTCAATCCCACCGCGATCGCGCCGGAACTAACGAGGACGACCTTGTGCCCTTGCTCGCGCAGATGAACGACCGATTCTACGACCGCCGAGAGCGTCGACAGAAGCGGCTGATGCGTCGTCTCATGTACGATAGACGAAGAACCTGTATAGTAGCACTCAGCACTCGGCACATTTCCTCACTGCTCTACAACCCAAGACTCACCAAGCTTGATGACAATCGTCTGGGATGGGATGTTGCGAGGACGCGCCATGGCCGCGGTCACTGTGAAGATGTGCCTATGTACCTCTCGTTGAGATTGCGAGTGTATGCGCCCCGAGGTGAAGGCGAGGTGTGCTGGATTGACTCATGGCAAGGTGCAAGCTTGAAGTACATAATCTAAACAGTCGGTGGGGAACCTGGCACTAGACGCCCGTAGCGGCAGGTCCGGAAATCTCGGAAAACATCCATGACCTGCCAATGACCGCTACTTTACAATGATTTGTTTACATGCCAGAGTACAACGGGGGGACCGTTAGATACAGATGTCTGTATACTATCAAGCAGGTTAGCTGATACTACGACCTGCGTATAACCATTCAGTCGCTAGGAGCTTTTGCAGCCTCCTTTTCTCCCTTGAGGATCTGCTCGACATGCGTGCCGAGTCTCTTCCGTTCATCCAAGGTGAGTTGAGGAGCCGTAGAGGAGTAGCCGAGCTCTGTTGCATGCTTGAGTACAAAATTCGTAGGGATCGCAATGAAAGATGCGCTTACTGAGGCTAGCATACTGAAGCGGGACTTCTTCGCTCTTGACTGGCAAGGTAGACAGATCCAGCGGGAACGATCGCCCAAGCCAAGCGTGACGAATCTCGTGGTCCCTGTAGCCCAATTAGTGTGGGGTCACACTTTGGAGTGCTAACGCCATACTCACTTGCGCTGCGACAGACGTCCAAGTTCGTTCAGAATCCTAGCCGCAGAGACAAGCTGCAAAACATACCTCCTCGCGAGTCAGAGGGTGAATCAGGACGCTATATACAGACTCTATGGTTAGATGCACATGAGCCTATGAAACGCGACATACTTACCTCAGATCGCCCCTGTTCAGGCAGAGATACGAATATACAGAGACGAAGGATTCGGAAGGGCACCAGATTTCGTATGAACCTGGATACATCGTCAGCGAATTCACTACATACTCATACTCATACTGAGGACATGAACTCTCACCAACAGGGTGTGGGCCAATAGGGTCCGTGTTCACTCGGAAAAGAGGTACGGCGACGAACGCACCGTCGCGCCGGAGACGGAGCACGGCATCGCGAAGCTCGAGAGCAGCATGGTGCTCGTCAGCATTCCGCTGGTGGAAGTAGATGTCTACGTGTATAAGTTAGATATCAGTTCATGCGAACATACCTGGGATACACAGAACACATACGGAAATGCCACTCTCTGGGGCAAAAGCCAATGAGGTGTGAGCATACTCCAGAAGCCCAGGCTTGGCAGAGCATGGCGCACGCACTTGATCTCGGATTCCACAACCTCCTTCACGTCTGTTGGCGGGCTCATCCTGAAAGGCACTGTGTCGTGGCCGGGGTCTGCACAGGAGGTAGCAGGAGGTCTGGTATGTAAGAGCTTGAGAACAAGCTTGCGCAAGGACGTCTCGGCGCGATGTTGTGACCGAGTGTAGTAGCCGAGTGTGCGGGAATCTGTCGCGCGATTCCCTGCTGGTCTTGCCTCACTCCACCATGCAACTCCTACCATGCCCTCCCACCTCACCTCGAATCTTGTCGCTTAGTATCAGGTTCAAGACCAGGACTCATAGCGATGACAGTCTTTATTCCACCATGGCCAACACGGAGGTTCACAATCAGGTCCGATACGATTCAAGCCTCAAGCCATGTTGGAGAGGGGTGTTCACATAGGCCAGGCTCTCCCGGATCAGCATGAAACTGCAGCGTGGAGCAGGAGTATCAACGGCGTTTGTACGTGCTCTGCGATGCTCTATGGACTCATAAAACATCGCACATGCTGGCAAGATCTAGCTCAACACTAGGAAGTCCCCACCTCCTCCTACACTGTACGCGTCCCAGGAAACGGCTGTCAACACGTCATCAGCCTACAGAATGCTTCGAGCTGCCAGTGTGTCCAACGAGATACCTCTAGTCTTCGACTCAACACTGTCCGATTCAACAATGTCGACCAGCTGCTCATAATGCTCAATTGCTGTGAGTACATCCTTTGGTTCCCCCCGAGCTTCCAACACAGACATTCGTAGACAACCACTGAACCCGAGATGTGTAAAGCAGGATTGTGATTCATCCCTCGAGGATCGCGATAGGACGCACCTCCAGGCCGGATCGAAACTGTCCGCCTCCTCGACACGAGCTGAGCTCCCTCGCCATATCTTTGCTTCTCGCTCCAGTCCTTGCTCTTCCCGCTATACCCTCGTTGTCGTTATTCTTTCTTGCTTTCTCGCTCTATTGCCTTGCTTTCAGAATGGCCTTGACGGCTACCACGGTGCTTTTGGTCGCCTTTGCTGCCTTCCGCAACACCCTCGCCGCACCCCTGGTAACGGACAATATCACACCTGCAGAGTCATCGACAGCCTCAGCCTCTCCTGTTGCTAGTTCTGCACTGTCGACACTATCACCCACATCCTTGAATGGGATTATCGCATCTGAGACGACGAGTATGGCACCCATGCCTTCAGGGTCAACAATTCTCACAAGCACCCAAACTTCGCTCTCATCTGCGAACTCACCCAGTTCTGTCGGTTTCTCATCTCCCGACGTATCAACATCTACGACGACTCTAGAGCCCTCAAGTTCCTCGAGTCTACAGCTTGCGATGACTACACTGTCTCCTGCT
This sequence comes from Daedaleopsis nitida, assembly GCA_022606115.1. Classification (NCBI taxonomy): domain Eukaryota; kingdom Fungi; phylum Basidiomycota; class Agaricomycetes; order Polyporales; family Polyporaceae; genus Daedaleopsis; species Daedaleopsis nitida. Next base: position 244,199 of record JABYQM010000015.1, read on the forward strand.
ACCTCGACCGTCGAGTTTACTACCACTGTTGTCTCCACCATCTACCAGTCAGCCTCCCTGGTCACAGTCACTGCACCTCCCCAGACAGTCACCGATACGATCACCATCGTCCCGCCTCCCACGCCGCCGCCGACCGTACGCAAGACATCATGGTCTGCCCCACCGCAGATGACGGACCTCTCCGCGTTCAACGTGAAGAACTTCGCGTACGGTCAGAAGAACATGCGGATCATCGTCAGCGACCCCACAACAGACGAGCGCAGTGACTCCGACAGCTCGTCCAGGTCCTCCTCTTCCTCTTCCTCGTCCCACTCGCTCCTCGGGTCGCTCACGGGCGCGCTAGGGGCGCTCCTCCACGCCGTCGCGGAAGGCATCATTCCCCCGCCGCCGAAGAAGGCGTCGAGCTCGTTCATCGAGCTCTTCTATCCCGCGCACTCGATCAACCCCGGGCAGAAGCCACAGGGCGGGGCGGACTTCTACGCGGTACCGCTCGACCTGCGTGGCGCACGCAACGTCTCGCTCGAGTACAGCGTCTTCTTCCCGTCCAACTTCGACTGGGTCCAGGGCGGGAAGATGCCGGGCATCTACGGCGGCCACGACGGCTGCTCGGGCGGGGACGAGGCCCTCGATTGCTTCAGCACGAGGCTGATGTGGAGGAAGGGCGGGGCGGGGGAGCTATACCTGGTGAGTGCGCCGGCACGCGTCCCTGTCTATCAATGTCGCACCGCGGTGTTCTGTCCCGCGCGAACCGAGTGCTGAGGGTCCCCGGCGTGCAATCACAGTACGCCCCGAAGGTCAAGCAGACCGCCGCGCTCTGCAAGACGCCGCCGCAGACGGTGTGCGAGTCCGATTACGGCCTGTCCGTCGCCCGAGGCTCGTTCAAGTTCGCCGCGGGGAATTGGACGCACGTCCGGCAGACCGTCGCGCTCAACACGCCCGGGAAGCAGGATGGGGGCTTCACGCTCGATGTGAACGGCAAGCGCGTGATCGACCTGCACGATGTCTTCTACCGCGACACGCCGTCTGCAGGCGCGCACAAACCCGGACTGCTCGCTGCAGCGGACGACGCGCAGGGCGAGCAGGTGCTGTATGACGAGGACGCTCCGCAGGTGAAGATGGACCTCACGAACGTCTCGGACGAAGCGGGCGGGCTCCAGGACTCCATCGCGTGGTTCACGCCGCCCGTGTCGTACATCCCGTCTCTGGACTACACGCCGATGTTCGATCCGTCGGGGGTCTTCATGCCGGCGCCCGCCATGGACATGCAGGATCTGGCACCGCAGGACTGGAACGAGACGGGCATCGCGACGGTGACGGTGACACACACGACCGCAGTGATGCGTACGACTGTCGTCCCGCTTCCGCCGCAGACGACGACGGTGAACCCGAATCCTACGAAGACGGCGTACGTCGTGGATATGGAGACCGGGCTGCCGCTCCCCGGTGCGGCGATCGCATACGCCGCCCCGCAGGCGGTTGGGTTCGTCGGACTGTTCTTCAGGTATGTTCCCACTTTCAATTGTCGTGGAGCGCTGTGTGCTGACCATGACTGTGGCGGCGCAGCACGTTCTTTGGAGGCCACGAGTCGCGGTTCGCGACACCGAAGGACCAGTTCAGCTGGTTCAAGGACTTCGCGATGACGATCAACGCTTGAATTTGAGTGGTTGCGTTCTCTTTTCTAACTTACCTGTTGGGCATGCGCGGTGCGCTCTCTTCCAATGACATTGCCTTCTTGATCGCGTTGCGTCAATGACGTTGGTGTGTCGGGCTTGTGCAGGACCCCCGACAATAGGTGGCGAGGATGGGATTCCCATCCGCCGTTTGGACCTCCCTCGACCAAGTCACCATCTTCATTCGGTACTGGGCAGCATTATCAGCGCGGTCAAGAACGAGTGGTTCACATGCTCACGTTTGAATGGTGTACGAGCGAGCGACTGCGCTACGTATCATGAATGGGTCATTTGCGCGTGCGCATTCTTTGGGCACCGAGGGCGTGGGAGACCTGAACGTGGTCGACAGGGTTCGCGAGGAGCCGCGACGTGCGGTCTCGATACCCCTTGCCGCGTACTCTGTGCGGCATGCAGGACCTGTTATTGCGCTACCCGCTCGACACATGGAGACGGTTGCGGAAGAGTGGGCTCCATATGTGTTGGGAACCGCTGATACGCCCGGTAAGCATACCACTCGCTCGCCATATCAAGGGCTCTCACGCCAGCAGTCCATTCATATCACACAGCTCCGCTGCAGCCACCTTGGTCTCAATGCATACCTGGTACGCATCCGTGCCGTCGACTCGCCGCTATGCCAGTGCTCTGCATGTTCAGTCCCAGAGACCGCCGCACACTACATGTTCACCTGCCGCCGGTTTTAAGACAGGCTGCCCCCCGCAAGAGTGACAGTCAGACCATCGATACAAATCGACGCTCAAGCTCCCTAACCACAGCACGCTACACTCGAGGACTGGAGACATTCGATCCCTATCTTCCTATCTCACGCTCATGCACGTCGCACCACTCGGCATTACGCCTACGCTCACCCTCTACTAAGGACTCACCCTGGATCACTTACTGTACATCCAGGCGTAGGTGGCAACGATGTCGGCCGTGTCGGCCCCTTCATGCCATTATCAAGTCGGAATACATCTGACTATTGTCCGGCCTTTTGGTCTTTTGCTGCTGACTGTCGAGGACGATGAGACTGCAACAGAGATTGTCTCCTCGCCGGCTCGGAGCCCGGGAAGGACGTTGCGCGCGCTTAACGTCTGTTCTCTGTTCTCCTCGCCGCCCGGAGGCTATTATAATAATGGCCTCTGAGCTCTACTTAGATCCGGACGGCTGCCGCCTCGGTCACAAAATGCGGGTATAACTTATCTTGAGCCCACCGTCCGGGCACTAAATAGTACTTACGAGAACGTCATCGAGACAGCCTCACCCTGGCCTCACCTATACATTACAGCTGTTATCACAACGATATGCCCTTTTCGACCGAAATACACAGGCAGTCGGCTGATGCGGAGCTGAAAATAGACCCCTGGCTATCAAGCGGAGTTGTCGGCTCGAGCCTCTTGAGTCCGCCGCGCCCTGCCGCGTTATGCCGCTCATCGCGGAGGCCAATCCCGCTAGCCGACTACGTGTGTATTTCGGTCGAAAGGGCCTATCATTTTGATAACAGCTGTAATTAATTTTGTTGGGGGTTGTGCACACCGTGATTGTAGTACGCGCATCCCTCCGGTGTAGAACATGAGCGAGGGTTCCCCTGGGTCTCCGTCGGCGCGCCATCGTGCACACTGGTCATTAGGACAGTCACACCACCGTTAACGAAGCCTGTAAGTAAACACACAGTACTTAGCCTGGGCCCACTCGCTGAGTCGCGCCGATGACAAGTTAGTTCCGTCACCTACATACCGTAGATCCGTGGACGCAACGTGCACGAGGCCCCTCTATGCTGCGCTCAACATTATCCTTGCGCAGACAGCAGCTACAACCAGTACTTAGTAGAGATAATCAATATGTGTATTATGTCGACCTATGGCACGGCGAGGGAGTCGGCGCAAGAAGGCCGGCATAGCCTGATATGTGCGCGGGCTTGCGATGACATCAGGGTAACTCAAATTCGCAGGTTTCTTCTGCGGAGTAGTATACTTATATCCTGGTTTGCTTGGGTTTGCTTCCGTTCTTAACGTGGAGGAGAGGCGGAGGAGAGGCGGAAGGAGCGCCGGGCCGAACCGGAACCACGGATAAGGCAGGCGGCCGGGATGATTTTCTGAGTGAGACAGAGTCCGTGTTGCCCGACTACCTCGACCAGATACAACTCACTCCACTCCGGAGTCCCTCCTCCTTTCTCTCCTCGACGCTTCTCCTATGGCTTGCTGACGTTAGCCGTCCACTCTCCTTATCCTGGCGGATTTAGGTGCTTGACCTCCTCCTCTTCCCCTTCTGCCACCGTCATCACTGTCTGTTGTACATCAGCTCCCCGAACCTCCTCCTCGAGGCCTTTCGACGTCTCTCTCAGCGCCGTGCTAGCAGACATGCTCGACTCTTGGAACTACCGTCTCAGTCCCTCACCGTCCATCACGTCTTCCACCCGCTCATCACACCTCAGCTCGCTCACCTCCGCCTCGACTGCCTCCTCACCTCCGCCGTCTCCCACCGGCAGCAAGACCCATGCGTTCTTCGCGTCCCCATTCGCCGAGGAGCCCTCGCCGCCGCAGCCCCCCGCGTCTCCCTCGAACAAGACGCACGCGTTCTTCGCATCCCCCTTCGCTGAGTCAATACCGCAGCCGCCTCCCAATCCTCACACGCGTTCCGGCTCCGGGCGGTCAGATACCTCGGGGTCAGACAGGTCAGAGGTGAGTGCCGAGGACACCCCGAGGGTGCAGCACAAAGCCCCCGCACGGTCCCTCAACGCAGACTTCTTCGGCCCATCGCTCCTGCCCACCCCTCCCCGAGCATCCGGTCCGTATCGCATGCGACCAGCTCGAGAGATAACTCCACCTCCCCCCTGCATCGCGCGTCGCGCTACCGCCGCTTTCCCGATTCTTTCCTTCTCGCGCGCGCTACGGCAGCGAAGCAGACTCTCCACCTCATGCAACGAACGTGCGACGTGACTTCGTCCATCTCGATATCAGGTCGGCTTCCCATGCGCACCCCGACCACTACCACGCCGGGGAGGAGACGCAATCCCCGGTAGACTTCCATTACCCGCCCCCGTCTGCCCCCAGCTCAGCAGAAGTTACCCCGACACCGACTTCGCATCGGGATGAGACATCATATGTTTCAGAGCGCCCGCCTACGCCCCCTCAGTCCGACCCGGAGCAGCCGCCACGATACCTTACTCTAGAGCCGGGAGTGACGTTGTCGAGTTCTTCCTTATCGTTGGAGCTTGTCAAGACTCTGGGAACGGGCTCCTTCAGCAGCGTATGGCTGGCGCGAGACACTACCGGTCAGCTGAACGCGCTTGAGCTTGTTCGCAAGTCTTCACTGGCGCGCAGCAAGAGCCTTCGTGGACGCAGGTCGCGTACCATCGATGGCACTCGCCCATTACGACGCAAGGCGAAGGATCGGTCTGCCACTGATGGCCACCCAGGTGCCATCCTGTCCCCCAAGACGAGGAGCCCATGAAGCAGCTGGGCGCGGCGAGGAGTGGACGCTTGGTCGCTGTGAAGATGACCGAGCGGACCGTATGCGATGCAAATTCGCGTTCACGCGTCAGCTTTGTGCGCGAAGTCGAGGTTCTTCGGGTGAGTGCCGCCTTCCTGCCGTGTCTTCCCGTAGTTGTGCCCGGATAGGAACGGTACCCTATTACGCCGCGCGGATCCCGTCCCGTGGCATCTGTTACACGCGTTCGCTGATTATCGTTTCCTCGTGCAGCACATATCGCACCCGTCGATAGTGTCGTATCTCCACTCGTTCAGCACACCTTCCCACCACTGCCTTGTGCTCGAACATATAGGTGGAGGCGAGCTGTTGGATATCATTGACAATCCGGAAAGCCATGCTCGCATAAGCGAACCACTTGTCAGGCGAATATGGGGCGAACTTTGTAGAGCGGTTGCATGGATGCACAGCGTTGGGCTCGTCCACCGTGACATCAAGCTCGAGAGTACGTTTTTTTTCCATGTTTACTGCGACGTATCTTAAGACTCACGTCCCTCGTTGTCTAGACATCCTTCTCACGACAGATCCGTTTACTCAACCATTACCCTCGCACTCGCTCATCAAGCTCACGGACTTCGGCCTGTCACGCTTCATCGATCCCGCGCAGCCACAGCTGACAACACTGTGTGGCTCGGACTCGTATGCGGCGCCCGAGCTCGTCATGGGCCGCCCGTACGACGGTCGAGAAACGGACGCGTGGGCGTGCGGCGTCGTCCTCTACGCGATCGCAACGCGCCGGCTGCCCTTCGATTCCCCAGTGCAGCACATCCCGCACGACCACCCTGCGCACATGGAGGCCGACTGGAAGGTGCAGCAGCGGAAACGCGCTGAGCGGAAAGCCCTCCTCAACCGCATCGCGCAGGGCTCGTACTCATGGCCCGAGGCACCACACTCCACCATCGACGAGCAGGCGTACCAGGGTGCGGCACTCGCGCGCAGCGGCGGCATCCGCCGCATGGTCGCAAAGCTGCTCGTGCGCGATCCGCGGAAGCGCGCGCGCGTCGCGGATCTGTGGACCGATGGGTGGATGCACGGCGAGGGCGCGCCGCCACCGCCTGTGCTGGACGCGCCGTCCTCCGCGTATCTGGAGCCGATGCCGCTGCCGCTGCCGGCGGAGGACGAGGTCGTGCCGATTATCGTGAATTGCGTGGACGGGAGTCAGGTCGTCGTCGATGTCAGCGCGTACGTTGATGTCGACGCGGAGGCGGAGGCGGATGAGGAGGGCGTTCTTGTGGATGGCGAGGACATAGGGCCGGGGAGCGTCGCTCGCCAGGAGCACTAGCATCTGCGTTGCGGTATGCCGCTCTGTCCGTCCCTCGTACTCAAATCCACGTCGCCCCCTGCATCCCTTCGGCCGGCTCTTCCCCATCTTCCCTGTCCCCCGTCCCCATCTCCTGTCTTCCTTCCCCTCGTTCCTCGTTCCTCTGGGCCCCTGCCGCGCATCTGTCCGCCGCGTGCACTCTTCGCGATCTCCCGTATATCAACTGTATGTATATAGAAAGCAGCTGCTGTGTAGTGTTCCGTCCACGTATCGTTATTCGCCGCATGTTGTCACACTATTCTCAACCCGCGCCCTGGCTACCCCTACCCCTACCTCCTACCTCCTGCACGGTCTCCTGCGACATCACAACCCCCATGCCCCCCCCCCCCCGGTCCCCACTCGCGCGCACCCACAATCCCCATTCCCCTCCCCATGCACATCCCCATCCATTTCCACATGCAATTTCAGATACAGCGTAGCATCAGCGTCTGTTGACCTGTCCTCCGTGTATCTTGCTCCCATTAATGCCACCACCATCACCATCGCCCCCCCGTACCCACCTACTTATGCTACCTACTCGCTCTCGTCGTGCACTATTACGGATTACCGCCCGCTACTTCGTAGATATTCATCCGGTCCTCCCGGCCGGTGTTCCCCCCGCGCGCGCGATGCGTGTTTATAAGGTCTGCACCGTCGCATGTCGTACCGCCGTGCTTCCCAATCGTATCACTATACCCTGTACAGTATGTCGACGTCCAACGTCAACTTTCACTGCCTTCGTAGGATGCATCAAGCTCAAGCCTGGTGGGTAGGTTGTCACGGCCACTATTACGCGTGACCTGCCGTATTTGGTCCCGTGCAAGTCCCCGCTACGACTCGGACACGCTTTGGTTCCGACCGCCCGAAGGCCGACTCGGCTGACGAAGTAGCGCATTATACTCGAATAGGTGTGTGTCCGAGTGCTCTGCCGTACGGAGGGGCATACTCATTCGTATATGCGCCGCGCGCCGCTACATAGGACCACTCGCCGCTGGCCGCCCGGCCCGGGTGCCGCACTGGCCCAACATCACGATGCCGGTCGTGCAGTCGCATGCACGGCGGACCCGTAGACTGCTGCAACGGGTGACACGCGAGCATGCAGTGGTACCTCCTGCTGCTATGTGTTTGTTTCTAGGTGTAGAGTGGCATGGACGCAGGAGCGGGCCGTCGGACATCGGCCGGTTCGACCGCTACTATGTGGTGTTCTGACTCACGGCAACGGCTTAGTGGCCCGGCAGTTGCGACTCGACTCGACGGGGTGTGCCACTCGTCTGCTGTTGTCGACACGCCCCGGGTCCCCGTGCACAAGTTCAAGCTACCTCTACTGGTCTACTGGTCCTAACTGCGTGGCCGCCGCCGCCGTCACCCCGGGTCTGCCATGCGCCTTGAACCGTTGGCACGCTTGATCTTCTACCCCGCATGCGCATTGGGGACTCACATTGGCCGAAGGCTCCAAGGTGCCGGACACAGCGTCTCGCCCGACAAAGCTGCCATAGCCATAGCCTACTATGAACCTTGGACAGGCCCGGGCAGAACTTGACTCAACCGCTTTCGCACAAGCCGAACAAGGCGTACCGCATATGCCTTCGCACCTAGGTACAGTGGCAACGACACACGCCCGACCTGCAGGAACTGGCAGCCGCGGCGGCTTTGCGATCCTGGACCTACAGCACCTACAGCTTTGACCACCGCACTGGCGCGGCCGCGTTGAACTGTGCCAGTGCATGTCGAAGCAACCGGTCGGCATGTGCGCGGCTCGGCCCCACTGGCAGCACCCTGAAGCTTTCCTCACGACGGCGCTTTGTCTCTTGTCCTTGTCCTTGTCTCGCCAGGACCGTCCACCGTCCACGACTGTTCGCACGGCTCCGATGTGGGGTATATAAGACCCCCGCGTCGAGCTGCAAGAGGCCTCATCAGCTCCCTTCCCCGTCCAGCCTCAGCCTCAGCCTCAGCCCTCCTCAGTCTCGGACTCGGACAGCACTATGGGCACATCGCCCCCACTCCCCCGCCGCCATCTGCGCGCTCTCCAGCCCCTCACAGACAAACTTCTCATGACCAGTCCTCATCCTTTGGAGGACCACCAACATCCTTTGGAGGACCACCAACATCGATGGACGCGCCACGCGTTATGTACGTACTGCGCTAAAGGATCTGCGTCCTGACCGAGCTGATGAGACCCTTCCCTCCACCAGACGTTGCGGCTCTGTCGGCGTCGGCGTCAAGAACCGATACGTCCGTCGCTGCCACAGCGGCTGACGTTGCGTGGATTCCCAACGGGGTGGATCTTTGCTCGTGAGTGCTATCCTGTAAGTGGCTCGTGTTCCTCAGACGTTTTGTGCGATCGTCTGATGGAACTTCACCTCGTACCGTCAGTGTGGCCCATGCCGCGCGCAGGAAGACGACCGTGGTCGCGGGCTCGATAGCCCATGCTGACCACAGGGGACGCACTGTCGTTCGACGACTGGACTCAGCCGCCTTCATGCCCAATGGTGGCATCACCCAAGAATCACCCCCGGGCCTGCCGCCCATTAGAGATGAGGGTTTGATTTTAGTAGTGCCCTAACATTGCACTAGTACTAGACTTATGTACTACCCCTGTACTACTCTTCGTGGTACATGTGGATTTGAATTTGAATTTGATTAATAGAAGTGTACACATTCGCCTTCCTCCACACTTGGATATGCATACCGTGGCCAGCACGGCTTGTTTGTGACTTGTAAGATGTGCTCGTGAATTGATATCCATCTCAGTGTAGTCCAGCACCGTACAGGTGATACCGGCGGTATCGTGAACAGCTCACAGTAGCTTAGTACTGGCCGCCAACTGGCCGCACGCCATCTTGAAGTACACTACCTCAAACATGCCCTATGAGATTCTCCAAACAACCATACTATGATACTTACACCGTCTTGTGCCGGAGGCAGCGACAACGGGCAAGGAACGGCAAGTCGGGATGCAGAGTAGCATATGTGCGACAGGAGGGAAGCCGGATGCCCGGGGTACATGCATGGATCTGAGGATGATAGGAGATAAACAGCGTCATCAGTCGTTAGGACCAAGTCAGTGTAGCGTAGGGCGCAGAGCGCACGGCGGTATGGGAGACGGATGGTATGGGATGTTCCAAACGTACGCATAGCAATATGTAATATCAATAAGCACAAGCCCAGGACGCGCACCGTGCACCCGTGGCTAGCAGCAGGCACTGAGGCAGCTGCAGCGCGAGTCTCCGGAGCAACGGGCCACGCGCACGGGCGGCAGGTGTTAGAGTCGGTCAGCCAAGGTCCATCTCGTCCCCCGCCCGCGCCTTGCCCTTGGAACTTGTCCGTGCGTCGACGCCATTCGCGCGCCCGTGCGCATGCGCGTGCCCGTTCAGCCGCGGGCCCGAGCCCGATGCGGTCGCGCGTGCGGGCACCACCCGCGCCAGCTCCGCCTGCACCTCCTCTTCCACGCCCTGGAACACGCTCTCGGGCGGGAAGCCCCAGATGCGGCCCGGGCTCTCGCGCTCCTTGTCGTCGAAGACGCCGCCGACGATGTCGACCCAGTTCTGCCGGGTGCGCACGAGCTCGTTCAGCTGCTCGGGCATATGCAGCATGTTGTGCTCGTCCGGGTTCAGGCCGAGCGCCGCGGGACAGGGCGGGAGCGCGGCGGTTCCGTTCAACGCGTGGGCGCCATTCGGAGGGTCGACGCCCTTCTGCTTCTTCTTCTTGTTCACCTTGGGCCCGTCCTTCTTCTGCAGCTTGGAGTAGAGCGTCATGATGCTCTTGTCGATCGCATCCCGGCTGTCGACGTACTCCTGGTACGCGAGCCGGTCCTCCGCGATCGCCGCGAGCCGTAACCGTCGCGCCTTGTTCGTCGCGAGCACAGTGCGGAGCTCACGCTGGGCATGTCGTAGCGCGGTGGCTATTGGATCGTCGACGGCTTCGGAGTAGTCGGGCTGGCACGCGCCGTCAGAGAGATATGCTCGCGGTACATTGCTTGTATACTCACAATGTCATCCAGCAGCCCGTGGTAGCGCATGACGTTCTTCATACGCTCCTCCAAGTCCGCAACATTCAGCTTATCGCGCGCGGCTGCGGCTGCAGCGCCATTCGTCCCCGGCCGACCTTCCATCGCCTCCTCTGCCGCCTTCACACCCTTCCATTCTAGCGCATCGTTCATGGGTATGAGCGCGCTCATGACACGTTCTGTCAAGGGCCCGTGCCCGCGCTCCTCGGTGAGCAGATCAGGTTCTGCGAGCGTCGACGGCTCCCATTTAGGTAGAGGGTTCGAGGGACCTGCGTGCGCGTTTGCGCGCATCGCAGCGGTGCCGGGGAGTGGATGTCCATACGCTGCCATGTCCTCCTCCTCCCACTGCACAGAGTAATGTCGCCCGAGCTTAGGCATGGTGAAGATCTCTACCTCATCTGCGGTATACTGCAAGAAGCCTATGTCTTCCTCCTTTATGGGTCGAAGCCATGGCTCGATACTGGTGTAGAATGTCGTGACGAGTACCTGACTAGGTTGTTTGCTCTTGCTGAAGTCTTCTGTGACGTCTTCTGGATTGCTTGGGCCAGCGACTGGTCGAGGGGCTATTGGAGGACGGGGAGGAAGTAAGGGTACAGAGGTGGGTAGTGCGAAGTCGGGAGCAGTAGCGGGCTAGATAGAGTTTCAGGCTAGGCTATCGTTCGCTGGAGAGCTATAGGACATACCTTGCTGAAAGCAATGGATGTGGAAGGGTATTTGGAAGCCTTGGGTGGCGGTGGCGGTGGATGTGGGTGAGTGTGCGGTGGGAGGGGGGAGGGTTTTCGAATCTTCACAGGTTCTAGTGCCGAGCCTGATCTAGCACAGCACTGGCAAGGAGCAAGGGTACGCACCTGGTTCGATATCGCTCGAGTCCTCTCGCTTCCGCTTCTTCTTCTTGTTCTTCTTCAGTTCATCAGGGGGACTGCTACACTATGAGTCACCGCAAAGGTCAAGTAGGCATTACACGCACTTCTTGCGAATGTCAGAAAACGAGGCTGCAGGGGTAGGCATAGATGGTGTAGGAGCGGCGGATGAGCGATCTCTCGGAGGTCGTGGTGTTGGTTGTGCAGACGCTCTGCTCTCGTCTCCATTAACGGATGGGGTGACTGTCCGAACGGTTGAGAAACGCCATATCATGGGCAAGAAAGACAAGGAGAGATCAATGAGAGCAGCGCGCGAGACATGAGCGCAAAGAAGATGCGGTCGGATGGGGTCAAAGGAGTGGTGAACGGGTCAAGCCATCGCCAAAGATAGCGGTTGGAATCATCGGTACGTTGACCATCGGATAGCAAGAGCACAAAGATCGCCAGACGAAGCGAAACCAAGGATGATGCATACACATGCACAAGTGTGGCGAGGTGGTCGAAGTGGAGGCGTGGGATGGTGTACGCGCCAGATGTGGAGTCCCGTTCACGAGTAGCGCGACGAGATATTTGGATTGAAAAGGCGCATACGAGGCCAGTTTCACGGGTTGAGGTCAGCATTTGCGTCCGTGCCAATATAGATACGTGGTTAAGCAGGGCGCCAACCAAATGTGATGTGAGGAGTGATCCATGAGGTACGGTGAGTTACACCTCAGAAGCGTTAACTGTTACACGCACATTGTCGCTCTCGTTCCGTCTTCTGAATAGCCTTAGCTTTACCCTTCTCCTTCTCCTTCAGACGGCGCATGGTTTCCTCGATCGCGCGAATGTCATCTCCAGCTTTCTTGGCGCGTTCCAGACTCTTAGTCTTGAACGCAATGAGCTCAGACTGCAGCTGCTCAAGTTCGTCCGTCGGTGGCACCGTGTCAGGTGGGCTATGGAAGAGAGACGAGCGGATTGGAGGGAGTGCGGCGTATGGTGAGACGGTCGACGACATGGCGCGGTGCAGGCCTCCGGACCGCGAGAGGTAGAGTAGAGGCACGCCAGTTAGCGGTTTCCGCCCAGCGCAGCCGACGGCGGGGAGATAGGGACGATTCCGGAGGAGGACGAGGAGGACGAGGAGGACGATGGACGTCGCGAGCAGAGACAAGTCAGTAGGCGCCCAGCTGAGATGGAGGGCGTCTGTCACAATGTTGCATTGTTTGGCAGGTGGCTCCCACGGTGTGCTATACCTGTGTCGAGCATACTGAGACCGCACCGAGAATTATAATGTGTTCCTCCTCCCTGCTCTCAAATCCTTCTCCCACATTCTCTTCCTCTCACCTCTCTTCATCTGGCCCAGTGCCTGACGATGGACTCGAGGCAGGCTCTCCTCTTTGACGCAGACCGGGACTCGCAAGATGTCAGCGACGACGAGAGCAGCTCGGACACTATCGAGATGTCTGGCCTCGAAGAGGTCCCCGTAACTCCAGCACGTCGTTCGAACTACGGTGGCCCCAACTATCAACCGAACTTGCAAGAATCGGACGACGAGTCAGACGTGGAGGATGGCGAGGCATTACTGGGACCCCGTACGCGCACCCGTGGTCGAGAACGGTCAGAGGACCATCCCGGCACGTTCAGTCACGTCAAGCGTATTGTGCTCGAAGTAAGTCGTTCATTCGTGCATAATGCGTGCCCAACTCATGGCGCTTCAGACTGCGCCCACGTTGCTGCTCACCACTGTCGGTATACTCTTCACGGGGGAGATTCTTGACACAGTATCGGTGGGCTACCCAAAGTCTTGTCCTCTTGCTTCGTCCTGACTGAAGTCCAGCATTGGAAAGCTATGACCCGCATCGACGAACTCATCATGATCATCCCTGTTGTCTTGAACCTCAAGGGCAATCTCGAGATGAATCTCTCTGCACGACTTGGCACTTCGGCGAACATGGGAGACCTCGACATCCCCGCTAAGCGCCGTTCCATCATCCTGGGCAATCTCACCCTTCTCCAGGTCCAAGCCACGGTCGTGTCCTTCTTCGCCGCATGCGTGGCATTTCTCATGAGCCAACTTTTTCCTGGACAAGCCACGACCAATGATGAGATGCCCATGGACGGCTCTGGCGGCGACGTGTTCAGGCGATTGGTCATTCGTGGCGTGCACAAACCCAACCCTCACAGACCTATCCCACCCCCTCCCTCGGGTGCATCGGAGTGAGCGAAAATACTTCAAATTCTCCCACGGAATGCTAAATCGTAAATGTATCGGTCAGATTCATCATGGTCGCTTCTGCCGCGATGTGCGCGGCGTGCTTGTCGAGTATACTGTTGGGGTCCTTCATGTGTGGGCTTGTTGTTTTGTGCAGAAGATTCGGTCTGGACCCTGGTATGTTCATGCAGCCTGTGTTGTAAATCCTGTTCACTCATCCGTTGTTGTAGATAACATTGCACCTCCAATAGCCGCGTGTCTTGGAGATCTAGTCACGCTGTCATTGCTCGGCATCATTGCCGAACTTCACCTATATATCCTCGACACCCCCTTCCCGATCATTATCGTCGTCATTCTTGCCCTCGCTGCGATTGGTTGGGCCTACGTGACCAACCGGAATGAGAATGTGCGACATCTTCTCACGGAGGGCTGGTCGCCACTGTTCATCGCGATGGCCGTCAGCAGCGGGACCGGAATCGTGCTTGACACATTCGTAGAACGGTATAGCGGCTTTGCCCTACTGGCCGTTGCTATCGCTGGTAGGTTTTCGTCTATATATCGTCATTATCACGAATGCGTGTCTCATCTATCCCTCTACTCAGGTCTTCCTGGAGGTGTGAGCGCGATCTTCGTCTCGCGCCTCTCTACCGCTCTGCACGCAGCCACAGCGAAGATGTCCGCTATGGCCTCCGTGACCGATCTCAAGCAAGACAAAGAGCTTCCCAAACCCCGTCTCGTCATGTTGACGCTCATCGCCGTCAGCATACCCGTCGAGATTATATTCCTTGTGTGCGTCGTCGCACTGGGGTGGATCCACCTACCTTTCCTCTTCATGTTCTTACAAATCATATTCTTCCTCATCACGGTACGTCTATGTAGCAATACGCTTGCGTGCTGGCGATACTGATGATTGAGGCAGATCACCATCTCACTATCAATCGCCCAAATCATGACGACGATTCTCTGGAAGCGACAATTAGACCCCGATATGTATGCGCTTCCCATCCAGTCCGCGACGACGGACCTCGTGGGCCAGCTCCTCCTTGTTGCATGCTACGAGCTCGCATCGCTCCTCGGCGTGAAAGTCGCCCTGAAGCACAAACGCCCTCACAAGCCCAGTCCGCGATGATCTTCCACACCAGCTACGCCATTCGCCGCTCACTGCATCTGCCGTTTCTCCTGTGTTGTATAGTCGGTATCCTCGATTAGTATATCTTTTGGCACTAATTTATACCTTTGGTTCCTGACAAGGGAAGACCTGAGACGGAGGCCCTGCTGCAGCCTCGGGCTCGTGTTGCTGGCGTCCTCTGGTGCTGTTGCGGCGCGACGACGCTGATCTCCACGTTGCCTAACATAACATGAGTGCATGAGTGCATGAGGAAGCCATGCCTTGGGGTGATCTTCATCTTAGGACATTTCCCGCATGCGCCCACAAGTCAACGCACATTCACCAGCTGACGTCTCGGGCGACAGTCTATAAAAGGTCACCCGGTTATCGGACGCTCCTCCCGTCGCGCGAAGAGGAGCTAACAACATATATGCTCCGTCGAGTCATACTTCGGTTGAGGGTGGCCAGGGTAGCCAGAAATACTCTCGGGCGTATCAAGGGCGCGGCTCGGGCGGACTCGTGGTCATCTCATTCGTTCCAATCAGGCTTTCAGCGTCGCTGAGTGGTCATCGGAAAGCAGCATCCTTCTCGACCCAGGGGCGCTCTGTGCGCCAGCGAACTTGCGATGGCCCAATCGAATTCTCGGCGGCGGCGCTAGTCGGATGTGCTCATAAGTCTGAGGACGCAGCGTTGCGGAGCACTTACTTGCCCCACTCTACGATGCTAGTAACTCTTGTATGACCATCCCATTGGATGGCCTTCGCAGCCCTCGCGCCTTACTGGGGCATCCCGGTGGCAGCATCGACGGCCAAATCGCTCCAAGTGACTGCGCTTGTAGGACGGGACATGAAGTCGACCGTCGAGTGCTGTCCGAAACCTTTCACGAATACGCCTGCCCACCCCTTTCACGATCGAGAACTCCTGCTCGAAAGTCCAGCACTTGAGCCACTGATCGTATTTCGGTGACCATGCAACAGCAGATGAAGGTGCAGCAACTCGGAGACCTGGCCAAGGCGACATACGTCGAGATCTCTGCGGAAGCTGACCACAAGCAGGGGTGAGTGGGGATTCACACCACCGAGCGAGTATGCCCTGGAAACTGACCATGGAGAACTTCATGTCCGGTCGCTTCCAGGCCGTACAACGCACCTAACATCCAGTACGCCGACGCTTGCTCAGAACTTCATCGAGGCCAGACATTGAGCATGCGGCTCATACACACGTTCCGTGTAGGTTCTTCACGATCCTCGAAGGGAACGCGACCATCACCTTCCCGGAGTCGACCGAGGTGCTCTACATCAAGCCGGGGCAGCTGTACATCGCTGCAGACGACGCGTCGACGTCCGAGCTGGGGCATCTCACGGCTGTACGCGCTGGCTCGCGTCTGCTGCAGTTCCCGTTCAAGGACGGCATCGTACCTGCTCATGGCGCCACGGCTGGAGGATGTGGATCGGGTCTGCATGGAGTGCGGGACGAGCTGTAGAGTTGTGCCGGCCGGGATCCGATAGTACCTGTACCAACACCAGCGGGGAACTCTTTAGCTTCCTCATGAGTGTAGTGATTGTTGGAACGTTGCCATTTGTTGCAGAGAATGGGAAGAAGGTCGCCCGACGTGTGTTGACTGGCATCTACGTGGTTCTGTTATAGACGGTTACATAAACACATCTTGGCGCGAAGTATGCCGCAAGAAGTTGGGTGTGAACATGCGGATGCATACTATCACACCTGTGAAGAACTGAAGTGACGAGCTTTCGACAGAAGGAAGCTGGGAATGGGGAAATCCATGGACTCACGCGACGCTACTGCGGTGGTACCGTCCCATAGGACATCGCGCCACAGGCTGTGAAAGCACCACGATTCAATACTTGTGAAAGTCCAGACGATCATAACAACTCACAAGACATATACCGCGATTATCATCAGCCATCGACAGGCTCGGGATCCACCTCCATACTGGCGTTGTCGTCCGGAGGCGTCTCCGTGTCCTGCTCCTTCGCCTGAGCCTTCGTTGTACGGCCCCGCCGTCCCCTCCCTCGGCCCCTCGCACGACTCGTCCGAGCAGGACTAGGCTCCTCGTCCGTCGTCGACGACTCTTCTCCCGCCGCAGAGTCCGCGGTAGCTGCTGCACTTCCTCCCCGTCCTCGCCCACGTCCACGACCGCGCCGGCCGCCCCGCGCCCTCCTGGCCGACGAGCCCCTCCCGCGCACCGACGCGGACGGCGTCGCCGAGGGCGTCGGCTCGTCTGGCTCCGTCACGTCCTGGTCCTTGTCCCCGTCAAAATACTCGTTCCGTGCGCCCGCGCGGTCCTCGCGCGTCTCGCCCGCGTGCGCCGTGCCGCGCTCCTCGTCCTTCTCCTCGCGCGTGCGCTCCTCGTCCGCGAGCCAGCCGCCGAGGTCGGGCGGAATCTCCTGCAGTGCGACGCTCGGCGCGCCCTGGAGATACCGGAGCTTGTTGCGGATCGCGACCGTGATCCGCTGCAGTGAGGACGGTGTGTTCTGGTTCTCGACGTGGCCGGTCAGCGGCGGGTGCAGCTTCCACTTGGACTCGCGGAAGAAGGAGTCGTAGATCGTGACGGGCAGCTGGTCCGGGATCGCGGCGCCGACGAGCACCGAGGTCTCGTACGTCCAGCACCGCGAGACGTTTTTGATCGTGTAGCCGCCCCCGCCGAGCACGAGCAGTGGCACGTTGAACTTGCGGACAAAGTTGACGCACTCGCCGTGCGCAGCGATCGAGAGGTTGAATGCCCCGAGACGGTCGCACCCGAGCGAATCTGCGCCGCATTGGAGAACGATGGCCGTCGGCCGGAAAGCAGTCACAGTATCGTCGATCACGGTCTTGAAGATGGTGAGGTACATGTCGTCGTCAATGCCATCCTTCAATGGAACGTTAAGGCAGAAATGCTTTCCAGGACCAGTGCCATTGTCGTCCAGTTTGCCCGTTCCAGGAAAGAATTCACCGGTGTACTTGTGGAAGGACACCGTCATGACGCGGTTGGTGTGGTAGAAAGCAAACTCGACCCCGTCGCCATGGTGAATGTCGATGTCGATATACAGTACTCGGGGGTGATACCTTCGTGCGATGCTTGTCAGGCTGACAGTAATCTCTCGTGGTGAGAAGGCTCGCTTACCTGAGCAATTCCAATATTGCTAGCACAATATCGTTTACGTAGCAAAAACCACTCGCCTCCGACTTCTTCGCGTGGTGGAGGCCGCCACTCCAGTTAATGGCGATATCCGTGGTTCCAGCGCACAACTTACGTGCGGCTGCGAGGGATGCGCCGCAGTACATTTTGCAGAAGTCGAACATGTCCGCAAATATTGGACAGTCTTCCACGCAGTTGAACCTGTCAATCATCTGTCTCATCTCGGCCTGGTTATGCGGGGTAACGCTGCGAATGATGTTGCTTAGTCGTCTAAAGAGCGCGCGAAGAAGGGTTGATCGCACCGTGACAGAAATTCGATGTAGTCGTGCTCATGATAGGCCTCTAGCTCTGCTTGCGTCGCAGGTCTTGGGTTGTAGATATTGTGTATCTGTTTGTCCAAACCATACCCCAATACCAGTGCGTTTGTGAGTGTCAATCGATGTGGTTTCATCGGATGATGTTCCTGTGAAGTAGCTATCAGTACAGCACGTTGAAATTTGCCGTAGCAACTGTGATACGTGCCCCGTAGTGTTGCGCCCCTACCCCTTTAGGGAAATAGTATGACACGATAGGCCGCGAATGGGGCTTGGATGAGACGTGTCAGCTGCAGACTGAGAAGGCTTGAAACGACAGACTCACATTGACACGTTCTGTTATGGGTTCTGCATATCCATGAGGGCCTCTGTCGTCGAAATAAGGAGAGGTGGAAAATGTATGAGACGTTGCTTGTGACGACCGGACCATATTGATGGCGCCGCAAGCAAGTTGCGATTACTACTGTTACTATAGATTTGATTCGTAAAAGATCGCTAGAGAGTAGCTGCAAAAGGCGGATCAGTATACGATGACCTGGTACCCAGGAAGAGTCTGCTACAGATTCTGAGAACCACACGTCGAGGGCACCCGACTGGGACGTCACTACCACGTCTCCTCCCCCGAGCGCTCTGTCTCATACCGGCACACTTGCACTGATTCGTGCAGCAAGTAACGATGTAGAGACGATGTGATGACTCGAGCTGAGCAGAGTGTAGCTCGATTCAAGACAGAGCTCTCGCGAGAGTGCTGACGTTATGGCATAAGGTTCGTCTATGGCTTTGCCAATGCGATAGTGGCCACTGGGATACCATGCTGCAGAATTGAAAGCATTCAGCTGCTTCAGTAAGAGTAGAAGGAGATGCCGTAGCGACTGCGAAAGAGAAGATACAAGCACTAACTGATGTTTGAAACAGATACTACGCGCAACTTGAAGCGTTCCCTGTTGGATCTTGGTTAGACGTCAGGCAAATGCGCGCTAGCTTGAAAATATGAAAGAGTGTATACCAGGATAAACTACGCACGTGAGCGTCTTCTGTAGTTGGATACAGGAGGAGGAATGTATGTTGGGTGGTTTGGGAGGAGAGGAGACCCTGGCCGGTGCGAGCACACATCTGCCACAGCGCTTACGTAAGGTATCAAACTGCCATTTAGGCGCTCACCCACCAAAAGCCGAGCGTCGTGAGCCACGACGACAACGTCCTCTTCCTCATTCTCTTGAATACCTGCTCGTCGTCTGCGCCATCCACCAATGATTCTCAGGCACATATCTCTACTGCTTGCTGTTATTCTAGTCTGCTCACCGCTAGCGTTCTCGTCGTCCGGAGACCGCGCAGAGACTTTCAGAAGTTGCGTCTCCGTATGCGAGTCTCAATTCTGTACCGACGCAGCTACATACGCACTCTCATTCGCCCTCCGACTCACGCGCTGGACATGCATTGACGACTGCAAGTACCAGTGCATGCACCGCATCACCGACCGCGCTATACACTATGGCGTGCCTGTCGAGCAGTACTACGGCAAGTGGCCTTTCTGGCGATATGCGGGCATGCAAGAGCCCGCATCCGTTCTCTTCTCCATCTTCAACTTCCTCGCACACGCGTATGGCGCGCGCAAGATCAGGAAGAGGGTGTCGAGGGAACATCCCATGAGAAACTACTACCTCATGTTCGCGTTCGTTAGTATGAACGCGTGGATCTGGTCCTCCGTCTTCCACACTCGAGGTCCGCTCCTTCTATCGGCTGTGGTGAACTCGGACTGAAGGAATCTTGGTGCGTAGATCTTCCAACCACTGAGAAGCTGGACTACTTCTCCGCTGCTCTTGCCATCCTCTACGCCCTCTATTACACCGTCATACGGTTGTTCCATCTGTACCCCACCGAACGCTTCCGCCTTACCACATCCCCGTCATCCAACAACAAGTCCGGGACACGTTTTTTGTGGACCGTGCTCTGTTCCATCGCTTTCATTGCCCACATCTCGTACCTCTCCCTCTTGCCCCGGTTCGACTACTCCTATAACATGATCTTCAACCTTGCTGTGGGTATGTCACACAACCTACTTTGGCTAGCATATTCGTTACCATCATCCGTCTCCTGCATCCGTCGCTACCCGGGAAAACCCAAGAGCTATCGTCCTCCCCATGCGTTCCGTCCGGCGCTCTTCGCCCTGCTCACGACCGCCGCCACGGGCCTCGAGTTGTTTGATTTCCCGCCATGGGGCAGGATCCTCGACGCCCACTCGTTGTGGCACCTCGCCACCGCTCCGATTGCCGTCTTCTGGTACGACTTCCTCGTCGAGGACGCGTGCGACGACGGATGGAGGGCTTCGAGGCTGTAGTGTGCAACTGGTGAGACTACCGTCGTTCCAGGATGCGCGTGCAGGATCGCTGATACATGATTACGATCCCCAGTTGTGATCCTGAAGCACCGGGCTGCCGTATACTGCGTGAGCACACATAGCTTGTATCGGTGACATGCTAGGCTCGTAGATATTGAGCATCTTAGCTCGACCCTCAGGTTCTAGTAGTTCAGGTGCACAGCGGCTACAACCTCGACACGATCCCCTCTAGCACCTTCGCGAGCTCCTCCTTGGACGGCTCGCCGCGCGGCCAGCGAGTCTCGTCGAGGATCAGACCGTGCTCCGCGTCCGGCTTGGGGATGAGGTGGAAGTGCACGTGGAAGACGTGCTGGAACGCGAGCTTCCCGTTGTTCTGCGCCAGAGCCGTCAGTGGCGCGTCAGCCTGTCCATGTGTCCGAGTCGGCTACTGCGAGCCAGGATGCACCTGGAGGAGGTTGTAGTTCTCGAGCCCCATCGCGTTCGCGATCTTCTTCGCGAGCGGCAGGATCTCAGCAAGATGCTCGTCAGGCACTTCGTCCATTCGGTTCGAGTGGACTGCGCAGGGGCAGGGGTTAGTACGAATAGCGAACCCTGGTCAGCCACGGTGCTGCAGCGTGTCGACGCGTGCGCGTATCTTTGGTGCTCACTGACATTTCGGGATGATCAGCGCATGGCCGTCCGAGACGGGGCCGATGTCGAGGAACACAAAGCTGCGCGTCCGCCGTCGTATGAGATGACAGATGATTGTGATCTCCAGGATACGCTGAGCACCATACTCACTTGAGATTGGTCTCAAGGACCTTGAACGAGGGGATCTGCCCTGGCAGGTATGATGATATGTCAGTTGGGGGCTCCGTACATATCTACCCCGTCGCCGGTGACGTCCGCGGCGTACCCTTGATAATCTTGCAGAAGATGCAGCTGCAGCCATCCGTATGATAGTGATCAGTACACTTCAGGCAGATACCGAACGGGAAAAGTTCACTTGTCGTCAAGATGGTTCGACATCGTACAGCCGATCTTCAAAGCACTTCGTGCTACGCTTACGGGTACGGTTGACGATGTGTACGGACGATACAAGGCAGATCTTGAATGGCGGAGTCGTCCTTCCCTATTTTGAATCACTTATAGGAGACGGAAAAGGACCGTGCCGACCGGACAGTCACCCATCAATCCATACAAGGCACGTTTGCAGTTCAAACTACTTACCCGTGTGCGCAAGCAGCCTCACGGGTATGGTTATGTATGCACTGTGTATGTGCACCACGCGTACTCGTAGACTCAGTCCCGGTAAGCGAGATGCTCACATAAGTCAACCAAGTAACGTTCTTGAACTAATCGACGCGGACGGTCGAGGACCCAGCTGGCATCTCCACCGGCGGCGCGATCTCGTAAATATCGATTCAGGGAAGTATGTTGTCGACAACGTGAACTTTGCTGTGATGCATGGTATAACAATGCAGTTAGTAGCGGTGAATCCAATGAAGAGATCATGTCTTCCGCCAAGTCGGGGCCTCCGTTGGGGCCCGGGAACACTCCTCCTCTGACCACCAGCATAGCTTGAAGACGTGGTCTACGTAGCCGAGAATGCTCCTTCTCGCACCCAAGACTGGGTCACGGCCCACGACGGACCTCGACGATTGCGCATACGCTATCTCCTCTGCTCTGCGGCTTTCCATGTCCCTCATCAGACTCCTCCCAGTTCTTCTGTTCGCCCACCAGACAAGAGGAAGATCGCCGTGACCATCCCCACAAAATCGGAGACTCAAGGAGCAGAGAGTGAACATGGTTTCAGCCTTCCTGAAGGGAAAGGGCGAAGAAAGGGCTGCCACATTGTCTGATGTCAGAAGGCTCCGAGCCCGAACACTACAGTGGTTCCGAGGACGAGGACGAGCCCGAGCCAGGGTATGGAGCCAGAGGATGAACCCCACTCTGCCACTGAAGCTCATGAGGATGATGCGGGGGAAGCTCGTGTCGCGATCCGGGTTCCTCCCGAGCAGAGATCGCGACGTTCGCTTCCCTCCTCTTATGCGTTGTCTCCCCTAGGCAGACGATGAGGACCTACTGAACGGGGGGATGGACGGTCCTTCAACGTCTGCTAGCTAACGCGCCCCCGACACGGCGGGCACGACCTATATTTCGGCGGCGGAAAATGATGTGCTGAATCCCTCCGATGGTAGCCTACGCCCGTGTTTCCCCGTACATTCTGTAGGCCTAATAATGTGACATTTTCCGTTCATTTTTGTGAATTATTGGGCTGTCGAAAGGGATGCCTTTGCTGGTGTCATAAAAGGTGGTCAGAAAAGAACAAGACAGGTAAGATTCATTGTCTTTTTCACCGACAGGGGTCGAAAAATATCGAGACAGGTAAGATTCATTGTCTCTTTTCAAAGGCAGGAGATGAAAAGAGACAACAAATCTTACCTATCTTGTTCTTTTCTGACCACCTTTTTTGACACCAGCAAAGGCATCCCTTTCGACAGCCCAATAGTTCACAAAAATGAACGGAAAATGTCACATTATCAGGCCTACAAAATGTACAAGGAAACACGAGCGTAGGCTACCATCGGAGGGATTTAGCACATCATTTTCTGCCGCCGAAATATAGGTCGTGCCCGCCGTGCGAGACCGTAGGGTGACAATTCTGCTGGGTTTCAAAGATGCCGAGAGATCCGGGATACCATATAAGGTTTCACCCAGTTTATAGTTTAGCGTAATTCCCTTCTAAGGTTTGACCCCTTTTACGGAAGTCTGAGCGCTGGACCGAGCATTCGTGCGTCGCGAGCCTCTCTGCCTCCACTCAACTGCCATGTCTGCTGGTCCTTCCACACCTGTACGCTGGGCCAAATCACGCAGCCAGAAGCGATCTCAGCCTGGCTGTCAACAATTCTCAGTCGCTACTTCCTCTCCTAGTCCGGTCAAAGATGTCTTCGAGTCCCACACATCGGCCGTTGGCTTCCAGTCAAGGTGGAGGGACTCCGATTCCTCTGCTCCCCCATCTACACCTCCTGCTCCCACACGCCCTCCTTTTCACTCTCGGCCTGTCCCCGCTAGTAACTCTTCTGAGCCCAGCTCTGGCGTTCTAGGTCACCATGTTATTACTCTGGACCGGCCTAATCGGAAACGCAGGCGCGACGACACGGAGAACGAGCCTCCCCCACAAACAAGCACTTCGTCTCAGGCCACTTCTCCCCTCAACACATCTCCATGTGTCCCAAACCCCTCTGTTGCCCCATACCCCTTCCTCACAGCCTGGCCGATGGTCGGCTCTCCGTTTCCAATGAGGCCTAGCAGTTCCGAGGCCGTCGAAGCTGAGGAGCGTCCGTTGAAGCGGAAGTACCGCAAGGAAACAGAGAAGCTGAGTATGTTCCTCGCTTTCATATATGATGAATTAGGGTGGACATTAGGGGACACTTTGTATTCCCTGTTCGAATTTGGTGACGATATACATCGTGATTCCAGACATGCGTCTTGTGTTGCGTGCTTCCTGCAGGGCAGGATGACTCATACCCCTGCTGAGATCATTGACCTTTGGATGAGGCATCCAGAT
Organism: Daedaleopsis nitida; assembly: GCA_022606115.1. NCBI lineage: Eukaryota > Fungi > Basidiomycota > Agaricomycetes > Polyporales > Polyporaceae > Daedaleopsis > Daedaleopsis nitida. The sequence goes on from JABYQM010000015.1 coordinate 268,164, forward strand.
GGTCGAGTATCAGATCGTGATGTCGAGTATAAGACGATGTACTCGGCTTGTACGGAGGATTTTCAGAATGCGAAGTCAGTCCGCGTGGCCCTCACGTGTTTCGCTGCACAGACCGTGATGAAAAAGCTCGTCAAGGAGGCTGAGGATGCCATTCGACCCGACAGCGGCCTTCACGCCTCTCGGAAGAAGACGTTAGGACATAGTGACGACACTCCGAGGCTTGTGTGGAATGACATCGGCGCTGCCACACTGGCGCGTGCAAGTGCCATTATCAAGGCTTGCCAGCCTCTTCTGTGCACGCTGTTGATGGCCGTTGCTGTGCGAGGATTCGACCCCTCAGTTAACGGGAAATCATTCCGAGAACGGCGACCCCCTGAACTTGTAAGGATAACCAAATGTTTGGTGAATTTCTCGTCAACGCCTGACACTTTCTCACAGGTAGTCACAAACGTCATCAGCGATCTTGACTTCTCGCGGTCCAATCGCGCGAACTTAATCGCACTGGCTCGTGGGCTCCTCTACTTTGCTCTCTCTGCTCCTTTCGACATCTATCAGTATCAGTCACGTACTGGTGCAATGCCAGCGTATTCGACGGTTATCTCCACGCTGGAGGGTCTGGCGAAGCAAGAAGCCGACTGTGTCGCCGAGCATGGGAAGGATCTCATGACGATCAAAGGACTCATCACCGACAACATCCAGCATTTCCTACTCCAACGCGACGTATGCATTGGCCGAGTCAACGCTATGAAGATTGGTATGGCAGCCACCTACGTCGAGCTACATGACTGTCCCGTAGGCTCGCTTGACTTCAAGGACAGACAGGAGCGCCTGGAGAAGAATCTACGCGCATCAATCTCCGTTAACACGCTGTTCAACCTTATTGATCAGAGGCACCTGGAGACCATAGGCGTCCTATTCCTCCTCCGCACTCTAGTGATCAATATCCCCGAGCTCTCAAAGCACCAAAGCGAGGTCACTCTCAGATACCGAACGCGTGGTCAAAAGCTGTGCATCGAGCCGCACAAAACCAAGGTTCATCCGCTCGGCACAAGCGGGAAGAACGAGACGATCACCACAGAGCTCAAGGACGCGCTGGTGGACTTTCTGGAGCAGGCGGGTCAGGAGCAAGGACACTGGAATGGGCAGCTGATGCCTGTCTGCGGTGATGGGCTGACGTTCGAGAAGATCGTGCAACTGAAGTACTATCTCCGATTCCATCAAGATCCTTTCAAGAGCCTCGCCTTCATCGTTCCCGTCCTTGCACCCTGGCACACAGTGTGGACTGATATTGGCCGCATCTTCCAAACATACTGGGGCGAAACCCTCTCTCATGACCCATCAACTCTCGGGTTCAGCGCTGCGAAGATCAATCGCCGCACACCATCAAATCTCCGCAAGCCCGACTTCAAGGAAGCCCTCGAACTTCTGGAGACTGTGCATGATGCACGTATCCTCGACTGCTTCCGGTATGTTGCCGCTCTATGAGTGTCTGAATCATTGGCTCTAATCTGTGCTGAACGGCGAATCAGGACCTACTACAAATCCAATGACATCTTCGAACATTTCAAGGCCCTGGCTAGCGATGGCAAGACACCGTCATTCGAGGAACTTGAAACTCACGCAAAAGCCGTGTACCGCACTTTCTGTACACATCATTCAGGTGAACGAGCACTTGATCCGGTGTCCGATGCTTCCTTGAAGAGCGACGAACATCCTAACACCACACGGTGGAAGGAAGCAATCCCGTTGGGTTCTCCGTGGACCTCCGGCCGAGCTCAGCCTGCGGCGTCAGCAACAGTGGGTTCGTATTATCGCATTGTACTATCCGTGTCTGTCTGTGTTGATGACGGAGTGGCTACTACTGTCAGATCCGAAAGGCAAGCAAAAGAAGAAGCCGAAGAAAGCCAAGAAACATGGGGAAGATGAGGGAGATCAGCCGTTCATGGGAGATCGAGTGCTCGCAAACGCGATCAACTTCATGGGTGACTTGATTGTCGCCCGTGAGTTCCTTTATGCGGTCTCTGAAGGAGACGTTGGCCGTGTATACGAGGCAATGAAGGTATGTGCATTTCTCATAGTGTCTCCGCTCCGCCAATCAGGTATTCTGACGACCACCGCACAGATGATGCTGTTCACGTTTGCGGGCACAAGCCACTCCCGGTACACGACCTATCTTCTCGAATTCATCTGTGCTCTAGAGTTGGAGTCAAGCGCCGAACTACGCGAGACTGTTCTCAAGAGTCTCCTTGTGAACTTATCAGGAGAGCCGGGTCGCTTTGCCCCCGCAGACCTCATCCAGGAGTATTTCAACCGCCTGCTTCAGACGATTGCCGAGAGGAAGGGAGCGGAATACAACACTCACTTCGTACGCAACATTGTCTCACGCAATCTCCATCACCTTGCGAGGCTCCGCGATGACTTCTACGAAGGTGTTGGGCTGGCCGAGCGCTCAGGTCGCCACTGCAAGCCGCACAAGGACGCCGAACTCCGCATACTCCTGAAGGAGTATAAGCTCCAGCAGCTTCACACGCGCCGGCCAGGGCGTACATTCGTCCCCGATGATGAGAACCTCAAGGTCAGTGACTTCCGGGCAGGATTAGCCAAGTTACGCCGCGAAAAGCTAGCCAACTGGGTTGCCGAGTCCGTTTTCATGCGTGGATCCCCTCAGCGCATACCTCCACCCAACCTCCGACACGCGTAGTCAGCTCCGACTTCCTGGACGAGGAATCAGACGACGAAGAAGATGAGACGGACGGCATGGACTCAGTCCGTAATCTGGCATCAATGCGAGTCGTCGATGGAGACCTTGTAGTGGAATCCTTGGATGTGCATGCAGACGTTGGGCGTATCTTGGATGCCCTGGCCCGGGAGCGTGCCTCAGAGGAGGATATCTCGGATGATGAACTTGACGGCGAGCAGCACTGAATATCTAGATCACGGTCTGCTATACACTAGTATTGTACCGGGTAGCAGCCCATCAGAGGTGTGTGTTAAGTACTTGTGTTTACACGGAATCGTCCTCCTGGGATTTTGATCGTCACTCGCACTGGCCTAGGAACAAACTCCTCTTCGTTCGACTTCTCTTCGTCTGCCCCAGAGAGCGCGCGCGCTGGTTCGTTGTCCTGCGCCCCACTGCCCTCCGCACCCTGCAGACGCTCTGCCTCAGCTGCCTTCTCCTTTTTGCGGTACGCCCGAGTCTCGCGAGCCTTTGCGGCTGCTTCCGCCTTTGCGCGGCTTCGAATCTCCTCGAAATTGCCGCGCAGTTTGACAATCACATCGAGGAGGGAGTCGAAATGGTTGTGCAAGTGCTCGTAGTCGCCTGTAATCCTCTTCAACGATGAGCTATCGACAGTTTCGTAGAAGCTGTTGAGCATGGCCATGATTAACTCGTCGGGAAGGATTTCCTCAGGCGGTAGAAGATTGCAGTCATCCATGCCGTCGCGTATAGCCTTGCGGAAAGTGTAGAACCGTGTGTGTGCAAACTCTCGCATCTTCCGTGTGATACGAGGTGTTGAAGAAGCCTTGCTGGTGCCACCGGCCTTCCTGCGAACTGGTGCATGCGACGTCGTGACCCCGGGTACCTTCGACTCGTCTTCTGAAGCATCCGGGTCCAAGTCTGAGCCAGACTCTGAACCCGAACATGTCGAGTCTAACATGGGCGCATCCAAACTTGAGACATCTTCAGGTGCACAGCATGACCAGTTGCAGGACGTCCGAGGATGCTGCGGAGGCCTCTGTTTGCACCCATCACAGTCGCAGAGGCAGTCGTGTACAGGATTGGCATATAAGCGGTTGAACGTCTTGCTCTTGCACGTGCCGGTCACCAGCTCCGCAACACCAATGTCCACCGCAGTCGACCGTTTGCCACCCCCAACCTTCACTACTGTAGCTGGCGACCCTTTGCCGACTTGGGTCAGAGCCTGCTCACACGTCTTTGTCGCGTTCTTCGGGAGATAGACCACTACCCGAGAATCCTTTCCTCTTCCATCGCGAATGCGTCCAGCCTTCTGCAGGATTGAGTCGGTGTCGGGCGGAAGCTCGAAGTCGTACAAGACGACGTCGTCGGTGGTTGCAATGTCGATCCCCACGGACAGGGTATCAGTGGCTATCGTCACCCATGAAGAGGAGCCGTCTGAGCGCATCAGGTCCAGGGTGAAGATGTTATATGTATCCCAGTTGAGAGCGTTGTACATGCGGACACGCTGATCGACCTCAACAGCAGGCATGTCATTGAGTTCGGCGCGGACCCGGAGATACACGGCCACTCGGAATCCCACAGCGATTGTGCGGCAGAAAATGATCACCCGTCGCCGCTCTGTGAGCACCCAATCAAGCTCGGGGAAAGTCATTGTATGAGGTGACGAAAGCATGGTGCGGAAGAGGAAGCGGAGGTCATGATGCATGTTGGATCTTCGGATGAGATGATATCGGTTCGGATTAAGGCCAAGGAACGTCTGGACAGACTGCAGGGGAGCACCGGTACGGAGTGTGGCGGTAAGTGCAATGAGAACAGGAGTTGGGTGAAAGCGCGTGCGTGTCCCGCCGACCTGGTCGAAAGCCTTGCGGAACGACAATCCCCACGAGTTCAGAAGGTGTGCTTCGTCCATACCGATTGCGACGATACGTTGATGAAATGACGAGTCCTTGACAAGATCTTCGAACCCTTTTGAAACGAGCTGCTCAGGTGCGAGTATGACAACATGGGACTTCGGAGTGTCTTCCCAAATGTCCTTCTGGTTCCTGCGTGCGGCGTCCACAGTCAACGCGTTGATGACAAGCGGTGTTAGTCCAGCTGCCTCGAACTTAGGTACCTATATACACCATTGTGAGATGACATCCTTAGTCCAGATAGTCAGTAGTACTATGAACATACCATGTCGACCTCCAAAGACCTTGTTGGGCAGACCAACACCATTGCGGCATCCTTCCTAAAGTGTTGCGGGGGATTCGGGCAGCGCTCCGGATTCTTCATGATGGCATGCATCACAAGCAGGTACATGGTCAAAAACCCGGTCTTGCCGGATCCCGTCGGTGTGATAGCGAGGACATCGATTTTGTCGAGAGCCTTCTGCACGCCTTCCAGTTGATACGAATGGGGGTGGTAGCCAAGGCGCTCATAGATGAGGGTTTTGCATAGAGCGGCACCTTCGTCTGACGAGAACTTGTAGGCGGGAGGTTTCACAGGTGAAGTAGAAGGTGTACGTTCCATTACGAGGGCATAGTGTAGTGAGGATAGGCTAGGATAGGTGGGGTACAGTAACAAGACGCGCGCGACGCGTCGACGCGTCGGGCGTGTATAGATCTGAACGCGTCGTCGGAGATCAAATACCTGCTGACAAACTCCGATTTGCCACCCTACGGTTCGAAGCCCCAATAACTAGCAGACTATCTTATGCGTGCCTCTCGCCCGCTGACGCGGCCAGGCGCTCTGATGTGTACAGTGCAAGAGGTAACGGCCAGTGGGAGAACACAAATTGGTAGGACTGAGACCTCGGTTGGTCCTCCAGGTACAGATCTCACGGAGTTGATGTCCACAGACTGTGCGTCGCTCACTAGTACAAGCGACTTCTTATAACAGAACATGATCGCACCGGAGACGTGCTCTTCAGCGCCGTTCGGGACCCACTGCTCAAGTTCCTGAACAGCCTCCCCTGGACCTTATCCCTGCGGCGGATAACGCTGACTCGTTCGCAGATGACGACGGCGATCTCTTCAACGAGGCTGGAGCCCGGATCCTAGCTCGCGCATCTCGGCGTTCGAGACGTCGGTGAACAAAAGGCTCGACAATTTCGCCGACCACGTCAAGGCTGTGAAAACTGCGTCCCGAGACTCACAACTGTCGAGAACTTGAAGAACATTGCTGCGAAGCTCGCAGGCTTCATCGACCGCATCTTACCGAGTTTTTTGTTTCCGACTCCGAGCTAATACTCGTAAGCTCTGGTGGGACTCGGAGCAGGTGCCTGAGGATGTCTTGGTACGGCTAGAGATGAGGCGAACGGGTCGTCCTCTGAAGCTCGGATAGACGGGTGGAAAAGTGGTCAGGGTTGCATGTGGCACGAGCTCGAGAGAAAGTGGTGACTATTACTAGTAGTTGTGCATCTTAGACACTACGGCTTGTCCCAGCGTCTGCCAGAACTTCACTGACTCGGTCTTCCGATAACTTCTTAGTCTCTCGTCCTACATAGAACACCATATGTAATCTCGTATGGTGTGAGTACGGTGTTTCCAAGTTACAAAAATGCAAAGCGTTCGAGCATGCTTCGGAAGCCACGGTATGAATAGTCTTTGCGAGTGCGATCAAACCGGAAACTGACCGGGCTTAAGACGGTCATCGTTAGGCGCCTGAGAGCTGACCGTTGAAACGTTGATCCAGAACCACCACCACCTCAGAGCCACGTACGGTTTCAATCTAGATTCTACTTTGCCACAAACTCAGGTACGGTATACTTCGAGTATAACACGGCGCTCTTGGATACTGAGAACTCGTACAGATGTCGGAAAGCTACGCCCCTCGCAGTGACGACTCCCGGGGGATAAGTCCCCGATCTTCTACACCATCTAAACACCTGAACATTAACCACAAACTACCGCCCGAACTGCTCATGAAGATCTTCGGCGACTGGGCTATTCTCTCTCTCTCAGTCGTATCCAACACCCATTATCGGAGGCCCTTAATGCGCTTCTCGACCCCCTCAATCATGGCTGTCTGTCGACTGTGGCACGACCTGGTGCTCCGCACACCTGCCGTCTGGGCAATCCCACTGCTCCCAGTGACTATAGATCTCGTCGGCCTACTCCGAAGCGGACCGACCCCACAGCAGACACTGGAGCGCCTCGAACACCACCTCTCACTGACCGGCATCCATCCCCTCATACTCACTACCGAGGGATTCCCAGCCCAGGCAGTACAGATTTTTGCAGCGCACGTCAATCATATCACGTCGTTGACAGTCGATCTCGGCGGAAGCAGCTCGAGTCTGGATGTGTTCCTCAACTCGTTCCTCGCCGGACCCCTGCCCGTCTTGGACAATCTCACCGTCAGTTACCATACGTCACATCTCAACACGCGCCATCCCGGGCTTGCCAGGATCGGGAAGGGTGAATACTCAATGCCGTTGCCACTCAGTCGTACGCTCCATCCTCGACTCCGATCGCTGACCATCCCACGGACGTTCACCAACCTCGGTGATATTGGAGGACAGCTAGAACACTTGTCACTTAATGCGTCCGGCTGGTGCGGTCTCTGTGCATATACCGCCAAGGACCTACAGACACTGACTCACGTGGTACTGGGCCTACTCAAGGGATGCTCCTCATTGAACTCCCTTCATCTCGAGTGGCTGTGTAGCTCTGACACAGAGCTAAGGGCCCCTGCTATGCGTTCCGTTGTCCATCTTCCGCAACTCCAGAAGCTCTATGTACTCGATTCCTATGCCCCCGCAATTGCCACTTTCCTGTCATGTCTCAGCTACCCAACGACATGCTTCGTGGAGCCCACAATGTCCGACTCAGGAGAATACCGCATCCACCTTCCAGAGAATTTATCCGCGTTCCCACCCGTCTCGAACGCCGACAATGTCGAGTTTGAGCTTACACCACAGGTGAGTCAGCAGATTTGTTTTGTTCAACTTCGCCGTTCGGAAATGCTTTACTCGCCCCCGTTCTCACTTCTCATCCGAATCATCCAACAGAGAAGCAGGCTCGTCACACGCGCGAACGGCGTGAAAACAATGCAAATGGAGATGGATACCATCCGCTCGGAACACTACTTCCGTGTCTTTCATACCGACCTCTTGATGTTCGCCCCGTTTGGGACCTTGACCGCGCTGACGCTCTCCGCATTCGCCATTCCCGAAAACGACATGTGGATTGTGACCTCTAGTGCTGGCAACGTGCTCGACGGCCTCCCGCAGCTCAGGCGGCTCGAGCTCTTCGCGCTCGACGCCGTGCACGACCTTGTCCCGCTCCTAGGAGGCAGCGGCAAGCGGCGGCCGGCGCACTGCCGGTGCCCGCAGCTGGAAGAGCTCCGCCTCCGCTGGTATCCGACTGTCTATGGTCCCCGCCGCCAGCAGGCCAATCGGCCCACCGCCCAGTCCAAGCCCCACGACACGGCCGAGAAGGGCGACGAGTCTCCATCGCAGTCGAAGAGCCCAAACGCGCATCTGGAAGCGTTTTGCGAGTCGGTCGCCGCGATCATCGAGTGGAGAAGTGGGCAGGAGGAAGACTTGGGCCCGGGGAGCAAGCGGGGACGCGCACGGCCGGACGCTCCGAGTGCTAAGGCTGCCACTCAGGCTGGTCACGGTGGTGCGAGGCGCGCTGTGCCGTTGCAAGTACTGGCGATCTCCGCGGTGATCACGTTCGCGACGCTGGAGTCCGCTACCATTGGTGCGAGGGCTGTAGAGAAGGCACGCGGGCGGGTGTGTGCGAGGGTTGAGCAGCAGATGCGCGCGAAACTTGAGAAGCTAGTCGGGCGTATCATTGTCGCGCCTGACTCCGAGGAGCCGACGCAGGACTGAGCTTGTCTAACGGGTAAATGACCGCAATTCGTCAGTGCGCACGACATTCATACTAGTGTCACCATTATCTCAAGTTTCTCGGGGTCGTGCATAGGCTTGCCTCAGTCTTGAATTCGTTGTACTACATCCCAGTATACCATACAGTTCTCCCATGACTCACTCGAATTGTTGTACATACTACACCTCGGTCATATGTTATACAGTACTCGCATGATGTGTTGAACTCCGAGAAGCTCGAGGGCGGGAGTAGGCGGAGTATAGTCGTACACAATCGCCACAGTCCCTGATGTACCACTAAGATCAAATGTCGTTGGGTAGTCCGTTCGCAGTCCTTTTCATGCATCAGCATAACATTTTAGATCGCCGTCAACGCACTGACATTAGGTTTCCACCAATCGCGAGAGCTCAATACCATCCGACAGCAACCCGCCGAACTTCTCTTGCAACTTCTCTTCAATGTGCTGCAACTCCCACCCTGGCCTGACCGCCGCCGTCGGCATCTCCACGACGCGTACGGACACCTTCCGCAGCGGAGCACCGGTACTCTGCCTGAGCTCGAGCAGGCGTGCGATCTGAACGCAGAGTACTTCGAAGCCGATCTCGACCTCGATCTTGACGTGCGCGGACTGCGCTTGCAGTGTCAGCTTGCTTCTCTCCCGGTGTCTTTCGGACGAGTACCTGAACATCCCATCGTCCGTCTGTCTCCAGACGATGGCCAGGCTCTGAAGCTGCGGGCACAGCGGGCCGCCGGCCGGCGCGGCATACGTCTTCGGCATGCTGAGGAACGGGAGGACGTGCTGCCTCGCGTCCCATCGCCCGACATCGAGGCGGCGCAAGTCCGGGAACTCGGCGGAGACCATGCTCAGGACATTGCGGGCCTCGGCCTCTGTGTAGCGCTTCGCGGGGATGTCGATGGCCAGCGTCGTAAGCGTCGCGCCCGCAGCGAACGCACGCAGGAGCTCCATAGTGTGGCTGAATCCACCGAGTTCCGTGGAGGGCATGCAGATGTGGAGGCGTTCCGCGCGGCGCGTATGAGCCTTCACTACATAGGCGTTCGCTTGCTCCCAGAGCGTGTTGGGAGCCCTGCCGGGGATCAGGTCGACCACCGGAAACATGAGATGCACTTCGTCGATCTCAGAGATGTGAGGGTACGAACTGACGAACTCCTTCGGGAAGGCCGGGCGCACAGCTGCGCGTGTGGGATGATGGTACAGGCTGATGCAGCATGTAGAGGGGTAAGAGAGCTGAATGATATTTTCCCTCGTGGTTGTGAGCAATTGATCGAGAATGTGGAGTGTGCCGACGGGGGGTAGAATTATGGTGTGGGGGGTGGTCGGAAGAACACAGAGAACGCCTCGGAGAGCTAGCATTTCCAAAGACGTGCAACGTCTGAGAAGGGCCATGCACGAGAAGTCTTCTGTCCGGCTGCGTCGAAAGCACGATCTACAACGGCATTCGAACAAGGAAAGGTGTCGCAAGCGCTCATCTAGCGCAGTCTCGATCCAAGAGCGAAATGGATGCACTAGCGACTTGAGTCTTGGAAGGGATGCGCGATCTAGGGCGAGATCTGAAGCATGCCCGAAGTCAACGTAGAAGTTCACGTGGTGGCTGATGTCTAGATGTTCGAGATGGGCCATTCCATACTTCAAGATGATGTTCAGAGACTCTTCAGTACTAGAACTGATATTGACAGTGAGAGACGTGATCCGATGGCAATGAGGCGAGAGGATCTCGAACTGCATCGCTGGCGACGCGAGGTCAAGGAGGTTGAGAGAGATGGGATGAGAAGCGGTGAGGGTGAGGTAAAGTCTGAACAGGGCGATCTCCTTGTTCCCTACCAAGTTGTGCTTTCTCTCGAGGACACTCACCCAGAATTCGGGGGTGTGGAAAAGCTGCCACCGCCACGCACGACATACGTGGAGGACGGCCAACTGGGTTCTTGGGTTGTCTTTGAGGTTGTCGAAGATCTGCAACCTGATCTCGGCGGGGAGCATGCTGTTGATGGGTGCAGCGGCGTTGTAGATAGTGCTGAGGGCCTGGATGCGGTACGTGTATGCTTTGATCCTCGCGGCAACCCACGCCTGAGTCTGACCAGTTCCGGATAGTTCGAAGAGGTGTGTTGTGTCTTCGATAGGTAGATGGTGGTAGAAGGTAGGCTCGTCGTCCATATGACGATATCCAGCGAGATAGTCGGCGGGCATCGCTGCAATCCACGCTACGTATAATCGGTTCAAATTCCAGGATATCAGAGGTAGCGTCGATGATGATACTTACGAGTTGACTGATCTACCACAATTTGATTCGACGAATGGCAGCGTGCTGATCCTCAGGCTCTGTGCAGCACTTTGAAAAGCAGGAGCGGGAGTAGAATAAGGATCAGAGTCTCGGGCTGGTGAAGAGGGGGAGAAGTAGTAATGGTTCAACTTACATGCCCATCTAGGACGGTTTAAGTACCGTTTGTTTGACGTCTACGACTCTTTGGGGCACGTAAGCGCCCCGCTTCACCGGTCCGCCAGACGTAGTTATTTCAAGTTGTGGATGACATTCCACAGGAACACTTACAACCGAATGTCCGGATCTACTTGTGCTGTGATGTGATTCATGTGTGCTATTACATTGGTGTAAATCAGACCAGAAAAGAACAAAACCAAGTACGTTCGCAGATCTGTCGCAGAGCCCTTCCCGTGGAAAATCGCTACCAGTGCGCTGGGGTCCTCACGTTCTCGAAAGTATGTGCGAGCAGATAACTCCATTTTCGTGGGTGTTATATTCAGTGCCTTGAGCGCATACTCATCGTCCGCATCGTCGGGACTTCCCAAGCCCGCGAATACATCGGTCAGCAATTATCATGCCGCAGGCTGGCGAAGAGACACTCACACATCATCAGCCCCTTGATGTCCTGTACCCGCGCCTGCTCAATCCCCTTGCGCATCAACACGACCCGCACGCTGGCCCATACAAGCAGCAGCACCCCGAACGCGACGGGGATGAGCCAGTACAGCGGCGAGAGGCGGAAGGAGCCCCCAAATACGACGTGCAGCGGCGGGGTGTAGATGATGAATATGCCGAGGCACGCACCGGCTAGGATGCCCGCAAAGTTGTACACGTTTCCGACGATGGACCGACCGAACGGGAAGCGGAACTTGGCTTTTACCGCAAAGACCTGCCTCGCGGGGTCGGTGGTGAGGTTGGTGAGAAGGGTCCATAAATGACATCGGATGGCAAGGGAGAACTCACGTTGAAGCACTGCATGATGAAGATGGATAGATAGACTGGAGCGGGAACGGCGCATCAGGTGTACTTGAATATCGGTTTCCCTGGAGGGAGCAAGTTACCTATTGACTGTGCTTGACCCAGCGCGTCAACTTGCTTCGACGCGGATATCGACTCCCCACGGCTGTTCACAAAGTCTGGAGAGTCGTTGGTGAAGTATGCTGTAGAGCACATGCGTCAATCCCGAGGAGTCGCGGGAGAGAATACAAGAGGACTCACTGATCGATGGTGAAGTGGTGAGAGCGGACTGCGCCCTACGGAGGTCGCTGGGAGTGAATCCGTTCTTAAAGAACGCGACGAAGTATGCGGTCAGACTATCGAAATCAACCCATGCATAAGACCATTGCCTTCAAGGAGAGGCGGAAGGGTACGCACGCGCCGGCGAACTCGATGAGCCCAGCCTCGAGGTATGCATAGCTCAAGAGCTTTCCATCGACCAAAGTCTCGTCTTCGCTCCGCTCCAGCGCCTCCTCCCAGAATTGCGTGGTGAAGGGCGATTTGGCCTTGGCCATGAGCTGCGAGAATCTGCTCGGGTGGACGACTTCCTGCGTTTCTGGATCGCGGAGGAGGGTCTTGGTACGTCGAAGGGCTCGTTTCTTGAGCGACATGATAGAGCGGTCGTTCACTATCGACGTCGAGAAATGAGCATACGCTTATGGAGTGCATATCGGGTGCGGTATGTTTACCAGGTTTGCGGGGCGACATGCGCATGAGGCCATCCTTGATCTCGGGTTTGTCCCAGGCGAACGAGAGCTACGGAAGGGGCGCAATGAGTACCGGTAACCCGCGGGCAGAACGCGAGACGTACTGCGACGAACAACTCGAACCCCAGATCTAAGTTGTGAATACGGGCTCAGCAGGCACGTTGAACGATCCGGCTGAGTAACTACTCACCAATAACCAAGATGAGGATCGCGGATAGAGGAAGAGGGAGAGGAACCACCACGTCTGTTGATCACTGTCAACCGCGTGGTTATATGTAGAGACGATGACACTTACAGAGCAGTTGCGGTATGACTTCCGGAGTACTATGTGAGATCGTGTACCTGCTAGGGGGTAAGCCAGCAGTCTGTTAGGCATGTATAGGAGCACTCACTGGATGGACCGCTTCAAATTAACAAATATCTGACGTCCTTCGGCAACACCCTCTGCAAGGGTTTGTTAGCCTCAATCAGCAACATGATCGAGCAATAGGTTGTACTTACTGACTGTGGACGCAAAATTATCATCTGGGCAGGGAATGTGAGCTCGCCGCCGCGTAATGGTGACGAATCATGTCTCACCCAGCAAAATCATATTCGCAGCCTCCTTTGAGACGTCCGAGCCCGAGATGTTCATCGCGATACCAAGGTCGGCCTACGTACTTCGACGTCAGCGTTTCACACGAATATTCAGCAACACAAGAACGAACCTTCTTGAGTGCAGGCGAGTCGTTCACCCCATCTCCAGTGCTGGTCGACGACGTGAATCAATCAGCTTAACATCAAAAGAAAAGGAAGCCTTACACGCCGACGATGTGACCGAGAGCCTGGGCACGTTTAACTGCATGCCAGTCAGCGAACGAGCACGAGGAATATCGAAGCAAAGCTCCGTCGCACCTATCTCAAGCTTATGTTGGGGCGACGTGCGCGCAAACACGATCTCGTTCTTCGCGAAAACTGCACTCGGTGGCCGGTCAGACTCAGTCAACATAGACACCCATGTCCCCTCCCGCGGCCCACTGGCACTCACTCTGGTCCCATTGCCAACCCTGCAGGGTATCGATGTCGTCTCCGTGTATGACGACCGCGTCGACCTCGTCCTCGTAGATCTCCTCGACCGGCCTGCCCGTCTTCTTGCTCAAGCTCTCCTTCGTCTCGCCCAGAATCAGGTTGATCTTGCGCGCGATCGCCTCCGCCGTCTTCGGGTGGTCGCCGGTGACCATCATGACCTTGATGCCCGCGAGGCGGAGCGTGCCGACCGCCTCGCGCACGCCGTGCTTTGGCGGGTCCTCGAGCGAGACGAGGCCGCAGAAGCAGTACTCGGCGCCAGGGTACTTGGAGTCGTTCTTGGAGAACGCGTACGTGCGCGGGTAGGCGGAGCCCGGGAGCAGCTTCTGCGCACAGGCGATGACGCGGTGCCCGCGCGAGGCCATGTACTAGGTCGAGCGGTCAGCGAGCGAGTACAGGAGCGCCGAAGAGCAAGAGACGCACGTCATACGCGTCGTTGTATGCGGTGTTGAAGGCGTCGTCGACTGGGATCTCCTTACCGTCCTTGAGATAGGTCGAACACTTTGCGAGTACGCGTTCCGGGGCACCCTTCAAGAACGCGGTGAGCGTACCTTCGGTGTGGCTCTTCTCAAGCTGGAGGCCGCATCAACGCTTCTCAACATAGTCGTATCGCTAGTCGGAAGCACTCACAATGACCAGTGCCCATTTGTTCGACGAGTTGAACGGGATCTCGAACACCCTCGGGTGCTGTTTCTGGTACCTGTCATAGTCCGCGATATGTTTGCCCGCGAACCGGATGAGCCCCGTCTCGGTCGCGTCCCCGAGTATCTTGCGCTGGTCAAAGGGCACGTCCGTCTTGTCGAACTTGACGTGCGAGTTGAGCGCTGCGATGTCGACCATCTCGCGCATGCCGGGCGCCTCAAGCGAGAACGGCTCGGTGGTCTCCGAGTCGTTGTTGGACTGGAACGCGGAAGACATGCGCAACCCGCTCCAGAGATTGGTGACCGTCATTTGGTTCCGCGTCAGCGTACCGGTCTTGTCGGTTGCGAGGAGTGTCAACTAGACAGCCAAAAGAAGTGCCTATGTTAGTATGCCGCTGAAACGTCCACCCGATGGCCGTGCATGCTTACAGAACCTATGGACCAGGTAAGCAATCGAGCCGACTATCAAAGTGGAATAACCGCCCACCAAGAGTCTCGACACCTTGGAGATCTTTCACCAGCACGTTTTGCGCCGCCATCCGCTTCGCTGCGATAGAGAGCCTGCGAGCGCGATGAGTGCCATATCATATGGTGCACGTGTAAAGGACTGGCACAACTTACAGCAGCGTGACCACCGACGGAAGACCTTCAGGCACGAACGCGACGAGGATTGATACGGCGAAGGTGACAGTCTGCTCTCCCTTGCCCTTGTACACCGTGGTGATACCGACGACAAAGAAGACAATGGCGAAGAGGATAGCGATGGCAGACACCAGCATTACGAAGTGGCCGCTATGGAGGTTGTGAGCTCGACGCAAGCTACTCTGGGTAGCGAGGTGCGTACATCTCGACCGCCAGAGGACTCTTCTTGCCCGTTTCGGTCCCGGTAAGCGCGGCGATTTGGCCTACGGCGTTCCATGAGATAGGAGAGAGAGAACATATACAAGCAATCGACACGTACCGATCATCGTGTGGTCACCAGTCCGAACGACGACTACACGTGCCATGTGAGTGGACGTTCTAGGACGACGGAGGTGGGTCACTCACCTCCCCAACCTTCTCCATTGACGACCAACGTAGAGTTGAACAGCTAAGAGGGGATGGATACCCATGGACTCTCTGAGAATTTCCGCTACTCACCAGGTTCTCCGCCTCGACTGGACGTTGGTCCGCACCACCGGGTCGCGCACACCGCTCCTGTGGCTCCGACTCTCCCGTCAGACTGCTGTTGTCTACCTTGAGGTCCGATGCGGCGAACAGGACGAGATCGGCCGGAGTTTTGTCTCCGGAGCGCTGTAGGGGCGTTATCGCGCATGGACTTCTGCAAGTGAGTAGCAAACTCACCACTAGCACGAGGTCGCCTTTCACTAGGTCGGCGGCGGGCACGGTGATAATCGTGCCGTCACGCACAACACGACAGGAGGGAGGAATCATAGCTAGGAAGGACGCGAGGATGGCCTCGGATTTTTGGAGCTGGTAGAACTCTATCAGAGCATTGAGGAACGCGACGCCGATCAGGATGCCTCCGAGGTAGGTGTTGGGGAAATTATCCTGGCAGACGAAGCCTCAACCACTAGGCTCGTTGTCAACCGCTCCACCTACGCACCTTGAAGTCTATGCCCAGCAGAATGTACTCCAGGATACCAGCGATAATGAGCAGGATGTTGAACATCGTCATCAGGCAGTCGTAGTACTGCCGGATTAGAGCGTGAGGGGCGGGCTCGACGAGAACATGCCACATTCCGTACCTTCCGCAGCGCGGACTTCTTTTTCGGTGGCGTCAGAACGTTCGGTCCATCACGCGAGAGCCGGGCCTTTGCCTCGTCGGTCGAGAGACCCGTGGAGATGCTGGGATCCTTGGCGTCGAACGACGTGTCGAGCTCCGTCTGCAGATCCTTTAATGCGAGTTTGTGCGCCTGTATGTCGACGCCGTCGAGCTGCGCGTCGCCGCCCTTCTGCGTGTGTGCCTTCTGCTCCTTAAGATGCTCGTAGCCGGCGTCCGCGAGCTCCTTGTCCTCCTTGGTCATCTCGCGCTTCATCTCGGCGCCTTTGGTGCGGAGAGGGTGGGGGGCCTTGTCCTGCGAAGCGTCGCCTTCATGGTCGAAAGCTACAGCGCGCGTAGCGACGACGGCTTCCTCCTCCTGAACGTATTTTGTAGCGATCTCGTGGTCGTCCATGGCGTGAAGAGAGGTCGGCGAGATAAGAGGGTGGAAGGTTGTCGAAGGGTCCCGGCTGATATCGAGCGACCTTTATACTCGAGGAGCGGGGGGAGATCTTTCGTAACACCCCACCCGGGTTGACAAGCAGGCTTCGACCGCTCATCCCCGTTCAAAACTGTTACGCGCCGCGATATTCCTATCGGAAGGTCTCTGCTGGAGAATTTCGCACATGGGTGGCATGATTGGATCATGGAACCCGTCCGTCAGGCTGGTCCGAACGTAGTAGCGAACGGCCAAAAGCCCTCAAGGGAAGCGTGTTGCCTGCGAAAGGACCTGGCGAGTCATGTGACCTATTTCCGCGTCAAGACCTGTCTGCTCCGGGGCCAGAAGAGAACATTCCCGTCCAGCTGTCCACCACGGGCTTTGTCGTGCCATGGCTCTGGCCCGCACAGTGTCGCCCGCACGATATTTATGGCGCAAGGCGTCCGCAGGTAACATCCCTCCGAGCACGTCGCTTGCAGAGCGGGGATCTCCCACTGTCCGCTCCGAAGAGACGTTCTCCACGTCGTCTTGCTAGCTTACGAGATCCGAGTCCGCGCGGACATGCGCGATATTGGAGAAAAGACGAGACGACGTCGCCGTCAACCGCTGGAAAGCTTGATATGAGACTGTTTGGAACATCTCCCAGGTCGCTAGAACGACCGCTAACGATGTGCAGATCCCCACTATCAAGACCCATCGTACAACTCCCATCATACAAATAGTTGGTACTCACAGTCACTGTAGCAGCAGCAGCATGGGTGTACCGGTTCAGCCTCGGGTGGAGGCTGACCTGAGCACTTGTTAACTCAAAGTCTGTCGAGTTCTGATCGTTTTCAATCATTTATTGTCCCTCCTGCCTCAATTTCGTCGCAATCAGCTCACTGGCAAGTATCATATCTACGCCAATGGTGACTAGCGTACCTCGGATCGTTCCTCTCATGGTGGCAGGTTCGAAGGTGCCGCGAAGAAGCTGCTACCATAGATCCCGTGAGCCGACAGCTGAGAGGAAATCGTGGAAATCATAGGCTATAGTGGGTGCAGAGTTGACTGACGATGCTTCGTTCTCCTGCAGAGATAGTCTCAATTGTAGTGCATAGTGATGGTTAGGGTCTAAGAAGGTACTTACTTTGACGAGACCGGCAGATACCGAAGAACTTCGGCAACCGCGCAGCAGCCGGCTCACTGAAGGCCAGTCGCTCGGAGCGACAATTACTTATAGCGCAAATCGCTACCGGTTGAGCGTTGCACCATAGTAGGAGAGTCAAAAAAACATGATGCAGGACGCTCGACTTTATATCTTCTCTTCAACAAATGAACATCGAGCGATCGCCCGGAAGTTGGTAAAGTTTCCCCGTTCTCGGGGATGTACGAGACTTCATGCGCATGCATCAAGCATCAGGTATCGACGTCGGACTAGTACTTCAGGCTTCTGTACTCGTTCATGAATTGTTCGGAGACACATTCATGATGGTACGACCGGCACTGACCTGACCGAACGCGAGCACGACTTGTCATCTGTAGGGTGCTGTAACATCCTTGGAACCGTCGCATTCTCCGATGCGCATATACCCACGAGCAGCAGAATGTGCTAAAGGCACTGAAGAGCAGCAGGCCTAGTATCCGTCACAGGGCGGGTGGAATGAGAAAGTATGCGGTGTACGTCTGCTTGGTACCTGGATGCGCGTGCTGTGTATTGAGTTGAGCTGCTGTGTCCGACATGTCATTGAGCTCGAGTACGAAGGTAATGAACTCGCAGCCAGAGTGACGCGTGATCGACGGATTGTACGCTATGTCGCGGTCTTCGTCTTCTTCGTCTTCTTCGGCGAATCCGCATCCACTCTCCGCTTCTTCTTTCCCCCATCGACGTCGTTCGCTTTCTTGTGGGACTTCAAGGGTTTAGTATCAGGCGCCTGGGAACTAAGCGTGGGGTCCACGTCCATCTTGACCGAGTCGTCGACGGGGGCTAAAGATCCCAGCGGCGTGAACCGGTGTTTGAGCATCTCTTTCGGGTAGCTCGGCCGTGCTGGATTTTGGTGTGTCATGGCCGCAGACTCGGAGGGAGATCGCGGGGGAGTGGGTAGCGTGGGGTGGGCGGAGATGACCAGACGGCGGGCGATAGGCTTTGGAGCTGAACGGCACGATGGGCAAAGGGGCATAGGCGTGCAAAGGACTGTCAGTGCGTACCTTGATATAGTTTCCCCGCCTTTCTGCGCCTCGGGAGCAGACACGAGACGCTGCGTAACTCGTCTCCTCCGACGGCTTCCGTGTCGTCGTCTCCGAGTGACCAGACGTCGTATGTTGTGGTCTTCCGGTTTATTGAACCCACGCGTGTGGTTTTGTGGGACGACGCGGCCTCAATTTTAATATCTTCTAGATATTTCGGCTTCAACTTAGCAGCCGGAGGTGAAGATAAGTGTATGAAAACATTGTGAACTTTGAGAGGACGCACACCGTCTGGCACTCGAATGACCCATAGCTCGAGGTTGTCGTCATCGTTAATAGCCTCCCAGTCAAAGTCCCTCTCGTCCACTTTGTGTTTCATCGAGACGAATCCCTCCGGCGGTTTGTAGTCCCAGTTTGGGTTATCGCCCTCATTTCTGCTGCCAACATCGTCGACTTGGGTCTTGCTCTGTTTGGTTTTTGACTTCTTCGCCTTCTGTACCACAACTTCAGGTTCGGGAGATGACGACGACGAGGATCTTGCAGAGGACATCAGGAATCAGAGGATGACGCTGCTGAGGCTTGCACCGTCGTTGTGACTTGTGAGTTCGAGCAAACTGGTGTAATGCCGGATTAGGAAGCGGTTGTTTGGCAAAAGCCTCTGAGCCAAACAAACGGCCCGCGCTCGCGATCGGCAACAACGTTGACGACTATGTAAGGTAAGACGTTCGAACATTATAATGGAGATCTATGGAGCAGATTCTATGCACCCATAATTTGATGTTCAGTATGGACAGTACGTAGGCTTTCCATATGATACCAGGTGAGTCTCAGGTCGGAGAATCGATCGGAGGACTCCGACTGAAATACCTTATACTTACTTGGTCGTTCGACACAGTGCAACAGTCGCTCAGCATCCTTATCATCTCGTTAACATACCACCAGCTCGGAATTAGCGGTGTGCCATGACCTAGCTACGGCAATTGAATATTCAAGGCTGACTTGTAGAATTGTCGAACGCTAGCAGCTTCGAGCGGGCTTTGTCGGAGTCCAATCGGCCATCACTACGCACGCTCGCGGCGTCATACACGACTTGTCCAGTACACATTCCTTGCTCTGCTAGGACGACTGCTACAATCCTATCCTTTCTGGCTGCTTGGTGCTCGAACGATCCGACAGGATGTCCGACGCGTCTCCCAACCAAGAGAAGTCTTTCCTGCGAAGACTTACAGTCGCAACCCAGCCGGCATTGACGCGTCTCGCCCACGGCTCAGCTCCATTCATCACGGTCTTTGCCCTCATTCATCTAACGGCCCCGGTCATGGCAAATCTAGGAGGAACCTCACTAGCTTCACAGGCCATGGTACGTGTTCACTTTGCTCTTTTTCTCGAGAGACTTCTCCCATCTGAGCGCGGACGCGTCCAGCTTCTGGGCCGGGAGTACTACCAGACCTCGTCTGGCGAGAAGTACCTCGTCCTCGCACCGCTCGTCATCCACCCCCTCTCTGCCGTCCTCAAACGCGTCTTTGCGCCCAGGCCCGCACGGCGGCTCGCGAGCATCCTCAGCGTCACCGGCTACTCCGCCGTGGTCGTCGTCGTCCTGCACTACTTCACCCACCGCGTCGCGCCTGCGAACCCCGCGCCCCCGATCTACGCCGTCGGCCCGTCAGAGCTCGACTTCGAGTACGTCAAGTACGCGCTCCAGCAGTGGCCGATTCGCAGCTTCGTCGGCTACACCGCGCTCACTGCGATCGTCGCATGGCACGCCGCGGAGGGCATGTCCGTCATCTGGAACACCTGGATACGCCCGGCCTTTGGGGCCCTGCGTGCGAGCCGCGGGACACGCACTGCCGCCGCTCTCATGGGCGTCGTCCCAGTAGCGACCGGCCTCTTCTTTATGTGGCAGGAGCCTCTCATGGTCTTCGCGTCCCACGCCGAGCGGTTCCGCGCGGCGATCTCCAACTCTGTATACTATCAGTTCTAACAATCTACGCTTTCGACTCGATTACTGCCGAGTCTGCAGAGCACCCGGTGCAATCGAGAAGAAACGGCGCATCTTGCCCACATCTTTCACTGTCAAGAGGTGTCCTGACGTCGCAAGTGGGAGGGAAAGGAGAACGCGCACCCGTATGCACAGGATAACTGCAGAGGTTACTGCGAAACTTCAACTACATCATAAGGCACCGAACGCTCGTCAAGATCTTCGCAAGCTCCGTCCAGTCCACGTATATCCATGCTCGAGACATGCGACGAATAACTGCCTCTCCGAATCAGAGATAACACAGCCCTGAGCCAGCAAGCAATGGCCGCGATAGTCACTGTACTGCGTGCAGATTGACCTTGTGCTTGCCATGCGGTACGTCCATCGTGAAAGCCCAATATACACTGCGCTCACCTGGGCTTCATGGGAATATCTACATACGTCGATAACGTCACTTCGGACATGGCACCACGATAGATGGTTCATGTCGGCCGGGTGCACGAGTGCATGCCCGGCGTTCCCGTGAATAGCTGCTGTCAACCTAACCCTGTCTCGTATGTCTCCCGGCAGACTCCCGCGGAGGCAACGACAGGCCTCTTCATGTCCTCCTTCGGCCCCCCTGGGCCCCCCTGTCCGTCTCTCTCCCGTCTTTGGCGTCTACGGCAGAGAAAAGACGCGAACATTACGATATTCCGTTCTCTCTGGATTCTATTGCGTATGCTGCGCTCTCGCCGGGCCGGCCGACGGCCAGGAGCTCAATGGGGTCCTTGCCATTAGCGTGCAGATGACGGCATCGCAACGACGACCTCTACCTAGACGTGCTAATATCCTCCGCAGCTCACACATCCCTGAGATCCCAGACTGTCAGCGCATGAAAGTCTTAGCTCAAGGGCGTAAATTTGCGTGGCTCTTCGCGAAGACGCGAGTGTGACGGCTCCGCTACAGAAGAGTTCCAGCACGATCTCGTCCGCCCACATATCGCCATGAATATCACAGACATATTGTCCACAACCACCCTCGTTGCTCATGGACACTGGTGAGCGACGGCTACATCTCGAACTGCAACATTCCTCCTCTTCATGCAATATCCCCTACTTGCGCCGCGGTCGTTCAAGCCTGTCGTAGTGGCCGCGAGCGCGAGTGCATCTCCGGCTTCCCCGTAAATGGCAGCTGTCAGTCCTGTCGTCTGTCGTCCGGTGCCCCTCGCGGAGAAGGTACCACAAGTAACGACAGGTCTACCTATTCATGCGAATTGCAACGATTCCAAAACTCACGCGACCGTTTTCTCCCCAGCCAATCCACGGACGTTCATCACGCTCTGTGCCACCAGATATCGATGAGGAACGTAGCCGGCAATCTAACACAGTGAGTGCCACACGGCTCCCATTGTGTCCGGCGCATCAGTATACGCGTCGTCGAGTCTTGTTCTCCTCCCGTGAAGATTGAGGATTGCAAATTGTAATGATGCATCGTTCGGAAGATCGTTCGCACTTCGGAGTGGTCAAGCTAAGGCCCAAGGCGGGGGCGGGGCGGCGGGGTGGCTCAGTATCCTCAGCAGCTAGTGGGTGTCTGGTGGCATATTCGGCCAGTCCTGCATGCAGCCCGCTATACACGCCCGGGCATTCATGTGACGACCATGTTGCTGATCTCCTCCGTAGCTATTCCGACCGACCGACGATGATGTGGTCCAGCCAATGCCCGGGCACCGCTCGGTCCCCGATCCGGGCGTCCTCGAGGTCGCGCGCACTCGCAACTCCGCCCCTCCAACTCCGCCTGGAGCTACTTGCTGCAAGTCACTGCAGCGCGCCGCTACCCGATCCGCGACCATCAGAACCCGTCTGGAACACGCACTCCTCGCGCATCGCGGGAGGCGTGCGAGCGTCAAGAGCTGGAGTGGCACCATGCACATTCACCCGTTCAATCCGCACAATCCCGGAAGTCGCGCAAACCCCCGTCGTGTTTGTGTATCATGGCGAGCACCCACAATTGCAAGCGTCGCCCACACGCGAGCCGCGGTGTGTCTTCGTTTACGTGACGGACGCTGCTGCTGACGCCGTCCCCGCTGGACGAAGCCTGACGAAGCACGCTCGGAGTCTCCGCCGCGCAGGCGACGACTCGCCCCACAACGGCCAGGCGCACGACCGGCCCACGCCATCACAGACCATCGGGAGTCGAGAAGCCCGATCGTCATTCACAGCAGTCTAGTCATGCGGCGTGATCAGCGATCGCGTTCCTCACCCCGATATGTGCCCATTATGCCTGATATGCGGGCACCTCCGCACCAGACGGAGTCTTGGTAATCCGCTCGCCCTCTTCGCGGAAAGGCCACGAGGCGGGCAGGTCATAGGCATCAAGTCAGTGAGGCTCTTTCAGTTTGACCACGACAGCTTGCTACCCAGCACTTGCCCAGCACCGTATACTAGGACTCCTCGCCGTGGCTGAAGCTTGAAGTTTGAAGCGCGACGATACTCCTGTGTGCAGGCAAGGTGTCGTAGCATGAACCTGTGCCGCTAAGCCCCCCTATTCTGCGTACTAGGTACGGAACACTCCCCAGCCTCCAGGTCCTCGCAATCCACGGGCACGAAGTCACGTTCAGGCGAGCCATGGCCAGGGATCCGGGAAGCGTAGCATGTACCCACGACGAGCCCCCTGCCCGCAACTCAAGGCGGACAACCTCAAGGCCCACGTCGCGATTCTGGGGTCAGGACCCCATATCTAGGCAATCTCAGAGCCAGTCCGCAACCGTGCGCAAGGAGCGACGCTGACGGCGGAGGAGATACCATCAGCAAGTTCAACTCCAGCTCGAGCCTTTCCAACTGAAGGCTGGCGCGGCTGATGGATGGTATCCCGGCCGCGCACGGTGCCACCCAGCAACGTCGTGATAGTGCACGACCTGATACTAGTACACGGTTCTACCCTATTCTACCGCAAGTGCGGTGCCGCCGTCGACGTCGCTACGCCCTGCTGTCAGCCCAGCTGAGTAGCTCACGCACTTATTGACGTCCCCAGCCTAGACTCGTATGCACGACGCGACAGGACGCGACGCGCCCCAGGAGACTGTGTACATAAATTGCACGATGCGCCGAGTCTCGATCGCGGATCTCGTGAGTCAGCAGCACCCTCACCATCCGCACTGACAGTCAGGAGGCTTCAGGAGGGTGGCGCGCCGGTCACTTGATTCGCGGAGTTCATGGTGCAGCCACGCCCGTACCGCGGACGTGGTGCTCGGGCGGTCTCACCCCGCTGCCAGTGTCAGTGTCATGCGCGATGGCCTGGTCATTGACGATTAACGTTGTCATTGTCCGTTCGTTGATTATCCCGTTCCCCCGTCGCCCTGCAGCCATGTCATACACACCTATACACACGTCACACAACGAGCTCAGGCGTCCTCAGGCTCCCATAATCGATATCATCCTGCAAGACGGTGCGCGCAGGCACTGTGCGCTGGGTCCAGCACTCGCTGAGGCTTGAGCCGCCACCACGATCGGGGGCCATGGGCAGGGGCGCATGCTCCTATCCCCGCGCAAGACAGCTGCCAGCCCCGTCCTGTCCGGCGACTCGGGTGTAATGACGAGAGCCCGCTGCCCGGGTGCGTTGCAGCTCTCCGCCCGCGCGTCCGCGGCCGCAGCGAGCAGCACCCCGCCCTCCTCTCCGACGTTCATCGTTCCGAGGCCGGGCCAGAGGCTGAGCCTGGTGAGCCGGAAGGGGAAGATCGCGCTGACGCACCCTGCTCGCGGGACGTCCACTGGATATTTGCACCTCAGCCCATCAATGTTGTTGCGCGGTCCAGACTCGCTAGCGTGCGCCCCGTCGCTCATTGGCTGGAGACGCGGTGGCAGGCCCGAGCTCCGTGTCGCGATTGGTCTCCGCTCGCTTGCATTCCAATGCTCGGGCTCGGCCAGCCACTCTGCTGGGGGCCCCCGTAGGAGCCCCGTCGCTCGTAAAGGGATAAAAGGGGAGGTATTAGCTCCATTCCACAGACAATAACGCTCCGCGGGCATCACAGAAGGGTGGCGAGGTTTTTGAAGCGGCTGCTAATGCATCAGCGGACTGACTATCTACTGGTGATTACATCTGATAGTTTTCCGGAATTTTCTGTGATGGGGACACCTTCAAAGCCCGCCGTTAGCGCCTGGGTGGGGGGCTGGGGGCTGGGGTGTTGAGTAGAGGCGCTGCCTATTCGGGTAGCCGGCGATGGCACCGTTTCCCATCTTCTGTGACCATCTCCTTCTGTTTTGATGAGGTGGCGTGCACCGGTCGCGCACGCCTACTTATGAGTGACGGTCGCGGCCCGCGAATTCATTATCGCAGCAAAACGATAGTGGCCACGTGCGACCCGGGGATGTGCGTGCGCGTAAAGTACCCTCCTGCGGACGGTGTGCCACTCGTGTTCTGATCTGTGCCACCTTCTGGCGCGGGCTAAATGTTGGTAGGGAGGGGTCGTGGTGGGCTGGGCACTGTTTGGACGCAGGTGAGTACATGCTGCTCACTACGCTAGACGTCCTGTGCGGGCATTGCGGGCCTGTTGATCGCTCGGAGCTGGGGCGTCGGACTGGGTGCGAAAGGAGGTGAGTAGCCTCATGGTGAGACGGGCGGCTATCGGGCGCGAGAGCCCGATGCTATCGGGATCAGCGTCTCTTGTGCTGCCGATCTAGATCGCGATTGGCGGGATGGAGGCCAAGGAAGGGCTAGCGGGCGGGGATTTTCGAGGGACATGAACGGCCGTCGACCAAGTGAGCGAACAAAGGTGCGAGCGGACAGCGCGGCGGAGCCTCCGCTGAGTTTGCGTACAAACTCAGCCGCAAATCCGTCAGCTAGCTCACACTCCGGACGGGGCCGCAATAAAAGTCCAACGCTCCCGCGACGTTCCTCGACCCGATCTCCCTCAGCCAGCCTACTTACCATGTTCGTTCCCGCTAGACGCGGGTCCATCTGCGGATGGTCTCCTGCTCACGACCACTACGACATGCTCTGCCCCACGATACCCGCGCCCAAAGGTCCCTCTTCGCCCAATCTCACCCCCTCGTCGTCCACGTCTTCCAGCGCCCCCCGCCCCGTCCGCAACCCCATCCCTAGAAGCCTCTCGCTCGACTCCTGTGTTGAGCAGGTAACCGACGGCTGCGAGAGCATCTCTCGTTTCAAGAACGCGACCTCCCTCCGCCGCTACAAGGTCAAGCGCAGCAAAGACCCCAACTGGGCCCCCGCCCGCCCAACGCCTTCATCCTCTTCCGCCGCGACTTCGTCGAGCAGCACAAGGGCGAGAACATCCTCTCCCCCGACAAGTCCACGCTCTCCAAGCGCGCGGGCGAGGCGTGGGGCGCGCTCCCAAAAGCAGACAAAACCCGCTACTTCGACGCCGCCAAGGCCGAGGCCGACGAGCACTTGCGCCGCAACCCCGGCTACCAGTTCCGGCCCAACAAGCAGAGCCGGAGCGAGTCGCGCAGGCACCCCGCCCACCTCACGCGTCGCGAGCGCGTCGAGGCGCATATCGCGGCGACGACCCGGAAGCGCGCGGCCTCCGCCAAACGCTCCAGGCGCGCATCGCAGAGCCCGCCGCCTCGCAGCGCAGCATCGTCGGCCTCGCCAGAGCCGCCGGGCACGCCCTCGAGCCATGGGTACTTCGAGATGGGCTCGCAGCCGCAGAGCCGCTCGAGCTCCATTTCGGCGCCTGCGGGGGTCGCGAGCTCAACGTCGCTCGACCATGGCCTCTATTCTGGTGGGTCGGTCCATTCCACGCCCTCGTTCGTGGAGGAGCGTCCCCTGTTCTCGTCGCTCCCCCGCACCGTGTCTTACACCGAGGGCGCGAGCTACTCGCCGTGGGACTACATCTCCTTCGACAAGTGCTACACCGAGTCAGACGACCAGAGCTCCCAGTCGTTCGGCTCGATCACTCCCGAGCACTCGCCACTTGCGTACTTTGGGGAGATGAGTCCCGAGCAGTTGTCGCCCCAGCACGAGTATAACGCACCTGTGAGTGATCAGTGTCAGCGCCGTCGACTATTTTCCACCTCCTGACATCGTGACAATACTTAGCTCCAGGTCGCCGATACCCTGTACATGGCCCCGACCAACGTCGCGACGTCCGTGGACATCGCTACCAGCGCGTCCTATATACCCCCGCCCTCCGGCCCGCTCTTCGAGCGTCGGCGCCGTTCAGCAACGACGTCCATGATTCCGTCCCCGATGACGGTCATCGCGTCGTCGTTGTCTGCCTGGTCGCGAGACGACCTGATGACCTCGCGCCCAATCCCGGGCGCATACGCCGCCCCTCCACACCCGACGAATCCACACGCTGGGCACTTGTTCCAGATCCCCGTCCAGGCGGTCCAGGCGCCCAGCATGCAGATCCAGCCGGCCGACATGCAGGCGAACGACATGCAGACCCAAGAGGATGTCTGGCAGCAGACGATGTCCACGGTCCCCGCGCCCACGAACCTGCTTGCGGTCTCTCTCCCGGAGTACGATCTCGACCGCACGCCCCGTGGGCAGTTCTTCCCCCAGGATGCCCAGGTCGCCATGGCCTACCCGCCGTCGCTCATGGTCCCCATGGGCGACATGGCGGCATACCCCGTCGCGATCTCCGAACCCTCGCCGCCCGCGATCATGGAGCCCTTCGACCTCGCGGCCGACCTTGAGGCGTACAACCTGGGCCTGCGGACGTTCGGGATCGGCGGGGTGCATGACGTGTACGGCGCGCCCGGGTTCGACGACGTCAACTACGGCCAGCTCTGCTACCCCGCCGCAGAGGCCGAGCAAAACGCTTGAGTGCGCTGCGCAGCACGGCGCACGCCATTAGCCCTATGCCATATGCCTTCGCTTTTTTCTCTCTCTGGACGGTCACGACCGTGCGCGCATGTTTTTCTATGACCTTTCACGACCCCCTATGCCATTTAACGCCCCGTCACGACGGACAGTGCACCCGGCATATATACCATGTAGCATAGCGCGTTTCACTTCGGGTTTCGGTGAAGACCACTCACCTCTCTTTCCTGTATCTATACGCATCCTCCCTCCCCCTCCCTCCCCCTCCCAACCCCGCTAGCCCCCACTCCCTCCTCCCTTCGCCACATCCCCTCCCGACTCCTGGCTTCTCGACTCGGGCGTTTCCTTGTCATCCCGGACAGTTCTGCTCATGTATGTTACTCGTGGCGCGCCCTTGCAGGCGGCGCCGTCGATACCCCAGCCGCGTGGCAATACGACCTGTTGCTTGTTATTAGAACCACAACGCGCGCGACCGAGTGGTTTACGTTAAAACGAGTAGGAACGTACCTGCCGGGATCGGAAACGTCAAAGGCAGCATACTGGGACCAACAGCGAGGCTCGCAGCGTGCGCGCACGGACATGGCAAGTGGAAGCAACCGGAGGGCACGCTCGTGGGAGCGGGTGGGAACGCGACGTAAATCGTGACACATATCCTTATCCGGCGCGTTGTCATAAATAACTCGGGGCGCAAGTGTCGTCCTCGAGGCTCAACCGCTTCCCTTGCAGGTATATAAGGACGAGGAGCAGTTGACAAGGTACTCAACAGCTCTCTTCTCAACCACCATCCCTCACTGGTATTCCAGGCTCAGTGGCCGTCCGGCCATGCTCTCTGACGCTCAAGAGTCGAGGAACGTTTACGGTTTGGCCGGCCCGTTCCATTGGTTTGTCTGGAACGCCGACCACAATCTGAGCCACCAAGTATCCTCAGGCCTGAGATGCAAGAGCATAAAATCACTGCGTCGCCATGTAGATGCCCGCACCACGGCCATGGAAGATGCAGAGGAGAATTACCGTCGTGGGTAAGTGTTTCCGGTAAATTACCTGGATAACACTTGTCTCGGCAGGTTCCCGCTCCACCGCGTGCGGCGCGCTGTGCGACCATGCATGGACGAAACGACTTGGACACTGCGTGCACCATCTCCTTCGCCGGGCCACAAACCTACTCTGCAACCACCACCACGACCTGGCCGGCTCTGGCGCAATCACTGGTCCCCATCAGAGAGACGAACACCGACATAACGCTGGTAGTAGGTCGCTAGAAGAGTGACGTAATGGACACTGTTACGGTGGAGGGCAAACCGACTCCTGGTCCAGTACCGTTAGGCACACCTCTTCCCTTGGTATGTTTCAGAGTTGTGAACTATCCTCGCCATCCCAACGCCCCCTGCTCAGAGCGCAAATGTCGAGGAGAGCCGTCCAGAGATCGGAGGCTCGTTCGGCGGGTTCGTGGGGCTCGTCGTCGGCCTCTCCGCCATCTTCCTCATCTCCTGCATCGGCATCTTCATCCTCCTCCGCAATCACGAACCTACATCGCACGAGCGGCAGATGCGCCGCGCACGCGCACGCACGCACGACTTCTCGACCGAGCTGCCAATAGGCCCGCCCGGCATCCGCGAACGCCTCGCCCGGCTGTTTGGGAAGCGTACCGGGTGGGTCAAGGCCTCCGGCGGGGACGGCGACGAGTGGGACGCGTCTGAAGACCTCGCGCCCTACTACGATGCGAGCGAGCTCCGGGAGCGGGACCGCGGGGCGCACCTTTACCCCGCGTCGATGGCAAGCTCGGCCACTCAGTCGCATATGCACCCTAGCCGAAGTACGACGACCGACTCCGTCCAAGTCGGGCTCCATGCACCCTCCGGGCAGTCATCGCTGATTGGCGCATCATTCTTGCCTGACGAGGACGAGGACGCGCCTAGGGACCCCGACCGCGCGGAGACATCGTCTACGGTCCCGCTACGCCATTCACCGCCCTCGATGCTCCCCGCCGACGCAGACGAGGAGGGATATGAGCCGCGAGACGACAGACATTTCTCAATCCAGACGTCGTCGTCGGGGACGGGCTCAGTCAGCATTCGCTCTATGCGGAAGTTCGATAACGGGACCAAGTTCAAGGAGGGTTTGAATTTCTGAACTGGGAGGCTCGGACGCAAGATTCGTGTACGCTATGGAAATGTTTGCTGAGATTTGCTCCGCTCTTCGGGGACTGTGGCCTGGATCCTGGATCTTTTCCGCGGTTCGTTCGTCGCTAGTCACTGTGTTTAATCTAGTCTGTGTAGTGTGTAACCCCATTGTCTTGTCCCCTCTCTAGCCTCGTACAGTCGTACTCCACTCACCTACAATTGTTGTATGTCCCCTCCATCTCACACTTCCCGTGTACGGTGTACTATACTGTGTCACGATAGCGGCGTCCGTCGATCATTCATTATTGCTCGCTAACTCGACCGGTCTTACTTGTGAAACTTCGTACTCACTTGGGCCCTTCGTATGCTCCTTTTCCTTCACAGCTACCTGCAGGACGGTAACTGCATTTCCAGCTTCTCGTCATCGCTGCGACTGGCTGACGTCGCTTGAATCCGCAGACATCGTATAATATACCGGGCTGTTCCACTATGACGAGTTGAGCACCTCCCGCTCAATGATCTCGGAGTCTGCGATATGCGTGCCCGATTACAACATGCCCGCTTTCCGATACGATTCAGCGATCGGCGCTGAGCGCTGATATCGTTCTCTTGGTCTACAAATGTAGTCCACGACAAATTCGAACCCGATAGCGTTTCATTCCCCGATGCCCCGACGTCCCGCCTCTTCCCCGACGCCCCGCCACCCCGACAGGCGAGACCCCGACTCCGACAAGATCTCAGCCGCCCATGGTGGCGCCACGTCCGACCACCGCCGTCAGACCCGCTGCCTTATTCTGCCTCCTTTCGTCCGCTGGTCCTCACGCTCGCCATGCTCCTCTCTGCAGTTAGACCGCATCAACGATCGGTGCGCTCTGCCTGCCGCGATCGTGTCTCACAAGCTCGCATAACGCGAAATACCGCGAGTAACAGTGCGCGCAATGTGCTCCTTACTGCGTAGAATACGCATCAGGCCTCAATATCGAGGACGCCGGACTCGACCGTACGACGAACTCTCAACACCTCAAGATCACCCTTCGCGACCAGCCCTTTCCGTCTTTTTTTTTTGCCTGCAGATGCGCTGTGCGGGACCGGAAGCGATATGTATAATGATCGGTCCAGCAGTAAGTTCCATATGAAGTTCCACAGCTCCAACATGAGAGCCAGGCTTCTATAGGGAATGAATCTGTCCGGGAGGCTGGAATTTGGAAGCAACCCCAAAGTTCAACGGTACTTGTGCTCCTCGAGATGATCACACCTAGGCTCAGCGCAATGAGTTGCGACGGAGCGATCGCGCCTAGCCCGAATCGTACTACGTGCCACTGGTGGTGCCTCGCCATTCCGAGTCGGTCACCGGTGCCCTTCGCGGGATCCGCTGGGACCGCTGAAATTACGTGAGCGGGCGAAGGTTCGGCGGGAAGGCCACAGCGCTACGTACACGCGTCCGGACCCGAGACGCCTCCCGACGCAGCGTTCAATAGCGGAGTGGAAACTAATAGCAGGTGCGCGCACCAGGTGGCCGATGCCCCCGAAACGCCGGTCGCGGGCGAGGGTCTTGGATTGAGGCTTTGCGAGTCTTATGGCGAGTCGGAGCGGCCGTGCACGGACGGTGTGCAATGCGATGTACGTCATGTCAGCATGTAAGTGATTCATGTGGTTCGCATCTAAAGAGTCCAGCCTGACGAGCCCTCTGGCAGAAGCTGATGTCAGAGTGGCACGCATGAGTTCGTCCGCACAACGCTCGTGTTCACATTGTGCGTCCAGGTCGTATCCTGCACTCTGTTTTTGTTGCTCACAAATGGGTAGCGGCCACGATCGCGGTAGATCGCTGCCAACACCAGTCATCACAACACTCAGTTGGCACTACTCACCTGTGAGTCGTACCACACACAATACCGTCACGCGGCTCCACGGCCGAGTGTTCTATGGATGGTGAGTCCTCCCCACAAATGGAGGCGTCCGTGCAAACGCCTGAGACTTTTGTTGTCTCAGGGATCGTGATATCCTACTGGCCGGCGACTCGAACGATGCGTGAATGCAGCAGAAGTGTTCTATGGATGGTGAGTCCTCCCCGCAGACGGAGGCGTCCGTGCAAATGCCTGAAAGTTTTGTTGTCTTAGGGATCGTGATATCCTACTGGCCGGCGACTCGAACGGTGCGTGAATGCAGCAGAAAAATGATGTCGATACGGAGGAGGCCCGAGGGTCACGCCGTGTGCTCTAGAACAAACAAACTATCATACCGCCACATCCTGGACTAGGACGAATCCCCGTCCACGACGCACGACACATCCAGGCCTTCGAGCAACTTCCCAATGTGTCTGCGGAAGTACTCTTTCACCCCGGCCATGTCGTTGTTCCACAGCGGGGAATCGCTAGGAGGAGCAATCAGGATCTGCACTGCGTCGATGTGCAGCTTCTTCAGCGGACAGCCTTGCTCTCTCCGTCTCTGCAGCATCTCCGCAACGACGTCGCAGAACTCTGCGAGGTCAAATCCATCCTTTGTCCTTGAGTGCTCGACTTGTGTGCACCTCCAAGTCACACGCAGCTCTTCCAACTTCGGGAACAACGGGTCTCTGTCATCCGGTGCCCTCATGAGGAGCGGCAGGATGGTCTTTCTGAAATCGCCCCTCCCGAAGCTGAGCCGGCGCAGCTGGGGAAACGCGAGCAGCAGCGCCGAGATCGCCTCTGCCTCGTAGTCGTCTCGGGGGATGTACCGCGTGTCCACGTCGATGACCAGAGTCTGCACGCTCGTGTTTCCCGAGGACGACATGATGCTCGTCAGGTCCCGCAGCGCAGAGCGCCAGAACATCGGCTGCCCGAGAACGACGCGCAGCCGCCTCGAGCCTGCGATATACGTGTCCAGAACGGGGTCGTGGCGACTCGTGTCCTCTTGCTGATAGGTGTAGACCAAACGGACCTCGTCTGCGGCCGCGACGCGGGAGTACGATGCGAGTTCGCGTGGGAGGTAATGGCGGAGTGACGACTCGAAGCGGTCGTCCATCCCCCGGACCTCGACCGAGCAGGTGGCGGGGTATGCGATGTGCGTCTCGTCCAGGAGGCCCGGGATCTCGTACCGATTGTCTTCTACGTCCAGCGTGCACAGTGCCGGGAGCATGAACCTGGGCGTGGGTGCGTCCGTCGTCGGGGCGCTCCGCAGAGTCTGCTGGTAGAGGACTCTCCGGAGCCTCAGCACGCGCAAAGTGGATGCGCAGTGCGTGAGCACGCACGCGAGCGACACGTCGCGCGCTGCGTCGCAAACGTCGCACGGACAGACGAACAAGGCGAGCCGTTGGAGTGGGAGGTCGACCTGGTATGCGCGGTCCACGGCCAGGGTGCCGAACGGGTGCTCGAGCGATCGGAGACGAGGCAGGCTCGTGCGCGTGAGGGGGAGCTGTACCGGGCTAGCGGACCTATACTGTAGCCGATGGAACACAGACAGGGACTCGAGCAGCGGGACGCTCCCCTCGAGCAGAGTGCGCAGGCCGCTCATGTCGTTCGTACCGACTGTGACGGCCAGCGCCGTGAGGCGAGGTGCGTGCGCGGAGAGCGACTGCAGGGCTGGGGGCGGAAGGCCGTGGAGTGTGACGGACACCGGACGGCGCGTACCGGCGACTGCGGCCACGGCCATGTCGAAGAGGCAGCGGTCGCCGGCGTTATCGAGGTTGTGCTTGCGCCTGAGCGCATGGACCCAGAACTCCGCCGTGCGCAGGACGAGCGTCCTCCACAGCCGGCAGACGTGCAGATACGCGGTGCCCTTGCCCGCCCGAGTGTGCGGTTCGAGGCGGCCGAAGATCTCCATGAGGACCTCGGCGGGGAGGGTGCGATGGAGGGGCGCGGCGGCGTTGTACGCAATTTTCAGGTAGCGGATGCGCTGCATGCAGTCGTCTATCTGGGCCATAGCCCAGTTTTGTACCAGCGCGGGGTGCATCTTCGCCAGGTTGGCATCGTCCTCGTTGACGGAGTGATGGGATGAGGGGATCCCTGCGAAATTGCCATTGCAAGGCATGAAGTTGAAGACCGACGGCATGGTGGACACTGATCACCCTGTGTAGTTCATGAAGTCAACACATCAGCACCCCTATCTGTGAAACCACCACATCCCCCACCTTGCGCAAGCTACTACGTAAGTATGCGGCGTTCAGGGGGAAGTCGTGAGCTTGTTTTCTATACTTCAGGATGCGACGATGTTCAGTATGCTGTTGATTATCAACACTAGCACTCTGGAAGAAAGTCAAGGTCGTGGCAGTGGTAGTATATGCGCCCGCAGCGTGCGATGACAGCGGGCGGGTCCGAAGGCAATCAAACACATGTTCATAAGCGACACGGCGTGGTATGTATGTTGCGCGCCTGTGTTTAGTAACGGTCACTGCCAGCTGGCCGCTGGTCAGTGGTGTTACTACCATACAAATACAAGAACCCAAGGAGCTGATAGTCTAAGTCAGTATGTTACGGGTAGTGTCAAGTTCACGAACCGGATCCTCCAGAACCAAGCTCAGAAGCGCAACCTGCTCAATTTGCCGATGCCTGGTTCTAGCGAATGCTTGGGCCAGTAACGTCCGACATCATCTTGGGTTTGAATGAGATCTCCGATTTGCGTTTGGAGACGCACCCTGAGCATCGTCAGAGCCTACACGCGCTACACGAGTGCGATCGAAGCCAAAACAGCTCCATGAGTCGCTTGCGTCTCCGATGATCTGAAGTGAGTGTCCTTCAACAATGCCGCACGATCTTTTGCAGCTCTTCGAGTAGTGCGCAGAAGCTCACGACGTTCACTGCCGCCGCCGCGCCAGGTGGTACTACTAGTACCAAGTTGAATTCTATGGTGATTGTCACCAAGGAGAACTGTTCCAAGTCAGAGATATCAGCTGGGTAGAATGAGCGATTGCGTGTAGCAGGAAACTCGAGACGGCCGTCACGGTCCTGAGTGTGTGAAGAGTGTGTCGGAAGAGTGTGCGAAAGGTTTTGTCCAGTACTTATAAGGTAACGTAGACGCCGATGACGGAGACGGCCCGACGACGGTCACCGACTGGCAGCGAGCCTGAGCCCCTTCAACCGCGTCTGAGTCCATCTTCCTCTTCGCGACTAGGCCACCTCTTTGTTTGACTTCAAACTCTATCTCTGAGAACTTCTGTACGCTTCATCAGCTATCTGTGGCCTTTGGAGATCCGCGGCGAACTATTGAAGCTATCGTGAAGGCTTGGTCGTCGTCGACGGGCCCGGGAGTTCAAGTTGCGGCCTACGTGCCTCGTGATCAAATTCCTCCTCCTCACCCTCCTATCTGAGGCATCCTAGCTCCTTCAAAAAGGATAGCTTATGCTAGATTATCCAGTTTAATTTAAAATGAGGTAGTTCCGAAGTCAACTAGTTTCCATGTTATCCACTCATACTCTGATTAACAGATCTTTGAGTTGAACGGAACCCCATTGGAGTGACTGGCGGCAGAGATGACCGATTATTTGGCTGGATATCGTCATATAGATGATGAGCCTACCTTCTACCACCATCTATCCACCGATGACACAACACACCTCTCCGAACTGTCCGGTACTTGTCAGACTCATGCTTGGGTTGCCGCGAGGATCAAAGAATACACGAACCGCATCCACGCCCTCAGCATTATTTGCAACGCCGCTGCACCCATCAATAACATGCTCCCCGCCGAGATCAGGCTGCAGATCTTCAACAACCTCAAAGAGAACTCACGTGGAGGACGGCTCACTTATCCGCGAACTATGCTCAGTCCTGCGTCGGCTCCTTGGAGTCAGGCGCGACAGTGATACGCCCAACCAGCTTCCCGACTTTCGCGAGCAGTTGCTCCTTGACCGTGGCACACACCCGGCCGCGCGAGTCCTCGGCAGCTTCCAAACCACCTGCACCGTCGCGAACACAATCACCGGGAATATCGCGAGCACCTGCAGCGGCTCCGCACGGCCTCGCCCCGCACTGCTGGCACCAGTGGCAGTAGCGGCAGGTCGTTCCGGCGTGCTCCCCGCCAAGTCCTGCAGCCTGCTTCTCCACTCGATGATCGCGGCGACCCTCTCACAGAACGCTTCCTCCCGCGTCTCCGAAGACCGTGACTCGCCGTCAGCAGTGGGGCACAAGCGGAGTCGCAGCTCATCCAGCAGCAGACAGCGCAGACCACAACGAGTCATTGCACAGGAGTGGTACGAGGTTGTGCACGGCGTCGAGGAGCGCGACGAGCTCGAGCCGCCTGAGCGGCGGGAGGCCGTCGAGCACGTCGGCGGCGCTGTAGGACACCGACCACAAGTGTTCACATGGGATCTCGAGTACGATGAGCGTCAGCGCGGCCACGGTCCCAAATGGGGCGTACATCAGGAGATCGTTCTAAAAGGTATGGAGTACTCCACTGAGCGGATAGAGTCCATATCCATTCGCATGGTTTTCACACCGTTCGCGCGAGTAACGAGCCTGCTTCTCTGTTTGATGATAGATGGTCGAAGTCAGAACGGGTGCGCGTAAAGCAGTTTCAAGTTCCGAGCGCGTACTAAGTGCACTCGCGCACACGCTGTGATAAGTTGTGCAGCAGCCGTGGACTCGGTGATGGGTACAGCTGGAGTGCAACTCGCTCTGTAGCATCATGCAGCACGAGAGAAATGAAAACTGAGAAGAATAACCTGCCGCGATAGCACAGTGGTGATGTTTCTACCGTCCAAGGTCTTTCAGTACGAGTCAGCCCCCTCGAGATCGTGTGTGTGGCATCGCACTATCAACCCAACTCTCAGATCATCCCAGAGACGTACACGACAGTGATGCTCTCAACCAACGTCCCGATCCTCGTACGCATCTGCCCCTCAGCCTCACCGCACTCGAGCCTGCGCTCCGGCTCGAGTTCAACGCCCCCCGCGTCTGCGTTCGCGTCCGTCCAAGGGAACAGATATATGGCGAGCACCTTCAGCGGCACCGCACGCCGCGCACGCATGCCATCCGGGCCCACGCTCCCCTCCGGGTCCTCTCCGCTCCTCCACCTCCACTCGATGATCTCCGCGACGTTCTCGCAGAACGTGGCCAGGGACACCTCTCGTGCCTGCGCCGACTCCTCGCCCGTTCCATCAGGTGCGGCCTCCGTGCCCTTGCCAGCGTCAGTGTCGGAGAGGGGTGGCGGCAACGGCGTCCAGCGGAGGCGCAGCTCTTGCAAATGCGGACACCTTGTGCGCAAGAACTCGGGCGCGGCTCCCTCAGTAATATACTTCAGGCGCCATTCCTCGCCCAGGCACACGACGAGCTCGGTGCGGGTGTCGTGCGTGTAGGTGTCGAGCGACCTCAATCCGGGCAGCGTGTGGAGGAGCAAGGCAGCGCCGAACAAACTGAAGTGGATTGCTGGGACCCGACGGAGTGCCCGGACCGTCAGCGTGGTCAGCGCCGCAAACGGGAATCTGGCCGAAACGGTCGTGAAGAAGTAGCCGACTCGGAGGACGGCGTCACGTTTGTAGCCAGTAGTGCATGTTTCTTCATGTGCAACAGTTTCGCGCCGTTCGCGCGGGTGACAACGGTGTTCATCTGTCGTCGCGGTATTGTTGATGGGTAGATGAGCAGCGCGGTTGCTTGCACAGCAGCAGCAACAGTGCCGGTAGAATACAAACGGTGGCTCACCTGTGCGACCAATCTCAAGCTCGACCTCGTCGGCAGCTGCGACAGGTGTGAACTTGGTCAGGTCCAGCGGAAGTCGCTCGTTGAAACTAGCTGAGGCCAGTGCCGGCTCCACGAAGCACGAAGCCGGATAGCTGAGGTGTGAGAGAGAGCACCGGGCGATCGCGTATTCCACCCGGTCGTTGATGTAGATGTAGAGGTTCTGCAGCTGCGGAAGATGAACGACGGTGAGCCCAGGACACGCACATCGCGGCTGTTTCACGGAGGAACACAGGTCGACGAGACGGAGGGACCTCAAGGAGGAGCACCGTTCGAGTAGATCGAGTACGGCGCGCACCAATATCGCTTGACCCTCGCAGCCTGTCGCTGGACACAGGAAGGAGCCGGAGCTAGAGCAAGCAGACAGCTCCAAGTGCCGGAGCTGACCTGCGATACCCTCGAGGCCGGCAAGCATCCGCGGGACCTTCAACGACCTGCGCCGAGGATGGAGTGATGGAGTGAGTGAGTGCAAGGGCCCAGTCATCATAGCGGAACGCGTCGTCATCGTTAGCGATGGCGGGGTGTTCCAAGAGAGGCACAGGTCTGGAAAGAAACGAGACGAGCTCTTGCATATATCCCAATAACGCACCTCCTTGATCTCCAACGACGTGATGCGGTCCATATGTGGTGCGAGGTGTTGAGCATGTTCTGCAGCGAATGCGGAGACACACACAGACAGAACGAGGGGGTGCATCCCAGCCGGTCGGAGATAGCGTCCAAGTCGCGGCGATCGGAGGAGACAACTCGACGAGACGTAGTAGTAGGAGCGCATGTCCCCGAGTGTCAAGCGGGCCGCGTAGCATGTTCGCCCAGAAAGCAGGCGTGCGCAGCGCCAATGACGACAGACGGAGGGAGTACTGGGAGAATGCTTCAAGTCGGACGGAGGAGGTACGTGCGCGAAGACGAGCATGAGTCTGAGCACCTCGGGCGGAAGCTTGCGGTTGCTGGGTGCCGCCGAGTTGTAGGCGGTCCGGAGCGCGTAGACGCGTCTCATGTACTCGTCTATCCTGTCGCTCGCCCATTGTTGCATGCCGTCCGGACCTTCGAGTGCGAGCGCGGCACGGTCCTCCGGTGCGAGATGTCGATCCGAAGATAGGAGGTCACCATGCAACATCTGCGCAGATTGTGAGTACCAGCCGCCCGATTGGAAGTATATGGCTCACATTCAAGCGGGCTTGTTGGCCTAGCCGCTGCTTGACGGTCGTTATATCATGCTACTAGCTAGGCGGGTGGTGACGGACAAGAGCAGCTTGCGTAGCGCCGAACTCGGACGCGCTGTGAGTTATTGGCGCCGCTCGTGCCAACGCGCAACAACTTACTACTACTAAGCATACTAAGTAGTACCTTGGTCTAGTACGACAAGTCAGTAACAGTCGTAAGGCCGCGCAGCATGGGACCAAGATGCATCGACATCGCTAGCGTTGAGCAGACACGCGAACATAATTAGGGTGCAAACAGGATACCGTAACACTGCGTTACAATGCCGGTGATACCATGGTGCCCCCGGTGGCCCGCGGGTAGTATGTTCGAAGAACAGTCCGTGTATTCGCATTGCGCAAAGGAGAATCAGGTCGTGTACGTAGAAACGTGGTCGTCACATTGATCATTAAGTACGAGCGGACGGGCGCTCGCGAACACATTGCTTGCAAGCTGGGTGCTGGTGAAGCGCGGGGGTTCAGATGGTGGTGGTGGTGTTGGAGTCGGGAGTCGGGGAAGATGACGAAGGGGGGATGAAGGATGGGGGATGGAATGGAGGGCCGAGATGGGGATGATGAATGCGCGAAAAGTCAAGACGGGGTTGGTATCGTACGTTCGCGAGCGGATGATGGAGGGAGGCTGAGAATGGAGCGATATCTGGCCCCCTTCCGACGTACCCGAGTAAAAGTGTCCATCGCTGTATGTATGTGTATATGTGTATATGTGTGTGTATCGGGATGTGGGAGACGCGAGGCGCGGGGGAGCAAAGACGCAGACGAGGCAAAGGCCCAAAAGGAGGAAATAAGACAAGACAGGGCAGGGCGAGAACACCGCGCGGAGCGCTAGAGGTACACAAAGTATACACATCGACGTCGGCGTGCCGCAGCCTGGTGCGCGGCCGCGACAGGGAACAGAAACAAACAAGAGGAAGACGTACGAAAGGGGCATGAGAGGACGCTCGTGGATGGTGGGCGTTGCATAGGGTGTAAGGTGTGATGTGTTGAGAAGGACGAGAATGGGAGAGATGGAGACCAGAAGTGTGTGAAAGAAATGAGGCGGAGCCGGATGGATGCGACAAGTTGCAAGACCGAACGATGAAGTCGTAGTTGGTGATGAGGACGGGGATAAGAACGGGGATGGGACGAGAAGGGTGATTATGCGAGGCGAGTGCGCCAGAGTCCGCAGTGAGAATATGGATCGAAGGTGTGCAACTTTTGGGTATGGTGGCGCCAGAGAACGGAGCCGGAGCGTACTAGTCAGCCCTCCGGTATCGCTACCATACAATGTGCAGAGTCGGAGGTGGGCGACGGGCGGGTCTATGCTCTATACGGGAGACATGCCGGAGACGGAGACGGAGACAAAGGGTGTCGGTGTCGAATAGATAACTGGAATGAAGATGGGAATCCAGGATCCAGGATCCGAGGGCACGGGTCTAGTGCGCGGCCTAGACCAACTGCGGCGACCCGACCTGCATGAACGCGACGCTGCGCATCGTCGGCGTCGCCGCGCCGCTCCCGATCGCGACCACGTCGTCGAAGCTGCTGGAGCGCGTCGGCGTCTCCCCGGGAGAGAGCAGGTACCCGGGCGAGGTCGAGAGGAACTCCTCGACGGACGACGCCGAGTGCGAGCGGTGAATCGCTTCCGGTGGGGCGTCGAGCAGCGAGTCGCTCCCGCCCGTATAGTAGCAGTACCTGGACCAGCACCATGTTAGCATCGATCATCAGAAACAGCCCATCTGAGGGAGTGGGAAAGAGACAAGGGAACGTACCTGTTCAAGAACATGCTGTAGCTGTCGCTCTCCGCCGGGCTCCCGCTGCGGACCTCGCTCCCGAAGCCGTACACGAGCCCTTCTCTGTCCTCCGTCGGGCTCTCCGACGGCGACGACGACTCCGAGTTGGACGTCGCGCTCGGCGTGCTCTCCTCGCTGCCCGCAAGTGCCATCTCCAGGAACCATCCCCCATGCGCAAGCTCCTTGCTACTCGTACTCGTACCCATACTCTTGCTCGGGCCGACTTTGGTCGGAGATGAGCATGCGCTGCTGGGCGGGGTGCGCCGCACCGAGGGGCTCGTCTGCGCGAGGCCGATGTCGAAGTAGCCGCGCTGGTGATTGCGCGGACCGTTCCGCCGCCGGCTCATTATCGCCACTGGGGTGTCCTCGAGCTCCGAGCTTGGGTAGAAGGCGGTCGCAGGTCGCTCGAGCGGGCTGTTGTCAAACGGGTCGGCGATCCGCGGGGATCCCCGGGTGAGCGCGCCTCCACGCGCGGTGTGCGAGTCCTCGAACGTCGCAGCGACCTTGCCCACGCGCTTGGGGAATTGAGAGACGATGTGCGGATAGGTGACTGTACGCGCGTGGCTGGACTTGGTCGGCGACGCGGACACGGGTGACCGGGCCCACGGGCTCTTGAAGGACGTTGCGAAGTCGTACCGTGCCGAGAGCGAGGTTGACGCGTTAAGCGTGGGCGGCTTGCGTCCGTGAGACATGAAAGAGCCGACGGTCTCCTGGCCCTTGGCAACATTCTCGAGCTTGCTCTTGAGCGAGGAGAGGTTCGACTCTGATTCGGACGAGGCAGCCGAGGACGACGGTGAGATAGAACGCACGCGCGGAACCTTGGCGAACGTGACCTTGTAGTTGTCGTTGCTGTTGTTATCCCAGATCTCGCGGCCTACGACGTTGAACCGGAGCGCGAAGAAGAGCGTCTTCTCCTCGATACGTGCAAGCATGTCGCCGAGGCGAATAGTGAACGTGAAGCGGTCAAAGACGCCGCCAGGCACCGAATCGAGGTACTTGCCGGTGACCTCGCTCGTCGTCTGCCAGGCGTCAACCGTGAACCTAACGGCGACCCACTTCTCAAAGGCGATGTTGCGGACGCGGACACGGCCGACGAGGGAGGTGCCGTCTTCGCCGAGCGAGAGGTCGTCGAGATATAGGTCGGCGTCTGGGCGCGGGGCGGGAGGCTTGTTGGTGAGCTG
The DNA here is from genome assembly GCA_022606115.1 of Daedaleopsis nitida. Lineage (NCBI taxonomy): Eukaryota > Fungi > Basidiomycota > Agaricomycetes > Polyporales > Polyporaceae > Daedaleopsis > Daedaleopsis nitida. The sequence goes on from JABYQM010000015.1 coordinate 309,400, forward strand.
CATAGTCAACACCTTGTCCTCGGCCTTCTTGGAGCCATAGATCGCACTAGGGAAGTCACTTTCCGTTCCGCTCGTGTCCGTGGGTGACCCTTCACGCGAGATCGCCAGCGGCTTCTGTTCGGCTAAAAACAGCTTCACGTGCTCGAGACGGCTGTCGAAGTGCACAGACTTGGAACTGGGCGTGGTGGGCTCGCTCTTGGTCGACGCCAGGCTCGCGCCGGTGATGATAGACAGGTTGCCACGAACAACAGGTCGGCGGGCCTTGAGCGAGGACTTCAGAGGCTCGCCCGACTTCTTTCGGGCGATGCTGGCCTCCGTGGCGTGGGGCGCAGAAACGGCACGGCTGCTGCCCTCGGAACGGACGACGTTTGCAGACGAAGCGATCGGCTTCTTGACCGTGTCGAGATCGATGTGAAGATGTGCCCGCGACGAATGTGAGCTTGACGCACGAGGCGTCTCGTTCCCCGACATGGACTCCAGGGAAAAGTGCCTCGCAGGAAATGCGTATGCCTGGGCGGGCTGAGAGCCTGATTGTGCCCGGAACACCGCGGGCGTGGGTGTCGACTCCGCGGGGGAACGCAGGGACTGCATCTTGGGAGTGCGGACGCGCTTGACGCGGGGGTTCATCTGAACGTACGATTCTGAACCGCTCGAGGAGCTGGAAGCCCCGTCCGCATCCGGTGTCGCGACCTCGACACGGGGCGGAGTCGGAGGTTGCACGACGAGCATAGTCGGCGCGGCGGATGAAGACGCACGTGGCGGGGAAATGGTGGCGGACGATATGGACGAAGCAGAGAGAGAGGTGGCCAATGACACCGAGCGTGAGGACGAGGAAGACCTCCGAGGGATGCCAGGAAGGGGAGAACCCGCGCTGTTCGAGTGCCGTGAGTACGAGTAAGCCATGGGGGGCGAGTAAGTGAGGACGGTGCTCATGGGGAATCTGTCTGGGGTGGGGCGGTTCGTGCGAACGCGAGGGAATCAAAATGTTGAGTGGCTGACGCGCAGACGGTGGGCGCAAGGGGCTTACTCACCTGGGGGTGACGTCGATAGTGGGTGACGAACGAGGAGCGCTGACCGGTGAGTTGAAGGCGTTGAAAACGATAAGTATAGGAAAAAGGGTGTCGCAGGACGCGAACAAATGGCACCGGGGGAGCACTCGGCGTGGGCGACGCAGACGGGACTAGACAGAGGGCCAGGTGAGCGAGGGACGCGTTACTGGGGCGGAAGTAGCTCGAGGGCGAGCGCAACGCAGACCGGGACATACCAGAAACCTCAAGAGTCACCGGATGGTGGCCACTGGCTGGCAAGGGCGTAGGACGGAAGAGCCTGATCCCGAAGGGGGCGTAAGACTCGGCAGTCGTTGAGAGAAGACTGCGACTGACCACGGGTGAACAGCACGGACGCTGTTGTGGGCGGTGACCTCTGGGCTCGCAACGGCCGGCGGGGGAGGGCGGACGTGGTGGTCAGGAGTCAAGAGATAGAGGGCAAAATAAAAGAGCGGCGGGCTTGGTTCGCCTCAGCGGGCGTCTCCCCGGCGGTGCGAATTACCTTTGGCCATCAATTCAAGGCCCAGGCCGTTCGCACACTAAAGTGGAGCTCTTAGATCCATTCCCGATCCCCAGCCGTTCCTCGCCCCTCTCGTCCTCGACGACCCCTCCGACTCAGCTCGTTGCCCCAGCCGTCGGTCGCGACGAGCGCGCTGCAGCGAGCGACGGACGACCTCCGATGTGCGTCGGCGAAGGAACATGCTTATCAACCGCTGCTCGGCGGCAGTCAGAGAGGTCTTTACAGTTCTTATCTCGCACCCGGTCTCCGACAGATTCTACACAGCTCACGGCAAGTGGCCCGACCGCGCGCCCAGTTCCCCATCGACCGTCTCGCCCGACGCCCGACTCTCGAACGCACCAGAGCTCTGTGGTCCTGGAAAAGTGAGACCACGAACGTGCTCACTGCTCTGCACCGCGTGTGCACTCCAGACTGTTGCGGAGACCGCGAGACGCGACGCGCACACAGGGCGGCAGCTCGCTGATCGGGCCGTCGGGAGAACTGCGACCCTGCGAATGCGACGTCCTGATATGACATTGACAGATAAGTACCAAGTACTCATTCGCAATTCGCAACGTCGACAGATACGATGGAAAATTCATGCAACAGCAACAGTACTTGGGTGCGCACCGTGGTACGGTTTTCTATCGCTCACATACACCTCACGCCTATTTCGTCTTCCTTTTGTTCGAGAAGGCCGAGCTTGGGTCTGGTTGCTATATATGCACGATCGTCGCCGGTTTTCCGGACCACATACCCGTTCGAAACACTACCAGCGACGATCTAATAGGGTGCGTGCTAATTCCTCCTTTGCTGCAGAGAACGCTGACTACGACATACTTAGCCCGGCGGGCGCCGAGAAAGTACTACCTGCAACTCTCAACGATGGATTTCCACATAGTAGGCGGACGCAGCTCCTCTACCAAGCATCCAGCCAATTTGGATCCTGGCCGTTAGTGTCGACCTTCCTAGGTCCCTATTCATCATTGTCAAAGCAATCGACGATCGCCGCAACAGCACCCACGACTCGCCAACGTGATAACAACTAACCGCAGACCAATACTAGTCCTCGTCGACACAATCCTTGTAGAAGGATATGCTCTCCACCCGCCCACTCCTTCGGCGTCCTCCTTGCCATCCAAGGAGAGCCATGTCCTGGGCAACGTTTTCTGACCCCGGCCAGACAAGTATTCTTTGACGCGGTCCATCGATCTGCGGTCAGCTGTATCGCAGTGCATCAAGCTTCCCCAGGCCCGGATGGAATTTTCTTGCGGTGCGCCACCTCCCCCACTGACCACAATGTGCTCGCACGATCGGTGGCTAGGTCTCGTCGTTAGCCACAAATTTGTCACCATCTGTCCCAAGGACGCAGCTTCCCCAGCCGTTCGTCTCACACAGCTGTGTACGTACTCGCCTCGATCTAAGCAGTTGAGAGCTAGAGTAGGTGCGCACCCTGGGGATGGAACAATCGTCTGTGTCTGGCAAGTAAGTACTTCCTCGCGCTCGTTTCACGCATCTCTGGCACTTATACTTATCAGACCTGCTACTCGAGTAGTCTGATGGCAGTGAGTCTCCGACGGTCGCCATGACATAATTATATGTTGATGTTACTGCGACTGGCTCACTCGGTGAGTGACGTCATCACTTCCCGCTAAGATGTCGCTGACTGCTCTGCGTTAGCCGCCTCGTCATCCGTATGGTTGTGACGTCATCGATGATTGTTCGCAAAGGGTTTGTTACCGTCCCGATCAGGTCCCAATCGCCATCACCATACATCTCCATAGCGAGGCGACCGGTGAGCGAGGTGAGTCTCTGATCAAGCATGCGCACTCATAAGACTCGCTTGAAGTCCCAGCTCGTTGAGCATGCAAGTTGCACTTCTCAACAGTGCACCTCGAAATCATTCTCGCGCGCAGCGCCTCTAAGTACATGCGAATATGTTCAAACGCACGCTGCATGACACGCCGCCCGCCCGCGAATTCGCATCGGGATGATGTTCCCTCCCTGTGACTCCGAGATGCAGTTTTCTCATGCGCATGTTGCAGGTTTATACTGACTTTCGAGGGACAGGTCAACCATCATCGACCGTGCGACACGCAGGCCTCCGACGCGTTTCCGGCATCGACGTCGACATCCGACCCGGCGTCGCGAGCTTCAACCCACATCGACGGCCTTCCCCGGAGGTGTGCTCGTCCGAAGACGCCAGAAGCCCAACACACGTGGTGCTGCGGTGCTTCTGAATCTGACGGATGTCGTTTCAACACGATCTCGCGAAGACGGTGACTGCAGTTTGAGTCACGAAGAGACTCACGGATGACATATACACCTGTGCAGACACGAAACATTGCAAGTTGTACGACCGTCCATACATCACGTCAATATGCAATCGCGGACCGCCATATTCACGCTAGAGCCGCGCTATAGTCGAATCGTGCAGCTGAAGATCGCGCTCTTGCCTGAGGAGTCAAATGCATTAGATTTATTGTCGTGTTTGTGTAAAGGCATGTCCCGCCTCGAACACCTGGAGATAGCACACGACAAGAAGCTCACCATCCGGCCCCTCTCACCACACTTCGACGCGCGACTCTGAATCACAATATCTTCCCTCGGCTCCGATCGCTCAAGTTCCCCTTTGACTTTTTTCAATATCCCCTCCGAGTCGGTTAGCGCAAGGCTGAGCGACCTCGACATCGTCCGTTGCTGGTGTCTCGTGTGCAGTTCAAGGGCTAGTACGCACAGGGATCCGAATACACTGTCCAGTGTCGATTCTTCTACACTGCCAGTCTCTAGAGACGCTGCGACTCGCCGTGCATCCCGCGGCTGTCGAGCATGTCCCCCTCCGAACCCCTTCATCACCCTTCCAACGTTGCGGCACCTGCACGCCACGAAGACATCGTCAGCCGCCGATCAAGACATCCTTTGCCATCTCGCCTACCCCGCAAGCCGCTACGTCAAGCTCACGAGTGAAGTCCGGTCCATCGGCCCTTCTGATATCCATCCAAAAGACATACCGCAGGCAAATACCTTCATCTCCAACTACATCTCAACGGCCTCCCACGTGCGTATCTCGCTGTCTTCGCCCAACAATCCCCGCAATAGCTTGGAGGTATACACGCCCGATTCGCAGAGGAGGCTGCTCGAAGTGGAGGTCTCTCGTCTTCGACATCCCAGAGCTAGCGGTGAAGGACGAACGGTTCTGGGTCGACACCTTGCTCAGTGGTCTGCCGAATTGCGTCACCTCGAGTTCGGTCGTTGCGACGCAATGTACTACATCATCCTCCCCGTGCTGAACGAGACGCGTGCCGACGGCTGTCTCTGCCCCGACCTGGAGCATCTGGCCGTCTTCTGCATGCACGAGCATGGAGGACTCTTCTCGGAGGCGGAGAGGCCGAATAAGCCACGACCTTCGTTCTGCGATGCGATCGCGGAGATGCTGCAGTGTCGGAAAGATTGTGGCAGCACTCTGCTGAAGAACCTCTCTGTGTACGTCCTCGAACAGGTAGCTTCCGAGCGTCAATATAGAGATGGGACCTGGACCCTGCAATCCATATCGGACGGTTTACGGGCGAGGTCGGGCCATCTTCAACTGGAGGATGTACACTCAGTCTTCACTGACAAATGATGGTTGACAATGCCTACAATGTGAGTAGTTATGCAGATCCGTGCACAGCTCACCCGAGCCGGCATGCCCCGTCTATATTCATGGAATTCAGTCACCCCTGACAGATGGCTGATTCCCATCCTCTTCTTGATTGACTTCATTTCCCACCAGGAAGCACAGCGGAAGTGGATATAAGTCCCCCTCCATCGTCCTGGCTACCAATTTCACCCCCCCCCTGGACCACGCCACGAACATGGCCAATCTATCGACCAAGATCCTCGACCACGTCCCGCATCTCAGCCCTCCTGGTACATTAGCACAGAGCGTCGACACGTTCACCAAACTAGGCTTCACGTACGCACGCTCCATCAAACATCGCTCGAGTGCGCGTTCCGCACTGACACGCTCAAACGCCAGCGTCGTTTCGGGCGGGGACCATATGGAGGGAGGAACCGCGAACGCGCTCGTCGTCTTCGCAGACGGCACCTACCTCGAGCTCATCCACTTCATCGCGCCGCCGACCCCGGACAACCCGCACCCCTGGGCCCAACGCCAGCCCGGCTGGGTCGACCTCGCGTTCCTGGGCAACGCGGGCACGCCGTCCGTCGCGCAGACGATCAACGACCGCGCGCAGGCCGAGGGCAGCCCCGTGCGCTTCGTCGGGGAGATGCCGGGCGGGCGCACGCTCGAGGACGGCACGGTGCTCAAGTGGCTCATCAGCGGGGCGGTCGGGGACGGTGTGCGCGGCAAGCTGCCGTTCTTCTGCGGGGACGTCACCCCGCGCGAGCTGCGGGTGAGTGCTATCGACGCAGCCCACTCGCTCGCGGAGTACTGTAAGACCGGGCCCGATCGCATAGAGCAGCGTATCTGACGTACCGGCGGCAGGTCCCGACGAGTCCGGCGTCGAACGTCCAGCACGCGAACACCGCGCTCGGTGTGGCGTACGTCAAGCTCCTCGTCGCGCCGGAGGATTTGGACGTCTCGACCAAACAGATGGTGACCGTCCTCGGTGCCGCTCCGAGCTCGTCCGATCCTAAGCAAGTGGTGTGGGAGGTCGAAGAGCAGCCGTCGCACACCGGCGTGCACAAGAACCCGGCGCGATTGATCCTGAGCGTCGTGCAGAACGACGAGGAGACGGGGCATGTGCGAGAGCGCGGCCCTGGCATTTACGAGGTCGGCTTCCTTGTACAGGAGGTTCCGAACGACGGCAGTCTGGTCAGAACCCCATACGGAAGACTGGTTTGGGTTGCCGTCGAGTAGACGATGTAAGGTGGACTGCGCAAGATGCTCGCCATTCGCCGAATTGAAGCCAGCAGCTCATCAGTACGAGTGCTGACATACCGATTCATCATATCATACATACAGCCACTACGAGTGAGATATTGAGACCTCGATCATCCATCACAGTCGACTACAAATCGTACGCGACAGTCACGGTCCCAACCAGCTTCCCGAGTCTCGCGCACATCTGCTCCTCGACTACCTTGGCGGTACACATCAGCCCGCGCTTCTCCTCAGCATCGTACAATCCATGGATATCACTAGCGACGGCCTCGAGACACGTCGCGATTGTGGTCACCGGCCCCCGGGAGAGATCGTGAGCAGCTGCAGCGACTCGGCGCGCTCTGCACCAGCAGCGCCCACCGACCCCGACTCGTGCCCGCTTCTCCATTCGACGACCGCGGCAACCCTCTCGCAGAACACTTCTAGAGTGACGTCTGGGTCGTCGCGCCTGTCCTCCGGGTCTTGCCTGAGCTCAGGTGGCACACACATGCGCAGATGGTCCAGCGGACACCGGACCTCAATATTCAATAGCAGACAGGACGGCCGGCGAGTACCAGCGGAGGGGCAGCTCCTCCACCCGCGGGCAGCGCCTCGACTGCGCCGACTCGGAGTCATTTCCCACCCGAAAGCGGGACGCAGTCTTAGACGGCATCGTGCGCGGAGAGGTCGAGCCGTTTGCGTTTCGGGAGGCCGTCGAAAAGGCCGCTGGCCAAGAAGGACACCGTCCGCAGCCTAGACGGTAGCGGGGGACGATGATTGCGGTGAACGTGAGCGTGATCACGGTTCCGAACGGGGCGAACATCTTAAGGTCAGCGGTGAGGCCAACCGTGGAGTGTGTCCAGTCTACGGAGCTCAATTCCATGTGCATGGTTTTCAGGCCGTTAGCGCTAGTGGTGAGACTGCACTCCATCTGGACAGAGGGCAACGTCAGGACGTGGGGCGCGCAAAGCAGTTCGGGGCGGAGGACTTGGAACAAGCGACCTGCAGACTCCTCACCAATGGTGTAAGCTCGAACTCGACAGTGTCGGCATTTGAGACGGGTGTGAATGCGGATAGGCTCCGCTTCAGTAGCACTATCCAGTATGGCTACTAGGTAACACATACGTTGTCTCGTCCCATGACCTCTTTTGCACCCAGGCCAACCGCTACACCGTCTCACCGTTCCACACCAGCCGACCGTAGGGTGTGAGGGCGCTACCCGCCTTCGATCTGTCGGTCACAAGGAACCCGACCTCGTATACGCCGCTTCCGTGCTCTTGCAAATGCACACGTTCTTCGTCACCGTGAGCTGCCGCCAGAACGAGGCGTGGACCACTCTTGTGCACCCCAGCACATCCCGGCTGTTCGTCAAGCTCCCAGCTGCATTCAGCGGGATTTGACGAGCTCGGTTCCGCCCCGAGGACGACACTGAGCTGCTTTGCCGAGAGGTCAAAGGCATCGGGATGGACAAGCAGCTTGGTGTATGATATCCCGATCGCGGTGTTCGCGTGCTCGAAATTGGAGGGAGGGTCCAGTGGTACCTGGTCGTGTGCGGTCAGTACATCCTAGAGCGTGTCTAGATCAGATATCACGCATATGCTTACCCGCCACTCCCTAGGAGTAACGTCCCCACAGAAGAACGGGAGCTTGCCCCGGTCGGCTGCTTCGGCTGTACTGCTGATCAACCACTCCAGCACCTTCCCGTCCTCGCGCCGTCGCCCGCCCCCTTCCTCCTCGTACAACAGAGGCGTCCCGTCCTTCTTCGCACGATCGTTGATCGCCGTGGCGACCGAGTCCGCGCCGGTGCGCCCGTTTCCGAGGAACGCGTAGTCGATCCATCCTGGCTGCTTCTTGCCCCACGGATGGGCGGTATCGGTATCGGAAGGCGGGGGATGGACGAAGTGGATGAGTTCGAGGTAGGTGCCGTCTGCGAATACGACGAGCGCGTTTGCAGTCGCGCCGCCGGCGTGAGTTCCACCGGGGGTTACTCTGTGATTTTGCGTTCACGTCAGCGCATGTGCGCTATTTAAAGGAGGAGGAGGAAGGGTAGCATACGTGAATCCAAGCCTGATAAAAGCCCCGACACTCTCCGCAAGAGTGCCCGGGGGCGTGAGGTGAGGGATATGGTCGAGAATCTTGGTAGACATTGACAGAGAAGGGTGCAAGACGTCGATGCGACAGCCAGATGAGATATACGATGCGGCTTGGGATGGAGGAGGAGGAGAGGTGGTTAGTCATCAGATTCCCGCTGTACGTGACATACCCTGCTTCGCGATCACGCGATCGTGACAGTACGTGTGGCGTCAATCTTGCGTGCTGTAGCGCGAACTCCTCCGAGTGAGAAACGCAGATAAGTCCATTCAAGAAACCCGGAAAAAAGAAGATCACGGTCACACAACATGTCCCACTGAAGCGAAGTGTACCCATGCTCGGTCCCTATGAATGCACCCCAATTCAAGTATCAGCATCGAAGTCTGACACCATGCCAGCCTCGTCGAGACGCACCTTCAAAATCCACACCTCCACGACTCGACAGGAGACGCAATCGCGTCAATCCTGCCGTACATACTCGCCTGGCCGCCCGTGAGCGCGTCCATCGCGGCATGGGCGACGTTCCACCCGTCCTGCGCGTGGTCGAGCGCGACGACGTAGACGCTCCTGCCGCGCCACGACAGCTCCCAGCACGTCCCGCACTGGTCGCTGTTCCAGCCGGGGACCGCGGCGGTGCCCCCAATGTACGGGAAGTGGCGGAGGGCGCCGAAGGTGCCGTAGCCCTTGCTCTTGAGCCCGTACGCGCCGTCGGAGCACGCGACGGCGTCCATCGCGCCGTACGGGTTGTCGTAGCTCTCGTCGTACGAGACGGAGACGGTGTGGGAGCCGGTGTAGGCTCCGAGCGCGCTGGACGCGAGGGCGGCGAGGAGGGAGAGGGGGAGGGGGAGGGAGAGGGCCTTGAACTGCATTATAGAGACGAGTAGGGTGAATAGTGAGGTACTAGTAAAGGCGCAAAAGAAGGGAGAGGGGCGGCTCTAGTGAAGAGAGAACTCGGAATGAGCTGCTGGAGACCTACCTTCGGTGGTCGTCATCTTTTATATCCAGCTGGCAGAAGACCCTCACAGTCCGCCCCTCGCCCCTAAGACCTCGTGTCGATGAGACAGCGCCGATGCCGTTTTGTGCGAGAACGGCGTGTGCTTGGGCGCATCCCCGCCTCAGCAGGCTCGTTGGCTGCGAGGTCCGGTCAAGCGCGGGTTCACCCCTGGATGGGCGGGCGAGAGGCTGAGCGGTCAGTGTGCTACCATATATCAAAGTCCTAGCAGCTTTGAACGGGGGTACTTACACGTTAATTGCGTGAGATATCTGCTGGGGCGTTGCAAGTCCCGCCCAGGGTAATCGACCTTGCCCGGAGCCTGAAATCGAAACGAGTGACGACGAGAAGGTAGCCTCACCCTTTCCACATGCTCATTTTTAGCCCATCCAATATTCGGCCGCATTGTAGTCTTGCAGTGTGCTGTTCCTGAGATGTTCACAGGCCAGGGCGTGAGCGGCCCATACGGCCCTCATACTAGTCACGGTGCCGCTGATAGACCCCGGTCGCTGCGAAAGCGAGTCAAACAGCTCAGGCTGGTGGGCAATAAGTCAAAGATGCTAGAACATCCTACCAGTTGTTCGCTCGGTAGAGCACTGCTATTTAGTGATAGTGCGGCCAGCGGTCATGGAGGGAGGCTGGCAAGAGGCGTTTTCCACAGCGTGACTCCGACTGCGCGTGACGTAACGCGTCTAGCGCTGGTTGAAGTGTCGCTCACCGCCCGCTGAACGACGTCTTCAAAGAGCTCGCCTGGCCATCTATACCACCCCACGCATACCAGATATAAGATCGACGAGGAGGCCGATATATGATGCCGCTCCATCCAAACGCATCGGAAGGCCGGTCGAGCGCCGCGAGCTGGCGCGCAAGCTGGACGACTGTACGCCGGCGCTGCTCGCGCTCATCGAGTGCGCTCGCTGGTCGTAGCGGACTGCGAGTTGAGTTCAGGATGACACGTACACACAATCGGTTCCATCGTCCAGTGCAAGAAGGCAGAAGACAGCACCACACAGTACAGACACACCCTGGCCCCGTATAAGTGCACGTCGCCCAATGCGGTATCGAGTCGTCGTCCGACAGCCATGCCGTGGGGCAGTACTTTCCCATATCATGATCATTCGCGTCGAACAGACCCGATCCCAACAACCCCGCATCTCCAACTCTCGACATTCAATGGCCAGGCGGCCCGACCTTCTTGCTCCCCGGTCCACACTCTCCCCGGTCGACCATCATGGCCGTCGCGTTGACTCGCCCGAAGAACTGGGCCTGGTTGTTCGTGAGCGCGTCCATCGCCTCAAGTGCGACGTTGAACGTCCCGGGCCCCGCGTGGTCGATCGCGCGCACCCTGATCGTGGACTGTCCGAACGTGAGCTCCCAGCACGAGTCGCACCCGGGCGCATCGAAGCCCGTGACGACGAACGAGCCCCCGATGAACGGGAACCGCGGGATCTTGTTGAAGGTCGTGAAGTCTGAGAAGATCAGCCAGCGTGGGGCCCCGCCCCGTGAGCATGGATAGCGGTAGCTAGGAGGAGGAGGACCGGCGCACTCTCCGCCATCAAGTGCTGCGAGCACGAGACGGTGCTGACCGACTGGTTTGCCATGTCGTACGCCGTGTCATAAGAGACGGTGACGTTCATGACCTGGGCGAGCGAGGCGTGAATGAGGAAGAGGATGACCGCGAGGGCGAAGAGCTTCATTGCTGTGCACGAGGTGCTCGGCTGGTGCGGATGGAGGGTGGAGAGGCGTAGCCTGCAGAGCGGGGGAACTGCCAGAGGGCGCGCATTTATAGTCGTACAGCGCAGACTCGGGGTCCTGGCTTCGACGCAGAGAAGACGAGAGAATCTTGTGGGTGTGGCGCGAGGCGAAGACAGAAGACAGATCATACTGGGCAGACCCGGGCTGAAGAAGGCGAGATGGACAGGAGCGCCGCATGTTCGTGCCAAAGAACGTGTTATTACGAGGCAAAGGATCGATGGTAGCGCAACGGAGAAGGCGGACATCGTATATGGTCGTGACATCCGCCATTTGAGAGGGTGGAGAGCGAGTCATGTAGCCGTAAATATAACTGCAATGGTGATTGAGAGGCTCCTTGAGCTCTGAGGTGCGCTAGATGGCTGTCAGGTGATTGAGACAGGCTGTTTGGGTGTATGAACTGCCTTCTTTGATAGACTCAAGGCAACACCGAGTTGTTATAATGATATTGGCCCATACCAGTCCTGAGCTTCGTGGAGAAGTCACGACGGACGTGTCGTTGACCCCGGGCGTAAACGGTTGTAGTGCTATTCAGACGGCACATTCAACGATGCCGAGTGTCGACATATACTAGGACGTTGTGGTTCAGTGGATAGATCGGCAGGGCACACTCACCTACGGGCACTGAGCAAGCAGTTCAAGAGTATGTACGTCTGGTGTTTGCGTGGCTAATCTTCTCCCGCTGAGTGGACGGTGAGCGAATCATGCATCACCATTTGAGGCATACTTTAGCCTTTAGGAATCCCTCGTACATCCCATACGCAGTAGATATGAGTGAGAGAAGGAAAATGCCAATTTGCTGAAAACGAACCCAAAGTGACCCTCACGATTGCGTGAGCTAACGGCGGCGGATGTACGCAGCATGCGAGAGGGGAAGGTGTTGAACGAGAGAAGAACATAGACTTACTTGTCGTTTCGATGATAAACCCCACATGCCAGTAGTCCCCAGCTTCTCCTGACTCTCGCGCGCACTGCCGCACACAATCGGTGTGCACATGCACGGACTGCGAGCAGAGGACTTGGACAATGAGAGAGGCATGCGGCAATGGGATGCTGGAGAGAAGGCAGGCGTGAACGAGAAGAAGGGATGGTTCAAGCGACTCGTTGTCGGTGAGGTGTAGCGAGACGAGAAGAGGTATCCCGCAGTGAGTCCACGGCGCTGACTCAGCTAGCGCTTACTCTCGCCTTTTACCTCCTCGCACCCTCTCCATGCCTTTAACGTTAACGTTTCAACGCCCCGGCTCCTCACAGAGACATGCGCATTTCCGATGCATGATGGATCGATGGCTTAGACCTGGACTCGGTTCTCACCGACGCCAAACTACCTGGTAAGTACCCGAAGATGCAGAAGTCCTGGCACGAACTTCAGGCCTAGCAGGACTAGCAGCCAGCGGAAGCAGGGGTGGCCAAGACGAGCCATCTACGAGCTCTAGCAGCATGCTCTCTCTCTACCTGAAAGCACGTCGCTGACCTCGCTAGCCGCAGGCGCCACGCAGAAGGGAGATCGTCGAACTGTCGGACTCAGGACTCGACGCCGTGCATGGTCCATTCAAGACACGCAAGACCAAGTAGACACCATCATGCGTTGGTGCGCCTCCTGCACTGAGATCTGGAATGGACGTACGGATGCGAACCTCTCGGAATACAGAGAACAACACTCAGGCTCCCACCGCATCAAACACCCCTACGTCGGCGAGCGACTCGACAGGCAAGAGAAACGCGGCACGACGGCAACCGTCGCGGCCGTCGTAACTTGTTCAAGCTGAACCGTAACGTTGAATGCGGGCCGCCTCTCACACAATGAGTACGTTATCCTGTGCGCGTCGTGGTCGCGGCCGTCCTCCGACATCGTGAGACTGTCCACCCGCGCCCGTCGCGGCACGCAACCCCCGAGGGCTTGTGGTTGTGCTGAATTTTCATCTCGAGGTTGCAGTCGCTTACATGCTGGCGCTAGACTGCTCTTACTCACCCATGCGCCTACTCATCAGAAGTTCAGTCTCTGGCCGCGTCGACGGATAAGCTCCTAGCGATGGCTAGAAGTGGGCCCGAGATAACGATACTACCCTACTCAAGGAGAAGGAGTCGCCATATGGACTGACGTATGCGCGTTCGCGCTTCTGAAACGAATGACCGAGATTCCGCAAGGTCAGTGCTCTTTATCGGGACATGTCAATACTCAAGTACTCAAGACTTACTCCCAGGTCAGGCCCCCACTGTGCGACAAGCTTGGCTCGGGTCCTACTATAGTGGGGCTCGATGGATCACTATATAACACCGTTCGGATCCGTGCCCTTCCCCTCTTCCACAGCTGCAGCACAGCGATACCCGGCGCTCGGCTTCACTCGCACGCCCCTCGTCTGCCTGTCCTCCCATGGCCTCTCACGATGGCGTCGACCACCTCCCTCAACTCTCCGCTGCTCCCCCTTTCCCCGTCGACTACAACGACGAGAAGGTCGCGGGAAGAGCCCTAGAGAAGCGTCATAGCTCCGACTCCTCGCTCGGCGTACAACTGGAAGCCGCAAGCGACGACGACGAGGAGACTGTGTTCGTCAATGGCGAGCCTGTTATCAGGACCGGGCGCGACGTCTCACGCTATCTCATCGACGCTCGGGACGACGGAGACCCCGCCGTGACCTTCCGCTCGCTCTTCATCGGGACAGTGTCCGCGGGTCTCGGAGCTGCCCTCTGTCAGGTGCGCCGTATACATACTATCGTGCGCGAGCGATGACCGAAGTTCTATGCGCTTCGATGGGCCATGAAGATCTATCTGTTCAAGCCTGTTCAGATGCCGGTCTCGACCGTCTTCCTGCTGCTTCTGATATACACCGTCGGTATCGCCTGGGCGAAGTACATACCTCGTAAGGAGTGGGTGGAAGGAACACGACTCGCGCCTCTCGGACCGCTCTTCCATTTCGTCAATCCTGGCGAGTTCCAAATCAAGCAGGTAAGCGCATGTCCGCGTCCTCTGTGTATTGCTGCAACCCACTCGCGGATAGCATGTCATCTCTTCACTGGTGGCATCTACCGCGGCATACGGTAGTGCTGCAGTGTCAAACTTTGCGGTGCAACGTGTGAGTAGTCCGAACGGTACGGTCAGGTCGTGCGCAGTCCTCATCCTTTCCATAGCTGTACTACGACACCAATGTCGAAGCGACTACTGCTGTGCTCGCTACGTTCTCGACGGCATGCTTTGGGTGTGTCTGAGACATGCTACCTCCCAGCAATCCTCTGAACTCCTGCAGCTACGGACTCGTCGGTCTACTTCGTCCACTCACCGTGTATCCGAGTGGGATGGTGTACTGGGGTGTACGTCCTCTTCTCCCTCGTATTCCCGATTATAACAATCATATATCACTCATGCAGAATCTCCCAACGGTGTCTATTTTCCAAGGCATTATTACTCTATCATGCAGAGAGGCCCGGGTACTAACCTTCCTCTAGCGCTTCATCTCGATAGCAAGGCTAATGCAAAACGTCTCCAATTTTTCTGGACCGCCTTCGCGGGGATGTTCTGCTTTGAGATCATCCCGTCGTACATCTTCCCTCTCCTAAACGGGTTCAACATCATATGCCTAGCGACCCAGAACGCTCCCAGTGACGCTCGGGATGTCATCACGAACCTGTTTGGGGGAGCGAACGGCAACGAAGGTCTGGGATTCGGCGGTATCTCGCTCGACTGGCAGTACATTGGTTCTCAGTGAGGATGTCTTTCATCGTGCGTGGCGGAAGACGACTCACCACGCGACAGGTTCATGAGTTACCCCTTGATCCAGCAAGGTAACTCGCTCGATGCTCTATGAACTCAGCGGTCATCGATGACACTTTGCAGCGAATTCGTGGATTGGCTATGCGATCTGCTACATTGCGATCATGGGAATCTACTACACGAACGCGTGGAACGTACGCCGTCATCTGTTTGCATCCCTGAACGCGTGGACACTCATAGTAGGTACCGTGCAGTCGAAGAACTTCCCGATGCTCTCAAGCTCGCTGTTTGCGCAGAACGGAACTCTATACAACCAGCAGTTCGTATATGGAGACACCTTCCAGCTCAACGAGACCGCCCTCGAGATCATCGGCCTTCCTGCGATCACTGGTACGTCCTGCAATCTGTTAAGCAAGGTATGCGATGCGTCGTCTCACTTCGTGGAGATAGGGTCTAATGCTTGGGCAAGCCTAGGTGCCAACCTATCGGTAGGTAAATGCCATTGCCCATGCGTTGAGCTCACACTGATGATAAGTGATAGATCGGAGGCCTCATTGCGCACTGCTTCTTCTTCTGGGGGCCGGATGTAGTGGAATCGTTCAAGCAGGCGAGGGCTAAGACTCAGCCTGATCCTCATTGGCAAGTGAGTGAGCTCTAGGATTTTACCACCTGTAGTAGACGATACTCACAGAGAACATGTCCAGGTCCTCAACAAGAACTACAAGGAGGTACCGTGGTGGTGGTACACAACACTGCTCGCGTTCTCGTTCTTTGCGGGTACGCATCGATTCATAGTCATCGCCAGTCACATAAGCTGAACGTGTGTACTAGGCTTGATTGTCGTGTTCAAGGGCCAGACTACTCTCCCGTGGTGGTCCTACATCGTTGCGCTGATCCTCGGAAGTGGGTGCAGACGACTTCGACATGAGCCGTTGTGACTAACTCGTGTCTCGCGCCAGCCTTAGTCACACCATTTTCCACGCTCCTCTATGCCCGGATGGGTAATGGTATCACGACGAACCAACTCATGAAGATGGTTGCTGGTGCGGTAAACCCCGGGAAGCCTGTCGCTAACCTCTACGTGCGTATGACAAACTCGTACAACGAAGACGTGTCTGATCATGCTCTTCTTTGCCTCCTCCTGCTGTAGTTCTCGATGTGGAGTCACGATATCGTCTCGACGTCCATCGGTCTTGCGGCTGACCTCAAGCTCGGCCAATACTTGAAGATTCCTCCCCGTGTTATGTTCCTCACTCAGATCTGGGGTACACTTCTGGGCGCGCTCGTCAACTACGGTATGTGTCTTGCACGTTGCAATCATGCGCGATACTGATGGACAAATACAACATCAGTCGTCATGATATCCGTCGTCGACGCGCAGCGTGATATTTTGCTCGATCCCAGGGGCACCAACGTCTGGAGGTGCGTACGATAGCCGACTTTCAAGCGCGTTGCCCGCTGAATCATCTTCTCCAGCGGGCAATACGTCCAGAGCTTGAACAGTGCAGCTGTGACCTGGTCTCT
Organism: Daedaleopsis nitida; assembly: GCA_022606115.1. Lineage (NCBI taxonomy): Eukaryota > Fungi > Basidiomycota > Agaricomycetes > Polyporales > Polyporaceae > Daedaleopsis > Daedaleopsis nitida. Next base: position 325,873 of record JABYQM010000015.1, read on the forward strand.
TGCCAAGCAGCTCTACGGCCCTCATGGTCCGTACATCTGCATCCCTCTCGGTCTGCTCTTTGGCGTGGTACCCACCGCCATCCAATGGGCAATCGCGAAAGTACGTCGCGCACCGCGGTACTCAGGAAACACTCACCGATGATCTGTAACAGAGATGGCCAGTGGTCGGGGGCGTCCGCGTCGACTCCGTCGTCCTGCCCATCATCTACATGTGCTCCTACTGGATGTCCGTCGGCGTGACCTCGGTCATCTGGTCGAGCATCATCGTCGGCCTCGTCTCGCAGCTCTGGCTGCGCCAGTACCACCCCGGCTGGTTCAAGAAGCACAACTACATTCTCGGCGGCGCCCTCGACGGCGGAGCGCAGGTCATGATCTTCGTCCTGTCCTTCGCGGTGTTCGGCACGTCTGGCGCCCCGCGACCGTTCCCCGCCTGGGCCGGGAACCCGGCAAAGGGGAACGTCGACTACTGTAATGGTAACGGTGCGTTGGAATGATCTGGCGATCGCGTGTCGAGCATCCTTGGGCGGTATGGATAGATACTATTCTCATGGGCTGCAATATGACGAGCCTGAGCACAATACGATTTCTTCGCGAGGCAGAGCGGCAGACGAAATCAATACAACAATTTTCAACCGGTATATTGACGGCAATGAGAGGTATATCCTGCGGGGTACAAGTCTTGATACTCCTCAAGCAGACGACGCAATATTCACGTCATCAACAAAAAATCGCAACACAGTTCAATCTAGGTGCCGCCGAATAGTCAAACACGGAGCGGCATATCGAATGCATGGAGCTCGACATGCCGTTTCGCACAGGCCTTTATCCACTGCATAGGAACGGCCCACTCCCATCGTCGCCGCGTCCGAATCTCGGGATGGACGAGCACGAGGTTCACCGACACGCGCAGGCAATCCCACCGTTCCTCGTCAATCGGCGCCCCAGGGTTATCCTCGTGCAGCTTCGCGATAAATCGCGCCTCAGCCGCGTCGACGAGCCTGTCGATGGGGAGCTCCCCAGCGTGCCCCTGCACGTTTGCGCAGGACGCCGCGAACGTCGTCTTGAAGACCCACACCGTCGCCAGCTGGCGCTCCTCGTCCAGCTCCAGGAACAGCGCATCGAAGGCAGGGTCGCGGAGCGGCACCACCGGTCGCGTAAGGTACAAAGTGCGCTCGTCCAGCGTCGCCGGGGTCGCTCCTACGGAGAAATGCGCGACGGCCCTCCGGGTGAAGTTGACGGCGATCGGGATGTCGTCGACGCTTTGCACTCTCAGCATCGCGTCTTCTGGGGCGTAAGCGTGCCCGGCGGCGCGGCGCATCCAGAACAGCTCGTGTGAGGCGACGTCAGCCTCGGGGCCGGCACTGGCGAGCGCCCACCGCGCGACGCTCGCGAAGAGCATGTCCGCGAGGAAGGACGTCTCCTGCCCTTTTGAGCATGCGCGGAAGAGCGTGCGGGCCTGCGTGTCGGTGAACGAGAGGCCGTCCCCAGGCGCGTTCCAGTACACGACGGAGCTCCTCGCCTCCTGCGCGATGCGTGCCGAGCGGAAGTCGACGGTGGCGACGTCGCGCGTCCGGTCGTGCTCGTCGCGGTGCGTTTGCACGACGAACACCGCCTTCGTCCGCCGGTTCCAGGTGCCTGACAGTGTGCTCAGTAGTATGGGGTACTGGAGCGCGATCGGGAGCGCCGCTCTGGACACGGCGAGCGCATCGACGGACGTTTGCGGGGCGTAGGTCTCGTTGAGGAAGGTGCCGGGGACGTTGCCGTACTTGGCGACCGAGTCCTTCACGATGTCGTCGATGCCCGCCGCCAGCGTGCAGTGCGTCCACAGGTTGTTGCGGCTCTGCCACTGCAGGATTGCGCGGTCGTAGTGCCCCGACGGCGCGAGAGTGTGCAGATCGGTCCACAAGTGATAGACGAAGTTCGTGCGTCGCGCGTCCATCAGGAACCTAGCGGTATTCGTGTTCACGGTCAGATCAGGACGTCCATGCACAGAGAACGCGAACGCGAACTCGGCACGCACCGCGTGGATAGCTCATCGACACTCCAGAGCGGCATGCCCACCCGGAGACCGCCCCTTGCACTCGTCCAATGCCCTTCGCTGCCGAAGGGGGACGACGCGACGCAAACGGGGAACAACGCCCGTTTTTCAAGGTTGAACGGCGGTTGTTCCGCTCTCGGTACGTCTAGCAGTGTCCACAGCGCCCGGGGGCCGTCGATGGGTTGCGGAAGCGCCTCAAGGTCCACGGGTGTGGGCATGGTGTACACTCCATCGCCGAAGAAGAGGTGGGTGCCGGAGGGCAGCGCGAGGAGAACAGGCTGGCCGATGCTGAGGAGGACGCGCAGGAGGTGAAAGATGTACACAGATTTGCCTGCGAGACCACACGGAATCAGAGATGTCACGACTCGTTGAAAGCTCGCATGAAGGGCAAGGATCCTACTGCTTACCGCATCCCCGCTGTCCAAAGACGACGACACCATCGTCCGGTGATAGGGAGTTGTGCGCGACGATGCGCGACGTCAGCTCCATGTAAACGTCGCGGAGGACGTAGCCGGGTCCGCAGCCGAGGGTCTCTGCGGCGTGGCTGAGCTCGTTCGCGGCGATCGCGCGGAAGGGGAGCCGCCACGCCTGGTTGAGACATTTCATGTCGCCGTCGACTTCTGCCCATTGTTCGCGCTTCGCCGCGGGCCATGTCCACAAGTCATCTGCGACGGGGCTCCAGCTCAGCCATTGTATACGTATATGATCCATCGTAGACCACTCACCGAGCTGAGGGACAAAGTCGCTGTCTTCTCCAGACAGGGAGGTGTAAGGTGCTTGGATGGTCATGTTGAGTAGACGAGTGTAGGTGATTGTTGACCCCGTCCTCCAGCTCGTATATATACACAAGCGTATCCACCGTCAGGCTCGACTGGAATCGGGTAGGGTACCGGGGATGTCTAGGTATAAAGACATATCCGAGCGTGCGCCGCCGGATGCAAATACCGAACGAGGCTGCGTCATTCCGACGCGGAAACTCACACCTACCGCCAGAGTGTAGCTCGATCTCAGGAACCGTTGTTCTGACTGTACTCGTTGCCCCACAGAGACTGGTAGGCTTCGATAACAGCTTTTTAGGTCGGATGTACATCACCCTCAGTAAGTATCGTCTCCCATTTTGCTTTGTGACTTGAAGTTGTCCCGCACGCGTCAACACCATCTGGCGCGGCGGACCTGTCGGCCGAGGATGTTGTCAATTGAGAGAATCGAGGGAGAGGACAGATTATGTTCCCTTTGCTGGCGTTCAAAGCAGCCGCAAGGTAGCTCTAGTACTGCTTAGTACTAGAACCGTTGATGCGGATGCACTGCCGCCGGTCTACTGTAGCTTTCGGGTATGTCACTGCGTCGACAGCCAATAGGTTAGCTACTTACTACAGCAATACACATCACTCCAACGGAAGAGCGCCGCGGCAACATGACGAACAGACGTCTCCGGTGTTTTCCAGGTGGCTGAGTCTTCGGAGGAGGTCGACGGCGCTTGAGCTACCATATGTGGAACCGGCCCGACTCTCTCCGGCCAATCATGCTCGCTCGGCGGTCACGAACAAGCCTGACAGAACGCTCTTTGAACCCGCACTGCCGAGAGACATAGGCAAGATATGGATATGTCAGGATGTGAGTAGACTTAGAAGGACGGGATGCGGAAGAGCAACGGGTCTGGACTCTCAGGGGCTCACCAGAGCGGAATGGACTTGGCAAGGCAAGCACAGAGTCCTGTAGGGAGGCGAGAGGGCGGAATAGGTATATAAGCCCCCCTGCATCTGCACTCAACCTCACCTATCCCAGCTCTCACTCTCCCATCCAAACCCCAAAGCCAACATCGTTCTGATCATCGCCATGTTCCACTCGAACAAGCTCTTCGCTTTCACCCTCCTCGCGCTGGTCGCCACCGCTAGTGGTCAGTCCCTCATATTTGCATCCTTCACAAGCTTGTATACTCACTTTACACACCCTTTTCATAGCTCGTCCTATTGACTTGCCATCGAGCCAGAATCCCTCGTCTGTGACGCACTCACTCAACTCGACCCCCACAATCGTGCCTAGGCCTGTCACCTCGACACTCATCGTCGACTCCTCCCTGAGCGCACCTACTCAGGTGCCCACACTCACGGACCACAAGGCCATCTCTACAATGCCAGCACCAGTCCTCCCTGTGACACCGTCCGTTACTACAGCCACCACCCTTCCTACAGGCACGCCGGCAGTGCCCTCAACCTCCGTCGACCCCCGAGTCTCGAATGTGCGCTCAGACGCTGTCCCTTCCGCCGCACCCCAAGACGTGTACTGTCTGGCGAACTGCCACTTGTTGTCGCAGGGGTCATCTCCCGTCGACGTCCCCGAGCACACGATGACGAGCAGCGTCAATGCGCCAATCCTGACCGTGCCGACTACCACAGACTTGCATGCGACGGAATCGCTCCCGTCGGCCATGAGCTCGAGTCCTAGTGCGCTGCCGACCACCACAGTCGCCGCTGACCTAGGAGCGCAGACACCCGCTGCCCGCGTCGTCGAGACTTCCGCAACCTCCGTACAAGTCGTCGAGACGCCTGCTCTCGCCACCCCGGCGACGACCACGGTCTCGACCTCTGCCAGTGCGCTACCAGTCAGTGCGTCGGCGGTGAACCCCCCTTCTTCCGCCCCCTCTGCCAGTGTCCCCGTGTCAGCACCTTCTCTCCCGGCGTCGGTCCCTGTGTCCGCGCCATCTCCTCCGGCGATGTCCCCCACCATCCCGACGAACGCTATTCCCTCCGCCCCGCAATCCCTACTACCCCGAGTGCTTCATCGTAGAGTATCTACCCTCACCTATGCAAATCGGAGCGGGGAGCATCATCCTCGCGGAGAGCGCATACGGACTGAAAGTTGTTATAGACAGTCGGACAGACTCATGTACTCATGCGATGTAGCCTGGAGTTGCGACAGAATCGATTATCTGCCTACCAACATGGTCGGATGCTCTAGCGTGAAGCAATGGAGCCCAAGTGCGGGCATAGGTGAGTCAACCAAGGATATAGTACATTGCGATGTTGAATGGAATGGAAAGACAACGGTTTTGAGCCACGAAGAATTGAACGTATAAAACGGGTGTGAAGTGGACCGTAACTCCTGCATATGGTGAGACGTACTGTAACAGTCAAGCGGACGCGCGTTGCTCGCAGACCGCGGGCCGCACGCTACGATGAAGCGCGCATATAGCGGAACACCTGGGCCCAAGCGCACAGTTCCACACTGTCGTCGTCGAGAGGACGACAACGGTCCACGTCCAAGACGGGGAACATCGTAGTCAAGTAGTACCTCGCGCAAATGCTCAGCGCCTCGCCTCGTCGTTCATCTCTATGCAGCAGGAGGGCTCCCCATAGGTAGCCTCGGGCGTGGCAATGCGCAGGACGGCGAGCGGGGACTGATCTGATACCGGCCTCGGCGACCACCACAATGTCTTCAGAGATGGGGGAATCGGCACGCTGTCGATCTTTCCTAAGACGGTGCGGAAGAATTGGACATCTTGAGCGTGGTTCACCCGGAGCGTGCGAATATGAGCAGAGATACCACGAGAACCTCTCTAAGCACCGTGCGCCGGTCCAGAGTTGCGAAGAGATAACCTGAGGGATTGTCGGCTCGGCGACCCTTGCATAGGTACAACCATTCGACTCACCTCGTCAAGGACTCCGCTTGAAAGGTCACCGTGGGTGTAAAGACGTATGTCCGGCGGAGTGAAGAGGTATCACGGAGGGAGAGACGAAGGTAGATCCCTCCAGACAAAACGGAGAGCAGGTGTGCGCCACGCGCGACACACGAGCGCTGCACTGATCAAATCGCTCATGCGCAGCGACTTCGGCTTGGACGCCGTATCTTCATGCGGGATCCAGACGTTGTATCTGAAGATAAGGGCTAGAACGTCAAAACATGCAAGAGCACGCTGAGTGGCCGAAATGTATGGCATGGTGCAGGATATCGATGATGCTCGAGGTCCACTGTAAGTAGAGGACACATGTCAGTTCGTTTCCATGTAACATTGCGCTGTGGGGTCCGCTCACCCTTTGGGATACAGATACGTTGAACGGATCCTTCCGCTCAACAAGCGCAGCCTAGATGCTGACCATTATAAGGAAAAGATCGATTATCATCTTGCACCTATCATGGTCAGCAACGGAGACTAGTCCGCATTGGCGACGGCAACCGACACACAAGACTGCATGAGCCTTGAGGAGGAGGGTGCTGACTCAGAGGCGGATCGACTTCCGAGTGGTCGGACATCCAACTTTGCGGCCCACTGTCGGGGAGTGTCCGGATGTACTACTGAGGCGTGTCCAGAAGTTCTCCATAAGGGACCATGACGGTGGGGTCGAGGACGTCAACGCACTTGAGCAGTGTCGTACCGCGAAGGGCGCCGCCAAGAGGATGATAGCGACATTCTAGCTAGCAAGACACGCGCAAGCCTGAGATGACCCGGTTGTGGTGGTATTCGTTCGTATTATGCAGGTGCGTGCATGGCATGAGGGAACCGACCAAGGTGCGAAGCAAGAGGAATGTGTCGCAGGCATACGTATACAGTCAGGCTATAGGGCGTGCGCATGCGGCGAGTCCGGCTCGATTGCCTCATAGACACCACGTCGCAGAGGGTAAGTCGATAAGTACGAAGATACCACTTTGAATTTGAAACGTCATATGTGACCAAGTCTGAATGCGACCGTGAACGGCGTGGAGGGTGAGCGGCGAGCCGCAGATTGTGGGTAAAGTGGATAGGCAGTGGTGCGGGTGGAAGAATCGTGCGAGGGCAGGCTTCTTTCGACATGATGCATGAGGGCCAACGTCCTTGGAAGCAATCCAATCACCGCGATGTGCATTGTACAGAGATCCGAGTAAAAATGAACGCACTAGACATACATGTACGTATACCGACTATAATCCATACAAAAAAACATAGAACGAGATGTTTGAGATCCAGATGCAATGTCCATGAAGCCGAGATGATGACAGGCATAACGACCTTGAGCGATTCTGGACGAGAAAACAGTTAGCAGCGGATTCGAGCTTCAAAGGATATAGAGGATGGAAGTGAAGCGCATCAGAAGGAACAATTGGCAATATTTCTGTTTTTCTCCATGTGGTATCAGAACAGGTCTGAAGAGATCTCATCTCGCGCGTAGATAGGCAAGCCCGAAGGGAGGAAGGGGATACCAATGAGGAAGGACGACTCACAGTGATGATGATAATAAGACCATAGCGATGCGACAACGAGACCTGTGGGGCATGGCAGTTAGTATCATAGCTTCGCTTATCGAGGGCGGTAACGAAGGAATCAGTATAAAAAGGCAATATCAAGTAGTCTTCAAACCCTTGCGGGTCGGTACAGGTCTGAGAAGTTTCTCATCACGATAACGGGCGCATGCGAACGCATGCAGCGGAGTCCGCACAGCCACAGAGATGAACGGGAAACTCACCTCGAAAGCGATAATATATCAACCAGAAGCAGAGATAGGCGGCATCGCGGTCGGTACCGGTGGCGCCGCCCTCCAGCGGTTCCTCGACGGTGCAATGTCGCCGTACGCCCAGTCCTCATCCTCGATCGCCACCTGCACGCCCTCGTCCTCGAGGGCGTCGCAGTCCTCGACGCACACACTGATCCCAACACCCTCTTCGGGTTCGAGCAGGATCTCCGGGCCTGGACCGCGTCGTGCCCGCTCTTCCTGCACTTCGAGCTTGCGAAGCGCTACCATGAGGTCATTCGCAAGGGGCGTCGAGTTGGGTGGGTCCTCGCGGATCGGCTCCCACCCCACGGGCGGCGAGCCGGGTGGGGATATGAGGAAGTTCTTCTCGTTTACAGGCGGGCGGAGGTAGTGATTGTGTTCGTGGGTCTCGTCGTCCTCGATCGGTGTTGGGTCGGCGCGGTAGACCCTTAGGATGTACTCTGGCCTGGCGACGATAGTGTGAGTTGTCAGTACACAGATAATGATGATGCGCAGGCAAAACGCCACGCACTCGTCTTGCACATCGCCGAGAGCCAGTCGGTCGTTGGTCTCCTTCGCGATCTCTGCGTCCTCTTCCGAGAAGTAGACCAAAATGACACGAGCGAGGCCTCTGATCGGTGCCCATGTGTGCAGCGGCCCATAGGTCTCGAAATGGCTCTTCAGAGCCTGTTGGATGATAGGCTGGAAGAAGTGGGGTGGAAGACGTGTGATCACGAGCGTGTTTGTCCGGTGTGGCGATGCTGGGCTCGACAACGTCAACGATGGAGGCGACTCCGGAGAGCCTGGCGAAGATGGGATCGATACAGAGAGGTTGTTCACCATGTTGGTAGAGGCAGAGGACGCGCTGCGCAGGCGGTGGTGGTGGGAGAGAGAAAGGATGCGGCAGAAACGCGATATAAAACGCGAAAATTCGTCTTGGATGACATAAGCAGGTTGTGGGCGTCTGTGCAGCCTCGCTGCGCTGCCGAGACGGCTGTGAGCCGCCAGTGTACTTGGTGGCGATTCTCGGCGGGTACATAAGTAGTACGCTTGATGCACGGTGTGCAGTAGTACTGCCTGCAGACCTACTGAACATCATACATGTAATCATAGAGCTGTCACTTTCGTGGCAGTCCATAAGTGACAGTAGAGCTGATTTGCAGCGGGCGCTCTGAGGATGGTGCACTACAGTTAGTCAGCACAACTTTAACAGCCCGCCGACGACGGCGAGTGGGTGCAGCAAGGGTGCAGCAGCCCCAGCAGCATCGTTCTGCTGTGGTGCAGACACATTTTCGCGCCACACTGCAGCAAAAACAGCTCCAAGCTTTTCGGCGCTACAGCGCGTGCAAATCAGCTCTAGTGGTTCGTGGAGGTACAGAGGCGTTGCGAGTCGATAATGTACAACAGCAACTGATAGTTCTAGGGTGTCGTGACTCTAGGTTCGTACAGGGCTTTGTGAGCAAGTGTAAAGCGATGCGTTGCGCCGCAGCCTGTGAAGTCTACTATGTAGGTATGTGGCCATTGACGTGATCGTGATATTGAGACGTACCAAGGGGGAGGACGTATGTGTGTTAGACTAAGTAGTGCACCGCCGCCGCAGCGATCACGACGACTTTTCTCTCAGTCTCCCTGTAACCTCGGCATTCCTCTTGGCGAGGGCGTCCAATCTCTCGTCCTTAGACGCGTCATAGGACACCGTCGTCTGGTTGAAGCTGTACAGAAGGACTGGTCGTTAGTATGACATTCCTGGTAAGCAGTGCGATACGAGAGACTCACGGATTCTCTGGAGACTTCTGGAATTGCTTGTACAGCAGGTCCTATGCAACAAACAATGGGATTCAGCAACAGCAACGAGTACATTCAGGAGTGGCGATGAACTAACATGGTATTGTTGCAACCGTAGGCCTGGGTGCTGTGTAGTGTCAGGAACATCATCTTCTCAGCAATAGGCGGAGTCGAGTGATATCGAAACCACGTACATCCGCGCGAGCCTTCGGCAGCTCCCGCTCCTTGTAAGCCTCGAACGCAGCCTTGAAACGTCTCTGTAACGGATCGTGAGTCTTCAAAACGTAGAGTACAAGCGAAACCAGTACTCGCCTCGGGATGTCTCTCGATGTCTGCCGCCTTCGACCCTATACTCGCCTTGTCCATCTTCGCATTCACGACCTCCAGCAGGTCGAGCGCGTTGTCGATGCCCGTCGCCGAGAACGCCTCCACCACCTTCGGCCGCCCGTCGTCCGGCTCAGCGCTCACCGCCGCAACGCCGCCCCCAGCGGCGATCGCTCCAGGACCAGCGGGCTTGACGTCCTTCTTCGCCGGAGTGGCCTTCTTCGCCCCCGCCTTGGGCGCAGCCTTCACTTTCACAGGTGCACTGCTCTCCTCCTCTGCGAGCAGCCGTGCGTTCTCTGCCTTGCGGGCGAGTTCGGCGAGGCGCTTTTCCTCCTTGTCGTCCTTGGTGGCCTTGGAACCTTTACCCCACTTCTCTGCCTCCTTGCGCTCCTATGCAGATCGATGGAGTCACCGTGAGGACGTTGGATATGTCGAGATCGCTGCGAAATCCGAACCTTGTCTGCGTCCGCTGCCGCTGCTTTCTTGGCCTCATTCTCCGCTTTCTTTGCCCTGCCGGACTCCTTCTTTGCGTTTCCTCCTTTTGGCGGCATACTGCTCGTGTGTGTGGATATGAAGTGTGATGTATGAGTCAGATGGAAGCGGACAGGATGAGTGTTGGCTGCAGAAATGCACGTTGAGATGATCGGGCGATGACGAAGGACTTTATCTTATCTTTATCTTATCTGATAACGCACCCATCGGGCGCTTCATTCCATGCTGGTTGTAGCGTCTGCCGCCGACTTGGCAGTGACTGCGAGTCCGAGTCTCTGTACTGAGCTCACTACTGCCGGCCACTAGCACGCCAGAACATGCATGTCTGGCAGAGCCCCACTGCCACACTCTACTGCATAGCCTGATGCGACTCGTAACCACCAACATACTACCTCTGAATCGAAGCGACCCCGCGGTGACTCGGACGGTAAGTAATATCTCCGAGTCACTGGGCTTGTTTGCAAGAGGAGCGCGGAGAGGTACGCAGGATCTTTGCAAAGTAATGCGCAATACTATGGACTCAAAACCTTCGTGTAGTCGGTGAGTGTCTTAGTGACCATATCCCTCCAAACTTGAAGTACCACGATGGCATTCAACGACTGTTGACAGGACGTCGCTAGTGATACTCCGACAGATGGAGAGGCACATACTTACGCCCCGTACCTGGCTAGCTTGAATGACCGTCAGCAGCACATCTACTCCCGTCCCTTCGATCTGTAGGCCCATGTCAGAACCTGGCATCTACGCCCTGCGTCGCTCAATAGCACCTGTACATACTTCCCTCGGCACCAACGAGGATGAACCGCTTTGGCACGTCGCTCAAAGTTCGAGAATACAGGTGAAGATGCTGACTCGGAGGCGCCTCGGGGCTATCGAACGTGGTCCAAAACCACTCAAAAGCCTCCCATCTCCCGAATTGGTCACTTGGTCCTACTAGCCGTCATGCGGCGCTCCCTCGACAAGTTCTCACCGCGGCTGTCTGAGTTGACGCTGTGGGCTTATACTCTCCAGAACGACGGGATGTACCGTCCACAAACGACGTGCGTCTTCTCTATGACGCGCCCATCTGTCCCTTGCCCTGGATATATTCAGTGCTCAAGCACGGAACATGCGGCCTTACCCTCTACGTCGCCTTCTTCTGAGTCTTGGCCGGGCCCATCTCAAGCGATCAAGCTTCTGTGGTGGACTCGCGCCACGCCCACGACATTCTCTCGCGGTGCCCCCGATGTTCCCTGCTTCCAACTTCGCGTTCTGACAGTCCCGCACCTCGCCTATAAATGCACGCTTCCCGCAGCCCTCGACAGCAGGCCCCACGCCCGCCAGCCGCCTCTGTCTCTCTTCCGCGCAGCCCATCGCGATGAAGCTCTCTGCCACCACCATCGTAGCCGCTCTCGTCGTGGCGCTCCCTCACGTCACAACCGCTCAGACAGTGCAAACGACCGTCACATATTCCGAGGTGTACGACAACCCCAACATCCCAGTGATGGACTCCGCGTGCGGCGGCGGGGATACAGGCTTAGTCTCGGACGGTGCGGACCCTTTCCCATAACTGTGGCCTGTACATCGTGTCTGCCTGCTGAACATGCACTGGCATTCCCCGTAGGATTTGACACCTTCGGGGAGCTCCCCCACTTCCCATCCATCGGGGGCGCGTTCGTCGTGACGGGCCAAGGGTCGAGTGGGTGTGGGACATGCTGGGAGCTCAGCCGGAACGGCAAGTCTATCCGAGTGCTCGCGATCGACACCGCGGGCAGCGGATTCAACATCGCGCGGGGGGCGATGGACATGCTCACGAACAACCAAGCGATCCAGCTCGGGCGCGTCGGGGTGACTGCGACGAGGGTCGATGTGGGAGAGTGTGGGGTGGACGAGAACAAGTTGAAAAAACCTGGCAATTGACGTTGATGCCTGACATGTAGTGCACAGTACCAGTCTGCGTGTTTCCGGCTCGTCTTGAACAATCGCCACGCGAATGGACACGTCTTCCTGTAGTTCATCTCCTTGTGGACTTCAAGCACGTTCTTTGGAATCGGATTATCTGTATACCCCACCACTCGGCTGGAGCCTGAAGGCCTCGCAATCCAAGCATCCAGGTGAGTAAGTACTGTCCATCCACCGCGCTCAGGAGGGAAGAGATCTGATTTGATCTAATCTAATCTAATCTAATTTAATCTAATTTTGTTGGAAACACAGCCCACAGTACTAGCGCGCGGCCGCCCTCGCCTCAGACTCGACTCACTCGAGCTCGGACTATCACCACTACATACCGTACATTCTCGCGGGTACGATCTCGTACCGTTGGCAAAACTAAAAGTATGTGACTCTTTGCTGTAACACGCACTGTTGATGACTGGTCACTGCTTACACCATCTCTACGATCCCGAGGTACGCTCTGAGCTTTGATGCTGAGCTGGCATCTCGCGAATGCGCTGCATGTCATTCATCCTCTTCAGGTCGTTTTTGTTTATGAGAAGAGATGGGTTGGAGCTCCACCAAAGATACTTTGTACGGTGAGTCGCGAGAAAAGATCTGCCATGCACACGCCGTAAACCTATGACTGTTGGCAGCGGTAGCCTAAACACTCTTTTTGCCCGTGTTGCTTGCATCATACTGGTCTCGACAGCTGCAGATGCTAGGGGTATATGCTCACGCCGATCTATTCACTGAACCTCAGTATCTGAACTCTACTGGCATCGTCATGTCCCGTCTGAATAGCACCACAACTTCGCTCGGGGTCAAAGATGCTGAACCGTCGTGACCTCTCCTATAGGCTCATGACTAGTATGGGCGGAAATGACAACTCGGCGTCGCCTCGGGTCTATCGAACGCATTTCGCCTCTCCTCTAAACTCTTCCTTGCCTCGTCTCAGTCACCTGACAGCCATGCGGCGCTCCTCGACCAGTTCCTCTCTCACCCTGCTTACGGCTATATGATGCGCTCTGTACTGTCCGGAATGACGGATGCCACGGGTACGGACAATATCTACCTTCTGGGTTGCGCTCCCATCGTTCCCTCGCCCTGGATGTATAAACTTCTTTGGCACGGCACATGCGGTTCTGCCATTCTGCTCGTCTTCTTCTGACCCGGTCTATCCAGCGCGACCAGTCTTCTGCCTTCGTCTCGCGCCACGCCCACGAGCTCCTCTCGTCTTCCTTTCCTCGAAGAAGAGCCTCGCTGCGGGGCTATAAAAACATGCCTCCCTCTCCGTCCGGAGCGTGGCAGGCTAAGCCTACACGCCCGCTTCCCTCGCCAGCCTCGCACACTGTCCACAGCGATGAACGTGAAGCTCTCTACCCTCGCCGTCGTCGTGTTCTCCGTCCGTGCTGCACTCTCCCAGGTCTTCAACGTCTCCGTGTCCTTCGACACGGTGTACGACATAGCGGACCAGTCGACCAACACCGTCTCGTGCTCAGAGGATCTCATCGCGGACAGTACGTCGTTCTCACCTCCTTCCACGAAAACACGATACACACTGGCACTCACCCTTGTATACGTATCTGTAATATGGCATCTGCAGACTTTACGACGTTCGGCGCGATCCCGCGGTTCCCGTTCATCGGCGGCTCGTTCAACGTCACGGGCTTCGACGCGCCCGGGTGTGGCTCGTGCTGGGAGCTCGCGTTCAGACAGTCCACGATCAGGGTGCTCGCGATCGACCACGCGGGCCCCGGGACGTTCAACATCGCACTTGAGGCGATGAACGCGCTCACGAACAACCAGGCCGAGTTCTTCGGGCGCGTGAACGCGACGGCCGTCCAGGTCGACAGCGGAGAGTGCGCCGTGGCGAGCAAGAAAAAAGCTGGGTCTGGCCTGGGATCCGGAACACGGAACTAAAGCGCGGCGGTCGTGTGGCGAACGATTTGTGACATTGGTGGATATGATACGTGTCGGGTGCGTCGCATTATTTGCGAAGTGTGCTGTTTGTACTCAGATGGATTCAGTGTAGGACTCGGGTATCATTGGGATCGGTAACGAACAATATTTTGTGTACGTGCCATGAAACAAGTGATGAGCAGGAAACCAGCGGCGAGACAGGGTATCTAATCGCCAAGGGGGACAGGTATGAGTGTGATCGATACATCGAACAGCCTGGGTATTGTGAACGCAGAACAGGCGATCAGTTCAATGACGACGACGCTTAGCAGGTCGCTCTCCAGACTGCGCGGTCACATTGACTTTTTGGCATTGCCGCAAAGGGTTCCGCCGACGTTTGAGAGGGTTCTCAGCGGCAACTTTTTCCTCGTGCTCCGACTGAGGACCTGGGCACTTGACTGGAGATCTCGCCGGAGGTGCGGGCTTCTTCGCAGCTGCCCTGTGTTTACCCCTCCTGGTGGCCGGAGTGGCACGGACCGCTTTCTTCTTGCCTTTCGCGGCCTTGACCTTGACCGGTTTGTTCTCCTTCTCGTCCTCGACAGCAGCAGGCTCCTCAGCCGGCTTTGGTGGCTCTGGTTCTCGCGACACGCCGAGCTGGTCGCCGACGTAGTCGATCAGCGGCCATTCCTTGCTCAGAACATCGTCAATAAGCTCGAGCACTGCCGTGTGGTCGTCGAGCTTCCTGGCCAAAGTCTTGCAATAGACCATCTCACACGGACCGGCCCCGGTATCGTCCGCGCTGGGCGGCCGGAGCTGCATCTTGTGTCCCTTGGGCATGTTGTCGCGAAGGTAAACGGCATGACAGAGATGCACGAGCTCCACGAAGAAGTCGTTGATGGGGCTGTCGATAAGTCCGTAGTCCTTATCGCGACCTTGCAACACGAAATCGAACTCCCCGCCCCAGAGTTCGTCCTTTGTGATCGTGCGGCACTTCCATCCCGGGACTCGGTCATGCCGCTGAAGTTCCTCCAAGAAGACCTTACGCGTTTCGAATGAGAAATCAGTACGTAGAAAGCGGACGGCGATATAGAGCGTCATCCAAAGGAAGGATTCCATGTCGTCCGCGATAGCAAGCTTCTTCACCAGTCGCCTCAGGGAGTATGCGACAGAAGCGTACTGCCATGTCTTCTATGAACGAGAAAGCACCACGACGTTCAGTCATACAAATAGCTACTTGTGATGAAATGAGAATTCTCACCATTATCTTGCCAAAGAGACTCGTGAGGTTCACCTCTGCGTCGGGGAGTGGAGTGTTGAGCTCCCAGTCAATGAGCATCCCCTCCCATTGAACGACATGTCTTCCTGGAGAAGTCTTCTTGAATATCGGATGGATCATGCAGTTTCCCTCGCTGATGTCGCCGTGCAGCAGTGGGGATCCTTCGAGAGTAGCTGCTCCGGCATGAGCTACAATAGGGCAAGTCAGCCATCGCCACATGCAGCACAGCGAGACGGGCGCGATACGCGTACCGGTTATCCAGTTCTTCAACAACGTCATTAACTGACGTCCCGACTTGAGGTTCTCCCGTAGGTCTATACAGAGCTCTCGGACCACGACCCGATAGTGGTGCACCGCGCGCAGAGCTCCGTTTTCATAATCCTCCTCGACCGCGAATGCAGTCTCCTCGTCCGCATCGTCGTCCTGTGGCACGCCGGTCCTCTGCGAAGGGGCCTTTGGATGGAAGTCCCGAGTTCTGGCGGACTGGCCAGGGAGATCGGCTTCACACACGAGTGTCGGTACGTGGGGCACCCCGGCCTGGTTCAACCGCGCGAGCACCTGGCCTTCACGCAGCCGTACACCGCTGTCGTACGTGTACCGCCAGGCGTCCTTCAGGAACACGAAGCCGCCTGTCTCGCAGTCAACCGCAATATATGCGCGCCCGTTACGTTCGCCACTATCGTCGTGGCTGAAGGGACGGCCGACAAGAAAGTCATGAGAGGTGCCGTCTTCGAGAGGTATAGAGAGCCTCCAGCGCGCCTCCGAGCCGGACAGGCAACTGTCGTAGCGCTTTCGTGCGAAGGCGAAGGTTCGGGAAGGGTCGTCGACGTCTCCGTCGATGACAGAGCCCTCTTCGCACGGAAAGTCGTCAGGACGTGCTTCTCGTAGGCGCTCCATGAGGGCGTGGTCGGTGGAGCCAGGTAGGACGGCAGTGGCTGTTGGGTCCCAGCCGAGCTGTTCGTCCGTGAGCACGGAGATGCGCCAGAAGAGCTCTGGGAGAAACTCGGAGTTCTCGAGGTAGTTGACGTTATCCGTCACAAGCACCCCCGTCCGGTCCCATCGGGTGAGCCGTAAAGTCGACTCATGTACGATGACAACAAACACCGCGGTGAGATGTTGATCGAGCCATTGGTCCTGTACCTTGGCTGTAATGTCATCGAGGACGATCTTGCGATAATAGTCTAAACGATCAAGTATATAGTCGTCCCTGTTCTCCTCGTAGTAGTCGAGATGGTGGAAGGGATCGAGCTCAGAGAAGCGGAAGAGCACTTTTTGCTTGGCCCAGTCCGGTTTCGTCTTGACATCACGCTCCAGGAAGGCCCATCTGTCTTCAGAAAGGTGTGCAGAAGGAGTGTTGGGGTCAACGGTCAGCGTGAATCCATGTGCCAGCCTGGCGTCGTTGACACAACGCGTCTATATGCCACAGGGTGGTTAGGGTCTGGTTAGCAGAGACGAGTGCTCTAGAGTGCTCCAAGAACGTACGAAGGATTCTGTTGGGACGGCCTCTCGCCGTATGCCCTTCGACAATTCTCCAAGCTTGTGGGCTAGGCCTCGAGGACTTGTCCTTCGCAGTGGGTTCTCCCTGTAACCAGTGGCATATCGAGCTGGAATAGGCCAGAATGTGCTGAGAAATCTAGAGTATGATATGCGGATCCACTTGGATGAAATACGCATGTCAGTATATGAGACGGAGTGTGGGTGTAGTGCGTATGAAGAGGGTCACGATGACAGGGGAGGGTAAGTGTAGGAACGGCGAACGCTGATGTCTGGTTTAAGTCGCTTTTTATTCAGGCGTCTGTTGGCGGGTCGTGCAGACGCGCATGCTCGTCCCCATTGTTCGCCAGTTTCATCGAATTGACTCACAACAACTTTCTGATGAGCTGTTTTGATGCTCTGAAACTTCTAGGTACACTTTGCAAGATTGAAGACTCCTCGTAACTAGCCTGTTCAAAGCGTAAGTGTCGCAACCGGCGTCTAGATATAATTGCATATCTGAGGGGTCAACGTACGCGACATGCGAGTTCCTGTTTCTCAGACCCTGGCCTTGACCCACTCAGCAACAAACTCTCCCCACTTCTCCCCTCGCCGCTCAGCAACGCCCAATGTGGACTAAAATGGTTATGGCCCTCCATCGCCTCAGACTTGACCCTCTTCCCCGTCCTCTCCTCCAACGCCTTCTGGAAGTCCTTGTTGGTCTGCAGGAGACCCGCAGGCTCGTGCTCGCTCCACAGCATGAACACCTCCGGGAGGCTGTCCAGGAGCTCCTGGTCCGCCTTCTCGAGCAGCGTGAACGGCATTTTCGCGAGCGTCGCCTCCTGCGAGCCGTAGTACGCCTCGAGAATCCCGGGCGGCAGATCCAGTGTCACGAACGAGAACCGGTACGGGCCGCCCTGGGGGATCAGCCCGCCAGTCATGGCGCGGATCGGTGAGCCGGGCGGGATGATCGTCGGCGAGAGGAAGAGCGACGTGATGTGGTTCGCGCCCGCGGAGTGGCCCATGGCGAAGATCTTCCCGAGCGAGGCCTTGTTCAAGTCGCTTGCGCCGGCGGGGGATGCGGCGATAACGGTGTCCGAGTTCGCGATGAACCAGGTGATCGCGTCGCGGATGTCCTCGACCGGCTGCGGGAACTTCACGTGCGGGACGAGGCGGTAGTCCGCGATCACGGTCATGATCCTGTTGGATGTGCGAGCGTCAGGAAGAAAGCTCGTAGTCGTGTTCGCCACTGGATAGCGGACTCACCCGCGCTGGGCAAAGAACATCCCAACGTTGCTGTACCCGAGGTTGTACGGAGCTGCGAACTTGCGGTCACCGCCGATGAATCCACCCCCGTACACGAAGAAAAGCACGGGAATCTTCCCGTTCGGGATCGCCTTGGGGTCCGGATAGTATACGTCGAGCTGAACGGCGACAGTCAGAACTACTGGACGACAGTCCACAGTGACTGTCAACAACGTACCTGATGCCTGTCAGTGCTCCCGTACTTGAACGTGCGCTGTGGGTAGCTCTCGATCTCTTCGCGCCGTTTCTCGAGGAGTGGCATGAACACATCTCGGGCTGTTACATGCTGAGTCGAGTACACCTCACCGTACTCAGAGTAGAACGAGACTTACTGAGGCCAACGAGGACATGGAGTTCGGTGATCGCAGTGTCGGGAAGGTTTGCAACAGCTTCCATCGTAAGTTGGTCTGTTGGATCTTAGTACTCAGGGAGACGAGGAGGAGAGGAGTACTGGTGGGACTGGGAGGACCTGCATGGCGATCCTTAAGTACAACCAACGGACCGTGCACAAATGGGTATACTTCGTCACCCAGCGCGAACTGAGTCCTCAGTGAGAGTGCGATGCTCCTCTGAGTAAGCGGACGACGCTGAGCACATTCAAACTGGTCAGACGATTGCGGACGTCAGCGCAGAGCGTTCCAGTCCAAACCGGAGGTCGCGGACATTCGTGACACGAATTACGTGACAGAAGAAGAGAGCTCTGCCATCCGTCCGGATGCAAGCACAGACCCGGACAAAGATATACCTAAACAAGGATAGAGGCGCGAAAGAACATACCTCGGCCAGCACATCAACAGCAAGGTAAAGCCGCGGCACGCAAAACGAAGTCTCGACATTTGGTCACCTCGGCGCAGCAGGTCCACATGCTCAAAGGCCAGCCGCTCACCTTCGCCAGCTTTGGTCTCTTCTTCGTTCTCGGCACCTCCACCTCTTGGTCAGAATTGTCTTCGAGGATCACACGCCCTTCGCCTTCATACGAAATGGCCACCGCGCCGGTGGACCGTTCGACAAGCCGTATGAAAGTAGAGGGAGGTCCGGGGCGTAGCAGAACGTACTTTCCACCAGTTTGCCCACAGGAATCGGAGCTGGTCCACTACCGCTTCAGTTAGCATGATTGAGAACTTGCGATCCTGCACAGACAACCCAGAGATGAGTTTGTTAGTAGCACTGTTACGTCAATAGAACGGCGCAGATAGGCACACGACATGCCCGACTCTATTTCCAACTCCAAAGACGGTGTGAATGCTGACGATGCGAACCCCTTGTAGCAGGACCTCGCAGAAGGAGTTGTTATATCGCCGAATCTCGCTAAAGCGACTGTGTCTTCGACGGTTTAAACCAGCAGCCCCAGCAGTCATCACAATTACACATAATTCAGTAGCACTCACTGGTAGCACTCAATCCTCGTCTTCGCCCTTCAACCCGAGCAGCACGTCCAGCTTCTTCCACAGCCTCTCCCTCATATCGCCCCACGCGAGCCTCCTCTCACCCACACAGCCGACACAGTACCCGACACCCTGCCAATCCACCTCCGTGAGCCTCTCAAGCCCGAGCAGGACGTCCCTCATACCCAACTCGAACACCCCGTTTTGCATCAGCCGCGCCGTCCACTGCGTCCCGTCCGCCTTGCGTGCCTTGGCGCAGTCCTGCGCCTCCTTCTGCCGGTCGATCCGCACGCTGTTGTCGTTCGCGTGCGCGGCGTTCGGGCACGGGAACGTCGAGGGGAGTGGCGCGGCGCACATGAGCGCGAACCACTCTTTCGCGAGCGCCTCCTTGGCGCTGAGCAGCCGCACCATGTCCGACGCCGCGAGCAGCGCGCGCGGCGCGTTATCCTCGTCCTCGTCGGTCGCGATGTCGAGCGCGGAGAGCGTCTTGGACGACTCGGCGTGAACGTAAACGGCAAGGTCCTGGCCGAAAGTCGGCTTGCGAAGGAGGTCGTAGTACGCAGATTTGAGCACTTCGGGGACGTCGCATTGCTGCGCGACAAGGATAGTCTCCAGCGCATAGGGTCGTGGTTCGTCGGGAACCCGGGCGATGTCTTGCGGCCACATCTCACGGAGGAGATGAGTGGCGAAGTAGAAGATGTTGTCGAACTGGAGCGCGTGAGCTGCACGCAGTAGGGATGCCAGCACCGGGAACGGTGGTGGCTTGATAGCGTATGCACTGTAGGCCATGTGAGCGAATAGAGTCACTAGAAAGCTAGCACACGTACACTCCGGCGTCGAGAGCTGCAAGTAACCTCTCAAAGTCCAACACGCTGACTCCTTTCGCGACATACACCGGACAACTGTCCACGACGTGTTTTTCGTCTGCACTCAGGTTTGCGCTTTCTCTACGGGTTGCACACATCGGAATTGTGAGATGACTTGTACACACACGCACAAACGACGTACTTCTCGTCCTCCCTAAACAACGCTCCGAAGTACTCCGACTGCTGGGCGAGCCGCGACCGATGGAGCCTGAAGAGCGTGGTTCGGACTTGCACGACTACGGACCCGTCGAGGTGCCAGAAGTTCGCGCTGCGTTTGCGTATGACCGCCTTTTGCTTGCCTTTGTCCTTCTGCGTCGAGGGAGGGACTGCGAAGGAAACACCTGACGAGGAGGGTCTTTGAGACGGGGTCGCGGGAACGGGCCTCGGGAGTGGCTGCGACGCAGGTGGGGCCGGGAGTTGCGTGACGCGACACGCACGTTTGGACGGTCTAGTGATGTCGGAGGACGACCATACCGCGCACAAGGTGAAGTACTCACTGCGTGAGAGGCGGTCCGCCTGCAGGCAGTTGTGAGGATCCCTCCGTGACATCATGCCCTCGCTTTCTTTTGCCTCCAGACCCACTCGCCAACCCAGAGGTTGAAGGGTCGTTCTCTGTCTTCCGAGACGAACGCGTCCGTCCGCTCGTTCCAGATGTAGTTGCAGGAGGCGTACCAGTCGATGCTATCGTCTGCTTAATCTTGCGCGCCGAGCTGCGCGTCTTGAGTGGGCTACACGGCGGCGGCTTCGCAGGGGTCTCCGGTGGCAGCTTGGCAGGCTGAGTCTCCGGCAGCTGCTCTTCGACGATAGGCTCCGACTTCGGCGTCGCACTCTCGGCTAGCGAGGTAAGAGGCGTGCTTTCAGAGGTTGGATTCATGCTGCTAGAGCTCGTAGATGGCTCAGGAGAGCGTCTCAGTGATTCCTGCTTTCGTTGGTTGCTACTGCTTCGTGCCAGAATTTCTGCAACTTCGGGAAGGCTCATGTCGCTGACAACCGAGTCCAGGTCAGAGCCATCAGACATATGTCGCCAGCAGACCTCAGACAGAAAGCTCCGACCGAGCTCTTACAGCAGGAGGAGGAGGAGCAGCAGGAGGAGCAGGAGGAGCAGGAGGAGGAGGAGGAGGAGGAGGAGGAGGAGGAGGAGGAGGAGGAGGAGGAGGACACCTGTGACTATGGGCTTGCTCAGGCTGCGTGATGCGTTATGTAACGCGTCAGTCATACTGTGATCGTGACAGTCTGACAATTAATGAGATGTGGTAAGTACTCCTCCAGCTAGTACTCGACGCCCAAGCTCACTGCTTCACCCGTCTTCCAATAGTTCGAATAGTGCGAGAATGCGAGCTCGGGTCCGCTGACCGCTTTCGCTTCTTCCTTGCCTAGCCGATGAGCATCGGACACGGCGGAAAAGAGGTAAGTCACATTCAAGTTCGCCTCTGAGTCACCTAGTAGGTTTCCTCAATGTCTCGCACGTTTTGTTACCATTCTCATTCTCTCGACAGCACACGCCCTAGTTTAGGGTTCAAGGAGCTTCATCATCCCATTCTAATGAGAAATAGGCCGCCAAAGCCTCACAACTCAAGCTCGGATGGCGAAACACTGCAGAGATGGCAAAAGGAAACCAACGTAGGTATCAATACACTGATATCGAGTCGATTCTCCGGTATGTCATGACATAGCCTCTAGCTTTGAGTCAAGCTACATGCTTTGCCACAAACCGTCTCTTTCGTCCTAACTTTCGATTGAGGTGCCACTGAGAGACGGAGACCACGGCCCGCCACACCTACTAGGCGCCATTGTTCTGGCCACACATCCTTTGGTTTGCTCAAAGCTCTCCTTCGCATCTTTCGCTCAACATCCAGCTTTCCCGATTGACGACCAGATGGCGTATATATCCTCGTCTCGCACTCATCACCAGAATCCTCCCACCGCCACACACAGCTCGAACCGCTTCCACAACCTTCCCCCCAGGCTCAACCCTCCCGCTTCTTTGTCCCCATCTCCTGCCAAGATGCATCACCTCTTCCTCACATGCTACCCATCCTTCCTATTCTCTGCCCTTATTGATGGTGAGAACGCTATCACGAGATGCTCCAGCGCACGGAACGCCACAATTGCCATTTTGACCCCAACATACACTCGTAACCACACACTGCCTGCGCCACAACCACAACCACGTTCGCTTACATTCCATTCCATTGGAAGTCGAGCGGAAACGTCTTCTATCGATTTAGAATCAGACTACTCAACATCTTCTCCGGCTTCTGTCACTTATCGCTCGCCACACGCCCACCGCGAACCACTCCCGGCAGAAGCCACGTCCCGTGCTCTTCCGCGCATCCCTCTCCCCCTTCCCTTCTCCGACGCCTCTATCTCGCGCAGAATTGACTTCCACCATTGCGGCCGCCGTGGAGTCAACTTGGACGATTGGGCGAAGCTTTCGGAGAAACGGAGGACGTACCTCGCGATCGACGATGCCCGTGAGGGTTTGGACGAGATGTTCGAATACAACGACGGCAAGATCCTGTTTCAGAGCCACGTAAGTGTAATACCACTTATTTTCTTCGCTGAGATCACATTCTGACCATCTATAACTATGATTACGATGTTGACAGTGGCCTGGTTACGATACCCGCACTTGCTTCCTCGAGATGCCAGCTGGTGTAACCGATTGTGGACGGGCGTTCACAAAAGCAGACCTGCTTGACATGGTCTGCCAAGCGTTGGTAGACTGGGTACTGAACATCACGGTATGTGCTGCATCCTCGTATCTTACACCGCTGACTTTATGACGCAGAACCGCCGGCACATCGAATGCCGAGATCCGCGGTGGGCAGTCGGCCTGAAGCAGATCACATTCAAACATATATATGTGACTTCTGTCGTAGAGGTCAAGGGGTACGTGTCGAAGTGGGCACCAGTCTTAGAGATTGACCCTCGCGCGTTCGAGACATCATGATGTCTGCGCCGGTAACTGTAAATACTCGCACCACCTGAATGTGTACCTTAAAGCATCTTCTCATTCACCTTGTCACTTCTTCAACTTTAATACGATATTGATATCGACTTTGCAATATGATGTGCCGGAGAGCGGCGGAGTCATGCCTTTCTGTTCGAGCAGCTAACAGTCTATAGGTCAACATAATGATTACAAGAAGACAATGATTCTAGGTTGGAGATACCGAGCCTGCGCTCGATATCTGGTCTCTACGCGTCAGAAGCAGAAGACACCGAGGACGGGTTGGATACTCCCCCGCGAAACATGACGGATCTCGAGGAGGAATAGGTGGTCAAGCTTGAGTTCTCGATTGCAGAACGTCAGGGGGCGCTGGTTGCGCTTCTACGCAACTGTTGACACACATGTCGTCCTTCATCGAACTGATCCCTGTGAGACGCTTTGCCGCGAGTTCAGCCTGCGACAGTGCGTGACGCAATACTTATGATGAGTAGTGTAGTGCAGTGAGACGAAAGTACTAAGCTACTTGCGTGACTCAGAATTTTTCGCGTCGGGGAGTCCCGAAGAAGTGCGCTGCGTATACCTTCGTACACCGCTCTCGACGCGTTCTCAGTCGCCAGATAGAGTTCAATGGAGAGGGCGAGATCTTTGTCATCGAGAGACAGCTGCTCGCACACTGGATTGCGCAGCCGATCTTTCGTCTCCTCGTCTATATCGGTGTTTTCGAGTGTTGCTGCTTTGACAAGGCGGATAAACTCCATGGTCGTACGCATGTCCTCCAACTTGACCTCGATATCTGGCGCATGTATCCCTGATGGGTCTATAGTGTAAGGTCAATGTAGACACAACCGTTCGTATGGTACTTTGAATGCTCTCACCATCCGGGCCGGTTGCAGTCTGTGATGCTTGCTCCTGTCCGCTGGAGCCGTCCGCTGACGACTGTCCATTCACTCCGAGGGCTCCCATAGATCCTGACAGATTGTTGCCTAGTCTCGAGTCAGAGCCCGAAGCCGAAGAGGCCTCACCAGAGCCAGAGCCAGAGTCGTTAGAGCCGCCGTTAGAGTCCCCATTAGATTGACCTCTTCAGCATCCTCGCCGTCCGCGTCAGCGCCAAAGGGCGGTGAGCCATCGTGCACCGAGCTACCAGAGGCCCCGGAATCACCAGGGAGCCTATCCATGTCGAACTCTTCCTCCATACGAAACGGCTGAGAGAATGCTGTTAGTAGAACCCTGGACAACGGGATGGACAATAGAACACCTACCTCGACACCCGGACTAGAGGATCTCGGTGCTGCTCTGGCAGCCTGGACGCGAGCACCTCGGGCAGCTCTGTCCTTGGGGCGGACTGGCTCACCCAAGCGGTAGGGACGGTGCGTGTTCCACGTTCTCAATCCGACATCCTTCCCCTTGCACTTACGGCAGCTGCAAGGCAATCGACGTTCCGGTTTGTCCTTGGCCATCGTGATGTGTCGCCGAATACGTATGAGAAGAGCTCAGTGCCAGTTCGAGAAGAGCTTGTGCAGGGAGGCGAGTCGGCGGGTCCTGTCCTCGTGCTGGCTGTCGGATGGGCAGCAGTGAACGTGAATGGTAGCCTTACTAGTGTAGTCAGCGAGAAGATCCAGGTCAGGCATGAGTCCGTCGACGACCTATTTTACTGCGACGAGGCAAGAGATCAAGAGCGTCGTTCCTCATTGGGAGCCTCTTCAGCCCTCTAAGCTCTAAGCGCTCCACGTGGGTCTGTGCGTCTAGATGCGTACGAATTTTGCACTGCCCCTGCAAGTTGGCCCCTGCGTTCAAGTCCTGCCGCGGCGTTGTCCTGATTTCTGATGTCTGCGCCGATGACTGTAAATTCCCGCACCACCTGAATAAGTACCTTAAAGCATCTTCTCATTCATGTTATCACTTCTTAATACGAAAGTAACATCGACTTTGCAACATGATCGGCCGGAGAGCGGCGGAGTGATAGTCATGCCTTTCTGTTCGAGCAGCTAACACTGGTCTATAGGTCAACACAATGATTACAAGAGGACGATTGTTCTCGGTTGGAGATACCGAGCCTGCGCTCGATATTTGGTCTCTACGCTTCAGAAACAGAAGACACCGAGGACGGGTTGGATACTCCCCCGCGAGACATGACGGATCTCGAGGAGAAATAGGTGGTCAAGCTTGAGTTCTTGGTGGCAGAACGTCAAGGGGCGCTGGTTGCGCTTCTCTCGGTCCTACAAGGGATACGAGCTGATGTGAGTGCTTGTACTACTTGTAGGGCGAGTCGGATACTCACCAGAAAGCGCTGAACCTCTCTAGCTACGATTACCGCCAAATGCACCCGCGTCGGACGCTCGCCTCGAGTCCGCAGCACTGTAACTTGACGACAGTAAGGCTCATGCCCCGTGACCTATGCGGACGAGAGTATCAGCCACAACAGTAAGTCCGGGACATCGCGCGGATGGTCTGGCAGGTGGACATACTGCGATCCTCACCGACAGCTTCTGACACAGTCTGACGGTCGGTGGGAAGGCAGGATGCCCGTAGTCTGTGACGTTCGTCGGGCCATCTACGCTGAACAACACGTCGTGGAGATTGCATATGCCATATTGCACGGGCGGAGAAAGTGCTAGGGCATTCGAGGTTGCACTCCGGTATGGAGTCTGCGACAATATGAATCCATATCGCGCGTCCCACGAGATGGCTAGGACTGGGTGACTGTGGTCCGTGGCTGAGACGGCAATGTCAGTGGATGTCATCGTGCGGTGATTGGAGGACAGTCTCGAGATACGGAAGAACGCAGAAAGTACGAGAGTTAAGTAAGTATATATATACCCGGGTGGTTGAACATACGCACCGTTAATGCACTTTTCTAAAATATTTCCTTGCAGCGTTCTTGTCGAGCCGCTCGCGGTTCACTTGTACACTCGAGCTCCGAACGTCAGTTTATATATACCCGGGTGAACATACGCACCGTTAATGCACTTTTTCTTTTTTATATTTCCTTGCAGCGTTCTTGTCGAGCCGCTCGCGGTTCACTTGTACACTCGAGCTCCGAACGTCAAGTGATCATGTATATTGGCCAGACGCCTGAAAAACTACCTCTGGATTAGATCAGCCGCCTCGGAGCGCGGCAATAATGTGCCAAATCATGCCCTCTTCAAGCAGCCGTTCAACGTTCAGGGCCAAGCAGCAGTGAGCACAAAGTTAGCATGTCCTCGTAGCCGTACGTACACCATTCCAGTGCCGCCCTTCTGCGTTTCGTGGACAGCTGGTGTGAAGCTCGGTCCTCGGAGCTCTCGCCTACGGTAGCTGTATGCCTTTTGATGCCGAGCCGTCCACACATACGTCTATGTGACACGGCCGTGTAATAGGGCGGTACGCTAGCGTGTAGAGGGCCTGGGGAAAGAGCGCCATTGGTCCCCTCCCCCCTCCTCCCCCGGGCCCGGGTGCGCGCGTTGGAGTGCCACTCATCACGCCCGTCCGTACTTCTACGGTTCTTCTCCGCAGCGGTGTGTACACAACATATGGCGCAGCTTCTCCGGTGGGGGCTCTCCGCCAAGTCTGCCTCAGCAGCCCGGACGTAATGAACCTTCCTCCGCAACCGGATTGCCGCCAGCTTGAGGACGCGTGAACGGTGTGCCACCTCTCAGATCTTTGACCTCGTGTCAAACTCAGATATGCGAGAGGAGAATCTGTCATACAGTGGTGAAACTGATGCCGTGCCAACGGGAATGGGGCCCACTACAAGGAGCTTACCTTTACTAGACTGATTCCGGATATCGCAGAGGCTTACATGCGAGGGAGACACGGAAACATCCCCGTGCAATTGAGTTATCTACCCTCAATCTAGCCACTACCGGTTCCCGGCGCACCCCATCGGAAACGTCGGTGCATCGTGTCTACTCACCTTGTTGTGGAATCATTATGCTGACTCCAACCTCGCAGCACTCGCAGCTCGCTCTCGGAGCCATCGGGACACCACTGCGGAGACTCGACGCTACCTTCAACAGGTACTGCGTGGGCTGCGGCGTAAACGTACGAGTCAGGGGTGATTCTACCATGTTCTTTCGTAGCTTCGTGATGAGTCTCGAAACATCGAACTCAACACTCATCTGTGTGATCACCTCGCGTGAAATAGCCGTTAGCCAAGTATAAGACACGCTCTATACTTGCGACTCACTAGGACTTATAAGCTTCGCGCTATAAGTAATAAAGTCAGACGGGTCACTCAAGAGACACTCAGCCTTGCTTAGTACGATAGGATTAGACCAGTGCATACTATTGGATCTACTTACGCGCATTGTCATAACACAACTTGGTTGACTGCGTCTAGTGTCGTTTAGTACCCTTTAGTAAGCGCCTGATCCATAACACTCCTCCTCCTTCTATTCGCGAACACCGTCCTGATCCGAACCACAGCGTGCGGTCTTCAACTGGACGATTTCGATTCGAGATTGACAGCGCGCGACTCCGCAGCCGCCTTGTGCGAGTAAGCCCATATGCGCAACTCAACCGTCTCGTACCGCAACTCGCCCAGACGCTAGCAAACCACCTCAGGCTCGGTTCGGGCGATTGGTATTCCCGCTACAACAGGGTTCTGCACCGGATGTGCATTCCGACTCCAGAAGCCTGTATCCGTCCGGCGCCAAATCCGGTATCCTCCATTCCCGGATATCCCTCTCTCGAATAATTGAGGAGGGCTTATATCGCTGCCGCCGCCATGCCAGCCGTGGCGTCGGCGATTCGATGACGCCAGGCTGCTTCCAAGGCGCCAGTGGGTGAGCGCAAAGGGAGGAGAGACGATCTTCAGTAGTGCAGGGCGGTGCATATTTGGGTTCTGTTCACCGGCACCTCCAACGAGCATATGCACGACCGAGGGATCCAGGGAGGGCGAGGAGTGCTCCGACTGATTCGGATGTGTTCAAGTTGCGCACGCCGGCCTCCCCGGTGCGCACCCGCGGGGCAACATCTCGATGTCGCATCGACATACTCGCCTACACCGTATGCAGTCCGATGTCACTGAGAGGCGTGCACCATCACTATGCAAGGGATCGCACGCTGGTTCCTCTGGAAAGACAGGAACGCCGAGAGAAGGTGGAGAAGTCGGGGTCGCCGAGCCCGTATAGTTTATTCGTCGCACATTCTGCGGCAGGCCCAGTCAGTTCACATTCATATTGGCCACAGACTAAGACTCACATTGCATTCGAATTCGCCGAGTGCTGGTCATGTCTCCCATGTGCTCTAAGTCTTGTGGCGACTGTTTCGAAGCTTGTACGGATGTTAGTCAGTATATCGGTGTGCACGCAGAGAGCTGGCACTGTTGAGTAGGAGACAAACTATCAAGATTCGCGGGTAGCAGGCATCGCCGCATCGGCTCGTTGTATATGATCACCAGTTATGATTTCCTGATAGAATGGGCTAGACGGCGAGACAATCTACCATAGCAGTTGATATTCAGCAGAGACCAGGCTGTGAAAGGAGATAGGAAAGGCTTCGGGATACAGTGTGTTACAGCACAGCTCGAGATCGCATTGTACATGATAGCGTGTTGTGGGAGACCAGGTCGTGAACGTGTAAGTGAGAAATAACTGTAGTGTCGGAGTGTCCAGCAGTGCGCATCCAGGGTCGTGATAGAGAGAATCGAGGGCAGCCAGGCTGCGCTCAGTAGTTGGAGAGCGAGAGCACGAAGATGTTGGGTGCGGAGAAGCCGAGGCGAGCCTTGGCGTAGCCGTCCTTGCGCGACAGCTTGTCGAAGAATACGCGCTCTCGCAGCCAGTCTACGTCGCACGTCGCATCAGAATGCACAGATTCAGCAGCATGCGCAGTTGGACTCACCGACTCGCCGGAACTGTGTCGGGGCCACCGGTGGAGAATAGTATTGCTGCCAACCGCCGCCGCCGCCGCCGCCCGCCGCAGACTGAGCGTATCGCCGGACCTGCTCCTGCAACCGTGGGGGAAGGGAGTCGAACTCCTTCTCCGTGACCATCTTCTCCGAGTACCTGGATCGCGCATATAGTGAGTGACAGAACGAGGGGCATTAGAAGCATGCATACTCTTTGAACAGCTGGGTGCAGATATCATTGAGCGTTACGCCCTGCGTATTCTTGATAATAGTGCACCATGGGCTGTATTCCGTGATAATGATGAGCTCGTCCACCCGGGGCATCGTCGCGGGCTCTTCTTTCGCGGTAAAAGGGATATCGCGGTCGCGTGCTTCGTGGTTGTATCCGCCAGTCTGGCCTGATTGCAGGCGTAGGCGATATTGAGGAACGTGGAGGATGTGCATAGAGTTGGAAGTGACGCACCGGTCTGGAGGTTGAAGATTAGCTGGAACGACTCGCTCGTGTTGGCCAGGATAGGGTTGAGCTCGAGCTCGGTCCCGAGGAGGTATAAGTCCGTCTGGCTGAGGACAGGGCCATCTGTTCGCCAGTATGTCAGCGCTGTCGACGTCCGGAACACAGCAGATGGTAGACATACAAGAGCTGCCTGGTGCCCACTTGCCAATAGTATCCGCCATGATTGCGTCGGGTGTTGCAGACGATGAGTTCGGAAAGATGGGGGGTATGTCGGAGAGCTAAGAAGAGCGGGTCGGGTTTTATAACAGATCGAAAGCGGAAGGCAATGGGCATGGGGCACCTTTCGGCGCTCCGAGGATATCAGATGGGATTGTGAGTCCGACAGGACCTACTTACCGTGCAGACTACAGCAGGCAGCGTTCGGGGTGACAGGTAAAATGTAAAGAAACACGTTGTGTAAGGGTGGGATGGAGGTCGTGTTCGAAAGCAAGACGCGCCACCACCGATCGAGCAAGTAGACGTCTGTAGAGGTCGGAGAAAGATGCGGAGCTTGGTCGGACTCTGTCACGAACCAATCCACACGCGTCGATGGACGCGTCTTCATTCTCCGCAAGAACTCCGCCGGATCTTCAGTTATCATGATTCATATTAATAACGGCGGGGGTCGACATCCTTGACGCTGACCGCCACGACGGCGCCGTCCACACTTGCCCACCACGACGCAGTCATCTGTCTCCTGGTGCTCGCCTCGCAGTATGGCTATGACAATAAACGCCTCAACGGCTCTCTAATCTTTTAAAATCAGCGACATCATCGCCGACATCGCTGAAGATCAGCAGTACCCTACACCCTACACCCAATCTCGGACCAGTCTCTCACCGCTCTCAGGCCGTTCTTATAAGCTCCCGACACTGTGAGCTACTCAATATCACCAGAAGCTTGTCTCGCAGCTCGTGAACACCGCGTGGACTGGACGTTCTCGAGTCATCGCATCCCGGCTGTGCAGTAGATTATCACAGGTACGTTCAGCACATTACTACCTCCATGATTGTCATTTGACGACGCTATCTCGTGAGTCAAGACCAAGTCTTCGTTTGCCCTCAGAGAACACGTATCTACGGTAGTCGTGATTTCCTCGAGTCCGGCCCCGAAAGCGAGCAAGACTTACAGAGTTTGTGGAGGACTGTGCGATCTCTCGAGTCATCGCTTTTGGAGAGGCAGACTCCGCTCTGCACAGAAAAGGTAAGTTGCGGTTCACAACTTGCCTTTTCGCGCCTCCAACCCTCGCATTGCTTGTGGTCCTAGTCATACATCCCCGCCTCAAGTCAGCATCTCGCCGATACATTCGAAGGCGCAGCCGCGAGTCATAAACTGCTTCAGACGCGATGCAAGGTCCTCCCGTTGTTCCCCCATACCCATCCCCAGGCGGCGGCGCCGGCTCTTCTCCAGGTCTCCATCCCGCACCACCTGTTATTCCGCAAGGCTCTCCTAGTGCTGGAGGCTCGACGCCCGGTTGGGCTCAGCAAGCACACACTTTCCCCGCGCAGTCCCCTTACATGGCCGCCGGATATATGGGTGGCGCCCCTGGATCCTACTTGATTCCTCCTGTCGCGCTACCCGGTGGTGCGACGCCCATGGTCCAGCCGCAAGGATTCTCCATGGACTACACTGGCTTCCCAGCAGGCATGACGGGGGCTGGCGGCGCTGCGGGTACGCCGTACATGCGTGGTGGTCCCCCTCCAGGCACCCCGTACGCGGGGGCTCAGACAGGGTACAGCACCTTCCAGCAACCACTCCCGCCACAGGGCATGTACGGGATGCCTATGGGCATGCAATTCGCCACGCCGTTCATGATGCCTGGCGCAATGCCTGGTGGTATGCCTGGTGGTATGCCTGGTGGTATGCCTGGTATGGTTGCTGGAATGCCGGGCGCGATGCCCGGTATGATGCCCGCCCCTGCCGTTGGGGCGGTGCCCATGCCCGGCGTTCCCGGCGCGCCGCCCATGCAGCAAGCACCCTCCAACGGCGGACGCCCTTTCCCGAATCCAAAGGAGAAGTTGCCTTGGGATGAGTTCGACAAGTTCGCCGAGGGTGAGGACTGTAAGTGTCGACATTGTCTGAGCGCATATGTATGTGTTCAAGAACACTCCACAGACGGGCCCGTACTTAGCACGATGCTAGTTCACCGCATGAAGGCAAGAGTCGAGATCAACCCGCTCATCCTTCCACCAAACGATGCGCTAGACCGCGACTACTTGAAGTGGAACATGCTCTTCCCGACTGGTAACTGCCAACGCTCGAGCGACCGCCCTGGTCGCTCGTGGTACAACGGCCGCGACGCCCCGGCGACCTGGCCGCGCGTCACACATATCCGGCTTATCTCGCGCTCCTTCCCATGGGCCCTGGATGTGCCCGCAACAGATCACAACGTCGGCGTGACGTGCGGAGACGTGATCGAGGCGATCCACACGTCCATGTACACCCGCCTCTCGCAGCAGCAGTACGACCACGCCTCGCGCCAGCAAAAGCGCTTGCTCTCCGAGTCCTTCTACCACAACCGCTCGACCGCACACGGTGTCCCCGGTGGCCGGCTGCAACAGACGCTGCTCCGGTGCGACTGGCTCGGGCAAGACACCATGTTTGGCGGGATCGTCGACGACGAGAGGCTCGTGCGCGAGGTCTGTAGGGACGGGATCCCGTGCACGTTCGAGCTCAAGTGCGTGCGGCGGTACCCGATGACGGAGGCGGAGGTCCGGGAGCAGGAGGCGCGCGAACGCGACGAGGAGGAGCGGTCGAGGCGGAGGTCGCGCTCACGGGCGACGTCGCGCGCGCCGTCGATGCGGAGCAGGCCGTCGACGCGTCCGCCGAGCAGGGCGCCTCCAGACGACGACTCGTCGACGACCTCATGAGGCATCGAAGACTTTCGACCTGGTCTCTCCAGTGGATCCTCAACTGTATTTTGATGAATGTGCGGCCTGTACAGGTGCGCATACAACGATCCCACACTTCCATATTCCGTTCTCTGCTACATACGTAGATGCATACCCACTCGTCGTGGATCTGGATCTAGGCGCTCTCGGTCGCGTTGCTCTCCTCCGTTATATCAGGGTCTCCTCTTTTTATCGTCTAGTTATATGTGCTGTAAAGTCCGCCGATGTAGTCATAGTCTCTTTGCTCTGTCTTCTGGTATGACGATCTGTCCTAGAGTGCGAAGACCTACGTGTGTAAGCCCGCGGCTGGGTATTGGCCAGCACTGGACGGTGACTTGTCACGTGGAATCCAGTACTATTACATCTCTCTGTCCGAAGCGCACCACACTTGGCACGAGATATGCATGTGCAAGTGCTAATACTTATGATCTAGACGAGCTCGACAACCAGGCTACGAGACACAAACTACAGTACATGCCGCCTAGTACGGTTAGGCTCGCTAGCCAGCCTCGTCTACAGCACGTACCAATTCTGAACGACTCGCCTCTTAGATACCCTCATTTTCTAGGCACCTCCTCTACAACCATGTGCATGAGCACCAGGTCCGCGGTACCCTATTCAAGCTCGAGCGGCGACCCTTGGGATGCGGCCGAGCCCGGGCCTCGTTCTCCCCGTCCGCATCGGACGTCTGCTTGAAGTGCGCAAGCTCCGGATGCTTGCTCGTGAGCTGGTCCCTGAGCTTCAAGTTGTCGTGCCTTCCCTGTGAACGGAGTATCCGCAGTTCGGACGCCAGGCATCCTGGAGGGAGACGAAGCGTTCGTCTGTAACCGTCATCCCACGCGACGAAGCCTTGAGTTCAAGTGCGCCCTGTCACACCGAGCCTGTGAATGAGTGGCTTGCCCGCCGGCCCTCAGCAGTCGGTACCGGGAGTCGGGACCTTGGCGTGTTGCCTTTGATCGAGTCGGCAAAGCTTTCCATCAAGTCGGACGTGCTCCGTGAACTCAATTGCCCTGACAAGGCAATAGAGGTGGTCAGAGTAGAGGATTACAGGCAATCATGAACACGATTCTCGTTTCGATCCTGTCGTCCGAATCGTCCCAGACCAGAATCGTGTCGGACTCTGACCACCCCCGCAATAATGTGAAACACCCGCTTATACTGAGGATCGATGGTTGGTAGATACAGATACAGGAGAGGTGAGACTTCGTGCTACCAAGACATGATGTACAACGAGATACGTGCTATGGTTCAGTTGAGAGCCTACGTACGCCGACGAGAAGATCCAAAAGGACGAGACAGCCGCCCACCGCGCGTTCGCGTGGGAGGAGGGATCTTAGGCTCCTCCTCGACTACCACGTGCATGAGGACCAAATCCGCGGCATCCTCTTCTTCTTCTACGGCCGGCAGTTTCTGAGTCTTCCGCGAGCGGCGACGCTTGGGGTGTGGCCGCCCCTCGTTCTCCCCGTCCGCCTCGTCCGCCTGTGGCAGCAGAGAAAGATCGAGCATTGTCTGCTTAGCGTACGCGAGCTCTGGGTGCTTGAGCTGATCCCCGAGCTTGTCGTTCCGGGGCCAGTCATCGCACAGGAGCGATTCGATCAGCTCGAGAATCGCGTCGTGGGTATCTAGCAGCTTCGCCTTTTCGGGTACTGCACTGAGAGGCGTCTGCGCAGGCAGTTCTGCCTTACGTTGCGTGCTCTTGGCAAGCTTCTTCGCGGCAACAAGTGCCTGGATGTCCTTGATGTTCCCGGTGCACTGCTTCATGAGGTCGGTAGAGGCGGCAGCCGCGTCTAGCTGAGCGTAGCGGGCCTTGGTCCATACTAGCACTGTACCGATGAACAGGCCGATGGGATGTGTCTGGAGTTCATCGTCGAGGAACCTGTAAAATGACCCGTATACCTCGGGGAGGTAGCCGACCTTAATCGTCATCCGCCGGCCGACACCGCATTTGTACTCATTCCCGTTGCGGTCGAAGCTGTCGAAGAGGTCGTACATGGCCCACATGACGTTGATGCAGGTGTGTCGCAAGTAGCGGAGCGCGTTGTAGAGAACGATGTAGAAAAACGACTCCATCTCATCGGCGTTCATGACGGGCGCAGATGGATTGTCGAGGAGCCGGACGGCGGTGAACTGCCATGTCGCCTAGGTCGAGATGGGTTTAGCGGGAGTTAAACGCGAGCTCGCAGAGAGACATACCGTGCGCTTGGGCTGGCGGGCAGACGGCTTCGCGGCTGGATCTTCGATAACCTTAGACATCTCCCAGTCGGTGAGGATGCCCTTCCACACAACACGCCTCTTCCCGTCCGAGCACAGGACAACGGTGGGGCAGATCAACACGTTCCCCGCGCTGATGTCCCGGTGGTAAACATGACCCTTGGTCACGGCGTCTTGGTGCGCTATGATGTGGGCAACACGTATTAGTGAGAGAATACACCGGACAAGGGAGGCGGCGTACCATGTATACAGTCACGCACGAGCGACAGGAGTTGCTCACCCGTCTTGAACTCTGTCAGCGACAGGCACACCTCCTCGACGACAAGACGGTAGTGGCGGAAGCGTCGCATCACGTACTTGCCAGGGTTGGGGAACGGACTCTGCGAAGGGACCTTCGCGTCGTCACGGGGGCGTTTGCGTCCCTTGGGCTTCGGCTGGCCCTTGGCGGCGGCAGCTTCAGGCTCAGCTTTGGCCTTGTCTGCGGCGGCCTTCTGAGCGTATTCCGGCGTGAGAGTGTGTTGGTCGAGTTCGCCGTCGCACACGTAGGTAGGGATGTTGCGAACATCATGCTTCTTCAGCTTCCGAAGAGTCATGCCTTCTGTGTGGATGTCCTCGTAGAACGGACGCCAGGCGTCCTTCAAGAACACGAAGTGTTCGTCCTTGACATCCCATGCGACGAAGCCGCGAGTCCCACGCCCGGTCACGCCAGGCGCAACGATGAGTGGCTTGCCCACTAGGAATTGCCGGTCGCGGCCGTCTTCGGTCGGGACCGTGAGTCGGTGCCTCTGCGTGTCGCCTTCGATAGAGTCGGCAAAGCTTTGTCGCACGTATCGGAAGGTATACGGTCCCGCGCCTTCGACGACGGTGCCCTCGACCTCGGAGATATCAGTCGGACAAGGCTGCGATACAGCAGTCATCAGGTCGTAGTCCGGGTCCTCCAAACCGACGGGTACGGCGGACGTATCCAAACCACGAAGAGCTGGGTTCGACTTGAGGAGTGAGAAGCCCCAGAGGACGTCGCGGAGAATCGCACGCCCTTCCCCGGTGGCGTAGTTGAACGTGTTGGTGAAAATGGTCCCAGAACGGTCCCAGCGAGTAATGCGCATCTCGGCGCCGTTGATGATGAAGAGGAAGATTGTCGTACGGTGCTGTTTGGAGAACGCGTAACCAACGTAGTCGGTCACCTGACCGCGGACATCGGTGCGCGTCTTCGACTCGGCCTCGGCGTGTGTCTTGTCGCAGAAAGCGTCCCAGATTCTCTTGCCGTTCTTGAACTCGCAAAGGATCTCTTGGTCCACCCAGTGCGGACGGCCGTCGTCGGGAAGGCGAGCTTCGTCGTATATGGCACCGTCCACCTTGTGCTTCTTGGAATCTTGTGGGTCCCACTTGTCCTGTGAGAGACCGAGCTTGAAACCGGGACAAGGGAGACTACCATCGCGACCCTTCTTGGTGTTCATCCAGTCTCTCTACGTGGTTATGAATACAAGGAGCAATCGTGATTGTCAAACCACGCACCCATATCACCGATATCGCGGCTTCATCGTGTGCAGCAGCAGCGGTGAGGATCTTGCCGGCAATTTTTGCGCTCATGAGTGGTGGTTTCTTCAGAGCGGACTTGCCGGCAGCAGGCTTGGTGGCATTGGGGAGGAAGGTACTGATGAAGTTTTGGACTTCCATGTGGATGGCCATGTTGCGATTGCTGTCTGCTTGCTCTTTGTGTCTCTCCTGTGCGAGGGGCTGCTCAGTTCTGTACTCGTTCCAGGAACTATGGCCGAGGCGAAGAGGAGATGCTCCGGTGGGCGCAGCAGTGCCGACAGGAGCAGAGTAGTGGAAAGGAAGGTTGGGGTGGACCATGGTTATGGTTGTAGAGAAACAACTTACTGGAAGGAAGTAGAGGAATGATTATGCGCGGATGAGTGTGGCCGTGCGGAGAATGAATGCTATGAGTTGTCAGCCTAGCGGAGGTCGCGGGCCAAATTAACGTTTAAACGAGAGAAATCACGCAAGGGGGTCACATACCAGTGCTCTAAAGAGGAGAACAAAAGGCGAGTATACAAAGGGCCTTTGTCTGAGGGTAGTGGCGGGGCTAGATGGTGGTAAGTGGAGGACTTGATCAAAGCGAACGTTGCAGCTGTGACTCGTCGGAGTTTGAACCGACTCGATTAGGCAAGTATTCGAGAAGCTTGAAGCGCTGAGCGGGTCTTTTAGGCCCTTATAGGCTCACAATAGTCTATATGCGAGGTTAAGTAGTGTCGAGCTGATAGTGTAGACTAGAATTGGTATCAATACTCATTCTACGCTGAGATTTGACCTCACATCCATATGTCAGTCCGAGAAGCGAAGCGCCCTTGGGTTAGGAATTGTCACACTGAGAGACGTTCGTATTGTTCGCCGGGTTCAACTTGGTTGCCTTCAGACTCTTTGCAGAACATCTCCGCCGTATTGCTCTCGCCTCCCCAATATGCCACAGCATCATAAGATCAATGTCTCTGTTATGTCCATACGTAAGTTTCAAGCTACGTTTATGCCGATGTTCCGCAAAAAATCACGCCAATATTTCAAGTCCTGTGCGACTACTCAGGCTAGGATCAAGTCTCTGGCCGACATGGAGGAGCATGGCTACAGTATTGAATGTGTGTCAACGATGGGTAAGTGTATTCCCTTACTCTATAGTCTGCTTACTCGAGGCTGACACCTGCCTTGAAGTTCAGCCAGATGGAATTGACAACCCGGGAACGGGTGGCAAAGAGTTGTGCCCTGGTTACGCTCTCGCGCTCTCACAATACTGTGAATCTAGTGTTAGCCAGGACAAGACCATTGTGGACTGCACCCTTTTCCGCAAGAGCTTGGCGTCCATCCACTGGATATTACGCAATGGCATCAGCAACACGCCCTCGTCCAGTTCAGAGGATACGAGTCCGAGAGCGATGATGGTGATGCAAGAGACGTCTTCGACGACATTTTTGGCAAGCCACAGTCGAGATCTGCCATCCAAGCTGTTGCTCAGCTCGCATCGCACGTTACCCGTGCCTACAACCATCAGCCTTCGCGCCTCGCACTCTACGTCTTCTTCGTCGCCCGTCGTGCGTTTCGTGTCACACGCTGGGACCGGTCCGGGGTGATCGTGACTCCAGCCGTAGACTCCGTCGACCGCCCCACTCCTGTGCGACTTCCTATGGGGCTTCAAGCTCTCCTCTCCCCCTCCGATCCCGAGTACTACGAAAGGAACGCCGCTGCACGCGCTCTCGAGTCGGATATCTCCCAGGACGAAGGCACCTTTTTCGAGCTCGAGGAGAGCCATGACAGGCCGTACTTGTTCAATTTCCAGGGCAAGATGTTCGCGGACTCCGTGAACGCCCCTCGCCGCGCTAGTACAAGCTACTTGTCCCAGGCGAAGATGGCGATCGGGGGTTCCTGGTTAGCAAGCCATGTTCTGCTCCTGTTGGTGTCGTAGGTTGCGGTACCTAGTACGGTTACGCTGGGCTCGACTGTTCCACAAAGCGCTTGGTGTTTCTGAAGGACACCTGGAGGGTTTGCGACGGTGTCGGATGGGACAACTCTGTCCTCCAGATGCTGTCAGACTCAGAATTATCAAACATACCTACGCTCGTCTGCCGTGACAACCTCCGAGTCGGCCAGGAGACCCTGTTGCCCTGTCGCCTCGTCACAGCGACGGGCGAGTTGACCCACTACCGCATCGTCGTGGCAGAGCTCTGCCTTCCGCTGGATTTCAAGTCTGGAAGACAAATCATCCTCCTGGTCAACGACTGCGTTGAACGTTCTCGGTGAGTTCATCATCTCTCGAACTTGGTTTGAAGCGGCTGAGTTTGCCTTTGAAGCACATTGGAAGGCAGTCGAGTCTCCGCACAAGATGCTGCATCGCAATGTCAACACCGGGAACCTCCTCAACTAGCCGAGAGACGATGTCAACCAGACACGCTCGGTGGTGTGGACGGGGATGCTCACAGACTGGGGACGAGCAACACAGCTCCTGGACGGCGACGCAGCCGAGATCAAGCGCGAAACCTCAAGCTCTCATATCGTATGCCGCATTCTGTTCAACCGAGGTCTCTTCGATGCAGTTAACTGACAACAGCTCCAGTAACAGGGAAACTGGCCGTTCATGTCCGGCTTCACATCAGACTTTCCCCACCTCCCAGTCACCTCCGATCCGCTTGGCAGACGACCTCGAGTCGTTCTTCTACGTGATCCTCTAGCTACTTCGACAACAGCCTCAAGTCCGTCTCCGCCTACATAGCCATCTTCTTCGACGCCTTCTCGCTCACGTCAAAAGGCGCACGCGGATGCGGCTGCTCTAAACGGGACGCACTGCTCACGGACGCGTCCGAGGTCTCCGAATCGGCCCCACGTTCACCGTGTACGAGAAGGGCAGCCCGGACGGAGGGCCCCAGTACGTCCATTGGCGCCTGAAGATGCTCATCGACCGGCTGCTTACGTGGTTCCAGGCGCGGTACCTCCTGCTCGAGGAGGAGCTCACCAACGCCCCACACTAGCATGTCAGACCCAGGCCTGGACTCAGACTCAGAAGAGCATAGCAGACGGCAGGCGCGGAGACAGAAGCAGGCCGAAGTCTGGCGGGTGCGACGAGAGGAGCTGACAGTAGATGAGATGCAACCAATGCAGCTGGCATTGCCCGGATAACGTAGGATACAATGATGGGATAGCGATGACCGTGACCGGCAGAGGTAGGGCTACAGTGGCAGAGGCTAATTACACGCCGCAAAGGCTCGAATGGCATACAGTAGAAGAGAGTAGTCGTGAGGTGACCGTGAGACCTCGTAAAAAGTCAGTGAGCTTGTCCGTGCATAGCAGTGTGAGTGAAAGGGTGAAAGGCAGAACTTGAAACATGTACGCGTCCGAAGAAAGTCGAAGGTATGCTATGATGCGACACAACCACTAAAGCCAACGTCCAGAGTCCAGAGGCTCAACGGAGGAACGGGTTGCGCGACCCGCCGGTGCTACCCGTGTGCGCGGGCTGCAGCCAGTACGCGCCGCGCTGCTGCTGCTGCTGCTGCTGAGGCAGTGGAGCCTGGTCGACGAGCATCGCGAGCTGCGACACCGACCGCGCGTACTCCTGGGCGGGGGTGGGCGCACTGCCCGGGTTCGCATGGGCCGGCGCGGGAGTTTGGTCGG
Source organism: Daedaleopsis nitida (assembly GCA_022606115.1). Lineage (NCBI taxonomy): Eukaryota > Fungi > Basidiomycota > Agaricomycetes > Polyporales > Polyporaceae > Daedaleopsis > Daedaleopsis nitida. The sequence goes on from JABYQM010000015.1 coordinate 365,603, forward strand.
GTCGGAGCCAGCTGCTGTACGTCGTCGAGCCCGAGAAGCGCGACGACGGGACGTCCGGGATCCCGCGCACGGGCTGGCGCGGCTCGGGCGCGCGCCGCGGCACGCCTGTCACCTGCGAGTACAGCGACTCCTGCGCGACCCGCTGGTTCACGTTCACGTTGACCTTCCGCCCGCTTCCGCTCGAGCCCTTGTGCGACTGCCTGTCGCCATCGTACGAGTGCAGGGACGGCAGCGGGGACGGCGCGCGGCTGGAGCCCGCGCGTGAGTACTCGTACGCGTCGAGGAGCTTGTCGAGCTCCTTGTCGCTCCGGACCTCCGACGCGCGCAGCTTCGCCGCGTCGCGTGTGTGCCGATCGTCCTCGGCGACGCGCAGCTTCTCCACGCGGAAGCCGCCGTCGACGTCGAGCCGCGCCTCCTCCGCCGCGCGCAGCTTCTCCAGCCTGATGTCTCCGCGCGCGGGGTCGTCCGGGAGCATCCAGCGGCCGCTCTGCTTGTGGCCGAAGAGCCGTTCGCCGAAGCGGGCGAGGCGGAGACGCCAGTTGCTCGGGTTGTTGAGACGCTTGGCCGCGGCGAAGTTGGCGGTGGCGGCGGCGCGGCGTTTGCGGGCGCGCCGACGCCAGCACATGAGGACGAGAACGAAGATGAACGCGCAGCCGAGGGCCATCAGCAGGATCTGCCACCACTCGAGGGAGTGGCGGATGACGGTGGTGTTCGTGCCCGACGTGGGCGTGTCGATTCCGGTGATGGTGGGGAGGGGCGCCGCGGTCCCCGTTGTAGTGGGGATGACGACGAGGTCGGAAAGGCAGATGCCAAGCCCTGAGACCACGCCCGAGGAGTTGTTGCAGTTGCTGGAGACGCAAGTGCCACCACGGAGGACCTGACTGGAGCTCGAACACGCGAGGCAGTTGCTTGGACCGGCACCGGAGCAGCTGGAGCAGCTACCGTCGCACGACTGGCAAGTCGAGGACGTCTTGTCAAAGAACTCGGACTTGCTGCAGGTGGGCAGGCAGCGACCATTGGTGAGCACGGGGCGATCGGGCGGGCAGCTTGAACATTGATTGAAGGCGCTCCCTGTGCACGTCGTACAATCCGGGTGGCAGGTGATGCACTGGCCGGATGAACCGAAAGTACCTGTGGGGCATGACGCCACACACTTGCCACTGGAGGCGAGCTGATTGTTCGCGCATGTCAAGCAGAACGTTGATGAGCCTGCACAACTACCGCATGAAGAGTCACAAGCTATGGATCTCAAGGTCAATATGATTGCGCATCATTCTAGAGGGAAGTTAGGGACACCTACCGGAACAAGTCACGTTGTCCTTGGGATCTAGGAAAGTCCCTGTTGGGCAGCTCTCAACACATTGGCCCTTGGAGAGCACAAAGCCTGGAAGACAGCCCGTGCATTGGACTTGGTCGATTGTAGACGCAACGTTGAAAGTCGAATACTTGCAGGTCGTACATTTCGCCGGGCAGGCTGAACAGCATATCAGATGACACTGAAACACAGATAGCCAGATGCGTTACTCACAATCACATTCGTGCTTGTTGTTGTCGGCTACAAGGGAGGTCCCGTCACAGACACCGTTGCCGTCTGTGCCTACACATGTGCCATTGAACATATACTTCCCCGTACCACAGATGATACAATCGTTGGACGTCGATCCGGAGCAAGTCTGGCACAGCGGCGAGCATGGCTGGCAGGTTGCGCCGGAACTGAAGCTGCCATCGGGACAGACGGTGCCTGTCGAGGTTGTCGACTGACTAGCGAAGCAGCTCGTACGGTCGTTCGCATTCTGTGTGAGGCCCGACTGGCACGTTATGCAAGCGCCACTTCCGTCAGTGCACTTGGTGCATCCAAGATGACAAACTAGAGGAACATTGTATTGTCAGTCCAGTTAGCTATGCGTGACGAGGTACCCCGTACCTTCACAGTTCCCTTCGGAGTTGAGGAAGAAGCCGTCGGAGCACTTCGCACAAGCAGTGCCATTGTCGGCAGTCGTCCAACCCGGAATACAAGTGCATTGGCCGTCAGACCCGCAGTTACCGTTCTGGCAGTTGCACGAAGAGGGCAGGTTCTTGATCACAGGCTCGAGACACCTGCCCGTACCGGTCATGCCGTCATCACAAGACGCACAGTCGGCGGGGCATAGCTGGCACGTTGGACCAAAGAAACCCGGCGCACAAGTCTCGCATGACGTGCCGTTGAAACCCTGTGGGCAGACGCACGTCCCTGACGCGGTACACACGCCAGCCCCGGCGCAAGGAGGGGAGCACGCGAATGACTGAATGTCGAGGAGTTGTGAAAGACCGGACGCGCCTGACGGTAGCTGCGAGACATCGGGAACACTGTCCCAGAAGATGACCCGATCGTCCGATGATCCTGAAGAGATCGCAGCCCAGACGTCCGAAGAGATTGCAAGAGAACCGGGGGAAATCTGAGTTGTGGAATTCGAGGGCGTGCTTGGGAGCTGCGCGAAGCTCGCCTGACCTGAGTACTTGGACTGGGGGTAGACCGCAACACCAGGCTGGAGGGCGAGGTTCATGGGCAGAGAGACATTGCCTTCAAATCCGGGGGATAGGGACAGTGAGGCACTTGAAGACGTGAGGGTGTCGTGGAGAAGCGCGGGGTCGGACGTGGAGGTGTACTGCCCCGGCAAGAGGAGAAGGCTTGTCGCAGCGCCAGACGCAGATATTGTCGCGCCGACTGAGGGCTCTCAGCGGAAGGATTGGGGTTAGAGAAAGAGAGAAACGCACTGGTAGTGTTGGTGTACCCTTCGAGGCATTGTCCTGCAACGCAGATTACAGTTGGAGAAGATTGTGCGGCTACAGCCCGAGTCAGCTAGAGCTGTGGTGAGCATGAGATGAGACTCACCAAAGGATGCGCCGAAAAGGAACGAAGTCATGAAAACACTCGACAGCATGTCGAGTCGTCTAGTCGTGGTAGAGAGTGAGGAGGAGGAACGAGGGAGAGGGACAGCGAGCCTCACCTGAAAAGGCCATCGGCTCTTCAGATTGCCATGGTTGCATTGTCTCGGGCTCGAATTGTCGGCGGCGGGTCCTCCCATTGTTAATTGTCTTCGGAAGGAGCACGTTCATTGTTCTCGCTAGGCCCGTAGGCGCCCATCTATTCCCGGTAAACAACGCTCAGAGCTTCCAAATATGGACAAACAATGGTTAGACGCGCATTCCTTGTCGCAGATTCCGGTCGCAAATACGAGCCGGGAGGGGAAGAGGAGAGCGGGAAAGATTGATTTCAGGGTAGGGCTTTTATAATGCGCTACTCAATGAGAGCACATGGCCCCCAGTTCGTAAGAAGGCTATAATGTTCGAATGTACAGCAAGTACCCTGAGCCTGAGTATTGCGGCAGAGAGGAAGGATCAGTGCGTTGTTCTCGAGAAGTGAAGTCGAGCGAGGATGCGACACGATGACGCGCAACTAGCTATGAGCGGTTAACGCGCGAGAGACAGGATCGACATGACGTCGGCACGCCGGCCCGAGGTACTCGAGGAGTGGTTAACTGATGTATATGGGATGCATCATGCGAGTACTGGAGGACTCGTACCCCGATCCAACGAGCTTGCGGACAGGCATTGCCAAAGCACTTCAGCTACTTCAAAGACAAACACCCACCAAACTTCTTCCGCGCGGCAACGTCCATCTTCCCCTTCACCTCCCTGAACGCCCTCCACCACGCCCGCCCGACATACTCCGACGTCACCCTCGCAGGCCGCCCACCCTCTTCCTCCGAAACGGCAGGCGCGTCCTCCCACGCCCCAAAGTGCCGACGCAGCAGCACGAGCCACCACTTCACGACCGCGACCGCCTTCTCGACGCCCACGTCGCTCGAGCGCGCCCCGTCCACGCACTGCACGAGGAACTTCGCAAAGTAGTCCACGTCCCGCGCGTTCGGCGCGTGCTCCGTGAACGCCCCGACCCAGCTCTCGACCACGCCCTGCACGTCCTCCTTGTCCGTGAAGTGCAGCTTCTCGCCCGGCGCGCGCCCCTGCTGCTTCAGCGTCGGGGGCGCGAGGAACACCGCCTTCGGCGGTGGCGGCGGCGGGATGATGACCCCGGGCGACGACCTCTTGCCCCAGTATGCCCGCGGCTTCAGCACCTTGCGCGCCCCCGTGTACAGCGTCACACCCGGCGTACGGTGTGCGGCTAGCTGCTCCCGCTGCATGTCGGGCGGGAGCGCCGCGAACACGGTCGGGTCGATCCCGTACTTGCGCAGCTCCCGCTCGGTGACGTTGATTGACGACGCATACACGCGCTTCGCGAACAGCTTCGGCGTCGGCGACAGGAATGGGCGGTTACGCGGTGCGAGCTGCCGCGTGATCCGTCTAACGTTCACCCCTTTCACGAGCAGCTTCTTGGGAGACGGCTCGCGGACGGGCGAGGGCTCCTTCGGTGCGGGCGCAGGCGTGACTGAGCGTCGCTTGTACTCGGCCTCCAGCTCCTTGCGCACGTCTTCCGGGAGCGCCTCGAACACGGACATGTCGACCTGCGAGAACGATGGGAGGTCGACGTTCGCTTCGTCTCTCATAGGCTTCTCGACGACCTCGATGTCGCTGTCCTGCGACGGCGGAAGCACGGCGATCTGCGGCGCTTCTCCTTTGGCGTGCTTCGCCGCCTCGACGCGCTTGAAGGGCAGCACAGCCTGGCCGAGGCCCACCTCCTGCGCCCCCGACGCCTTCTCCAGCTTCTGTATCTGTATCCCGATCCCGCGCAGCTCCCTTGGGTCGAAGGTGAAGCTCTTCAACAGCCGCCAGGCGTGCTCGCCGATCACCCTGTCGTCGCTCGTCGCTCCGCCGCCAGGCGCGATCAGTGGCGTCTGCTTGTTGTACGCCTCGCATATGCCGTGACCGAGGAACTGCGAAGCGTCAGGCCTTCAGGAGCCATGCCCGTCAACGAACAACGTGAACGCACCTTCGGGGCCTCGACAGGAGCACTCGGGTCACGCACGAGTATCTTCAGCGTGAGCGACCGGCCCCGCATACTGATGCCCTTCAGTCGACGGGCCACCTCTTCCGCCATCTGGTAGATGAACGTCTCTGCCTGCTCGTTGTTCTCGAACCGGATGCCGTACTGCAAGGCGGTCAGCTAGGTGCCCGACGCGACAGATATAGACCGCTCACGTTGATGTCGCATGAGACCGACTTCCTCGGCTTGTCGCTCTCCAGCTGCCGCTCGTCCACGCCCCGGAGAGCGTTGTACAACGTCTCGCCTGTCCCCTTCCCGAGCGCCTCGCACAGCGTCGCCTTGCTCTTCTTCGCCAGCTCACCGAGGTTTGTAGCCCCGAGCTTCTCCTCTGCTTTCTGTCGCGCCGAGTGCCCGAAGCCGTGGAGGTCGTCTATGTCGAGCGGCGCGAGGAACTCTGGAACATCATCGTGGCGGAGATGGAAGGAGCCTGCAGGCTTGGCGCGACGGGAGGCTAGGCGGGCAAGCATGATGTTGTGTGCGATACCGATGCTCACTAGGCGCTGTGTCAACATACATACTATTACGTTCAGGACGAGCCACCAACCTTCACATCCGGTCACCTTCCTCATTTGTGCTCGGATCGCTTCTGCAAACTCTTTCGCGGCGTCAGCGGGTTCGTCTGTCGGCTCTGAACGCTCGGCGAGCTCGGTGCGTATCCGAGCTACACTGCTCGTGACGTCGATCAGCGCCTCGTCGACCGAAACGGCTTGCAGGTCGTCCGCATGCGCCATGAGAATAGTGTAGAACTGGAGCGAGAATTGCTTGTACCTGCTTTGCGCATGAGAAGGTGCTACAGCAGAACAGAGAGAGACATCTTACCGCTCGAATTCGTACGGGATGGTCATAACCGCCGGACAGAGCTTCCGCGCCTGCTGCAAACTGCTCCGTCGTCAGAATATGCCGATCTCCGAGTGATCCAGTCTCAACGCACCTCATCCCACCCTTGATCCCGAACTTCCTCGCTTCATAGCTCGCACTCGCGATCTCGCTCGTGCTCGACGCGCCACCCGTCGCAGCTTGCGAGTGACACACCACCACAGGCTTGCCTCGCAAGTGCGGCCGGTCGACGAGGCCAGCCGACACAAAGAAGCTGTCAAAGTCGCAGTGCATGATGACGCGCTCCTCGTCCACGGCCCTCTCCTTCCCCTTCCCTTTAGCACCGACCGGCGCGCGCCGCACGAGCCTCGCCCCGCGCATGCTCACGTCGCCCTCGAGCCCGCCACTCCCTAAGCCTCTGCCCGCGAGGTTCTCCTGCACGACGCGGTCGACGGCCGATTGGCTCGCGCTCATTGACCCGTCTCCGTCGCCCGTGCCCGAGGCTTCGCGAGCGATCTTCTTCCACGCGTCGGCCCCGCCGTTCTCCGCGCGCTCCTGCGCCTCGGTGACGAGGTTCTTGAGCTCCGCCTTCCACGTTGAAAGGTGGTGCAGGCGCGAGTTCTTGTAGTATCCCTCGATAAAGTCTGGTGCGACGGACGTGTGCGCAGCGCGCCATGCGGGGTCGGCCATTGCACGCTCTGCGTTGGGGTTGGACTCGAACGCAGCGTAGCCGGGTATGCGTTCAGCTTGTTCAGGAATCGAAGGATCGGTGGTGTATATCCTGCGAGATGGTGTAGAAGGTCCGAACTTACGAGGGCTCAAGAGTGTCTGCTTCTTGGGCGTGCGAGGTGTCACAATAGGCTTAGGGGGACCAGACTCGGTGCGTGAAGAGTTTACATGGGTGCCGCCATCGTTATCCACTCGCATAGGAGAGCCAATTCGAGGTGGAGGAGCCGGTGCCGAGATCACCTCGCCGGATGCTCGAGGTGTTTGTGTGGTGAAAGTCTGGAAGAGTGACTTCTGAGCGACCTTGCGACCCTGGGTGTCTTCGACCCTCTCTCCAGGACGGAATACGTACTCCTGCCATGGGAGTAGTATCCCGGCCTTGATGCTATTGGTTAGCCACTCCGGCCGTACGACCTTCATGTGCTTGAACTCTCGTATCTTGGCCGGTGTCAGTGAACATGTAATGATGTGAGTCCTGGCAAAGTTGTGAGTGACATGCATTCACAAACCGCATTGAACGGGATCCAAAGAGGTGTAGCGTGATAGGTTCAGAGTCAGAGGGGAACTACAATGTGAAGGTAGCTTCTTGACCTGAGACGAACACTGCGGAAGATTATCTTGTCTCATCATCATATACAACTTTTCTGCGGGACTGCATGTACAGGAGCCTCCCCTTTTCGTTTGGTCCTGTTCTGTCTTCAGCACCTTAGTCCATGGAACAGTACCCTCGTCGTGCAATGGACCATGGTGAGGATGTCCTCTAATGGGAGGAACAGATGATGCCCTAGCGAGCCTTACTGCGAATATGGCCGTGAGGGCAGTCTGAGACCATCTCCGAAATGTATGCGGTCGTACAAGTCGAGGGCTGAGCGCCTGGGAGCCGGGTCCAATATGAAGATCACTCACACAAGGGACTTCTTGTCCAAGTATGCGTGAAATATACCCCCGTGACGAATGATCATACTACGAAGATCTTGCACAGACGGTTCCGTCCATCCGTTGATCTGGTGCACGCTTGAGCTTGAGTCGTCGAGAACCACGAGGGAGAGTGAACATTTGAACGCACGTAAATCTGGATACCTTGGAAAATCCTGCTCCCAGACGTCTCATCGTCGTCACCATCTTCTATATGCGCATTCTGAACTTGCAACTTCGCTCGCTTCCTGGTCATGTATTCCCCGAACTCGCCGAAACGCGACGCGCCGTAGGTGTGGTCGTTGAGGTAGTGCCCATCCTCATCGAGGTCTGCGTCGACCGAGTTCAGAGCCTGGTGATACTGGGCGCCGTTGTCGTCAGAGGCATAGAGGTCGTCGTCGAAGTCGGGACTTCGAGGACGCTTTCGTGTGGGCTGAGTACGCGGAGGGTCGTCGTCCGTCACTCTGGGACGCTGAGCGAGAGGAGGTGTTTCCAGAACATCGTCAAGGGGGCCGGCTTTCGAAGCACTGTATTCGGGGAGTTGTACCTCACTGATAGCTTTCAGAAAATCGGGGTCGTCGTCAAAGTAGTCGGAAGAGTGGCTGCTGCTCTGCGTCAACGAATTCGAAGGCACCATGGTGTGTCATTCCAAGTCTTCTCCGAGCGCGTACTTGGCTGAGCAACGACAATCATGAATCAGGCCGGCGTGGTCACAGCAGAAGAGTAAGCATAAAGTCGACCGTACTAGTGACAGTAAGTAGTGAGAACAGTAGACTTCTCGTAAGCGCTGGGTAGGCTCTTGTTTGCCAAGAGCCTCTGAAACAAACAATCACGTCAGCGTCCTGAACTAGGCGGTGCCGTGGAACGCCGTGACGCGCACACCCATCATCACCTCCGAGAAGACCGGAATGCTGTGGCAGGCTCCGCCCCTTCATCTCGCGCGCGTGGATGCGGTGACTAGCGAGGCTACTCACGTTGCAACCTTCCTTCTCTGCCTCTTCTCTCCCTCGTTTGCCACATAAACACATTGCGACTACCGTCCCTGAGGCCTGAGGCCTGAACACTAGAACGCACGATGCCTGACGGCTACGACTACCTCTTCAAGCTCCTGCTCATCGGTGATTCGGGCGTCGGCAAGGTGTGTGGAACTCGCGTGCTCATTCTGGCAATCCGATAGCTCATGATCATGATCTCTGTCGGCCTCATGCGTCAGTCATGTCTGCTGCTACGGTTCGCAGAAGACTCGTTCACGGATAGCTACCTGAGCACGATCGGAGTGGACTTCAAGATTAGGACGATCGAGCTAGAGGGGAAGACGGTCAAGCTCCAAATCGTGAGTGCTCTAGTCTGGACGAAACAACTGCCGTATCCTGTCCCCCACCCGGCCGTCAAGTATGCGCCTCTATCGTCAACCGTGAAGTGTAGAGGGTCGGCCGCACTGTGCACGTTGACATCTGGTTGACCTTATGTCTTTAGTGGGACACTGCTGGTCAAGAACGTTTCCGCACAATTGCAGCAGCGTACTACCGCGGCGCACACGGTATCATCATGGTGTATGATGTCACCGAGGCAGGTACGCGCGTGACCTACCCGACTAACGGGAACTATGAGCGAGGTCCATCAACATCTTACACATTACAGAGACGTTCTCAAATGTAAAGGGCTGGATGCAAGAGATCGAGAGGTACGCGTCTGAAGACGTCAAGAAACTCATCATCGGCAACAAGTCCGACCTCGTCGAGCGCAAAGTTGTCGAGTATTCCACCGCAAAGGTCCGTCGGATACCTCAGACAGTCTATGGCCCTTGCTGAACACGAGCCGCCACTGCTAGGAGTTTGCTGACACTTTGTCAATACCGTTCATCGAGACATCCGCGAAGAACTCGACGAACGTCGAGGAGGCGTTCACAATGATGGCTAAAACTATCAAGGACGAGTACGTCCGTTCTCCCGCGTACAACCACAACCACTCGCGCTGATTGTCTTGCAGCGTCGACTCGCAACCCGAAGACGCGTCGGGCAACACGAAGAGCTCGTCTGTTACTCCCGGACGGAGTCTGAACGAAGAAGATGACTCGGGCGGATGTGCGTGCTGAGCCGACCGCTGGTCCACGCGTTCAACATCCTGCCATATATCATACGTGTGAGCACCATTCTATATGCTCTTTTTCGATGTATCGCTATCTCGTAGTTTTGTTACATGATGTTTCTACTTGACGCGCATCCCGGGCAATGCCTCAGTATCGTGAACACAGAATCGAGATGAGCTTGCGCTGGGAGCTGTCCCAGAGCAATGCGCAGTCACCGTGTGGGAACTGGGGTAAGAATGCCTCAGGCCTCATGACTTGTCCTTTCCCCGATGCCGGCAACTACTTGTAAGTAGCCATTCCCTGTCGCGATACAACCCGGAGGTAACCCTTCCCCGATGCCGGCAACTACCTGTAAGTAACCATTCCCTGTCGCATGAAAACCCGATACAACCCGGAGATAACCCTCATGTGCTTCGCTCCTCTGGCCAATGGGCAGTCTTGGTTATTGAGTCGGACGCGGACGTTGGGTGTGCCTGGCACATACAACCCAATCCAGTCAAGGAGTGATCAAGATCGGATCTGGTGGATGAGTACCCTCCCAGTCAAAGACTAGTGCAGCTCTGGATCCCTGTCTCCCAGTTCTGTCCCGTTCTACTTGTATATAAAGTATGGGTTTGCTGCAACAGACTTTACACATCTTCCTACAGCTCCTCCGCCATGTCTACTCATCAGCACGCACATGCCCACGGGCACAGTCACGGTGCGACCCAACCGGCCCATGGCGAGCATGTAGACTTCGCCGCAGCCAACAAGGCCTACTTCGACGAGCACGCCGACAAACTCCTCGAGATGCATCCCGAGTGGCCCGCCATGTCGCGCAGACAGGTCGAGGCGATGCGCACCGAGTGGCCCGGTCTCTTCGACAAGGAACACACCGTCGTCTTGGACTTCGCGTGTGGCATAGGTGCGTACCCGCGCCACTCCGTGCACTCAGCTGGCGCGGGATAATGATGGTCGTCGTGGACAGGGATGGTCTCGGAGGCCCTGCGTCAGTACGTCAAGAGCATCGTCGGGGTGGACATCAGCCAGGTCTCCGTCGACCGCTACAACGCGCAGGCCACCCGCTTCGGCCTCGCACCCGAGCAGATGAAGGCCGTGTGCGTCGAGCTCAAAGGCGAGCCCGGAGAACTCGACGGCGCCAAGTTTGACGTCATCGTGGTATGTCCTCCAGTTCCCCACAGACCTTCCGCTCTGTGCAAACGCACTTTGGCAGTGCTGCGCGTCCTACCACCACTTTGCGTCCATCGACGACATCACGCGCACGCTCGCGTTCTTCCTCAAGCCCGGAGGCTCGCTTATCGTGGCGGACATCAAGGCCGAGGACGACGAGCGTCAGCTCTTCCCGGAGACGCACCACGGCCTCGTCCCGCACAAGCATGGGATCAGTGAAGCCCAGCTGCGCGCGACGTTTGAGGGTGCGGGTCTTGGGGAATTCATGATCAAGGATGCCGCGAGGGGGAACATGCCCCACCTTGGAGAGCATGGGACCGAAATTACGTGGTTCATCGCGAGAGGAGTGAAACCTTTGTTGTAGTTCTCTGCTGGCTCGGAAAGCATCACTGAAACGGAGCTCAATGCCACATTCAGCACTACTGTCACTGTCATTAGGAAACGGAATGGAATGAGTCAACTAGTCACCAGTCATATTTTGCAGTCTGCAGAGTACTCTGGACTACTGCTGCCGCCACGAACACTTTCAGGTGCCTTTTCTCAACGCGCCTGCCAGTGCACACTGGCGAACTTTTGTCTGTTCGCGCGGAGTGAACGGCCCGGAAAGTACATAGGCCCTCACAATCACATTCGGCGGCATAGAAACCAGAGTCTTGAGTCACCTCTCTCATACTCCTTCCCGTAATATACATATGACTGCCAAGTTGCCACTGGGAGCCTGGAGGCAGCTCGGAATCAGTTGAGCGCCTAATATCACATCCGCGTGACCCCATTGCCCTTTGTGGCGCAAGTTGCAGTTGGGTCAAGCGACGGACGCCCATCAACACGACTTGTCAGAAACCACCATGAATGAACGAACTTGAAGCTCACCTCCTAACCAGGTCGAGCTTCTTAACGGCACCCAGCCAGGCGACGAGCTATGCCCTGGCTCTTGCTTTCTCAGGTGACGCACAACTCTTTGCCACCCGTCCCCGGGAAGTTGTCAATTCCATCTGGTTGAAGGCAGGTGTCAGCCTCGAGTAAGCAGACTATAGAGTAAGAGGATACACTTACCCATCGTTGACACACATTTATCACTGTAGCCATACTCCTCCATGTCGGCCAGGGACTTGATCCTAGTAGTCGCACAGGACTTGGGATATTGGAGTGAATATTTGCGAAACATCGGCATAAACGTAGCTTGAAACTTACGTATGGACATAACAGAGACATTGATCTTATGATGCTGTGACATATTGGGGAGGCGAGAGCAATACGGCGGAGATGTTCTGCAAAGAGTCTGAAGGCAACCAAGTTGAACCCGGCGAACAATACGAACGTCTCTTAGCGCTTAGCGTGTGACAATTCCTAGCCCAAGGGCGCTTCGCTTCTCGGACTGACAAATGGATGCGAGGTCAAATCTCAGCGTAGAATGAGTCTAGTCTACACTATCAGCTCGACACTACTTAACCTCGCATATAGACTATTGTGAGCCTAAAAGGGCCTAAAAGACCCGCTCAGCGCTTCAAGCTTCTTGAATACTTGCCTAATCGAGTCGGTTCAAACTCCGACGAGTCACAGCTGCAACGTGACTTGCGACGCGGTTCGCTTTGACCAAGTCCTCCACTTACCACCATCTAGCCCGCCACTACCCTCAGATAAAGACCCTTTGTGCACTCGCCTATTGTTCCACCTTTTAGAGGACTGGCATGTGACCTCCTTGCGTAATTTTCCTCGCTAAATAACAATTTAGCCCGCGACCTCCGCCAGGCTGCTAATTCATAGCATTGATTCTCCGCACGGCCACACTCATCCGCGCATATATAACAACCGTCCCTCTACCTCCTTCCAGTAAGTGGTTCTCCTTCAACCCATAACCATGGTCCACCCCAACCTCCCTTTCCACTACTCTGCTCCTGTCGGCACTGCACCCGCCGGAGCATCACCTCTTCGCCTCGGTCATAGTGCTTGGAACGAGTACAGAACTGAGCAGCCCCTCGCACAGCAAAGACACAAAGAGCAAGCAGACAACAGTCGCAACATGGCCATTTACATGGAAGTTCAAGACTTCATCACTACCTTCCTCCCGAATGCCACCAAGCCTGCTGCCGGCAAGTCCGCTCTGAAGAAACCACCACTCATGAGCGCAAAACTGCCAGCAAGATTCTCACCGCGGCCGCCGCACACGACGAAGCCGAAATATCGGTGATATGGGTGCGTGGTTAGACACTTACGAGTGCTCCTCTTATTCATAACCACATAGAGAGACTGGATGAACACCAAGAAGGGTCGCGATGGTAGCCTCCCTTGTCCTGGTTTCAAGCTCGGTCTCTCACAGGACAAGTGGGACCCACAAGATTCCAAGAAGCACAAGGTGGATGGTGCCATCTACGACGAAGCTCACCTTCCCGACGACGGCCGTCCACACTGGGCGGACCAAGAGATCCTCTGTGAATTCAAGAACGGCAAGAGAATCTGGGATGCTTTCTGCGACAAGACGCTCGCGGAGGCCGAGTCGAAGACGCGCACTGAGGTCCGCGGTCAGGTGACCGACTACGTTGGTTACGTGTTCTCCAAACAACACCGCACGACAATCTTCCTCTTCATCATCAACGGCGCCGAGATGCACATCACTCGTTGGGATCGCTCCGGGACCATTTTCACTAACGCGTTCAATTACGCCACCGGCGAAGGGCGTGCGATCCTCCGTGACGTCCTCTGGGGCTTCTCACTCCTCAAGTCGAACCCAACTTTTCGTGGGTTGGACACGTCCGCCGTATCCGTCGGTCCAGAGGACCCGGACTACGACCTGATGACTGCTGTGTCGCAGCCTTGTGCGACTGATATCTCCGAGGTCGAAGGCACCGTCGTCGAAGGCGAGGGGCCGTACATCTTCCAGTACGTCCGACAAAGCTTTGCCGACTCTATCGAAGGCGACACTCCGAGGCATCGACTCACGGTCCCGACCAAGGACGGCGGCCGGCAATTCCTAGTGGGCAAGCCACTCGTCGTCGCGCCTGGCGTGACCGGGCGTGGGACTCGAGGCTTCGTCGCATGGGATGTTAAGGACAGACGCTTCGTGTTCTTAAAGGACGCCTGGCGTCCGTTCTACGAGGACATCCACACAGAAGGCATGACTCTTCGGAAGCTGAAGAAGCATGATGTTCGCAACATTCCTACCTACGTGTGCGACGGCGAACTCGACCAGCACACTCTCACGCCGACCTACGCTCAGAAGGCCGCAGACAAGGCCAAGGCTGACACCGCCAAGGCCCAGCCGAAGCCCAAGGGGCGCAAACGCACCCGCGAGGACGTGAAGGTCCCCTCGCAGACCCCGTTCCCCAATCATGGCAAGTACGTGATGCGACGCTTCCGCCACTACCGTCTTGTCGTCGAGGAGGTGTGCCTGTCGCTGACCGAGTTCAAGACGGGCGAGCAACTCCTGTCGGTCGTGCGTGACTGTATATATGGTACGCCACCTCCCTGTCTGGTGTATTCTCTCTAAGGTGTGTTGCCCACATCGTAGCACACCAAGACACCGTGACCAAGGGTCACATTTATCACCGGGACATCAGCGCGGGGAACGTGTTGATCTACCCCGCCGTTGTCCTGTGCCCGGACGGGAAGAGGCGTGTTGTGTGGAGGGGCATCCTCACCGACTGGGAGATGTCTAAGGCTATCGAGGATCCGAACGACAAGCCGTCTCCCCGCCAGCCCAAGCGCACGGTATATCTCTCTGCAATCCACGTTTAACTCATGCTAACCATTGATACTTCGACCTAGGCGACATGGCAGTTTACCGCCGTCCGGCTCCTCGACAATCCATCCGCACCCGTCATGAACGGCGATGAGATGGAATCATTCTTCTACATTGTTCTATACAACGCGCTCCGCTACTTGCGACACACCTGCATCAACGTCGTGTGGGCCATGTTTGATCTCTTCGACAACTTCGACCGCGCCGGGGACGAGTACAGATGCGGCCCCGGCCGGCGGACAGCGATCAAAACCGGCCAGCTTGCCCAGGTCTGCGGGTTCCCCTACAAATTCCTCAACGATGAAGGCCGCGCGCACCCCATCAGCTTCTTCATCGGTACGATGCTTGCCTGGTTCAAGGCTCGTTACGCCAAGCTCGATGCTCCCATCATATCCATGGATAGCATCATGCAGTGTACCGGGAATGTCGAAGACATGGACGTGTTCCTGAGTAGCTGCGCCGAGCCTGAGACGGGGGGTGCGCCGACGCCGACTCTGCCCGAGTATTCAGATGCGACGAAGCTCGACACCCATGACGCGCTACTGCACATGGTGAACAGGCTCTTGGCGAAAGCTGCGTGGCCCAAGAGAGACAAGCTCGGGGACCTCCTCAAAAAACCGGAGCTTGCGTACTCCAAACAGACACTTCTTGATCTTTCCCTGTTGTCAAAGGCGGAAGACGCGGACGGGGAAAACGAGGGGCGGCGGCATCCCAAGCGCTATCGCTCGCGGAAGACCCAAAACCTGCCTATCGTGGCAGAGGAAGAGGACGACGCGGACCAGGTGCTCATGCACGTGGTAGTAGAGGACGAGGAAAAGCCGAAGATCCCTCCTCCCCCGCGAGCCCGCGGTGGGCGGCTGTCTCGTCCCTTTGGACGGACCACTTGGATATCTTCTCGTCGGAGGACGTAGGCTCGACAGGACCATAGCACGTCCCTCGTTCTACGTTGTATCTTGGGAGAGAAGTCTCATCGTTCCTGTATTTGTATCCACCCGGTACCGGTCTTTGATTTCTAATCAGTAGTTATTGTCTAACCAACGGGCGCTTCAATCTGCCTACCAAGGCAAATGAGTCAAAGTCACAGCCGCGTGACTCCAACTCATGGCGCAGGTTCGCGTTGGCCAGGTCTTCCTCTTACCAACATCTACATAGTAAGTACTACCCAGCATCTACCCCCGCCACTGCTTGGTTATAGTTCCATTAGATCTGTGCGTACAACTTTGATGCGGCGTGGTGGGCATCGCGGACGGTCCACGCAGTCTCGGTTCGGCGGCAGGCAGTGAGGTTGAGCCTGGCTGCAAACGCCACGTTGTCAAGCTCCTGCGCGTCTTCTTCATCCTCCTCCGCATATGCATCTTCATCTTCGTCTGCGGCTGACCGGGGACGCTTGCGCGCTCTGCTCCCTGCCGCCTTGAGCTGATATCTACGGACGACCGCGTCTATGCGCTCGTCGTCCGAGGCGAGCTCGCCCTCGCCCTCGCCCTCGCCCTCGACGTCCATCGCGTCCGGATCGAGAACTTCGGGCGAGAGCCGTCCGCTCTGGGCGCTGCTGCCCTCCTGATCCTGGTTCTGTAGGATGGCCTCGACGTCACGCTCGTCCTCGTTGGTCTGCGGCAGCAGTTCCGAGTCGTCCGCGTCCCCGGCACTGTTACCCTCTCCACCGTCATCCTCGTCCTCGCCAGAAAGTTCGATTACCTCTTGCTCTTCATCGACGTCGACGTCCATCCCCAGCTCCTCCAGCTCCTCAATCTCCTCGATCGCCTTGCCTTTGCTCCGCCGCTGGGCGGCGGTGCTCGAGAAGCCGCGCGCGGCGGAGGAGGCGCGGCTCGACGTCGACGGCGGCTTCCGCGTGGAGAAGCTGCGCGTCGCTGAGAACGAGCGGCACGCACGCGACGCAGCGAAGCTACGCGCGTCGGAGGTCCGGAGAGACAAGGAGCTCGACAAGCTGCTAGACGCGTACGAGTACAACGGCGACAGGCAGTCGCACAAGGGCTCGAGCGGGCGGAAGGTCAACGTGAACGTGAACCAGCGGCTCGCGCAGGAGTCGCTGTACTCGCAGGTGACGGGCGTGCCGCAGCGCGCGCCCGAGCCGCGCCAGCCCGTGCGCGGGATCCCGGACGTTCCCTCGTCGCGCTTCTCGGGCTCGACGACGTACAGCAGCTGGCTCCACCCCGACCCGACGCCCGCGCAGGCCCATGCGAACCCGGACAGTGCGCCTACCCCCGCTCAGGAGTACGCGCGGTCGGTGTCGCAGCTCGCGATGCTCGTCGACCAGGTTCCGCAGCCTCTGCAGCGGCAGCAGCGCGGGGCGTACTGGCTGCAGCCCGCGCACACGGGCAGCACCGGCGGGTTGCGCAACGCGTTCCTCCGTTGAGCCTGAACCTCTAGACTCCGGACGTTGGTTCTGGTAGTGTCTCATCATAGCATACCTTCGACTTTCTTTGGACACGTACATGTTTCCATTCCTGCCTTCATCCACACTGCTATGCACGTACAAGCTCACTGACTTTTTACGAGGTCTCACGGTCACCTCACGACTATTCTCTTCTACTACTGTATGCCATTCGAGCCTTCGCGGCGTGTAATTAGCCTCGACCACTGTAGCCCTACCTCTGCCGGTCACGGTCATCGCTATCCCATCATTGTATCCTACGTGATTTGCTCGTCATGAGTTGGTACTTGAGACACATCACTCAGTCGAGTGAAAGATTCCATGAGTTGGTATTTGCCGATCTTGTCCGAACAAGCTGAGCATCATCCGCAAGTATATATATGAGTGTATGGGCGAGTACTGGTAGTCTCGTACTGTAACCTTCAACCGGTAAGTCTATCCTTCAGCGCCTACTGTCACGGACGCGTGACCCCATTGCCCTTTGTGGCGCAAGTTGAAGTTGGGTCAAGCGACGGATGCCCATCGACACGACTTGTCAGAAACCACCATCGCTCCAGAGCCACCAGCACGTCCTGCACTCACCAACCGCTACTTGCGTAACTTGGTTTGCTCCGAAAGCGACCTCATCACGAAAAACATCTTGTATGTCGCTGCCTGTTGGCCGGAGACTCGTCATTCAAAGGCCAGCGTACTTATTGAGTTGCAGTGTCGCTATTGTCCATAGGCAAAGCATTCGGAGATTTAATATTACAGTACAAAACGCTGCCCTCTGAGCGCTCCCAATGTTCGTCTTCATCGCCCTCTTCCCTTCGTGATCATCATGGCTAACCGTCAACCCCAGACCCTCCCCAATCCAAAGCTTACCACCTCTCCGCGTCGCAGCACACATCCCTACTCATATACTCCGTACGCAACATTTGAAACGACTCTTCAGCAGGAACGCAACTATATCGTTGAAGAAATGATCGGCGCCGCTACCTTGATGCCTCCCCGCAAATTCCAAACCACGTTCATGCCGATACCTCGCCAGAACACGCGCGCGTATAAGTCGTGTCCCCCAACAAAGTCCTTCAAAGCCGTTACGGGGCTTATAACAGAGAAGGGCATATCAGCGGAATGGGTCAGTGGTTACCGTTCAGATGCTCATCGCCATGAATGAGGCTCACCTCCTAACCAGGCCGAGATTCTTAACGGCACCCGGCCAGGCGATGAGCTATGCCCTGGCTACCTCCTTGCTCTCTCACAAGACCGCTCGGATGCAGGTGACGAGGCCAGGCTGAAGGTCGACGGCGCCCTCTTCCCCAAAGACACCACCCCCACGGACGGCCGGCCACACTGGCCTAACCAGCGCTTGCTGGTCGAATTCAAGGGTGGGAAACCCGGGACCGATTCAAAGGATCCTTTCGACGATATATTAGGTGATCCTCGATCCACATCTGGCCAGGAAGCCTGTGGCCAACTCGCTTCGTACATCGCCCATGCCTGTAACCACCAACAACGCACCGCCGTCTACGCCTTCTTCGTGAACCGTCGCAAGATACGTGTGACGCGCTGGGACAAATCTAGAATCATCTTCACTCCCGCCTTCGACTATGTTGACCAGCCCGAGCTCCTGTGCGACTTCCTCTGGGGTTTCTCCCGCCTCAGCGACAAAAACCAAGGCCTCGATCCCACTGCAACCCTCCTCACTCCCACGGATCCTGAGTATGCAGAGATGGATACTGCTGCGCAGGCTCTAGCGTCAGACCTCTCGGATGACGAAGGCACCATCGTCGAGTTCGACGAAACCAATGATAGACCTTACGTGTTCAAGTTCCAGCGCAAGATGTTCGCAGACTCCCTCGACCCCGAGTGGCCACGCTACAAGCTTCTTGTACCGGACGAAAACGGCCAACGGGAATTCCTCGTCTGTAAGCCGTGCTTCGTTGCTCCGGGTGTCTTGGGTCGCGGCACGCGTGGTTACGCTGCGCTCGACTATGCCACGAAGCGCTTAGTTTTCCTGAAGGACACCTGGCGGCCCTCGTACGACGGTGTTGAGCAAGAAGGCTGCACCATCAAGAAGTTGTCCGAAGCTCAAGTGCCAAACATCCCCACTCTTGTGTGCCATGGTGATCTCGGACAAGAAACCCAGTCGCCTGCTCACTATGTCACGCCCAAGGGTAGGCGGCCTAACACTCGTTCCACGCGCCAAGCGGCGAACAGCCCTCAGGCTGCAGCATCACCTCAACCCGCGAATGAAGTCCCTCAGGGTACGAAGCGTACAAGGAGCATGGCCAACGCTGCTGCGAAAGAGGCCTTATTGCAATCCTCTCAACCCGATGACTGTCCGTTGCGGAAGCTGACACACTATCGGATCGTCGTCGCGGAGATTTGTATGCCACTATGCGACTTCAAGTGCGGAAAACAACTCATCTCCCTCGTCAACGATTGCATCCTCGGTGAGTTCCTTGCCACAGGTCAAGTCTCGGATCCGGCTCAGCTGACATCGCGCATGTAGCTCATTGGAAAGGAGTCGAATCCTCGCACAGGATCCTGCATCGCGACATCAGCACCGGGAATCTCCTCATCCTACCCCGGGTGATCACTGACCAGGCCGACGAGAAGCGGACTGTTGTGCGGAAAGGCATTCTCACGGACTGGGAACTCGCCAAGCAGCTTCCGGCGGACGAGATCGATGTCGAAGTTATGCGCCAGCCCTGTCGTACAGTGAGTGTCCATACTCCCGTCTGCCCAGCTCGCCGTTAATCATCGAACAGGGCACATGGCAATTCATATCCTCCTTCGCCCTCGACTTCCCGGAGTACCCGCTCCGGGTGGCCGACGACCTCGAGTCCTTCTTCTACGTCATCCTCTATAATTCCATGCGCTACTTCGACAATACCCTCGGCTCGGTCTCCTACTGCATGAGCACATTCTTCGACTCGTTCACGGTCGACGACAATACCTACAAGTGCGGCGAGTCCAAGCGCTCCGCTCTGCGTATCGGCCAGATCTGCCTCCAGTGGGGAGCTACGTTTACTGTGCACGACAAGACCGATAAAGAGCGCGCTCACCACCTGAATGATATCATTGAGGACCTGCTCTCGTGGTTCCAAGCCCGATATCTCCTCATCGACCAAGATCTCGCTCCCGCCTCGAAAAAGGCGTCTTCCCTCAACCCGGATCTGGCGTTGGACGACGAGTACGAGCAAGAGCGGAAAAGGAAGAAGCAGATGCTCTTGCAGCGGAGACGAGACGAGCTCAAGGAGCTGGAGAGCAACATCACGAGCCACGGTGCGGTGTGGAGGCTGCTCAGCGCTGTGCTGCGAACGGCATGGCCTGAGGATGACAAAGTCGGTGACCGCCTGGTGGACGACTCGGATGATGGGTCGGACGATTCAGATGCAACTCCCGCCCCCGGCGGCCAGCCAAGCAGGCGAAGAAGAAGAAATCGCAGGCCAAACTGCCACAGCCTCAGGTTGCTGCCGGTTCCGGTTCGTCCTCGGCTGTCTCACCGAAGGCTGCAGCGCCCCGTGGCGGACGCGGGCTTCCGAACCGACGCCCTTCGGGCAGAACTAAGCTGCACAAGCGCTAGGACTTCACGCCGATCTTCGTGTCAGGGTCACATTTTCGAGGTTCACCATAGAGGGTTCTGGGGTTGAATAACTATAGCGGTAGATCTAGAGATAGTAGAGCACATTAGAAGCTGGTATACACAGTCATACAGTCGCTAGGAACGGTTGTATCTATATAATAGAGCTGAGCACCCAGTCACCTATTGAGTCTAACCAGTGGGCGCTTTATTCTGCCTGATTGGGGGAATTGAGTCACAGCCGCGTGACTCCAACAAGTTCAAGAAGGCGCAGGTTGGCTTTGGCCAGGTCTCCCTTCAACCACCTTCTACCCCGGCCACTGCTTGGTTACACCACTATATCTGGGTATACGACTCTACCTAACACTTTCCAGGGTTTCTCTCAGAGCTGCTCCTCATGTCGAACTCTTTGGAAACGTCCGCCGTCGCCCTCAGTTCGCAGGACCCGCACTACGACCTGATGACAGCTGTCTCGCAGCCTTGTGCGACTGACATCTCCGAGGTCGAGGGGACGGTTGCCGAAGGCGAGGGGCCGTACATCTTCCAGTACGTCCGACGAAGCTTTTCCGACTCCATCAAAGGCGACACGCCGAGGTACCGACTCACGGTCCCGACTGCTGACGGCGACCGGCAATTTCTGGTGGGTAAGCCACTCATTGACACGCTTGGCGTGACTGGACGCGCAACCCGAGGCTTCGTCGCGTGGGATGTTGCAGGCGAACGCTTCGTCTCCCTAAAGGACGCCTGGCGTCCGACCTGCGAAGACGTGCACAAGGAAGGCAAGACTCTTCGGGACATGAAAGAGCAGAACGTTCGCAACATCCCTACCTATGTATGTGACGGCGAACTCCAACACCACTCCACGACGCCAACCAACGCTCGGATGGCCGCGCCCGCTCAGGCCGACGCCCCCAAGGGTCAGACCAAGCCGAAGGGGCGCAAACGCACCCGCGACGACACCGCACAGGCCCCCTCGCAGACTCGCTCGTTGCCCCAAAATGGCAAGCACACCGCGCGACCGCTCCGCCACTATCGTCTGGTTATCCAAGAGGTTTGCTTGTCGCTGACGGAGTTCAAGACCGGCGAGCAACTCCTGTCGCTCGTGCGTGACTGCATACATGGTAAGCAGCCGCCCTCGTCCAACATGCATATATCCTCTCTCTAACTAGTGTTGCACGGTTTGTAGCGCACCAAGATGCTGTCACCAAGTGCAATGTCCACCACCGAAACATCAGCGCGGGGAACGTGCTGATCTGCCCCACCGTTGTTCTCTGTCCAGACGGGAAGAGGCGTGTTGTCTGGAAGGGCATCCTCACAGACTGGGAGATGTCTGAGCCGATCGAGGATCCCGAGCCGCAGCCAACTGCACGCCAGCGCAACCGCACGGTATGTCCATTTCTACGGCCAAGTTGTCATCAATCCAGCTAACACACGTATGCCGATATCAGGCTAACGGAACGTGGCAGTTTGCTGCTGTTCGGCTCCTGGACAAACCATCCGCGCCCGTTACAACTGCTGACGAGCTGGAGTCATTCTTCCACATCGTGCTCTACAACGCGCTGCGCTACCTTCGGAGCAATTGCAGTAGCGTCTCGTGCGCCATGTACGAGCTCTTCGAGAATTACGACTCCAACGGGGTCGGGTACAGGTGCAGCCTCGGCCGGCGGATAACTATTCAGCACGGCAAGCTCGTCGAGGTCTGCGGATCGTCGTACCATTTCCTGGACGACGATGGCCTTGGGCGGCATCCTATCAATTGTTTCATCCACATAATGCTCGCTTGGTTCCGTGCTCGTTATGCCAAGCTCAATGCCCTCGACCCCGCTATGTCCCCCACCTTGATTGAGCAGTGGACAGGGAACATCAAGGACAACCTCGCGCTCCTGCGCAGTGTGAAGGCCGGGGGCGCTAAAGCGTGGCAGCCTCCGAGTCAGGCCGAGCATCCGGACGCGACGAAGCTGGACACACACGACATGATTCTCCAACTGCTCGACACCCTTCTCGATCGTGCCGAGTGGCCGAAGGACGACAAGCTCGGTGACCTTCTCGAGCAATCGAGGCTTGCGCTTCCCCACTCGATGGACACCTCGTGGCTGCAGGCCGAAGACGCGGACACGGAGGACGAGGACTCGGACGAGGAGAGGCCAGAGCCCAAGCGGCGCCGCTCACGGAAGAACGCCGCCGCACAGACGCGAGAATCTAGGAAAGCCGTGCCGGTCATGAGCGAGGAAGAGGAAGATGCGGATCAAGTGCTGGTGGTAGTGCCAGTGGGGTTGGGAGAGGACTCGCAGCCGCCGAAGTTCCCTCCTCCCCCTCGAACGCGCGGCAGGCGGCCGACTCGGCCTTTTGGGCGGAACCCCGGAGGATGTTCTCGTCGGCGGACGTGAACTCGGCTGGCGCTATACGTGTCTCGCTCAGCACCTCACTGTCTCGTTGCCCTTGCTCTGGCTAGCACGCAGTCTCATCTAGTATCCCGGTCTTCCTATGCCTGTATAAGCCAGTTGGTTTCTATCACTGATGATCGTAGTTTCAGCTCGCCCCAGCTGCTTTCACCCCACGCACCACGAACCATTGCACCTCCTCTTTCGTGCCCTTGAGCTTCGCCTTGAACGCGTCCTGCATCTCAAAGTTCACCAGCCCCGCGCTCTCAAACGCGCCCCTCACCGCGTCCTCGCACAGACCGTGCTTGTGCGGGACGATGTGGTGGTGCGTCGGCGCGAACAGCTCGTGGTGGTCCTCTGCAGCCCTGATGTCCGAGACGATCAGTGAGCCGCCTGGTTTGAGGAAGGACGCGAGGACGCGCGTGGTGTCCTCGATCGACGCGAAGTGGTGGTAAGATGCGCAGCACTGTCAGCCGGTTGAATACACCGGGGGTAGACGTTATAAGTAAGACATTGAGCGGCGCGACGGTAATGGGAGGAGAACTCACGACGATCACGTCGAACTTGGCGTCGCCCAGCTCTCCGGGCTCGCCCTTGAGCTGGAGGCAGACTGCCTTCATCTCGTCCGGCTCCAGGCCCTGGTTCGACACTTGGGTGTTGTAGATATCGACGGAGCCCGGGCTGATGTCCACACCTACGATGCTCTTAACGTGTTGACACAGCTGCCGCGAGACCGCGCCTGCGAGTGTTCATGTGAGTCCAGATTTGATTTGGCGTGTTCGATAGGGCTGCTCACCCGTCCCGCAAGCGTAGTCCAGCACGGTCGTGCGCTCGTCGTCGAACAGGTCCGGCCATGCCTTGCGGAACGCGTCGATCGCGCGGATCGCGAGCTGATCTGCGTGCGCATGCGACACGCCGGTGTGCTTGTGCGCATGCTCGTCAAAGTGCGCGCGGTTGGCGGCGGCGAAGTCGTGAGGGTGCCCCCCATGTCCATCATGATGGTTGTGTCCGTGTTCGTGCGCATGGTTGGCCATGGGCTGCAGCTTGCTGGACCTCGGCCAGTGGTGGTCAGTGGCAAAGCCCCGGCTACTCGAGCCGCGAGCCGACAGTGATGGTCACGGTCAGCACCTGCAACCTAATCAGCGATCGAGATCCAGGTTATATTGAACGTCCGAGTCCTCGAAGATCCATAGACTGGACAACCTTCCGCGGAATACGAGCAAGTATATATTAGTGGACGCGCGTAACCAAACCACCGGATGTCTGACTCCGAGTCTGCGTCCGTGTCCGAGGGGCAAGAACAGCTGCGGGCGCGGCAGCGTACAGCGTCTCCTCAGCCGGTCCTTGGTGTCCAAGCATCTGAGGCAGACGCTAACGTGCTTGCCAGAATCCGGAGAGTCTGCGTCGAGCGCAGCAATGACTGCACACAGTGCGTACTATTACTGGTAGGGGAGTTGGGTATCCAGTGTAGCCAATAGTCTGCGATTACCATACCATGAAAGAAGACTAGGTTAGATCACATTGATTGAGATATCATGATACAACACCGGTACGTTCAGCTCGGCTAGTCCAAGGCCGCATTCACACAACATATACCCCCTCTGATCATCCAGCCAAGACCTGGCAAGGGCATAAACTATAACCTCAGCTGCGTGCACGACGAGAGCACGCCTCAGGCTATCGTCTCAGAACCTTCCGACTCCGCAACTGCTTCCCACTGAAGGGCGTGGCGGGGTGGGCAAAAGCCTCATCGCCATCATCGGGCCTGCTCGCCCGCGCCTCCGTCCCTGGAGCCACCGCCGTCCTCCCCTGCTGCACCCGCATGCTCAGTTCCGCAGCGCGCGTGCCCGCCGGGGCGACGTACAACCCGCCGCGCTCCATGCGCCGCTTCTCCGTGCTCGCACGCGTGTTCTCGAGCGGCACCACGCTCCTGTCGGAGGACGTCGGCGACGCGCCACGCCGCCCGCCCACCGCCGCGCCCCGGATCCGCGGCGTGGTGGGCATCGCGGACGGTCCACGCAGTCTCGGTTCGGCGGCGGAGGCAGTGAGGTTGAGCCTGGCTGCGAACGCCACGTCGTCGAGCTCCTCCTAGTCTTCCTCCTGCGCGTCCTCTTCGTCCTCCTCCGCATATGCGTCTTCGTCTTCGTCTGCGCCTGACCGGGGACGCTTGCGCGCTCTGCTTGCTGCCGCCGTGAGCTGATATTTACGGACGACCGCGTCTATGCGCTCGTCGTCCGAGGCGAGCTCGTCCTCGCCATCGCCATCGCCATCGACGTCCATCGCGTCCGGATCGAGAACTTCAGGCGAGAGCCGTCCGCTCTGGGCGCTGCCGCCTTCCTGATCCTGGTCCTGTAGGATCGCCTCGACGTCGCGCTCGTCCTCGTTGGTCTGCGGCAGCAGCTCCGAGTCGTCCGCGTCGCCTAGCTCAGCTGCGGCACTGTTACCCTCTCCATCGTCATCCGCATCCTCGCCAGAACGTTCGACTTCCTGTTCCTCTTCTTCATCGGCGTCGATGTCCATCGCAATCTCCATCTCCTCCTGCTCCTCGATCGCCTTGCGTTTGCCCCGTCGCTGGGCGGCGGTGCTCGGGCCCGGGCCCGCGGTAGCTTGCCGCTGCTGGGACTGAGGGACGCCCCGCAGTTGCGTAGGCACAGGCCCGACGAGCGTCGCTTGCGAGCTCATCGGGCCTTGGGCAGCCCTAGCGCCGCTGTCGTCGCGGATCCTGGCCGGCCTCGGCGCGACCTTCTGTTGCTGTTTCTGTATCTGCACCCGTGCTCGAGGCCGAGGTGGCGGTGGCGGCGAGGGAACGGCAGGGGACAACGACGGCGTGCGCTGTGTGCCGGAAGGACCGGGTTCGTGCGGCTCGAATTCGTACCTGGCTCAGGACAGTGTTCGCGTCAGTATCATGCGAGAGGTGAAAGGAACAGAGTGACGCACTCCTCCTCCTCTTCCTCTTCCTCATCCTCGGCTGGCGGTGGAGTTGGTTGCGCACGCCTGCGTGCCCGGCCCGCGGGAGGGGCGACCTGCTTGTGCGCGGCTGCCGCATCTTCCTCGTACACTCCTTCATCTTGGTTCTCTTCCGCGAAAGGGTCGAAATAGCAGAACTCTTCGTCCTCCTCCTCACCACGTGCCCGATCTTCTTCTTCCGCGTCCTCCCCGCCGCGTGGCTGCTGCCTCTGAGCTCGCATGAACTCGCGCAAGAGGCGCGACCGGCCGTTCTCCCGCCGGCTGTACGGATACACGCCCTGCCCGTCTTCGGAGGGCGGGTTTCGTTCCGCTATCTCAGCGATCCGGGGATCGAAGATGTGCATGCGCTTCTTGTATCTGTTTTGCCACGACGTCCAGGGGTGGCGTTTGGCCCACTTGTACTCGGGCTCCTACATACGTGATCGCCAGCACCGTCAGTGTACAGTTGCATGACACGCGCAGGGGAAGACATGGCATGAACGCGTTCGCGGCCCGAATCGCGCACGCCAGTGGGTAAAGTGGGGGAAGAGGACGGTCGTTCGGGCAAGGAGAGGGGAAGGAGACCGGCACATACCTTCTGAGCCATCTCCAGGAGCCTCATCCAGAGACGGTTCCCCTGCCTGCCGCCTTGCTCCTTGTCGGGGATCGCGCGCGCAAGGAACTGGCACAGATGCTCGTCGTCCGCGTCCGTAAACTCAACGCGATAGCTGTATTGTATGCGCGCGTGCCGACAGACAACATACGACAGACAACACACAACAAACAGTCGGTGCGCCAGTAAGTGTAAGTTAACGAGCACGCAGCGAAACCGACGCACCTCTCGCGGCCGTCCTCTCCCGCAGGCAGGCGCCCGCCCAGCGGGTGCTGCTCCACCCGCCCGTGCTCGTAGCGGCCCCGCCGGAGGCACTGGCGGACGAACGTCGGCGGCTCGACATACCGCCGGAGGAGCACATACTCCTCGCGCAGCGGCTCCACGCCGTGCTCCTGCACGATCACCGTGTGCGCCTTGTGCGCCCGCTTGACGACGACCCCACCGTTGGCCTGTCAGGTCGTCAGCGAAGGTGTGTGAGTGAGGAGTCGGGAGGTGAGCATGAGCGACGGCATTGTGATATATCAAAACTGAACGAATGAGGTGGAAGACTTCGACTCCAAGAGCGTACGTACTTCGATTTTCTGCCGGAGCGCGTCCCGCTGACCATCCGTGAGCCCCCAGCTCGCGTGCTCGTCGTCCCCGCTCCACAGGTAGAACTTGACCGGCTGCCCGCCCGCGACGAACACGGGCCCCCGAGGCGTGTTCTCCCTCGCGTTCGCCATATGGATATTTGGATATGTTCGTATGCACGCACGTACGCACACGGCACTCCGGTCGGTCACAGTATATATCAGCGGCAAGCCGTCGTCCCAAGCGAGATCGGCGGGGTACCAGAACGCCAGAAAGCAGAGGTGGGTAGTGGGTACGCGGCAAGGGAGAAAAGACAACCTGGACAACAACGCGCGAAGTGGTGAAGCGCTGACGCACGGGCCCTAACCCCGTTCCAGGGGTTGGCGTTAGGGTTAGACCTAGAATCGAGCGCCGGCTGATTCTGGAACGCCCAATATCGTAACTTTCAGCTCGGCTGAGGTACAGTAGGTATAGCCGTATAAGGCTGGGAGCTTAGATTACGGATGTACATAGTTCTATCCGTGCTCATGTGGCCTAAGTATCTGCTGCAGGGTTTCTAGTAGTGCAGCACTATACTTGAGCAATCGATGTCTATGATACTTGCTTTGCCTGATGACGCTCTTGAGCATTCGTGGTGTAGCGGTAACATTGGGTCTTCCCATGGCCTAGCTCCGGGTTCGACTCCCGGCGGATGCATGAGTGGATGTGGTGCTCTTTTTGATTTTTACATAAGTTCTACCTTTGCAACCTTGGGAAAGTGCGACTCGCAACCTTTTCCTACTAAACAAATTGCTCAAATCCCTCACACACATATCACTCGAGCCCTGTGGATTGGAAAGCAATTGACAAAGCCCCTGGCGATACAGATATCTATCTGCCTATCAAATACATATGCGATATGCAACGCCCAGTCCCGGTCCTCCTTGCGATGCGCGACCTTCGCGCGCTGTCGCCCACGGCCCATCTGCCGCAGATGCCTTGGCCTCGCCCGAGCCCCACCCGAGCCTCTCCCCCGGGAAGGAGGGAGAGGAGGGGAAGGGGAAGAAAGGCGCTGCTAGAGGCGGAGGACGGGTGCGTCGAGCACGGGCGCGATTTAAACGAACTGGCGAGTCTAACGGGGACAGTTAACTGGAACTATAACGAGATAGCGGGAACAAGAAGGGGGATCCAGGTGCTATATGTGCATGAGAGCGTATGTGCGCGATGTGTGTGTATGAGCGAGTGTGATGCAATGATGCGGTTGCGTGCAAGCTGCGAGAGCGACCGAGACGTGCGTGACGGGGTCGTGGCGGGACGTGAGCGAGGTGGAGCGAGCGGCTCAGAACATCTCCGTGACCGCGACAGAGAAGTCGGAGAAGTAGGTGTTCTGGCTCTTGGGCGACGCCCACGAAGAGTCAGAGCCTGTGCACGAAATTGTTTCAGCGACCAGTTCTCATGGTCGAATGCAATAGAACACGTACCACCGAAGAACGTCTGCATCTGGATGCCGCGGATCTTGCCCGAATCGCTGTTACGGAAGACGAGACCGTTGACGGTGAAGATGCTCTTGCCCTCGACGAAGAGCTCGAGCTCGCCGTTCTCCTTGCCGACATCGTTGAGCTTCACACGCTGGCCGATGGTGGTGCGCGTGCCAGCCTTGAAGTTGAACGAGCCACGGCCGACGGAAGCACCGTACGTGTCGTTGCAGTCAGACTCCGGTGCGACATTGCAGACGGCCTTGTTCGCCTGGTAGCTGCTGGGGAGGTAGGTGTAGAGCTCGCCCTTGCCGTCGGTGCGCCACATGAAGCGCGTGGAGAAGCAACGGTCATCCCGACGACCACCGGAGCAGGAAGTCGCGATGTCCTCGCTGTTGCCGCCGTCTGGAGGATGATAGGGTCAGTATCAATTCTTACATAAAGGCACCATGATAGCGCGCGCAATGATTACGAATAGAGTCCGGATTGCCAGATTTGCATTTGAAACGGCAGATGTCGGCAGTGAAATGGGAAGTGGCGTTGAACCGCATTGCCAAACCGCAGTCACCAGGACGACACGAGGAAATAACGGGCAGCGTGATCGAGCATGTACTCACAGAGGCCGGGAAGCTTGCCACCCTTGTTGAAGTCGAAATCCTCGTCGAAGTAGACCGAGTACGAGAGGGTGGCCTCCTTGGCGTTCTCAAGGTTGAAGTTGTCCGGGCCGGTGGCGTAGAAGGAGAGACCACCTTGAGGGCTGTGGGTGTAGGTGTACGAGCCCTTGGGGTAGTGTGCCTGCATGGAGAGCTTGCCATCGGGAGCGGAGACGTAGTCGTGAGAGAGGGAGGAGATGAGCTTGGTGACACCAAAAGTGCTGTCGCTGAGGGGGAGCGCGTCGTCAGCA
This sequence comes from Daedaleopsis nitida, assembly GCA_022606115.1. Taxonomy (NCBI): domain Eukaryota; kingdom Fungi; phylum Basidiomycota; class Agaricomycetes; order Polyporales; family Polyporaceae; genus Daedaleopsis; species Daedaleopsis nitida. Next base: position 394,867 of record JABYQM010000015.1, read on the forward strand.
GACTTGGAGGTGGTCCAGGTCTTGATGTAGTTGACGGGGAAGAGCTTCTTGAGGATGCTGGTGGACGCAGAGGACTTGTCGTCGTCGCCATCGTCGGAGCTGCTGGGGGAAGTCGCAGCGGGCTTGCTAGAGGAGGTGGTGGAAGCTTTCTGCGTGGATGTCGCCTCGTGTGTGCTGGAGGACTCAGCCTTCTCGGGGAGGGGAGAGGACGTCGTTTCAGGCTTGCTGCCGATAGTCGGGACCACAGAGACCGTGCTGGTGTGATCGGCGACGGCGGTGGTGGTGGTGGGGACCACGGGAACTGAGGTGGGGGTCCTGCATGTCCGCTTGTGGTGGTTGTGGAAGGGGGCAGCGGAGACGGAAACGAGGGAGAAGGCAAGGAGAGTGAGGAAGGTCCTGAATGCGTACATGATGGCCTGTGTGTCGAGGAAAAGAGTGACAAGCTTCAACCGAGTCGATAGAGACCGTGGGGGTGTAAAGAATGACTGGTGCAAGACGCACACAACCGGGAGCGTGGAGAGAAGGAGGGGGAGGGCGGGAGAAACGGGAGAGATGAGAGGGTGTAGAAAAGCACGGCCCGAGCGCCTGCCAAGTTATCAACCATCACCGACCGACGCCGCTCAGTGGAGCATCACTGGCCGGTCCCTGCCTTTTCCGGAACAATCGCGCCCCGTCCCCGGCCATTGTTCCCGGCCATTGTCCTCTCGTCGGGCAGACAACCACCACTCACACCCACAAAACACGCCAGTATGCGCCTGCAAATAGCGAGGAGCGAGGGTCCAAACACCGCGCCTCGACCGTATCCATAAGTCTGCGAGCTTCCCCGACTCCGGATAGGAGGAGGGTTTTCTCCATGCATATACGGGAGGGTTCCCTCTGCAAACCGTTGCACGTGAGAAAGTAGCCAAACAAGGCCAAGCTCTAGCCGCCACTCTCACAGCAGGTGCAAACAATACTGGCGCACTGCCACTGTGTGTCAGGCTGCGGCGACAACGACTCAGAGCTTGGCGACATTTTGACTCGAATCGGTGAGCCGGACACGGCAAGGCATCCTGGGAGATGGATAGGAGGAGCTCAGCTAGATGGGGGAAAAGGAAGGTGGGCTGGTGTGGTCGCAGGCCAGGTTGAGAGAGGACACTGGGCCATGTTTGACAACCTCGGGGAGGACGGCAATCTGGGACTCACTGTATTGCGACTGCATCCCGTCGGCGCGTTGAGGGCGGGCCTTGTGCCCAACCGATGCGCGCCGCCATTTCAACCGACGATCTGAGCTGTATAAGCGCAATATGTACACAACAACAAGCCTGGAGCCAACACCGCGACTGCATGCTGTCAGCAAATCTGATACATAGTGTACGCTTGTTCACTTCGGCGCGTTGAAGGCAGGCCTTGTGCCTGCCTGATGCGCGCCGCACTAGAGTGCGGGCCAAGCCTGAAATGGAGATATGATCTCTTCTACACATCCTTTCGGATCACTGTGATCTTGAGACTTTAGCTGACAACCGTGATAAAAAAATCGACTAATGTTTCGATAATAATGCCAATCAGACAACCACCACTCACACCCACAAAACACGCCAGTATGCGCCTGCAAATAGCGAGGAGCGAGGGTCCAAACACCGCGCCTCGACCGTATCCATAAGTCTGCGAGCTTCTATCATATCGGCCAATGCATGCCGAAGAGCGCTGTCCATCCCGGTGATGCATGCATTTCGCTACACATGCATGTCGACATGTCCGGCCTTACTCACCGATATGGAAAATAACCCTCGGCGGACCTCTCAGCTCCACGTCCTCGCAGCATGTCGGTGGCTAATCTCAGGCAACATATTGAAATATCGCGTGCCTCTCGTTTGACACGGTCTGACCAAAGTCTAACATCTGTTTTCATAACTTTGTCAGGTCTTGCTCAGGTCTTTCGAAACATTTTCAGCAGGATGAATTGATTGTGAGACTTCACAGTGTCTCAGACTCCGGAGAGACTAGTAATCCCACAACTGAGAAACACGGTGCCAACGGGTGACACACCGGCTTCTGAAACGTCAATGCTGCGCAACACGTCCATTGATATGTCCGCGCACGGAAGAGCGAGTCCGAGCCTTGGTCGGACGTACAGCCTCGTACAGCTGAAGGTTAGTGCAGTTCGGAGACTGGGTCAAGTATTTGTGATGCACCTCAAGTGCACCTCCTCCGACACCGGCGTGTCCCTGTCGGTGTCAACGTGACGGTCGCACTTATGTGGCGCCAAGCCACTACATATGCAGAGATTTCCAGAATATAACCATTCGCTCACTGACGGTGCAACTTGCAAGTCTCGGGCCGCGCTCCTGCGCACGGGGCGCGCGCTGGCAGGTGCAAGCAGCAAGTGGACACACCTAAGTACTGAGAACACCTGGAAACACTTTGATCTCGTCAAGCGTCGAGCATCGCCACAAACTAGCCACGTTCCTCGCGATCGGTAAGTACACGTCGGTACGCGAAGCTGTGTGCCCATAAGTATCGCCGCCCCACATGATTGACTCGGACGTCAACCCTTGCCTGCAGCTGACGAGTTGCATCCATCATGAAACTTGTGATGATGGCAGTACATAGGACTCGGATGTACTTGATGAAGGGGATGAAGGGTGCGCACGAAGTGCCACGTGGTATACAGCCGGCAAGTACCGGCATTCAAGAAAGAAGCTATGAGTAAGTAAGTACAACTTGATCCCTTCAAGTTGAACGTTGAACTCCACTTCATCCAACTCTCAAAGGTCTGATACCATTGAGCATGCCACAACTGAGTATCGACGACAACCCGGATAACTACTCCGACGACATACCAACTGAAGGCGGGTTTCAAGACGGCATGGAACCCGCCAAAGCTCCAAGTCCAACCAACCCATTGTCTCAAGCGCAGGAGCGCAAGATAGTCGATTATCTAGAGGACCACTTCCTCGACATCACTCGGAACTACAAAAAGCGGTGCGTCCGTCCGCGCACCCTCCGAATCACGGGATTCTCAATTGACCCGAGTGCTGACCGGCGACTCGTGCATGTTGTGGTTGTGACCCGCAGGTCCGACCCGTCCTCGAACTTAACCACACTCGCCGCCTATCTCGAGGCCACGCACCACATGCTCTCCCTCATCCTCCAGATCCCGCCCGTCGACCCCTCCGCGCCGCTCCGCACGTCCTTCCTCCTCCGGCTCACCGGCGAGGTGCTGCAGTCGGTCACCGGCTACGTCCCCGACATGGACGTGCTCCCGGTCCTCCTCGCGTGGCTCACCGACCTCGACCGGGGCTGGCTCGCCGTGCTCCGCTCGCAGGCCTGGGACGCCGACGCGTGTGTCGGCGTCGACGCCGCCCTGCCGGAGGGCGCGCGTGCGTCCCCGATGAGCCAGACCGAGCGCGCGCGCCTGCGGAGCTTGCTGCTGGGGGGACGGACGGGCTCGAGGAGTGGATGGAGAAGCTGGACACGGAGGGCAGGGGGTTCGAGCTCGCGCTGCAGCGGGTCGGGCTCGAGCAGGCGTTCAACGAGCTCTTCTCTGAGACACTCGCGGAGATGGGGTCCCTCGGCGGCGTCGACCCGGAGGGAATGGCAGGAACGTGCTGACCTCTTCGAAGCTTAGACATCGGTCCGAGCGAGTAGCGTGTATTATGGCGTGTGTACTGTACTGCACTGTACTCATACGATTCCGATGCGTCTCCGCACCTCTCTCAGAGTCGATCCCGACAGCTCCCGAGCCTTCGTGGCGCCCTCCTGCGCTACGCTTGCGAGATACGCAGTCTCCCCACGGAGGCGCTCGAACTCTGCGCGCGGACCCCTGATTAGCTCTTCGACGGCGTCCGCGACGTCTGCTTTCAGCTGTCCGTGGCCCTTGTCAGCATAGCGAGCCGCTACCGCTTCAACGTCCTCGCCGGTACACGCTGCGAGTATCGTCAGGAGATTCGCCGCTCCCGGGCGGTTGACAGGGTCGTAGGTGATCCCGAGCGTAGAGTCAGTCACAGCGCCCTTAATCTTGGAGCGCACTTGAGAAGTGCTGTCTGTGAGGAGGATGCGTGAGTTGAGGTCAGGAGAGGACTTCGACATCTTTGATGACGGGTCTTTCAACGAGAGCACTCGACATGAAGATGCTAGGCGAGGGTGAGCTGCCGGACAGAGGGAGGAAAGCGAGCGGGCGTACTGATGACATGTCGCGGTAGAGGGAACATCGGCTTCTTGCCTTTGAATGTACGGTTGAAGCCGTCTGCCAGATCTCGACAGAGTTCAATGTGCTGCTGCTGGTCCTCACCAACCGGAATCTCGGTCGCTCTACATACGCTCAGTTGCGGACCATTTACAAATGGTTTGCAGAACACACCGATACGCCAATATATCGGCCGCTTGGAGGACAGGGTACGTGAACAGCCCGACATTTAGTAGTGATTCGTCGACTTCCGAGTCATCTCGGGCGTTCCGCGACGCGGCGAGTCTGGACTGTCAGCATGTAAGCCAAAGGACGCGACAGCACGACGAGTCCCGCACCTTCCACGTCGTCATCCTCCGCAGTTTGCCCATAGGCGTGATGCAGTTCAGGATCCACGCTAGCTCTGCATGGTCGGGGTTCTGCATTCGGGGTCAGGGATGTGTGTTCAGCCGCACTATGGCCATGCTCACCTCGTCCTGGTGGAAGATGACTGACCGTTTGGGATCAAGACCGATAGCGAGCAGCACGGCGAGACCATCCCTCCTCGCGGCACTGAGAGCCTTAGGGTCCTGCGGCAACGTGAGCGCGTGCCAGCCGACGATGGAGTATATGAGCTGGTCTTCGGGCGCGGCGTCGCGCTCCAGCTTCACCCAGTTAAGCAGAGCCCCAAGGAGGTTTCCAAGCTGCGTCGGGGGTCAGTTTCGCCTCGTCGTTGACGCGATCGCGCTCACGGACATGGGGAATACCAGTGGGCTGGATGCCGGAGAACACGACTCTGGGACGCGCGCTGGGTTGCTGGGCTTCGGTGCTATACGCGACGCGATTGAAACCTGCTATATGCGGGCCCGTGGCCGTCCTGCGAGTCGCGCGCCATGTCGAAGTGAGAGCAGTAGGTGCACGGCGCAGGTGCTGGGTCGAGCGAGAGAGAGACATGGGACAGTAGTGGCGAGGCTGTACAGCTCGTCGAGCGCGTCGGGTTCTCGCACCTTGCGCCTGTACCCCGCGCTTTCTTTGAGACAGTCATCATCGACGCTCGCTTTGGTTTCTCTGCTGGTCCTCTTGCTTGCTTGTCTGCCACGAACCTACTGCTAACTCTAGCTATGCCGGCTAATGCCAGCTACGACGACTGGTTCGACGTTCCCGGAGGAGATGATTTCGAGGACGTAACAGATCTGTTCGTTGCTGCGGGCCATGGTACGCGTTCACCTTCCAAGATGCTACAAACTCGTATCGACCTCGCGAATCAGACATGGATCCAGAAGAGGTGATCCTGATGGACAACTTCACGCTCATGGACGCCATGAGTGCCTTCGAGGTGAGACAAGTGGTCGTCCCAGGTATCGCAGGAGCGACACTCAAAACCACGGCTGCTCTCAGATCGGCGAACCGCGTCTTGATAGCGGAATGATACTCGAGGAACAGCGGCGGCCGCCATTTGACCCGCTCACGCCACTGCTGCCCGAGGAGGTCTGCTGGCTCCTGGACCGCAGCTTCGCGTGCGAGGTGAATGACCACGGTGTTGCTACTCTGTACCGTATCAAAGTTTCATGTCGTTTGGTACCATTACAGATGGAATGGCATGCGGGGAAGACGCTCTCGCAGAGTGTATTCACCCTCCTTTTTGTGCATCATCTGCCGGACATCAATCCTGAGTACCTTGCACCTGAGGAGGATGCCGACCCTGAACGTCCCAGGTGGCTCGTCACTGTCATCGTGCGCGCGGCGATGCTTGGGCTGCTCAAGTGCTGCGACCTGGCATGGAGGGAGTTGTCGAAAAACAAAGTCTTTGATGTCTGTGTCTTGCTGCGATGACGTATATGGCATCAACTCACCAAGAACCTCCAGGTCGAGGACTGGCAAGGCGAAAAGTGCGATGTCTCGCTACTTGAGGGCGTTGACTCTGTGGTCATTGTCAACATGATAGATGCCGCCTGCGAGTGGTTGCGTCAATCTGATCTTGCCGATGCACACATTGAAGCATTACGCGACAGGTTGCTGCTGCGAAAGGTACTTCCTTCACTTGCTATCACGACGAATTGTGGGCTAACGTCTACATAGACCCTCCTCTATCTCTACCGCCTTGATCTGCTGAAGAGCTCATCTGAGCTTGGCTACAACGTCGCTGTGGCCCGTGGGCTTCTACACCGTGTACGAACATTCCAGCCAACTTTACCTCAAGATTCACCTGTTACGTTGGCTATGGACCCTTACATTGCACGACGACTACCAAACTTCATGCCTATCCGCGTAACGGAGCTGCCTCCTCTGGCGGAGACCTGGGATACGCTGGATACCTTTCTATCGTTCTGGGGAGAGATAGGCTATCTCGTCAATTCGTTGTCATTACTCAAATGGGAGGTGAGATACATCGAGTCACTCTTCCGCCGGTCAAAATGCGACCTGATCTAGGCTGCAGGTTCACTATCATACGCTCTGCATCGGAAACCAGCTGCATCATTCCATCGATCTCTCATACAGGTGTGTTACATCCAAATTCCGATGTGCTCATAGAATCTGACTATGCGCGCAGAGCCTGTTCTATGACTCAGGACTCGTCCTCGGCAGTCATCGAGCCACATGGCTCGTAGAGCACTTCTTCTATGAGACCATTGGCATCCCATACTCCACCATCCTCGAATGCTTCGACAAAAGCGCTCCCGAAGCGCAGCAGGCAACGATGCGGGATGTGATCGAGCGGCGAATCACAAAGGCACGCAGGTTGCTTCGGGGGTCTCCTGCGCATGCGCACGCTAACGCCTGCCCCAGCTCATGGTCCCGCACGTCCGCTCAAATTGGTACAACCCGCCGCGTCGACGGCGGCATCTCATGAAGGAGTTTCTGCAGTGGCACATGCTGTACGACGTGATACTAAAGGACGTGGAGCAGCACAAGCCTCCGGTACGTGACTGTCTACTTTACTCACGATATAAACTTCAACTGACTTTAATCCCAACCGCCCGATCATAGGACGCTGACACCGCTGCCCTGCTCGCTGCTGTCCCTCGAACTGCGCAACTATGGCGCGTGAGCGCCAGTAGAGATATCATTCTATCCGGGTTTGAACAAGAGCTGTACGCTCCGGAAGAAAAGCCGATTGCGTACTGGTACCTATCTTTCGTTCTAGAACAGCAGCTCGGTATCATCGAGGACCTCCTACCCGTGGTTCCCCATGGTAGGTCTCAGCTTGGGCCTCGGTGCCCACGCCGCTGTCTCACCACGTAGTCAGATACCACGGCGTTCTACGAGCTAAGGTTTCAAGCGAAGCATATCGCAGCATTACAGATGATCTCGACCTCGCTGGTAGCCGTGAGTGGATGTGCGCACTTGTGTGAACACGCCTGACCAAATGTTGTAGCTTACTGCAGGGTATATTGTCTCATCCTGGCGGAGGATAGCCCTCAACTTCCTGCGACGATACAAGTGGATGTTCAAGCCCGAGTTCGACAACATCGTGCCTGTGGAGATGCCAAACCTCTCTGGCTTCGAGGCGATGCTAGAAGAGCTATTGAAGGTACGTGCTTCTCTCCTTCGTCCTCTGCACCGGTCGTTGATGATCGCGTTCAGGACGAGGCATTCTCGCCTGCCGCTAATCTTCAACTAGCGCACGATATCCTAGTATCCCATCTCAATGAACCGCAGGAATGGGTCGGTCACTGGGCTAAAGATCGTCAAGAGGTGGGTACCGCTCTAGCATCTGGCACTACACTATATCACTCTGATCATCTGCCTCCTCGTAGTACCTACGCAATCTCGCCGAGACCTGCGACCGATTGAAGCGAGTTGCCCCTACATCTATGGTAGAGGTCCCGAATTTTGACCTGGAGATGCTGTCGTGGACTCCGGGCACGCATCCTTGGTTCCCGACCGTAAAGTCGTAGCATGACTCTGGAGAACATCTTGGCTAATCGTTGTAATAGACTATCGACACGATACTTACTATAGATCTTGGACAATCTTTGAGATGCGATTGGCTCTGAAATTGTGGCCGGCCCGGATTTCCGGGTTGGTCCCGGCGGTGCAAAGTTAACTCTAGGCTCCTCGGAGTCGTCATTGCATGAAAGGCTCTCTTGGCGACTCTTTCCACAACCACCAAGTAATCCACTAGCGCGGCACGAATGGAGAGTAGCAAGGTCTATCCAGCGGTGTTGACCATCGCAGGCTCAGACCCTAGTGGAGGGGCAGGCATCCAGGTAATCTTCACCGAGGACTAGACCGCAAAATTGGATGACTGACTCATACCGATTCACAGGCAGACCTCAAAGCATTCACTGCATTCGAATGCTACGGCACGTCGGTGATAACCGCTCTGACCGCTCAGAACACTACAGGCGTGCAGGGAGTGCACCCTACGCCGCCGGACTTCCTCGAGCAGCAGGTATCTCTAACTCGATAGTGGTACTTCGCGAGAGGTCATATTGACGCGTCGAGCAGCTCAAATCTGTATTGGATGACATTCCGATTCAGGGAATCAAGACCGGAATGCTCTACGACGCAGAGAACACCCGCAGGGTTGCACGCACGCTCAAGGCGCACTACGGCGCTGCCTCGCAGCTCCCGCCCTTGTCGTAGACCCTGTCGCAGTCTCGACGTCTGGGCACACCCTCCTCCACCCGGACGCGATCCAGACGATGGTCGAGGAGCTCTTTCCGCTCGCGACGCTCGTCACGCCCAATAAGCCCGAAGCGGAGCTGCTGCTCTCCCGACAGCAGCAGGCTCAGCCCAACGGCACCTCGTGCACGATCGACACGCTCGAGGACCTGATCTCCGTATCGGAGCGGCTGCTCGCGCTCGGGCCTAAAGCCGTCCTGGTCAAGGGCGGGCATGTCAGTCTGACGATCATGGATGTCCAGCGGCTGTCCGCAGCGCGTCCCGACCTGACGGTCGTGCTGGAGAACGTCCTGGGGGAGAATATGGAGATCCTGCAGGTGAACGAGACCGACGTCTCGGCGCGCCCGGTGGTGGTGGACGTTCTGCGTGAGCGCGAGCAGGTCACGCTGTTCGTGAGTCCCAGGATCGAGTCGCGGAGCACGCACGGGACCGGATGCACGCTCTCGGCCGTGCTCGCCGCAGTGTTGAGCAAGGGCGAATCTTGTGAGTGGGCCGTCTTGGGCGGGAGGTGGCGCGACTGAACGCATGAGACGCAGTGGTCGAGGCGACGCGACAGGCGACGGTGTTCACACACATTGGGATCGAGACTGCGTTCCCGATGGGCAAAGGACACGGCCCGTTGAACCACATGCATGCCCTGATCCCCAAGATAGTGCCTCCGTACGTCCTCGTACAACATCGAGCTCTGTGCGGCTCCTGACAGAACGATGTAGACCAACTGCGGGCAATCCTCATCCGCTTACTCGCATACTCATCCAGTCGGCCAAGCAGACGTGGAATCAGTATGTGGAGCACGACTTTGTCAAGCAACTGGCGCGAGGCACGCTGCCCAAAGAGTGTTTCCTGCACTTTATCAAGTACGTGCTCTCCTCAAGCGATAGCACGGACGGCACTGATCGCAGCCAACAGACAGGACTACCTGTACCTCAAGTACTACGCTCGAGCATACGGGTAGGCTTTCGGGCTGATAGAAGGCGTGCCGTGCTGTGGCTTACGGGCATCTCGCAGTCTCCTTGTCGCCAAATCCTCCACATACAGCTCGATCCAATCTGCAACGCAGACGATCGTCAACATCATCAACGAGGTCGCCACGCACAAGTCCTTCTGCGCCAAATGGGGCATCACCGAGGCCGAGCTCGCAGCGACGGTCGAGAGCCCATCTACGACCGCATACGGCGCATACCTGCTGGACATAGGTCTGCAAGGTAAGCGCGTCCGAGACCTCTCGTACGCACGCGGGCTGACCGCATGCACGAGCTGCTAGGAGATAGCGCGAAGCTTATCATGGCTCTCGCGGCATGCCTGCTCGGATACGGCGAGGTCGGGCTGTGGTTGAAGAAGGAGGCGGCGAAACCAGACAGCTGGGTCAAACTTGACGGCAACGTCTACCTGAGGTGGATCGAGGACTATTCCGAAGAGCACTACCAGAGTGCGGTGAAGCTCGGGATAGGTGGGTGCGTGTTCTGTCTCCCGCATGCGTGGCACTCACTCTCCGCTCGTTGTCAGATACCATTGAGGCGCTCGCAGTGGCAGACCCTCCAAACACGCACCGATTCAAGGAGTGGTGCGCGATTTGGGAGAAGTGCACTAGGTTGGAAAAAGGCTTCTGGGATGCGTCCCTTAACCTGTTGTAGGGAAGCTAAGCGGTATGATCCATCTCAAAACTAGATTGCGGAAGAATTAGACGGTGACAGTGTACTGTATTGTGTGACGAACGGCGAAGCAAGAGGCGGAACAGATGGCGTTCCTGGGCACGTTTGTACACGGACCAAGACATCCTCGTGCATGCTAGGGCGCGGACTCCCTTTTCACATGATCAGCTTCTTCGAGCGTGGTGAGCGGGGAGAGCAATGTGGTCTGCTGTTCGACCGTGCGGTCCTCCTCTTCGAATTTCACTTCTATCTGCGGCCCTGCCTCGGAGTCGCGAGCCATCGTCATTATCGCAGTCTTCTTGCTGCCACTTTTACCCCTGACGACAGTGCGTGCGCTGGGACACAGTCCGCTGCTCAACTCACACTGGTCACATTTCGGTCCGACTGGGGCGCAGATCGTCTGCAGAGCGGGCCGGTTAGCATATCAGGAAGGCACAGGATCGTACAACCATCGAAAAGGCAACTTGAGAACAATCGTGAGGCTCACCTGGCCAAAGCCGACGAGCAGGTGGTTGATCTCGGGATGGAGCTCCCGAGGTAGCCAGGATTGTAGATTGAGCCTACCAGGCAGATGATCAGTATGGGGTCGTCAACGGAGTATGACCAGCGGGTTTACCGCGTCTGCTCTGGCGTTTTCGTCGGTGGCTTGTGCCACCCAAGCCTGTTGGTGATCCTGTGAACATGCACGTCCACACCGATGCCGGCGTTTCTGCGGATGTACATTAGTCCATGCTGAGGATGTCATCAGGAGGGAGAAACACACGCACAACTTCCATGCCACCTGGAGAGTAAGGAAGGCCATCTTGGGGCCTACACCGGGGAGGGAGCAAAGTTCGTCCACGGTCCTAGGCACGTCGCTGCCAAAGTCGTCGTGCAGCTTCTGTGCCGCCTGCTTGATGTACCTGGACGCATGATCAGCACCACCCCGCCGAGGTCAGAACAGCACCTCTTACTGGGTCTTGCGCCGCCAGAAGCCAACTTTGGATATGGCATCTGCGATTGCACTTTCGTCGGCGTTGATGACGGCGTCTATGGACAACGTTCCGCCGACAGCGTCGCGCAGCTTGGCCACAGCGGCGTCCGTGACCTCGTCTTTCGTCTGCGACGAGAGCATGAGGGAGACGAGCGTCGAGAAACGCTGGTTCTGGCATAACGTCCATGTCAGATGATCGCACACGGGGTTGTATGAAGCGGACGCACCTTTGGATCGGCTTCTTTCAGCTGGGCGCGGTCGCATCCCATGGTGTCGACCGGCGCGACGATGCTCTCGCGCATGCGTTTGATCGTGTCATATGTCTCGCGCCACTGTAGAGGTGCTGAGTGAGGTGTCTCGAGAGCTGTGGGTATCGGTTTGGGTTTACGAGGAGAGGTAACCCGCTTCGACCGGGATGCTCCTGAGACAAATTGGGAAGTTGACTTGTTTGCTGGTTCCTCGCTTTTTGCTACAGTCTTGGCCCTTTTTTTCGCCATTCGTTCATCTTCCGAGGTAACAGTGTCGTCTTCGGAAGGAACCATCAGCCTTTTCGAACGTCGGGCTACACCTGCAGTGGTAGATTCTATTGCCTGGCTGAGTTCGACTGGATCATAGATGGTTACTCTGGAATTATGTGGACTCTGCCGAGCTAGAGTATGAATATTATTGATAGCACTTCTCTTCATTGGATGGAGTGAAGGTGGGAGGAGGTAGGTTGGTTCCTGGTTCAGTCAAGCAAAGGTCAAGTCCAAGTCAAGTCAGGACTCAGTTCGATAAACCTTCAAGCCAAAGAAAGCAAAGGCGCCACAGCGTATACTGGACCTATTTGTTATGGCCAGTCCCATGGCAAGCATTCGTGGTGTAGCGGTAACATTGGGTCTTCCCATGGCCTAGCTCCGGGTTCGACTCCCGGCGGATGCAATACTCAATGTGTGTATTATTTTTGGAATTTTGCAAATCGCCGAGGAGATTACGGTATATTCCCACGTCGGAAGGGGGACGCGGGAACCTCAAGTGCAAGCACTGCCAAGCTCTCCTCCGAGCCGTTGCTGCTCTGCAAAGCAAAGTTCGCATTCTTTGAAAGCAATAAGATCTCTGTGAGTACTGAGTCATTGTATACCTGCTGAACGCTGTTGTCAGTATTCAGATCTATAGTCACGGTGCACACGTGCCGCGGCGGCGTTTTGGCATCGAGTAACGTTGCGTGGCCGCAGTTCACAGACCGGCTGAAGCCTGACTATCATCTCTGGACAAGTTTACCCGACCGCGCGCATGAGATGCAAGCATACATGTCTACAACCCTACACGAGTCTTCGCTATAGACCCAGCATGCGGGTAGCATGTGAGTAACTGAAGGAAAATACCGAGTCTCTCGTAAATGGAGAAGTACGGCTGCATAGCAACTACAGATTCCATCGTGCCGGAAGGCCTCGACCCGCTCTTTATTGGTTTCTCGATACCTCGGCACGCTATTGGCCTCCTCGGACCCTCTACGATACATCGGCGTGTTGCCCTTCCCGGCGCCTCAGGCTAGCTAGCCATCTCCGCCAAATAAGGTGCGTGGAGATTGACTTCTGTCCCCCACCAGCTCCCCCATTTCAGCTCGCACCCGGATATTCCGCTGCGATTGGGACACAATCATGCCGCCCCAAATTTTGCTTGACTTCTGTCGACGATTACATGCGCAGCGCGGCAGCAGGACTTTCCGCATTCATGCAAGTCCGAGTCCATTGCACCCCGAACCTTGTTCCGCTATGTCAGGGCATGAGCACGCGTTGCTACCACATGCAAGCCGTTTGCGCGCCGGCCATGCACATGCGGTCAACGCAGCTTCTTGCATTTTTTCCGAGCGCGAAGGAGAGGTTTTCCTCGTATATAAAATGGGTATGTTCTCCAGACATACGCTCAGCGAACACATCCAGCCTGACACCTCCTCCTCTAGTGTAAATCACTCTCCTCGCCATGTTTTCGACTGTCGTCGCTGCTTTGTTGGCCTCCGCAGGTGTCCTTGCCCGCCCTGCATGTGCCCTAGCTCTCCCAACGTCGAACCTGACCTCTCGTGCTACTGTAGCCAGCGTGCTGTTCCCCGTCAGCCCGCAGCTCAAGTATTGGACGACGAACCCCAGCCTCCCCGATGCGGATACCCTCTCCGATTCCACGTTCCGCCTTCACAACGAGATCACCGCCCTCTCGCACGGCTATGTTACCGCGCCCGACGGCAAGAAGTCGATGCAGGCACACTACCCCGAGGGGTCATACACGTTCTCCCACGATCCGCAGGGCGGATTCTCCTTCTACGCCCCGGGCCCGGCAGACGTTGATCTCACGACCGCGAAGGAAGCCACGTTCAGCTACGACGTGTACTTCCCGTCCGGGTTCGACTTCGTGAAGGGCGGCAAGCTCCCTGGCCTGTGTATGTCGCTCTCCCCACGCCTGCTTCGCCGCGGTCCTGCTCACGTTGTATTTTTCACAGACGGTGGAGACAGCGACAGCGAGGCGCTGTCGTGCTCCGGCGGCAGGCGCGACGACGGCTGCTTCTCGGTACGCTTCATGTGGCGCACCGCCGGTGCTGGCGAGCTCTACACGTACCTCCCGCCCGACTTCGGCGAGAACGAGGCGGTGTGCGACGTGCCCCCGTTCTCGACCTGCAACGACGTCTACGGGGCATCTGTCGGCCGGGGCTCGTTCACGTTCAAGACCGGCGCACGCACGACGATCGGCCAGCGAGTGAAGCTGAACGACGCCGGAAAGTCGAACGGCGAGATCGAGCTGTTCGTTGCCGGAAAGAGCATGTTCTCCGTCGGAGGCCTCGTTCTCCGGGACAGCTCCTCGGGGCGGATCCGTGGGATGCAAATGCAGACGTTCTTCGGAGGTGAGTAGAGCCTTTCTGCAATCTAGGGCCGCGGCTCCACTTGTCCCCGTACTCCGTGGGCGATTGCACGGATCAGCTGGTGTGTGCCGATCTCGGTGCCGCATGTTTGAGTTCTGAAAAACTGCTGCTTTGGGCGTCGTCGGGATGGCATGCTGACAGTCTCGTTACTCACAGGGTCAGACTCCTCGTGGGCCTCGCCGAAGGACCAGGACGTCTACTTCTCGGATTTCTCGGTGGCTATTACGGAAACGCTATGAAGACCGAAGGTAAATTTTATGGGGTCCCAGGCGGAGCTACCCACTGTCTTGTTCTTCCGACCGACCCGTGGTCGTGTCTTCCTTTCCGGCGGGGATCTATCACTTATCTGGTCTATCTTTTATCATCTCGTAACGGTCGTGTATTACTCCGGGTCTAGACTTGCTGTACTTGTATATTGTAGCCTGTTGCCATAACGAAGCACTACTAACGATACATGTGGATTACTCGTGAACGGTGTTCTCCTCGTGTGCAGGTGTGGAGCAGAATTCCCGCAGTGACCCCTCGTTCCCCGGCTCGCAACGCCCGGCGGCGCCGCAGCATGCGTACTAGTATGTACTTAGCAGATGCGGTACATATCATGAACTTTGATATACAGCAGTTACTTCGCTCCAAGACTGGTCTCGAATCCCATGCAAGTCTCGAGAAGTTGCCCCGAATCTTCGGGCAGTGCCAAGTCCTCATGTATTTCTACATATGGTTAGGGTTAGGCCAAACAGGCGGCGCTAACCAGAAACCTTTGGCAGACTAAGACTTTATCCAGACTCCAAACTCTGCCAGCTCGTCTTTTCCGTGCTTCAATATCTGATTATTGACCAAGATCAGTAATATCACGATGAACCGTTGCGCACTCGTATATGTCTATGTCTCTGCAAGCTATTCTGTTTGTTTGTTTGTAATCCTAGTTTACCGCCCTCGAGGGCCTAGCCCTATGGTAGGCAGTACATGACAAGGTAACTACACGTTCGACCAATAAACCAGGGAAAAAATCACGTAGCGATAGCAGGGGGGTGAGGGAGTAAAGTCGAGGCACAGCGACCAGGGCCATTAAGTGTCAGAGCGCGGCCGAGGCCTTGTAGAGTAAGAGAGAGTGGGGAGAGAGAGATGTCCGGGATAGAGTAGAGTATAGTCGTATAAAAGAAGGGCTCCCCGTCGCGCGCTGTCCCCACAGCCCCCGGCCCTCGAGCGGGCAGGGCCATGGGTTCTAAACCTGCTGTAGGGTTTCAATCCCTTCTACAGTCAGGGAGCCAAGTCGCAGTTCCCCGCTTCCTGTCAAAACTCCGCCATGCCCAGAGAAGAGGAACAGCGCGTGCCGTAGCCAAGAAGAAAAAGACGAAGAAGAAGAGGCACCTCCAGCTCCATGTTGCGGGCGGAGAGCTGCCCATGCTGCCTCCCCCGAGGGGTCCTGAGGGCGGCAGCAGAGGCAGCTCAGTTGTCGAGTATCGCTTCGAGGGTCGGGGACGTCTACGGGACAAGAATCAGCGAGGGATATCGGGAGAGTGCGGGTAGAGTCTCAGGTCTCATCGTCGCGCAGGGCCGGCAGTGCGCCGAATGTCCGTCGGAATCGATCGGTCGCGTTGACGTATCCGAAGAGAGGACGAAGGCCGTCGTCCGAGTTGAGTAGCACCTTGAGGGTGCGGCCGGAGAAGCCAAGCGGGGCGTAATGGACAGCGCGGTGGAAGGCGTAGGTCGGGCATTGGAGCAGGAAATGAGCAACAGTCTCCGGGGCTTCTCCGCAGGTGGGGCATGTCGAGGTGAGCGACTTGCCGATGCGCTCCAGGTAGGAGTAGAGCGGGATGTGACCGGTTCGGAGCTGCAAGAGAAGGTTAGCATGACGGCGGGGTAGCGTAGCGGCTCTCTCCATGTATTTCTTGGACGGCATCTTCCCGTCGATCCTCCCCATTCGGATACCGCGTTTGGAGGTGCGCCACCGCTCACGAGCGATCCGCTCGAGTTCTTGCTGATAGTTTTGTCGCGCTCTTGACGCGCTGAGAGGGAGGGGCTTGCGCAGCTCGCGCGGAAGGTGGCCTGGCGGGCTCGATTGTCCACTCGCCGCCTCTTTCGCCGCCTCGTCTGCCGCCTCGTTGCCCGGGATGTCTTCATGCCCCGGGACCCATCTGAGAGTGAGTCGAAGTCCCGGGTTCGCGGCCTTGAGCTTCTTGACATAGCTATGAAAAATGTCAGTGAGGTACCGTCCCGGAGCCGCTGTGCGTAGCTTCGAGGCTTGTATCGCCGCCGTGTTGTCCAGCGCGATGGATGCGCGTCGAATTGGGCCTTGTGTGCGTTCCGAGAGCAGGAGGATGAGGGCGAGGATCGTGGCGAGGATCTCCGCCTCGTAGACTGTATGCCGCTTGGAGGGCCCGAGATGGTACCTGAGGATTTTGGGACGCCGCCGCCCGGGTGCGTAGAGTACCGCCGCCGCTCCTACTCCGCCGTCGATGTCCGAGCCGTCGGTGTAAACTCGGTACGCGCCGTGCCGCGCCCATCGCGCATCATCCTCGATCGCCTTGTCCCGATCGGTGATGACGTGTGTGCAGTGTCCAGGCGACCAGCGCGGGTGCATACGGGATGGGGTGATGCGCTCGGTGTGCTTGTGGTCGAGGAAAGGGCGGTATGCGTCCATTAGTTCGTGGAGCGAGGAGCGGTGTCGGCGGACGAGCTTCCGGGCGGCCTTCTGTACGTGCGTGGCGAGGGGGTGGGGCGGGGGAGAGCGCACAGGCGTACCGCGGAGCGGTGCGCCAGCCTGTCAACGAGGAGGTCAAACGGGAGCAGGTTAGTATGCGCTTCGAGCGCATCAGTGGCGGATGAGCGGAGAGCGCCCGTCATGACTACGAGCGCTTGGCGCTGCACGCGCGCGAGGCGCCGAATGTTGCCGACGGAGCCATGCCTGCGCTTCTGCCCCCGGAGCTTGCGGACGGGGACGAGGAACACGTCTGATGCGTAGAGCATGCTGGGGGTGACGACGGCCATGTACAGCCGTCGCACGATCCCCAGCGTGAGCCCATTCCTTGTCCTCGCCAGCCGCCGGAGAAGGGCGACCCACTTCGCGCCTTTTGAGTGTGCGAGTGCCGTGTGCTCCCGAAACTTGAGGTTTTGGTCGACGAGAACACCTAAGAAGCGATGGTAAGCGACTGCAGATATTACCGTGCCATCCGAGAGGCATAAGTCTGGCCCAGTGTCCTTGATGAGGGCCTTGCAGTTCACTAAGCCGAATTTGTCGAGCGAGTATGCGGAGTTGTGCGAGCGCGACCAGTCGAGTCCACCGCCATGACGCTCCAAGAAGTCGCGGATCTTGACGTGGCAGTCGGCGAAGGTGCTGCCCGTGGTGACAAGTGCAACGTCGTCCATGGAGCCGACTGCCAGCTCCCCGCCCTTGAGCCGTGCGCTGTCGATGAGGTCAGAATTGTAGAAGGCATAGAGGATCACCGAGAGAGGGCAGCCTTGATCGATGCCGCTCATGATTTCAAAAAGTGTCGATTCGAAGTCGTCGAACTTGAGGCGGGTCTTCCTGCCGTCGAGTTTCACGCGTAGCCAGTCCACGTATTCCACCGGGACTCCTCGCATGCGCAGGTTGTGAAAAAGGCGCTCCGGGACAGCGGCGGGGAACGCAGACTTGATGTCGAGGAAGACCACCGAGGCTGCTTTGCGCTGGCGCCACGCGTCCTTGATCGTTTTGGTGACCAGATGAATGGAGTCGGTTGTCGTTCGACCTGTGCGCCCTCCAAATTGGAAGTTGGCTAAAAGGGAGTGTCGCTCAGCCTCGTATACTAGCACATCTGCCACACACCGTGAGAGTATCTTTGAGACACAGTTGAGCAGAGCGATCGGGCGCCACGCCTTGGCTACAGTGTAGTCAGACTTCCCGGGTTTCTTCAGGACGACGGTGTCGGAGAGTTTCCATCGGTCGGGGTAGTAGTGCAGGTCGAATGTAGCTCTGAAGAGGCAGCTTAGGATGGGCGTGAGGGTGTCGCCACAGTGCTTGTAGACTTCGTTTGGAACTGCATCTGGGCCCGCCGCCTTGAACGAGCGCAGTGACTTGATAGCTTGCCGGACCTGCCCGTCGGTGATGGGCCGGAAGGCGAACTTGGGCGCCGGATACGGCCCTCCCGGAACCTGAACGTCGCCCGGCGGGAGGAAGAATGCGCGATAGAACTCCTCCCCTTTGTTGGGATTCGAAGTGATGACCTTGCCCTGGCCATTCGGCTCAGTCACCCTCAGCGGAGGGATACGAGCGCGCGCGCCGTCCGTCGAGCCCATTTTGAGGAATCTGTTGGCGTCCCAGATCGACTTCGCGTCCACAGAGTCTATCCACTCGTTCCAGTGGTCCTTCTTTGCTGTGCGGATGGCATCAGTATAACGATTTCGGAAGCTTCGGTACTCAGCATGTGCGTGGTGCGCGCGCACCGCCCGGTGCCTGTGTGCGATTCTCCCGAGTCTCTCCTTCTCCTTCCTCATCTTGGTGAGCTCCTTGGACCACCAGCGTTTTGCGTAGGGGGTGTCTGGGGAGAGAGGTGCGTGCTCCTCAATTGTAGCCTGCAGGTCGTCCATGAGCGCCGCGAGGGTCTTGTCGAAGTCCTGTCGCGTCGTGATCGCACCCGGAAGGGCCCGAGTGTCCAGTCGTGCGGCGAGCGATGTGTCAAAGTCGCCCCAGTCCACTTTGCGGAAATCGCGCCGGACGCGCTGCGGTGCCTCTTCGGTTGGCAACTCGAAGACTGTGAGAATGGGGAAATGATCTGTCAGTATTGGACGCAGCTCCTCCGCGACTCGACACGACTGCAAGCGCTCCAGCAGCGGTTCAGAGCAGAAAACATTATCAGGGCGAGTGCGGGACTTAGCGTTCATCGACTCCAGCGTGGCGACTGACGCGGGGAGTGCCATCTCCATGCCTAAGTCTGCTACTCGGTTGATGAGCAGTTCTGCGCGGACAAGGTTGTTCCTAGAAAACAGCTGGTGATTAGTAGGGTCATCCCAGCTGGGGTGGTGGCGGTTGAAGTCTCCCAGCCACACTACAAGGTGTTCGCCCTCGCCGGCCGCCACGAGCGCCCGGGCCGCCCGTGTGGCGGCGTGTATCGCCGTATCGTGTGCGCCATCCACGTAGAAGTTGAAGAGGTGGACTGTAGCGCCCGCTGACTTGATCGAGATCGCTGTGATGTCGGGGTGAGAGACATCTACCGGGGTCCAGGTGTTGGTTGAGATGCGGGTGTTGACGAGGATGACCGAGCGAGATCGTCCGGCGGTGTCCCTGTCCCGAACAGCCGGGTACACGGTCCTCCAGTGCGGGGTACTGCGAGTGAGTCGGAGATGGTCGAGATACGGCTCCTGGATTGCAATAATGTCGTAGTCAGTGAAAAGAGCACTGTGCAGAAGTTCTAATTGGCCGTCTAAAGATTTGTTGATGTTCTGCTGCCAAATACGTAGAAGTGAGGCGCCTGGGGCTGTCAGTACGTTGCGGGAGGAGGATCTCGAGGGGGCGCGCCGAAGAAGCCGTCGAGGTTGGCTTGGCGGGGGCCTTGAGTCGCCGGGGCAGAGGGGAAGCGGTGGGCAATCTGATCCCAGAGAGACGGGGGCGGGGGCGCCCGTGCCATGAACTCGTCGTCGGTGACCCAGGTGCCGGGGTCGCTCGTGACGAAGTACCTAAATCCGTTGTCAGCGCGGCGCGAGGTGAAATCACGTACCTTCTTGCGGTATGTGGGACATGAGCGGTCCCACGCTGCGTGGCCATCCTCCTCGCAGTTCGCGCAGCGGAAGTGGGCGGGGTCCTTGATCGAGCACTGATCGGTGGGGTGATGGCCTGCGCATACCGCGCAAACCGGGTGACTGCACGGACAGTCTCTGGCCAGGTGGCCGTCGTATGCTTGACAGTGAAGGCAACGCGCCGGCTCCTTGATGTCGCGCCGCACAATTACCTTGCGCCCCGCAATAGCGAGTCCCTTGAGGGCCTGGTTGGCCTGGTCGACGCTGTGGAAGGTCAGCCGGATGTGGGCGGTGCGCTGGCCTGTGTAACGCTTCTCGATTCGCTTGATCCACTCAGCACAAGCGATTGCGCCGTCTTGCAGCCCGTGGGTGTGTTCAATTGCGCGCCACGCACCCGCATCGTGCGGGTCGAATTCGACCGGGACGCACTCTGCAACCAACAGGTAAGTGCGCTCGACAATCTTGGCGCTCGATCCCATCTTTCTGGTGAAGGAGGTGTTGACGTGGGGCTTGAGGAGCCAGCGGGCCATGTCGCGAGAGGAGAGGGTGATGACGACGTCGCCGTGCTGCTGTATCTTCGCGGAGTCGAATGTTGCATCTTTCGGGGATGTAAGCCCCTCGCCCGCCATGATGTCGACCGCTTGGCGGGCCCGTTCCAGCACTTCCCGGTCCGATAGCCTTGCGCCCTCCGCGTCGGTGATGGCCACGCCTCGCACCAGCACTTGACGCTGGAGCAGGTCGGCGAGGTCCACTGCCCGACGTGTACGTGTGGGGCGGTATCTAGTGAGCACTGAGGGTGGGATGAGGGGGCGCACCTAGGGGACGGGCCTGCGAGTCCCGTAACGTATGCATGTCGTCGCGGGCTAACGCCAGTGCAGCCGTCGCCGCCTCTAGCCCCTTCTTCGCCTCTGTCAACTGTCCCGCGCACTCCGACATCGCCCTCCGCGCTGCGTCCATCTCCTCCGTCCCCGACGCGACCTCGTTTTCGACTTTCTCGGCGTGGGTGTCGAGGCGGAGAGTCAGCTGGGCCTCGATCCTCTCGGCGACTGAGGTGACTAATTTTCCATGCAACTTCTTGTAAGAGACCGCCTTGGCCAGATGTGCGAAGGCGATAAGGCTTTTGCGCGCGAGGTCGGCGGCCGGGGCGGAGAGCGCGAGGTGCAAGAGGCCGGTGATGAGTGCGGAGTCCGTGACGGCGTCGTCGCCCTCTGGGACTAGCGTCCTTTTGCGGAGGAAGTCGAGGGAGGCATCCAGGTCCGGGATATGTTCTTCTGTCTCCTTGAATAGCTGCCGGTGGGTTTTTGCTGTCGTCGTTCTCGCCGCTGTCCTCGCCGGCGCTGTCGCTGAGCTGGCGCCGGCGCCTACTGGTCGTCGCAGCTGTCTTGACGTGTCGCTCGCCGACGACGATTTCTCCGGCTGCCCGTCTTTCGTCATGGTCGCCAGTATGTAGTCTAAAGGTATGTAAAGTAGTAATCTAGTACCAGTGAGCCAGATGTGCCGCACGCTGGCAGCCTCCCCTGTAAGGCTGGAGCGTGGGAAGATTCCGGGTGGTGGTGGTAGCAGATCAAGAGGGCAAGCTATTCTGTACCTGGCCCTGCGCAGTGCGCATCATATGATGGTACTTATCATGAAGTTCCATCATAGACGTCACGACAACTGGTGGATTGGAATCTGGCAATAGGTTTCTTATGAAACGTCGGTGAGTAGCGGTGCATCTCGTCGGCATACCTGCTTATGATGAAGAACACAGGTCAATTTTCCACCGGTCACGTTCGACGTCTCAGGCTTGCGCCAGCATGCTCAGGTGCGCAAGCTACAGTAGGCGGTACACTGTTACCACCAACCAGCACTACTAGTACTCTACGGATACGTTGCGATGGCACAAATTTGATGCAAGAAAGCTACGGTGAGGTCCTGCACGGCATGTGTGTGTCTCTTGCTCTCACTAGCAAAGCATCCCGCGCACGCGGCGCGCCATTCAGTACGTCTATCTCCCATCATACAACAGCAGATGGTGTCCGATCACTACCGTCCATCGAATTTGGTGGATGGAAGATAGGGCGCGAGGGCGCGACACCGGCGCTTGCGTGCAGGGGAGGATGGTTGACGCACTGGCAGTAGTGTCTTGCTAACACCATCCCCGGAAGAACGCCGGCGCATCATGTGGCTACGATGTGAGTACGTCTCTCTCCCCCTGAATGGGCGCAATCTATCTCACTGCTATGCTATCCGGTGATAAAATGCCCCGCAGGATGATGGTGAGCGCGTTGTTGCGTCAGGTGTAGAGATGGGCCCAGTGCTAATGTTTCTGCAGGACTTCCTACTGCGATATCTGCAACCTTACGTGCTTGGAAAGGTCCTTTCACAAAGACAGTTAGTGGCCTTTGTCATGCGAGCATCTTTTGACGTATAGGAACGCTGGCGTTCGTTCAGGAAACAATCAAATATCCGAAACAAGAGCTAAGGCGCTTTTGTTGTCTACTTGAGCGTCTGCCGGGGTGGTCGCATGGGTATCTCTTGTTGCACCTTTTGTCCCTCCTCCTCGCTTTGCTGTGCTCATACGCCGTATAAGACTGCGCCCGCCTCCACCATGTCTCGTTACTCGACGTCGCTGGTCCACGCTCTCCTCGTCCGCTCTCGTGTTCACGCTCTCACAGCTGCGCTGTGTCATACCCTTTCACTCACGTTCTCTGCTCACGCTCTCTCGACATGCTTACGACGCTAATTCCCATCATCGCTTTCGGACTCACATCCGTCTCGGCCCTGCCCTTCCCGGGCAACTACACACTGCAGCGCGTGCGCGCGACCTCCGCCCTATTCCCAGTTTCGGACAGCAAATCATGGTCGGTGTCAAAAGACGTCTCCAACGCGCTCCCTTTCAGCGATGCTACGCTGCGCCCAACCGATCAGATCAAGGAGCTCAGTCACGATGTCGTGACCGCTCCAGATGGGATCCTCTCCATGCAGGCGCATTATCCCAAGGGCTCGTTCAACCCTTCGCATACTCCGCGCGGCGGTATCTCGTTCTACGCCCCGGGCCCCGCGTCTGTCGACCTGACCACGGCCAAGGAGGCCACCTTCTCCTATTCCGTCTTGTTTCCTGACGGCTTTGATTTCGTCAAGGGAGGCAAGCTGCCCGGTCTCTGTATGTTCCCTTCTATCATGTCGCGTTATTTTCAGCCCACTGATCGATTCCAGATGGAGGCAACAGCGATGATGAAGCCGTCTCCTGCTCAGGTGGCCGTCGCGACGACGGCTGTTTCTCCGCGCGCTTTATGTGGCGCCGCGAGGGTGCGGGCGAGCTCTACACGTACCTCCCTCCGAGCTCCGAGGAGAACAAGGCGGTGTGCGACGTGCCCCCACTGTCGGACTGCAACGACGTATTCGGGGCGTCCGTCGGGCGCGGGAGCTTCACGTTCACGCCGGGAAAGCGAACGACGATCGGGCAGCGCGTGCGCATGAACGATGTCGGGAAGGCGAACGGCGAGCTCGAGCTGTTCGTCGACGGCGAGTCCCAGTTCACCGTCCCCGGCCTGGTGCTGCGGACGGCGGACGAGGGGCGCATTCGCGGGATCCAGATGCAGACGTTCTTCGGTGGTGAGTCGACGCTCCGCCCTGTGCATTAGCGCGATGGGTGCCATGTTACAGTGCACTGATTGATTTGTGTGCTTTGCGCGGCAGGAGGAGACAAGTCCTGGGCGTCGCCGACGGATCAGGACGTGTTCTTTGGCGATTTCTCTGCCGCCATCACGGAGAAGTTGTGAGCCAGACGCGGGACGTGGGACACACGAGGACGAGCACAAACGACACAAGGAATTCAGGACCTAGACGTGAGCGTGCATTCGGGATAGTGCACCTCTTCGTTCCTTCGCACGACGTGCGACCACACTCTTTTCTCCGCCGGCTCTCGTCGTCGACGATCATGAGCCTATCTGTAACACCATACGGATGTACGTGTACTAGTTAATGATATTGTGCTACATTATTATCCCCGGAGTGAGTCCTAGTACGCAGTCGCATATATATCGCCGTGATATTGTGAAGTAGTGGAGGAGAGAAGATACATGACTCAGTACTCTGTATCAGACACAGATCGTAGGTAACAATTAGGTATCCTACAGAACAGAACAGTAGCCTTCAACGACGACTCAGTGGACAGTCAAGTGATCTACGAGTTTCTCTACCCATTGCAGGATCGGTGCAGCGACATTCCGCAGCGCATCAGGGTCCGTGTGCAGTCCCGCGAGACTCCGGAAGGAGGCGTTGGTGGGCTTCGCGGCATACAGTTCCAACCGCGGCTTCCGAGAGTTCCGTTTCAAGACGGACACCAAATCACTGAGCTGGGAGAACACGCCTGCTGCTCCGTCGCGAGGGTTCAGATGGACCACCCAGGCCAACGTCAGGGGCAGGTCGGAGTCGTCGTCTTTGGGTCCGCGTCCACCATTTGTCTCGAGGAAGCGATGCGTGAGTGAGTTTCTGAAACTCAAGGTCGCCAAGTTGAATGCGCTTGGCGGTGGGCTGAGAATTTCGAGTCGACAGGTCCGGTATACATCGAATAGCTCAATAGCCCACGAGATGTCGGGAGCGTATGTGCTGAAGGGAATGTCGACCGTCAGACAGGACAACGAGTCGTTGTTGAGTGCGTAGGACAGAGGGCGCAGGAATCCAACTGGTCTCGACTTCAGCGATGCATGTGCTATTATATGCAAGAGGTCCCGAGCCCCGGCGTAGCAACGCGCCTCCGCTTGTCCTGGAAGGCTTGTAGGCTTGAGATAGAGACGGTCGGGCAACGGACCCGTCCCGTGGTACCGCTCCGTCAGGTACTCGGTTGGAATGTATATGTCCAAGGGTCCTCTCTCGGACGACCCCTGAATGATGCTGAGCGAGGTCGATGTAGGAAGGTGGAGGCAGTAGGGCATCCCGAAGACCAGGCCCTCTGAGGTGAATGTGCGCAACTGTGGGAAGTGGAGACCTTGTAACTCTGAATCGTCACGGTCGCGTCTCATTGCACGTGTAGGCATGAGGGACAGGTGTTGCAGCTTGAGGGTCTGGAGGGCACTAGAAGTGGTCTTCAGTGCCCGACTGAGGCACTGAAACGTTCGTAGTGGCCCGGATATTGTGACGGATTCGAGAGAGCTGAGGGTAAACTCAGTCGTGAGGAGTATGGCGTCGATGTGTAGCTCGCGGAGACGAGGAAGATTCTCGGTATTGAGCGGGAGTCCAGGCGGAGAATCAAACATACGGGTATATGATGCTCGGAGGGCATGCAGAGAATGGAGACCGCCAGAGGATAGCGCGGTAGCCAAGGCAGCGACCTGCGCTTCAGCGTCCAGACTGACGGTCAAGGACGCCGTCCTCGACGAAGCTTGGGGAGAGACAATCTTCCACCACGCCATGAAATCGTATGAGATGGTGAGATGAAGGGGGAGCGATGCGGTTTTCGCGACGATGGCTTTGAGGAACTTCCCGTGAACCTGCGGCAAACGCAGCTTCTTGGCATCTAGCACGTTTGCCCAGAAATGCGGGTCTTGCGTAGATATTGCGCGCCAGTAGCGACAGACCCGCGTAACATGTAGGTCTCGACCAGTGGTTAGCGCCAGGATTCGGCCCACTACCTCGGAGGGGAGGATATGGATTGGCAACTGAGAGTTGTGGATGGAACGGAGCGTGTGAATGTGAAGTATCAATACTTTGATGTGCCTCTGATAATCCTCGACTCGAGCGTCGGCCCACGCGAGCACTGCGCTGGGGGAGAGCTCGCGGAGGGAGGCTTGTTCATCGATGGGCAAACTCGAGCCGACTTGGAGAGCTTCACGATATTGATAGTCTGGGACTACTCGGGTCTGAAGAGCCCCCGGAGTCGTAGAATGCGGCACAGACATTGATGGGTAATCTGTGAGACGATATGTGAGTTGGATACTCTGGAGTCGTCGATGAGTACTGCGACCGTTATGCAAGCCTGACCTGTTGGTGAGCCTGATGAGGTATGAGCCAGTTACTGATTCACAAGTCGTAGAGTATACCAGTGATGAAAGGACGAGTTGGTGCTCGCGACAGTCGTTGTGCTCACTATAAAGCAAGGCATGACCGCCAAGACTAGCGCCTATACGACTCACAACTTTCTCATGTCATGCACACGGTAGGACGGATTTAGACACCTTTCTTTTCATCTCATTACCCGCTGTCATAGTCATACCATGGACTGAGGCGTACAAATGCCTCGGCCAGCATGAGGAACAAGGTGACTGCCATATGCATGTTGTGGTGGATGATACATGGACTCGGTTCTGCTTCACACAAGGCGCAACTTTGTATCAGCCTGGTATCCACGATACGAGTCACGTATAAAGAGAGCACTGACATTTTCGAGCTTAGTGAAGCGTCAAGACAGATGATCTGCCAGACTCGACAAGCATGGCAGGGCCGGCTCAGCGAATATGCTGACCAGATCTGGGTCTATGGTATCTCAGTGAGACTTCGGAAGGTCTCCTGGCTCCGCTTCGAACATTCGTCCAAATCGCCTGGTTCACGGGGAGATTACGGGGAGAGCTAGAGAGGAGTCACAATATATAGCGAGCCCATTGTCGTAGGCGCAGATTTCATCCTAATCGACGTGAACCGATGGGTTGTGAATACTATTTGATATGGTGGTAGTCAGGAGCTTGAAGGGTGCCACGTGTAGCGCTGACCGTCGTGCATATATTCCGAGCGTCTACCTTTGAGAATCCAAACTTCTGTCACGAATCCGGTAAGACCAGGCAGGGGAAGACTCGAAGGTGGAGATAGACAGAAGTTCAAATATGCAGGGAAACAATACTCATATCCTTCGACCGATCATTAAGACATCTACTAGAACCGTTAGTCGTGGCAGGTTCGGCCCACTGCAACCGTCCTCAGCGTATCTGGATATGTAGGTATATCTGCGAGGCACCGGATAGACCTCAAGTCGTTGCCGCTCCTCACGCCATACAGCTCCAACCGTGCACATCGCCTAGTGCCTTCCAGGACGGACGCGAGGTCGCCGAGTTCGGAGACCACTCCCCCTCCGAATCCTTCCTCGTCTAGCAGAACCACCCAGGCCAACGTCAGACCATTCAACTCCGCCGGAGATCCCTGGTCACCGCCGACGTTCAGGAATGTCGTTGCGAAATGCTGTTTGAACCGGCCAGGTGTTCGGCCGAGAAGTTCTAGTCGACGCAAGTGAGGGAGCCGTTGGAGCAGAACGCCCCAAAAGAATGTCACGTCAGGAGTGTCGGCGTCCGAAGGAGAGATGTCGATGGTGAGCGTGGACAAGAGCTGGTTCTCGGCGCATGCCACGAACAAGGGTTCGAGGAATCCATGTAAACCGTCCACGTTGTACAGAAAGGTCGCCAAATGGAGGCGCTCCTGTTTTCCTGCGTAGCAACGAGCGGCCGTCTTTTCCGAACGATAGAATTGATAATTGAGGTACAGACGGTCAATGAAGGGGTCCGCGCAAAATCGCCGCAAGTAATTCCGAGGTATAACATCATTGAATCTTCGTTCTGTGGACATCTCCATGATGAGGCTCATAGATGCAGCCGAGGGGATAGAAATATTGGAGAGCATTATGTGTATCGTGTCGGCATCGTCCTTTAGGATGAACGTACGCAGCTGTGGAAGATTGATTGTATGGAGCTCGAGGTCTTCGGCTTGCGCAAATCTTAAACCCTCTGGGAAGGGCTGTTGCAGCTCCAGTACCCTGAGAGCGGTACACCGCTCCAGTGCCCGAGCGAGGTCGTGCCAATGCTCTTGCACCTCGCCTGGCGCCATATACCGCGAGATGCTCGAGCGTACTCACGGTAGAGGTATATGTGAAGAGGTTGCCGTAGATGTACAGCTCGCGCAGACGGGGAAGGCACCGCGCATCAAGCGATAGTCTTGGCGGATTGACAACCTCGTTGCGTGCTGTCAGACTCTGTAGATTTTGCAAGTTTCCCGAGGATAGGGCTCTCACGAGCGCATCAATCTGATTGTCGTAGTCTGCGCTCACTATCAAGGATACAATCCTTGACGCATGTGCGGAGAGAAGCTTCCACGTTCCCTCGAACTCGTCAGAGATAGACAGATGGAGTGGAAGTGAGCCCAATATAACGAGTGCGATTCGAACGAAGTGTTCCTCGGCTGTGTCGTCCCAGCAACATATTGGCCCACTCTCCAGCACGTTCGACCAAAACTGGGGTGTGCTCAGTGTGACCGCGCGCCAGTAGCGACAGACACGAGCAATCCGTAAGGCTTTGCGACTGTCACCAGCTTGAGCTAGAATGGTGCCAAGTAACTCGGATGGGAGGGCATGGATGGATGGATGGATGGATGGATGGATGTGTGTCCAACGAGTGGAAGGGGGCGATGTAACCTTCGATCTCCTTGATGCGGCGGCTCTGGTATTCCTCCACTCGAGCATCGGCCCATGCAGACACTTCGTTCGAAGAGAGCTCTCCGAGGGATATCGAGACACCGCTGCTGGCGTGGAAGAGATTGGCAGGTCGGCTCCGAGTCACCTGTCATCGTGGTGGGGATCCGAAGTCACTTCAACGTTCAGAACTTGGTGCGACCTCGATATCCATATGAGTAGACATCGAGGAAAAGTAGTGTCTCTGACATACCTGTGTGGGGATAACGCGAGAGGCGCAGACAGACCGTAGAAGACCTGCATTACCTCGCAGAGCACCAAGTAACAATCGATGCCACGCGGTTGCGGCCTCGTGGAGCGTGATGACCGATGACATATACTGGACTAGAAAGAAGCCGACGACCGTCGTGCACGTAGGTGGTGCTTACAATGCTTGAACTTCAAGGAATTCTCGTTTCAAGCTTCTGGCATGCACACAGAGCAGAGCGTATTTAGGCACCTTTCTCCCTACCTCATTGCTCACCCGATATAACGGTCATGACAAGTACAACAAGTTTGTATCAGGCTGGTATCCACGATACGAGGGAGTGGTATGGAAGAGGCATACCGGTTCTTAGTGGATTGTCAAGACGTCTACCAGACTCGACAGCCGTGGCAGGATCGGTGCAGCGACCGTCCTGAAGAGGTCTGGGTCCGTGGGGATCGCAGAGAGGCTCCGGAATCCCTCCGAGTCGTCGCCGCTCGGCTTCGCAGCGTAGAGCTCCAGCCGTTCACATCGCGTGACGGCGCCCTCCAGAATGGATGCCAGAGCGCCGAGGTCGAGGAGTACGTCTTGCCCATCCGAGTACTCTTCTGGTCTGAGCAGGACCACCCATGCCAGCGTCAGACCACTCGACTCGGCCTCGGGACGCTGGTCGCCGCAAGTGCGCAGGAACGTCGCCGCGAAATGTTTTCTGACGGCACTCGACGTCCGGCTGAAGAGCTCGAGTCGACGGAGGTGGAGGAACCGCTGGAACAGACCATCCCACGACGTGAGCTCGATGATTTCAGGTTCCATGTCAGAGAAAGACATGTCAATCGCGAGCGTGTACAGAGCGTCATACTCGCACAGTGCTGCGAACAGCGGCTCGAGGAATCCGTGCAGATCTTTCCCGGACCAGATCTCGGCTGCCGTGTGCAACCGCTCCTGACCTCCGGCGTAGCACCGCGCAGAGGCTTGCCTCCATTCGTCCGAAGGGTGGCTGAAGTGTAGACGGTCGATGAGAGGCTGCGTGTGGAACCGCTGCATGTAGTCGTGCGGTACAGCGTCGAGGAAAGTCTCTCTACCATGTTCAGAGGACATGATGATGATGACCGCGGTCGACAAAGGGAGGGGAAGAGAGCGAAGCAATTTCTGCAGCACATGCGCTTCAATCCTCCAAGATAACGCTGCGCAGCTTAGGAAGGGTGACAGCTTGCAGGTCGACCTCGTAGACGTCGACGTCCTCTACCCATCTTCTCGGCCTTGTATGGTGCAGCGCCAGCGTTGTCAGCCCAGAACACCGTTGCAGGGCACGGCTGAGGACGTGGACGTGCGAGGGCGAGCGCACTCCGTGGGAGATGGTGAGAATTTCGAGGGTGCTGACAGTCGATGTGGACGTGAGGAGAACGTGATCGATATCCAGCTCGCGCAGATTAGGGAGGTATCGGGAGTCAAGCGAGAGCGGTAGTTGGTGCCATGGCCGACATGTCGCCCGGAGGGTACGCAGGTTGAGGAAGCTACCCGATGACAGGGCCGTCGTGAGTGTGACGACCTCGTCGTCTTCTCTTGCGTGCACGGTGAGGGACACCATCCGGATGGAATGGGGAGAGAGGATTATCCACGCATTCGGAAAGCTGTCCGTGGCGAGGGTAAGGGGAAGGCTGCCAGATTTTGCGAGCGCGACTCGAAGGAAGTCCTGTTCGCCAGTCCGCTCACAGAAGCCCAGATTGCCCTCTATTGCGTTCACCCAGAACCGAGGCGTGCTTGTCGCCGCCGCGCGCCAGTGGCGACAGACCCACGCGATCTGCAGCTCTCGGCGTGTGGTGCAAGCGTGGACGAAAATTTCGGCCAATAACTCGGAGGGAAGAACATGAATGGATGACTGTGTGTTCCGCAATAAACGGAAGGTGGCAATGTGGCCTTCGAACTCTTTGATTCGTCTCTCGTACTCCTGGACACGAGCGTCAGCCCACGCGGGCACTGCGCTCGGAGAGAGCTTGCTGAGCGACACCCGCTCATCGAAAGGCAGACTGAAGCCTAGTACGTCGAGGGATCGCGATGCGACGATCTCTTCTTGAGATTGACAGCCAGACTGTGCGATTGTCATTATTTCATTATTTGCGACCTCAGCTTGAGGTGGAAGCGCGGCAAATCGAATATGAGTCCGATATCGAGCAGAGAGGTCTAACTCGTACCGGTTGGTGGGAACGCCTTGAGGGCCTGGTCAAGCTCGATCGGCCTGAAGTCCTGCAGGTTATATAGAAGACGGGAGAATTGATGACATGCGGAGATACTGCTGTACTTCTTGTGACTCGTGAACCACGAGGACATTAACCTAAGTGGCACGATGGTTCCTTTACTATAGGCCTCCTCTATGCTCTCGTGACAGTCGTTAGTGGTCTACACACATGACGCGGCGGTAACAGTTCTAGTTGTCTCGTACGGTGGAATACCCAACGTCGACCCAGGCGCGCATCCGGTCACCGTAGCGAATCGTCAGAAGAATCAGCCTGTCATGACGCACTTTCAGCGCTTTGCACTGAGTAACAGAATGTACTCTGAACGTACCCGAACCCAATCCATGCGATGATGGCGAAAATCGTGTCTGTTGCCGCGACGCCGATTGTATCAATAAGCGGGAGTAGACCCGCGGTCGTGAATGCGATAACGAGCGTGCGGAATGACCTGTCGAACGCTGTCAGCATATCCCGGCCAGATTGGCGACAAAGTACTGACCCGCTGGCGGCCATCGTCTCAGCACTGCGCGAGTGCAGGATGTCGACGAAATACGACGAAGATGGCGTGAGAGTGATGTCCACCTGGCGCAACGGCAAAGTGTCCAGAGGTTAGGATCAAGCATTTCCGCGATCAGGAACGAGGACTGTACCCCGATGCCGTTCATGAACATCCAGCAGAGGTTCAGCACAATACCCGGGGTTCCGGGGACGTATTTTATAGTGAGACCGGTGAGGAGCACCGATAACGGGACAAAGCATCCTGCGCCCCACAACGCGGCGCGCAGACGATCCTCGGGGACCCAGACGCCGCCGCGACGCTTGCGCCACTGCACGACAGTTCGGTCGGCGATGCGACCGGCAAGGGGAGCTCCGACTAGGTGCAAAATTTAGGTCTATAATACACACACGATAGATGGGCCAGACGGGCTTACTGATGTTGCCCAGTCCTGCAGGAAGGAAGAAGGCTCCAATAAGCGCCTCATTATCGATGTTGTACTGTTTTCCCTGGAGGTACAAGTCAGGATGCGTCGGTAGTCAAAAGGGTTACCCGGCAACATACGATTGTGTACGCAAGCGGCACCATCAAGACTGGAGAGACGTGAGCATGAAACGGCATTTTTTAACACTTCAACTGACCGAAATCCGTCAGAAGCGTAGCTGTTCCTGCCAAGGTCTACGACAACGAATTAACAACCCATGTTACGAAAAGTACCGTTGTCCATAGTATGCTTACCACAATCATTATGTTGGGACTGCGAAGCAATTCGAGACTGCGGAACGGGTTGATCTGGAAAAACGTGATGCCTTTCCTCTTGTCCTTGTTCTTGTCCAGGACCGCCGGATCGAGAGTCTCAGGCAGCCACAGCGCGACGGGAACGAGGGCAAAGAGACCCATGACGAACAACGCCCACTGGGCATGTCGCCATGACGCGTAGTGGGTCGCAATACCACCGCATAATGGGGCAATCGCAGGGCCAAAGAGCGAGGCCTGCGTAAAGACGTCAGCTTGGTAGCGGCGATGAGTAGGTGGTAATACTCACGCCGAAGAAGATACCCATGGCCTGTCCACGTTCTTCCAAGCGGTAGATATCTCCAATGACACCCGCCCCGACCGACATCCCTGCTGAGGACCCAAACGCTTGGACGACGCGCCAGAACATGAGCGTCGGGACGCCATGAGAGTTCGCCACGCCGAGTGAGCCGATGCACAGACATGGCAGCGATCTAAGATACACAGCGCGGCGACCATCTTTCAAAATGAAGTTAGTATGAGTCAAGCGACAAGCTCAGAGCCCATTTCCTGTCGCGTCGTTGGTATCCAAGCCGTCTCAGTCCAAGCCTCGACTGCGCAGGCATTGTTGTTGCCTGCCAATGCACGTTTCACGGGTTCGGCGAGGTCTCATGAATCAACGACGTGAAATGAGATGCATATATGCGCATCCTACTGCGCGCCGAGTGCGTCTCTTTGGTTGGAAGAGCGCTGCTGTGGCAATCTGATCTCCCTGTTGTCCATAAGAGGTCGGTGAGTGAACAACAGAGAGACCGTGCAGAGATGTACAGTCATCAACCAAGCCGCCATACACACGCGCTCGATCACTACTGAAGGCAGCGTCTATGTGGTATGCACAGGGTTTGCGGGACCTGACTAGAGTTGACTCACATGTTCCAGAGTACGTTGCCCAGGTAAGACTACCAACCCCGGCCGTTACAAGAGAGACACTCACGGCCAAGCTGAAGACGACTAAGTACTTTGTGCAGAATCCTGCGCGTGATGCAACACACCTGATGACCTTTCCGGTAGTCTCAAGCTCTCGAGCGATCTCCGGGATGGATGGGATGAACGAGCCGGACGCAAGAACTTGCAGACCAATCAGATCAGAATGAACGAAGCGCATGTATTCAGAGACGACTCACAAGGAATGACAGCGGCCCATGCTATGAGGCTCACAATGAACCGTTTTCGACTAGGAGAGAAGCGTTGGTAGATGAGCTCGTGCTTCAAGACTTCCGGGTCAGACGAGAGAGGCGGAGCGAGGAGCGGGCTTGCTTCGGTGGCTTGCATCTCAAGTTTTTGATGCGGTCGACACCGGCCGTGTCGTTTTCAGCCTGCCGCTTGAGGAAGACGATGGTCGTGGGCGAGAAGCAAGGGTACCGGAGCGGTCTGGGAGATCATGGTGGTAGAGTCATGAGTCTAATAAACGCTCTTATCAGTCTGTTACGTGATGCTTTATCGGACGATTATTGATCCAGGAGGACATAAGACTAAGTATGTTGATAAGCTCCTTCATCTTGGTCGCCTTGATTCTCCGTTAGTCTTGCGACTATAGACTCACTACAAACTCACTACAACCGTTGCCCATCCTTCGTGCCTGTGAGTACCAATCTACAACTCGATGGCTATGCCATGATATATATGTATCGTGTAGGCTTCGCATACCTACCTTGTAAGGGCAGACTAATGGCCAGTAGCATAAAACTATAAGCGCACTGGCACCTGAGCAAGCATTCGATCATGTTCCTAGATTGAACAGTCATCAAGAAGTCAGCAAGATACAATCGTGGATCACGGTGGATGTCGGTCAACATGTACATCATGTACCGGGGTACCCGGGCTGGGGTCACAGAGGACTTCAGCGTCTTGACGTTGGAAGCGTCACGTCCACCGCCGCCTGCGGAAGTAAGCTCGGTGAACTACCGGCTTCACAAAGTACAGCGACGACCGTTGCAAGACTGGGCTCGCGTCCAAAAACGTCGACGTCGACGTAGTCAAGTATGCGGGTGGTCGTGGTCCTCCCGAGAAAGATATGTCACGTCCAAGGTGCGCTTTGTTATTTACATCCCTCAGGCTTCATTCCACTTTCAGTCGTCGCGACGTTGTAGAGAGAACTGCTCTACACTACATGACGCGTAGCATTGTACGTTCGTAAGCAGCAGCAGAAGTTATATGGGCCACTTCACTCCGGTCATCTTGCGTTCTTTTTGAGTCATTCTGGCTTGCTTGTCCTTAGCGTGGACGAAACTACTCGACGCGCCCGTGCCTGCGACAGTCGATAGCACTGAACCGTACTCATATCGCTTTCCTAGATGTTCTTCAAACCCGTGAGGCCAGTGCTAGGAGGAGCTGGGGAACGTGTCGTCTAGATCTTTACCGACCCCGGAAGGGCTTACCGGCGCTTACCTCGAAATACCTCCAACATCCCGCAATCCTTTCGAATCTCGATCCAATGAACAGTTTTCAAACAGCCTCCTGGGCAATGATCATCAGGTGTATCCCACTCTTCCAGCCTCCTTCAAGCACGAATGTCCCGCAGTGACGTATACGTATGCCAGCAGTATCGGTGTACTATGCAGGACACTACCAGTCAATATTGGAAGGCTGAGACTGGCTTCCGAGTCAAGTTGAAGGTACATACGTTCGTCGTGCAAGTTCAAGCAGTGCCACTGATTTACCCTGTCCTGTCGAATGCAGGTGCGGAGTTGAGGACTACTTGAGTCCGCGAAGTTACAATCGCAGAGGTGATCCGCACCGACTCGCATACCGCACGAGACTACACGTGCACGATCATTATTGTGTATCATCAGATCACTCTGCCTCGGACACGTTTCCGACCCTCCGAGACTACTCGTAAATGCCACGTTCTCCGAAGATTTTCTTCCGCACCTCCATCAGTAGCCATAGCAGGTAAGCACCGACTAAGCCTATCACAGAGCTCACGCGATAGGTTGTGGTTTCCCGCGGTGAATCTACAGTGGCTCCCCAGCGATGTGAACGCACCCCATCAGCCACAAGACACGGGCCGCCTCACGCCCGCCTGGTCACCGGTCATGGGAGTGCACACCTAGACAATCTATTCATTCACGGAAAGTAGAGTTTCGGTGCGTCTATCGTTCCGGGGTTTAAGAGCCACAATAACTACCGACCGCTCAGGAGTCCGCGCACGCCCGCACGACACATCTCACGACACTGAGCCACGCGTGGCTCGGACGTCACTTTACGTGCGTCGTGTGGTTGTGCACGACAAAGTTCGTAATCGCCGCCTCAATGTCGGACACAGACGAGGCATTTACGGCATCGACGCTCCCCACAACTTGGCCTGGCGGCGGCGATTGCCGTGGATGCGGCTATGGGCTGTAGTTTGGTGACTTTGGTCCTTGGGCGTGCCTGGCGGTGGATGGAGTGCAATGGGGCACAGAGACAGCGGCACGGGCGACGGCGAGTGTCTGCACCAGTTCTAGACTGTTCCGCGAGCTGATGCACTGATCATGCTAGCTTTCCAGCAGACGATGACGGAGCGTGGCGACTCCACAGTTCCCACATGCTGCCCAGCGGCGAACTCGTCCTTTCCGCCCTCGTCATTGGTCTCGGCACTCGCCCGACCGGCCGCAAATGCATAGTCCTCGTCGCAAATCGACGCGCCCTGCGTCATATTTTCTCGCGGGTCCCGACAGTTCGAAACCCCTCCGGTTCCCGAGCGGCTGATAGTCCAGATAAACCCCGACGACGGGCCCCGGATGCCCTCCCCGTCCCCTCTGTCTGCCACCGAGAATGCATCGTCTCCCGTATGATGTCCAGCTCGCCATCCTGCGTCTGCTGTGCACCCGAGACCTCGTCAGGCTCTGCGCGGTGGGTACATCGCCCGCTCTGTGATCCATGACACCCTGAGTGCGACGGGCGACCTCCGCAGACGTGCAAGGCCCTGCAGCGGCTCATGAGCGACCGCTCCGTGTGGCACCACGCACTCAACCGCCTCCTGCTCCGGTTCCCCCAGCCGCACATCTACCGGCGCCTCGCGGAGATGGTCGCGGACGAACTCAGACTGCAGGTCCTGCAATCCGCACGGCTGGACCGGACGTGGCACGGAATAGACTTCCGCCCACGGCTCGTCACGGACTTCTACTGCGAGAAAGAGGTCGAGCACGTCAACCTCGTCGCAGGCGGCAAGTGGCTCGTCATAGTCCTCTACGACGGCTCGCTGCAGCTGCACGAGCTCGGCGCGTCCGCCCCGGCCGTGACGCTCTCCCAAACGCTGTCCGAGGACGAGTCGGTGTTCTACCTGAGCTCCCGCGTATCGTTGACTAATGAGCACGAGGAGGTGATCATCCTACAGATGGGCGTCCGGTACAAGTGGGTCCGCCTCCTCCTGCTGCCACGCCTGCACGGGTGTACTGACGAGCAGCATCCCCCTCCTGGCGCCGCAGCCAGTGCAACATTTACGTCTACCACGTCGCGGTCGTCGACCCCTCGCCTGCGTTCCTGCTCCTTGGCAAGATCGCCGTGACGGGCTCCGTGTGGTGCTGTGCGTCCGGTGGCCCGCTGCTCGTGTACGGCCTCGAGAGCAACGGCGGCGAGATGATCCTCCACGTCTGCCCCGTCGGGTTCAGGCATGCCCGTGGCGCGCACAGCGACGCCCGAGGCACGCACGCGCCGCAGGTGCTCATGAACATCGGGCCGTGGTCGGTGCGTGTGCTGCATTATACTCGTAGAACCGAACTCTCCTCTCACCACGGCTGCACACGCTCCAGGCAGACGAAGACTTCACCATATCCGTGCTGTCCGAGCACCAGCTCATCCTCGCCTACCACGGTGGCCTCTCCTTGTACGAGATCCCCCCAATCTCCGTCCGCACCGTGCCGACAGCGGTGAGCCCGCGCGGCCGGGACGACGGAGGGACCGAGCAGCTGCCACCCGTCCACTCCGTCCGCCCGGTCTGGAGCTGCCGCTGCGACATCGGCTCGGGCATCTACCGCATTAGCCCGTTCGCCTGGGGCGCGGACGCCGTCACGCGCGCACCGTGCCCGCCCGCACACCCGCTCGTCATCGCGGGGACGCGGGCGCTGCACGTCGTGCGTGTCCGGCCCGACTCGCGCGTCGACTACCGCGAGGTGCCGTACCCGCTCGTGCTCGGGGCCGAGCTCGGCTACATGGGGCTCGGGGCGGTCGGCCTCCGGCGCGCGATCTGGGACTGCACAGAGGCGCGGAACGGGTCGCTGCACGTCCAGTTCCGCACGTATTCGCTGCCCCGCTCGATCCTCGACCTCGCCGAGGACGACCCGGACTTTGACGCGAGCGAGCTCGGTTTGCGAGGCAAGCTCGGCTCCTTCAGTGTCACACTGGACCCGGAAGAGCACTTGGTGAGCCTGTGTCTGGAGGAGGGCTCTGGACGCGTGTGTCTGCTCCTGAACAACATCAAGACCGGACGACGACGGATCTCAGTCATTGACGCCATTTGATTACACTGGCAGAGCCCCCTAGTAGCTTGTATCGCTAGCGATGTTGCCGTCTGGGAGCTGGATGGGGGCCTTGAGCCACAAAACCATGAGGTAACGCGCACTGATATATGTAGGCGACACATCTGTGTTCGCTGTCTTCTTGCGATAGAGAGTCATGGTAATCGTGACGGTGACTAGATAATACAATGAGCAAAGCAGAGGGAGCAGAGCAAAGAACACGGAGTTAGGCAGACGTCTAGCCTTGCACGAGGGAAGGCTTGTTCGTGCTCATCCACTGGTCGAGTATCCTCCAAAAGTGTGCCACGACAGCTTTGTCGATGTGACGGCGGTTAGGGTCGATCTGTTTAAGCGCCCCGATAAGCTATCGGAACCAGAGCAGCGGAAAGTTCGTCCACCTTCAACTCGGTCACGTTCCAGTCCTTGATCTTGGGGTTCGGAGGATCGTTTGTCCAGGAGAAGTATATTCCCTTGACTGTGGGCGAAGTACGAGGGCTTAGATACTATGTATCCCCGCAATGAAAGCACATATACTCACCATGGTGGAACAAAGTCTTGGGTTCGTCCCACTTATACGGTCGGAATTGCCATGCTTGTCCAGTGGTCAACACGCACACGACACGGTCCCAGGCGTCCGCGCCGAATTTCGCGAGTGCCTCGGTACTGTCTACAACGGCGTATCTAGAGGGGCGTAAGTCATTGAGTAACACAATTGGGGACGACAGTGGTTAGTCATCTACCTTGTTTGCATCTCCGATTCCCGACCAGACGAATCAATTGTTGTTCGTTTGCGGTATATGGGAATCATATCCTCTGGTCGCGCATTGCCCTCAGCAGCTGCCCGAGCACGGGCATCTTGCGAGGGCTCGAAGACGGCGTCCTGGAGGAATTTCCGTACGTTGTGCATTGTGATGAGAGACGTCGGAGAAGAGGATATCATGATGATAGGGTATTGGTTTTCTGTAGAAGGATTCTATCAAAAGCCAGGTTGACCAACGGAACCGAATAGGAACTTACTGATCTTTTTCAATTGCAGTTTTGGATCTGTGTGGACATCGTGAGACTGAGGACCCCGCGCACACAATCGGACACATAATACTAACCAGGCACAGTCGTGAGAGCGCTCGTGTAGGTACTGCTTCTCCCCCCTTCCTTCAGCTTCTTCAACCTCTCCGCAAACGAGTCTTTCAGGGAGGTGAAGTTCTGTGCCGCATGTGGTTAGTACCGAGTACGGTATAGAGTAGAAGCTGGCAGACATTAGGCTTGATCCCCCGCAGAACAGTGTTACGGTCCTTGAGCTCTATCTCGTTTTGCTTGATCCTCTTGACCACTTCGATATCCGCGGTGTCGGCCACGTATCTGCGTTTGAGGGGACTTGATGTAGATTCAGTGCCCTTGGAGAAAGAAGGTAGGGAGGGTAATGAGCCTGAACCACGAAGTTGTGGTGGTGTACCCGGAGGTGTTGTAGATTCCGCTGTTCGATTGGATCAGTATAACCTTGGGCGGACACAACCGGCGCTCATGACTTGAGGGGCACAGTCCAGATCACGCCTGCACGACCTCCGACGGACGCGCAATCTGGTGCACACGCAACGATGCTTTCGCGACGAGCGCAAGATTCGTGAGACGGTGAAGGGAAGTCTCTGACTCCTTCGTCTGTCTGGCGCCCTCAGTTACACCGTCATTGGAGACACCCCACATCTTACACCAAAACACACAAGATGTAGACACGGTGGCAGGTGCAACCGGCATGAGGGGAGGTACTGGGTGTTCTGGGTGACACTATACCCTCTTCGTCGCGGTAGAAGGACACGCCGTTCCATGTATTGCAATGAACACACACCTTGTACCGAAATGAGCCCTGACAAGGTCTGCGTTTTGTTGTGCAGCCAGTCCACAACACCTTTCCTCTCCGTGACACTGACGAAGCCCGACGTGAGTCCATTCTCCCGGACCTGCTTCATGTACTCGGCACCTGCAGCATCGCGGAGAAGCCATGCAAGATAGACAGCACCAAGCGTGAAGAAGTCTTGCGGGCTAGCCTTTGGATCTGTGGACGTCGCGCCAGGTTTCCGAAGGCGTGTTGGCGTAGACTTGGCGATGAACTCGGTCGGCGAGAAGACAAGGTGGGTTGCTTCCGAGAACGAGGAGACGGTCGCAGAACCCTTTCTATAGCCTAGCGGTTTCTTGGACTTGAGAGATTGTCTGAGCCCAAGAAGAGGATCCGAGCCATGTTCCGACATTGCGTCAATAGGGACGAGACTGTGAACAGCGGAACGCGAAGACGGTGGTGGATGGTCTATAGCAAGCTGTGGCGGCGCCAGTCAGACGCGCCCGGCGCGTGCGGCGTGACACTGTCTGATCCTGTCTGATCACGCTGTGACTGCGTGTGACCCAGCCACATTTTTTGGGCGATGGGGGCTGATTTGAGTTCAAGTCTCGACTACATTGTCCTCTTCCGCCTGAAGCATTAGCTTGCTTCTCTCGCCCGCTCTTGCGCACAGAATGGCCTCCCAACCGTCCCAGCAGTACGCCTGTCAGTCTTTCACTGCTCAAGCCGTGTGTTTCCTCGTTTTTGACTGGTTTTCGCTCGAGCAGTCCGCGCGCAAAAGGCATTCGGTCTCGTCGGTGGAACGCCGAACTACGACTCCATCGATGGCCTCCTAGCACCCGAGGTACCGGCCAGGACGTTCCACTACAGCTCCGATGGACGTCTCTTTGCCTACGCCATCCCTACTGGCGTCCGCATCTTCCAGGCCGAGGGCGCGCAGCTCGTGCAAGACCTCCAGCTTCCCAACGTCGCAGACATCAGCTTCTCGCCCCGCGGGACGTATCTGTCAATCTGGGAGAGGCCACAAAAGCTCGAGGAGGGCGCACAGCACAAGAACCTTCGTGTCTTCTCCGTTTCAACCGGAGAAGAGCTCATCGCCTTCTCGCAAAAGTCGCAAGACGGGTGGGAACTCCAGTACACCATCTCCGAGTCGCACGCTATCCGTCTGGTCGGCCAGGAGATCCAGGTGTTCAGGCCTGCGGAGTGGTCCAAGGGCGTAGTGGACAAGTTGAAGGTTGAGGGTGCGACCTCCATCACCCTCAGCCCGGGACTCAACCCCTCTGTGGCTGTCTTCTTAGCGGAGAAAAAGGTGTGTGACTCGTTCCGTCTCTTTGTCTCATCTCTATCTCTATCGCCTTGTCCACACCATCCTACCGGCTTCGCTCGTGCCTTCGGCGCATCTACAACTCGTGTGCCCGAAGCTGCATCTTCGGGTAGAATGCTGCTCTATCACAAATGACCACCATGAACTGTTCTTCGCAAGATCGGTGGACAAGTCATCTCGACTTTCCAAATAATGTGGTCCTGGACGCGCCCGCCGTGACTGCAAAAGTCCCTTGTACTTTCAGCTGCTGCAGGGCATCGTCTCTATCCCAGTTCATCCCCAATCGATTACAGAGCAATCACTGAAACAGAATCCAGGGTCAACCCGCCAGCGTGAAGATCTATAGCCTAACATCTCTTGCCGCGGCGCCTACTTGTCAAAAAACGTTCTTCAAGGCACAACGTTCGCAGATCAAGTGGAACACGCTCGGCACGCAGGTGCTCATTCTGACCCAGACCGATGTGGATCAGGCCAACAAGAGTTACTACGGGGAGACCGGTGGCTTGTATCTGCTCAGCGCTGCTGGGAACTTCGACTGTCGCGTGACATTGGACAAGGAGGGTCCCGTCCACGACTTTGGATGGAGTCCAAACTCTAAGGAGTTTGGGGTCATCTATGGATGTGCGTATTGGATGCACTTGGCGTATACACTCACTCACGTTCTTATTCATAGTCATGCCCGCCAAGACGATGCTGTTCGACCAACGCGCGCGCACTCTCCATGACTTCGGCACTGCGTTTTGCAACTTCATCGCCTTCAACCCGCAAGGCCGTCTACTTGCCATCGCCGGCTTCGGTAACCTTGCGGGCAAAGTGGACATCTACGACCGTCGCACGCTCACCAAAGTCACCACCATAGACGCGTCCAACACCTCTCATTGCGAGTGGTCGCCAGATGGACGCTTCCTGCTCACCGCGACACTCTCTCCACGTCTGCGCGTGGACAACGGCATCAAGATCTGGCACTGTACCGGACCGCTCGTGCACGTTCAGCTCACGGACGAGCTTTACCAGGCGTCGTGGCGACCAGCACCTATAGATGCTGTCCCACCGTTCCCCCAAAATATCCCGCAGGCACCCGCACCGTCCTCGAGTGTACTCGAGCACGTCGCGGTTGCGAAGCCCACACCTACCAAGCCTCCAGGTACTTATCGGCCTCCAGGCGCCCGTGGTCTAGAGGCGTCTTCGGTATACAAACGCGACGACGATACGCCCAGCGGGCAGTCGACGCCAAATGGCCGATACAGCAGGAGTCCTGCGCCCGGCCGGTTCCAGAACGGGCGGAAGCATGTGCCTGGTGCCCCCACATCGCCCTCACCCGTGCGACAACCGGGCGGAGACCAGGACAAGCGTGGACGGAAACGGAAGGGCGGGAAGGACAAGGAGGGACCGAAGAAGGACGGGGCGGCTGCCGCGGAGGGTAACGCACGACCCTCTGTCATCGACATCCCCGCCAACGGCAACCTGGATGCGGAGGCTGCGGCCGCGGCCGGGAGCACGTCTGTGCCCCCGACGCCTGGCGGCGAGACCGGACTCGACCCGATCGCGAAGAAGGTCAGGAATCTGAGCAAGAAGGTGCGTGTCCGGTCTGCCATATAGGCGTGCTTGGGATTGACGAGGGTCGTGTGCGCGCAGCTCAAGGCGATTGAGGAGCTCAAGGAGAAGCAGAACAAGGGCGAGCGGCTCGAGACGACGCAGCTCAAGAAGATCGACACCGAGGCGGAGATCCGGAAGGAGCTCGCGGGGCTCGGGATCTCCTCGTAGCCGCCCCCATGGAGCTCTCGCCCTCGCAGTCCGTCTTCGCCCATCTATCGTGTTGCACGCCCTTTCTGCACGCCCCCACGAGGGGCTGCGACATGTCTTCCAGCCTTGACCGTGGACCTTAGACATACCATCGTTATCATGCTTGCTTTGTCCGGACATCCGCCACAATTTCCAGTCAGCCGCACTCCTCCGGACACTATCGCCATATACTATATCGTCCCCGTCCACGCCCATCCACCGCCACTTCTGGGTCTCTCTCTTTCGTCGTCGCAGTCTCTGTCTCTCACGTCTAGGAGTCGTGCATGTTGTGTTTGATTGATGTTATGGATAGAAGAGACCGATGTTGTACACAGTATCCGCGTACTCTCGGAGAGATCAGCATGTGCGCAGTGCAGGCTATGGTGTTGAGTAAACTTTGGCTGATCAAGGAGGATGAGTAGACTTGAGGTACTATAGCGGTTCTCACCACTACATCATGCGGTCGAGGCCGTAGTTGCCGCGGGGCAGGATACGGTTGCTTCTGGACAAGGCGAAGATGCAGGAGGGAGAGTACAAATATTGATGGGCAGACGCGGAAGTACTGTGATGGTGTGTGATATATATATGCGTGCTGACATGGACGCCACTGGCCGTCGCTTTACAGAGAGGCAGAGAGGAAACAACAAATGATTCGAGGGCTAGAGGCGAGAATTCGAAGGACGAGAGCGAAGATGCGGCCCCAGCGCAGTCGCTGCATAGCAGTACGAGAACGAAGACGGTGTGATGCGAGGACCCGGTGTTGTGGAGGCGGGTTCCGGTGCAGGAATGAGTGGCTATTAGGAAGATGACAATAGTGTAAGCGGATAAGGTAGGCATGTCTTGAAGGGAGACGAGTATGTGTTATAGGACCTCGAGCTCTGCGATCCAGATGTTGTGCATGGCGGGGGCGACGCACAGGAGCCATAGGTTATCTATGGACACGCCATGCTGACCCTTGCCATTGCTCAGCGTCCACCTGCGCGCGTCGCGGCTGGAACTAAAGTCCGGACGCTTTTTCTGCGGGGGCGCGGGTCAGCTATGAACACCGTGGGGCAGGGTTCGATACGGGTATGGGAGAGGGACTTACAGCGCTTTTCTCCACGGCGCGCGATATGTGGGCGCAGAGGAGCTTCGCGAGCTGCCCGCGCGTTATGAACCGGCCGCTGTCCTGCACGTGGATGTACGTCCCGACTTGCTGGT
This sequence comes from Daedaleopsis nitida, assembly GCA_022606115.1. Taxonomy (NCBI): domain Eukaryota; kingdom Fungi; phylum Basidiomycota; class Agaricomycetes; order Polyporales; family Polyporaceae; genus Daedaleopsis; species Daedaleopsis nitida. The sequence goes on from JABYQM010000015.1 coordinate 438,585, forward strand.
ACCCGGGCCACTGGGGACGGACGTCATCGTCGTGAGTTCACGGCGCAGATACACAGAGGCCAAGAGACACCAGACATACAGCGATCACGACACGGATTTGGCGCACCCCGGTCCGTTCGAGGACACGTTCGTCGTGGCCGTCGACGACGATGTCGCCGTCGAGGACCCCGCGCACGGGAACCCCGGGCGCACCGTCCAGCTTGAAATGCTCGGCGAACGACAGGTTGCGCTTCTCGCTTAGCTTGACCGTTTGCGGGACGCGCCTGCGCTGTTGAGTATGGCGTGTTGCAGCCAGGAGACGGGGTACGGCATCCGACTGTCGCTTGCCGTGTGCGTCCCCTTCGGAATGAAGATAAGTATGACGATGACGATTGGGAACGACGGGCTGCGACATCGGCGGCTGCAGGTCCAGTCGTGGCTGATATGGGACGTATTGCTGCACCGACGGGAGGTCTACCGGAGAGTAAAGGGGCACTGAGTAGCTACCGGGAGACTCTGTAAGCGGTAGCGGGGGCATCGCAGGAGACGTGGTCTGGCTCATATTGTACAAGCTGGATGTGGAGGCCATCCCGGGGGAGTTCATGCTGTAGAAGCTCATGGGGGAGGCCATCGAAGGCGAGCTCACGTTGAGACTGTAATTCAGCATGGACGAGAGCGTGGGCGACGGATACGACTGTCCCATGCTTGTGGGCGACATTATGGGCGAAAGCTGCGTAAATGGGCTTCCGAAGGATGACGCATATGGAGAGGTTGGGGAGGGCACTTGGGCGAGTGCACTCGGATCCATTAGGGAGGTATACGGTGTATGATACGATGATGCGGGCGAATGCAGCGCGGATTCGGAGGCGGGAGGGGTAGGCGGAGTGACGACATCCGCGTATGGGATGAGTTGTTGCATCCCCTGCAAGGGAAGCGGCGACAATATCTGTGAATCGCATCAGTGACCCGCATTGCGAGCCGTCCGAGAGAACGCTCACCGGTGCATCCTGGCTGGAAGAGTCAGATTGAGATTGGCTGGAGGGCGGAGACAAGTCCGGCAGATTGTTGTTGTGCAGCTGCGTCGGCGTAGGATATGGATTGTGTGTTGTACTCGGTGAGGTCTGCGACCATGTGTCAGCCAACCGCTCCAATTGCTGCACAAGCTGTTGTTGCTGTAGATAGACATGATGTTCAGCTTGTTATTCCTTACGGCATCATAAGCACAACGGGAAGACAATAACTCACTTTCTCCCACGGCCAGGATAAGAAGCCTGCAGTGGGAAGGTCGGGGGGCTGATTACCGACATGACGATGAGACAAGTCTGGCAAGGGGTAAGTGTGGTCTTGGTTCATATATGAACGTCGGGGCCAGCCAGCTTCGGGGCAAAGGTATGTCCGTGTCGAAGGTTCTTATAACATTGGGCAAGCGGCGGGAACGTGGACGAGATCGTTCCGACGAGGCGCAAGGCGATGAAAAGGTATCACGGCCGCCCACAGCTTCTGTCGAGTTGAAGTAGGCAGAGAGTGTGACGTCTGAGCTTTGCAATGGGATGATGGCCATGGAATTCTGGTTGGAATAATGACATGATGAAAACACGAGTGGGGAGAGAGCAATGGCAGGCTGAGGTGTGGGCGTTTTCCAGAACGCGCACAGCACGGAACTGGTTCGACGTATCCAGGCATAGATAGGCAGCGGTAGGAGAGGATATTACGAGAGGGTCTGGGCGGATGATGTCCTGGGCTGTGTGGGGAGCGTCTAGCAAGTCGCAGAGGGGCAGTACAGGTGTGAGCGAAGAATTCCGTCTCGAATTCGACAAAAGAGCGGAAACGTACCGTGAGCCAACCATGCTGGTTTTGCCGCCCTCGTGTCCGACGACGTTCGGCGGAGAGATGATGAGGCTGTGATCGTTCTGTGCCTGCCCATCTGATATTGAACGCCTTGGGTAAGTGAGCGCCCGGGAGGTCTTTGAGGATGGGTAGAGATGTTGAGATTATCGTCCGGGAGAACTCCAATAGTCTCCGACCAAAATCGACCTAGAAGACACCGCGAGCACGCAAGGTGGACGCATGTTTTCTTGCATAATTGATGCAGTTGTCGCAGAGGCCATCCATGCGAGGCAGGGCAAGCCGCCGACAGCGAGAACAGCTTCCATGGTTGTACATATGTTCGAGGTTGACGTCGTCAGAGGTCTGGGAAGCGTACGAGAATATTAATCTTCAACTGCACGAACGGGCGATCTGGAAACACTTTCTGGGCGCGATGCTCGCCAAGCAGCTCAAGACGCACCTCTACCACCTCCGCGAGCTCTCCAAACACACATATCATCGACTTGAGCGTAGACTAACTGGCACGATACGCGAGAGACTCACGATGACCGACATCATGGGCCTGCCATCTTCAACAACGCTGTGATGAAACACTGTTCTTGGAGGACCCGGACTGACCCCGAAGAGCAGAAGACTGACGAATATTTGCTAGGTGTATGCGTTGAGATGGAGGAGGACAAGACTCAGACTTGTTGCAAGAGATGGCCCATGTGAGCGTCATAGCTTCGGAGAATCCTCGGAGTAGTCATTGTAGTAACTACTATTAGCTATAATTCCTAAAGTTTGTAGTCGTGATTAGAGTGAGGATAATAGGCAATTGAATATGGTCTCACTTTGAATATCCCCGCTCTCTCCCCACCACCATCCCTCCTTTGACGACGACCTTACGAACATCCTCTACGATGCCCCGAGTCCCGTCCGTGTCGTCTGCGACGGGGAAAACCGTTCCTCCTCACTACATACACACCACGGACGCCCAATTCGTCGACAACGCTGGCCGTACTGTCCTTCTCCGCGGTATCAACCTCTCCGGCGCCGACAAAGCCCCGTCGGTGCACAGTCGCAACAGCTCGATGGATTCTGGGAAAGCGGCGAGACTGGGGATATGAGTTTTGTCGGGAGACCGCTCAATCTCGACGACGGGTCCGCCGACGTCCACCTCGCGCGTCTCAAGGGCTGGGGCTTCAATATGCTCCGTTACGTCGTCACCTGGGAGTCTTTAGAGCATGCGGGGCCGTGAGTGATATCGTCTTCTGGTCTCGTCCAACGGTTCTTACTCCAGTGCAGTGGGAAATACGACCACGAGTTCATCGAGTATACGGTCCGTGTCCTCCGAAAATGCAAGGAGCATGGATTCAGGGTGTACATGGATCCTCATCAAGATATTGTGAGTTCTATATGTGTTCTTATTCTCCGACCGAACTTGAGGGAACTGGGTCACATTCCAAACGTGGCTAATATCGGTTCTGCGAGAGGACCGTAGTCTCGTATCTGGGTGCTCTAGGCACGTCTCTGTCTCGTAAAGCAGGAGAAGGAGCAGACAGAGACAGAGACATGTCCTACAACGTCTGATGACTTTCGTATAGGCGGGCGGGGGTTTGTCACTCCACCATCCATCGCCCTGTTGAGGACTCCAGCGGGCGACCCCATGTCATTCACCTAATCTACTGCGCGAACCATGTGCTTGCAGCTCACGCCAAAGCTGCGCCACGCAGCTAGGGCCCATCGCGCGAAAGGTCTGCGCGATTCGAGCATGCGCTAGCCTCCCACTCCCACTTCTGAACCCGCATATAAGTAGTCGGGCTCGCAAGGATGGGATTGCAAGTGCGCGTCATGCACAAAACGCTCAGATACGCGCATATAGTCGGTGGCAGGTGGTGATTCAGAGTGACGTTCGTGACCCCCTCCCCTGTGTTGGAAAATCAGCAGACGGTTAAGGTACATCTCTTCTCTTGCTCTCCTGTCTCGTTCTCGTTGTCTTTGTGAGACTCACCTTAACCGGCTGGGGACGAAACCGCAGAGGTTCCGGAAGGCAGACAGGCTAGCTATTTACATGGGCAAACATGCTTGCACCAGCTGACCGATGATCATGGTTTTGAGACGATTGCTCTGGGGACACGTCGGCTAGATCATCCATCTCTCGATATGAGAAGTATCAAACAGTCAGCTAACAAAACTCTGTCACAGTGGTCGCGATTCTCTGGCGGCTCTGGCGCCCCATACTGGACCATCCTTGCATGCGGCATTAATCCTCGTAATTTCACTGCGACGTTGGGTGCCATCGTACACTGTGAATATCCCAACCCGACCTCCCCCTCACCGGCAGAGCTGCCCGCGATGATCTGGAGCACAAACTATGGACGTCTTGCGTCACAGACGCTCTTCACCCTGTTCTTCGCAGGCCGCGAGTTCGCCCCGAAATGCGTCATTGACGGGCAGAACATCCAAGACTATCTGCAATCCCACTACATCGCCGCGTTCGCCCAGCTCGCAGATAAGATTCGCGACGCCGGCGACCTTCAGGACGACTGTGTCATCGGTTGGGACAGCATGAACGAGCCATTCGAGGGCTTTTGTGGGTACGCGGACTTGAACACCGTACCGACGAAGCAGGGGTCTACGCTCAAGAAGGGTCCTTTCCCGTCGCCTGCACAGTCCCTCCGCCTAGGCATGGGTCAAGCGCAGACCGTCGAGCACTGGATATTCACATCCATGGGGCCGAAGCAGGATAAGTCTGTGACCATCGACCCGCAAGGGATCAAGATGTGGGCAGACCCCGAGACCGAGCCGGAGGGCGTTCATCCGAAGTGGGGCTGGCGGCGCGACCCCGGCTGGAAGCTCGGGACGTGCGTATGGGCGCAACACGGCGTCTGGGACGTCGCGAGCGGCGCCGTTCTCGTCCCTGATTATTTCCGCTACCGGTCGAACAGGGAGGAGGTCGTCTACATCGAGGACTTCTGGCGCCCGCACTGGCAGGTCTTCGCGACGCGCATTCGGCAATCACATCCAGAGGCCATTCTCTTCGTCGCTCCGCCGGTATTTGCGCCCCCACCACAGCTTGATGAGAGCTATCTCAAGGGGCGGTGTTGTCTGTCCACCCACTATTATGACGGACTAACGCTCGTCACGAGACACTGGAGCAATATCAACGCCGACGCCCTCGGCCTCATTCGTGGGAAGTACTCCTCCACCCTACCCGCGGTGAGAATCGGTGAGCGCGCTATCCGAAAGTGTCTTCAGGAGCAGCTCGGTTACTTGAAGGACGACGCGAAGATATTGGGCGCGTACCCGACCATCATCGGCGAGATCGGAATCCCGTACGACATGGACGGGAAGAAGGCCTACGGTTGGACGGACGGCGGCAAGTACAAGGGCGACTTCTCTAGCCAGCAGAAGGCGCTCGACGCAAGCATGAACGCCGCCGACGGGTCCAATGCGCTCAACTACACGATTTGGAACTATTGTCCGGACAACTCTCACGAATGGGGTGACGGGTGGAATATGGAGGACCTTAGCATCTGGAGCGAGAACGACCTGAAGCCGACGTTGCAATACAAGATGGGCTTGGGCGACTCGTCGTCCGCCGTCCTGCTGAAGAAGGGCCAGACACCCATCATCCAGTCTGCGGCCGCCTCCAGCGTGTCCCTTGCCACTCTTACCCCAGGGGAGAGCCCGTCTGACGAGGGTACCGTCGTATCGAACCCGCCATCATCGGCCCTCTCCAACTCGAGCTGGGACAATGCATACCAATTCCTCACCGACGGGGCGCGCGCAGCCAAGGCGTTCTGCCGTCCCTACCCTACCGCTATCGTCGGTGTCCCCACCAACATCCAGTTCGACATCTCGAAGGCCGAGTTCAAGCTCGCCGTGCGCGTGGGACCTGAAGACGCACCTCAAAGCGAGCGCCTAGGCCTCTCATCCCCAGACTCGGACAGCCCGGACGAGGCGGAGCTGCCCACCGAGATCTACGTGCCGCTAGTTCACTACGCTAGTGACGAGCTGCTCTCGGACACGCAGCAAGAAGAGTCCCCCATGTTCGGATCCGTCACACCGAGCAACTTGTCGTCCAAGTCCTCGGACGACTTCTCGCGATCCCCGTACCCCCACCCCGCCGACCCTTTGCGGCTGGCTGCGGCCGGCTCGCCGCTGCTCTCTCTAAACGTCGACGTCTCGGAGGGACGCTGGAGCGTGTCCGGCCAGACGCTCAAGTGGTGGTACCCCGTCCCGTCGAGCGGTCCGCCGCGCGAGTACACCATCGTCATCAAGCGTGCGGGCGGGACGATCAAGGTCGCTGAGGAGTCGTCGCGCTCGTGCCGGTCTCTGCTGAGTTGGTGCTTGGATGGATGTTGCACGGTCATGTAGTCGGTGGGACCGGACCTGCTCTCTCGTCTCGCTCGTCGATCTCGCTTTCATCTGCGTTCTGTAGTTTGGTTGGATTCATGATTGTACTGTATACACGCAACACAATGGACACAAACTCACTGTATATGCTTAGGTCGGACACCCGTAGAGACATCGAAGCTATTAAGCAGAACCCCCGAAATAGTCGTTTGGGGGCCAAAAATCGCTGCCGCGCCCAAAACAGGTACTTTATATACCGATATTGATTATAACACGGGCCCTCCGGGCAAACCTGTCCACGAACCGTGCGGTGAATGGGGGTCACGAATGGAACTCGTTCGTGAACAGAAAGTATACTTTGTTCACCCAAGTTTTGAGGCGCCGCGCCTCGGACAGGCTTCGCCAGCCCTCGGCCAGCGGCGCCGAGCATTGAACCCCCAGCTTCGTAGCTCCAGAGTCTCATCACAGTCGTTTTGTAACTTCAGTGTATGTACTCACAACCAAGTACTCACAAGCTCAATAGTGGATACAACGTTGAGCGCTTCAGCATTCAAAGACTTGGCAAGAGTGGGGTATCAGGGGGCGGGGTGCCAGAGTCACGTGAGGAACCCCCGACATTACTCAAGACAAACCTGAACACGTTCGTGTCCAGGAATAGGACCAAACCTTTCGAACATATTGGTCAAGTTCTGGCATTGACGCGGAAATATTGACGTCTCGGCAGCCTGGACTTCGCCTGGACTAGTACTCCGCTGGACTCCGATTTCGCTCTTGAGTGAGACAGGTATGTCGCGGGCACTACTCGTGTTCGATGTCTAGTCATATTCATTCACTGAACTTGTCGAGGTGCTACCAAGAGCTTGATCGAAACAAGTTCACGTCAGATCCCCACCATGTCGACTCCTCAACTACCGATCACCCAATCTCTCCTTCCACAGCAGCGATACCTCGATATACTGGGCTCGAGTCTACCCGTTGATGAGCGAATGTCTCTCGGAAAGCTCTCTCCGGACGAAGTGCCTGCATGGGCAGATTCTCGAGTTGCGGAGTATGAGAGGCGCATCAAGGACATCGAGGGTCACATCTCCACGTTTCGGTCGCTACGGAACGCACAATCACCCATACACGTCCTCCCCTCCGAGCTGCTGGGTAGGATATTCGTCGAAGCCTGCTCCTCGCGCCAAGATCTGCGGGTCGCGCAGGTCTGTCGACACTGGCGCGTAGTGGTCATGGGCACACCTCAGTTCTGGGCGAACGCACTGGAGGGAAGGTGGATGGACTGTTCGCATGAATCCGAGCGGGACTTCCTCCAATTCGCTCTCTCGCACTCCGGTGTCCTCCTTCTCTATGAGCTAAACATAGTCTTCGAAGTCGCGAATGCGTGGCCAATTATTCAGCCTCATGCTTCAAGACTGGTGTCTCTAGTCGCTCACATGGACTTGGAAAACCAAGTTGCCGCGCTCGAGACGGCGCTATCCTCAGGACGTTTACACAACTTGCACTCACTCCAAGTGATAACCCCGATGTGGCCCTCCCCGATGTGGCCCTCGCCGAGGTTGTCGGTCGATGCCCGGTCCCTTCCTCGTCTACGGAAGCTACATATTGGAGGAGATGTCTTCACATCCACCTCTACCTTCGACTCACTTGAAGACCTCGGTATCTCAGGGTCTATACGAGCGTGGGAAGACCTAGCTTGCGCCTTGAAGCCGTGCACTGCGCTCAAATCGCTACATTTGTATTACGCGCTGCCAAAGGAGGAGATGGGTAGGTTCAGCCGCCCGTACTCGCTTCGTAATACGACAGCCCCGTACTAACGTGTATGGCGACTTGGGCAGAAGAAGCCGGCGACTTTGGCTTGGCAGCAGTCGCTCTCCCGAAGCTGCGTACATTCGTTTTAGAAGACCAAGCCGAGCAAATACGAAAACTACTTCAACACCTTGCTCTCCCCTCATCGGTCACTTCAACGATCCACATAAACATGCGGTCGTCAGCTGACGGCCGAACATTGCTTGACGCGATACCCCCCAACTACATGCGGCGGTTCCACGAGTACCCGCTCTTCGATAGACTGTGTCTAAACCATGATGCATATCTCTCGGCGTGGCGAGCTTCCGCTCGTCTCTACACCGGAGGTCAGGAACGCCTGCAGATTACCGCGTATATTGATGGCAACGATGACCTGCAAGGATTCCTCGAGCCTCTGTTCGCAGCTTGCGAGCATAACCCACTATCTACACTCGCGATCGACATATGTCCCGCTGGCTATTTTCCTGATGTCGCGATTTGGAGAGGTCTATTCGAACGGCTCCCACTCCTCCGCCGACTCGAACTCCACGTACGGACACCCCGTGCCTTCAAAGGATGTTTCGCGACAATGTTCTTAGACAAATGCGGCGACCAGGACTCCACGAGCCAGTCGAGTGGCCTGACGCTGGCCTGGGTGCTCGGACTTGGAATGGACTGGGAGGAAGAGGGAGAACGCGTGGTTTCGGAGCTCACCGAACTCGCGTTCATCCTGGAGCGCGCTAGGCGATGTTCAAGTCTGGAACTGTATGCGGCGAAGTCTGGCAGCGACTACATCCCGACGAGTCTCGCCGAACTACCCACAAGTCTCGACATGTTGACGACGGTGGCCGCGCCGATTCTGCCCCGCCTGTCAGGTCTAGTGGATGTGTTGACCATACACTAGTCCTTCGACAGTCGTACCCAAGGATGCAGGACTTGGACCATGAGGTACGTTGAATGAATCCCTCGTTAATCGCTGGAAGCTTTGCTGACCTTATGATCTACTTACTTTCTAACTGCCGTCGTCGTCGCGCTACTTTCCTCGGCTATACCGTCATGATTGCGACCATCCTGCAGGCCGTGTGAATGTATTGACTTTCCACAAGTCGTGGTAGCATAGCATTCGGTGTTGTTTCCTCAGTACGCGATCTATCTTGTTGCTCCATCTCGCTTTCGCATACGATGTACTTATCATGTGGGTATCCTCGAGCCTGTACGTAAAATCAAATCAAGACATTAACTGGAGACCATGTATACAGGACATGCTACCCTGGCAGTTACGCAGCTGCTTGTCCATGCGTAGGCTATAGGAAGCGACGAGTGGATCATGCAAGCATAGATTGTACGGCTCATGTTCTGCATGCAGCTGGACTCGGGCATGAGTGATCAATCTACGTTCGGGCTCGTTTGGATAGGTACACACGCCTGTATAAAGCAACTCACCCTATCGCGCAAATGTTTGCAGCCAGTCTCTTCTGACAGCACGTACATAGGTAGAAGTCGTTGCATAGGTTGTTCGTCATCGGTCGTGATCTAGCGAAATATAGATACACAAGAAGGGTCAGCTATATATACAGTCCGTTGTGCAAGGTCATTCAGAGAACGATGTTGTCAGACGTGCACACGATTAAGTGGGTTTCCCGCAACCGCGAGCAGAAACGTTACGATAGTCTCCAAACTCCCAATTGAAGCAATCCTAGACGTATCACACGGTAAGCGAGGATAGCAGAATGGTCATATTGTCACTTACCACACAGTCCTCCTCGGCAGTCAGTTGCGGAACACTCCGCTTCTCACCGTCATCACTCCAGTCGATGTCCTCTCTCGACAACACGCCATCTATGAGGGCTTGGATGCCGTGGTGAATAACGTTCGCGCTCCATCCGAGTTTAGTGACGGTATCGTAGCGGATCACCTGACCGAGGTGGCACCGCGTCTCCAAAGCGAGGCCCGCTAGACCACAGGATGAAGAGACCCCGGTGCATGTCCCCATCGGGATAGGGTCACCGGTGTTATAGACATGAGTGACATGTTGAGTCGACGGCTGCCAGCACAGTGAATCTCAGTATCGGGCGTATCGGTTAACGATACGACAATACTGTACCGGTGATGGAAGATGGAGGCGATGTGCAGCAAGACGCTCCGCCGGTGCCTCGAACGCGACTACGGGAACACCGAACGTTACCCCGACTAGCGAAGCGAGGGCACCACCGAGAGAGTGACCTGTGGCAGGGTTAGTGCCTGAAGAGACTAATGTATAGAGACGACGGTACGCACCCACAAACCAGATGTTGGAATTTGGGTACATGTAGGTGACATTGTTATACAGATTCTATGCGGACAGTGAGTACCAGATAACAGAATACAACGACGTGGCTCACAATTCCGATGGAGTAGAATAGGCTCTCTTCCATAACGCTTCGCTCTAAGCACCCTTGGTCGCACTTGTATCCACCTTCGTAACAGTCGCAAACCGTGCTCCAAGTGGGGCCAACACGAGCGCAGCAGCACGAGAAGAGGAGGTTGTCATTCAGCTTGTCCTTGCGTTGCGTCGGGCCGCCTCCGCCGATGGGCCACATAAGAGAGGTTCCCTTCACGGCGACTATGACGGTAGAGTTGTCCTCCGTCGCAAAGATGTGCCCGCGGAAGCCATCGGCATCAGGCTCCCACCCGAAAGGATAACTCTGTTGAGGGTGAATGTCCGTCCGCAAGAGAACGTTGTCATGACTCACGTTGTTCCAGTCTGGACCGAGATCATACCAGTCCTTCTGGCCATGTTCAGAGTATGCGTTGTTCGCCATCTTGGCCAAAGATAACAACACCCCCCTGTCCTCGACGTCCGGCCCATCCACCTCCCTCGTGTCCCAGGGCGACTTCCCACCGCTAAACTTGGCGCTAGAGCCCAGTGACGGTGAGTGAACAGTGGTCCTTCTCGTATTGATAGCGAGCCCTGGCGGGACCAGTCCGGTAGATCTCCTAATATCAGAGAAAACCACCCGTGAATCGTCACTTCTCAGGGCGTGCTCGTGTCGAAGCTCGAATTGTAGTCGAGGATTATTAGGCACAACGGATGACGACCATAGCCAAGAAGACAAGAGCAGGTTCAGAGTGCTAGGCAGAAGATTATATAGCATGATAAGATGACGAGGGTAGATGGTGGTGGACGAGTACAATCAGCCCCATGCCACTGCGCCGCCGCACCCTCAGAGCGGATGCTTATGTCATCGTAGCATGCGCGTGACATAACGCGCTGTCACAGCCAAGTACGTGGCGTCCCAAACTCCCAGAGCGCTTAACCGCTTGTTCTTCTCCACCTCCGCAAGATCCCTAGAACCCACCAACGCCTGGCTCTTTTGGTACGGTAAGTCTAGTTTGCGCTTAGAGTAAATAATGACAGGCGACTCGCACCGTCGCCGCCCATTCACGCGCTAGTAACATTCCTTCCGAGGCCACGTCCTCGAGTTCGCATTGCGGAATCACTTGCCTGAGGGCTCTCTCCGCGTGTAGCCAGATCAAACCCACGAAAGAAACTACTCTTGGTGCACTGTTTGACTCTTAAGAAAACTTCCGAGCGACATGTGTCGATGTTCCACTCCTGGAGCGTCTTCCGTGGTTTAGCCACTTTGCTCGATCTTGGCGTTACTCAGAGACTTCAACCCTCGCTAGCAGCCCGTGTGATCCCAATTCACGAAGTCCCAGAGATCCCATGTACTGGAATGGAGTAGATAGACTTACCGCATTATATAGGAAGCGTCGACCTCCATCAAGCTGTCCGTGGGCTGCGGAAATTCGTAGGTGCTGATTCGTGTCAGGTGTGATATTTTACAGCATGTCGAACTGATCTCTCTACAGACACAAACAATGGCAACAGAGAAGAGTAAAAACAGTTCTTTGCTGTCCGCTACTCTCGCATCGGGATCAAGTCTGGTTCTCCTTCAATTGTTCTCTCGCGTCGTCACCTTCGTTCTTAATCAAGCTCTCGTACGCTTGGTCTCGCCTCAAGTATTTGGCACTACCTCAATACAGTTCGAGCTGCTACTGTCGACCATCCTCTTTCTCTCTCGGGAAGGTGTCCGGAATGCTCTTCTCCGGGCTACACCCTCGCAGCAGCAAGAGGATCGTGGCACAAGAACGCCGCTGATTACAAACATATCTCTGCTCCCCATTCTCCTCGGGATCCCGACCGCTGTCATCTCGGCGTTGCTCTACTTGAGAACGAGCTCTTTATCCACATCCTCCCAGCCACACTTCAGAACGAGTGTCATGTTGTACGTCTTCGCCGCTCTCGCCGAGTTGCTTTCCGAACCTATGTATATCCGCACCCAGAACGAGCTGAAATTTCATGTTCGGGTGCGGGCCGAGGGAATGGCCGTCATGCTCAAGACCGTCACCACATTCCTAGTCCTCATCAACACCTCAGAGGAATGGTCGCTTGCTGCCTTCGCCCTCGGACAAACTGCCTATGGTCTGACAACGCTGATCTCGTTCGTGATGGCATGCCGCGATAACCTCGACTTCCGTCCGAGAAAGGTGGCGATCGCGGTGCACGACCAGTGAGTGAATACACTGATGATATCCTCAAAACTCATCTTAGTCAATTGGCAGCACCGAGAAGATCTACTTCGACCCTACGCTGTTCAACCTCTCTGCCGCCATGACCGGCCAGTCTCTCATCAAGCACTTCCTTACCGAAGGCGACAAGTTCCTCGTCTCCCGCCTCAGCCCGCTCGCAGACCAGGGCGGCTACGCGGTCGCAGCAAACTACGGGTCACTCGTCGCCCGCATCGTCTTCCAGCCGATCGAGGAGACCGCGCGCGTGTTCTTCTCCAAGACCCTCCCCTCCTCCTCCGGCAGTTCCAAGGCCCCCTCCCCACAGACAAAAGAAGCGCTCCAGACGGCCTCGACCGTCCTCCTGACGCTCCTCCTTGCGTTCGCGCATCTCCTTTTGCTCCTCGTGACCTTCGCCCCGCCCTACCTGCCCCTCGCGATCTCGCTCGTCCTCCCCGGGAAGTACCTCCGCACGTCCGCCCCAGCGATCCTCGGCGTGTACGTGTACTACATCCCCGCGATGGCATTCAACGGTGTCCTCGAGGCGTTCTTCGCCTCCGCGGCCTCCCCCGCCGACCTCCGCGCACAGGCCCGCTGGATGCTCGTGTTCTCCGCCGCATTTGTCGCGGGAGCGGCGGCGCTCGCGCGCGGACTCGGGCTCGGAGACGCGGGGCTCGTGTGGGCGAACGTCGCGAACCTGGTGCTCCGCGCGTGCTACGCGTGGGCCTTCGTCCGCCGCTTCTTCCGCAAGCGCGGGGAGGGGGCGACGGTCGACTGGAGGCGGGCGGCGCCGCCCCTCCCAGTGCTGGCTTCGTTCGCTGCCGCGGGAGCGGCGGTACGCGCCAGTGCGAGGGCGTATGCGGACGTCCCTGTGAATCTGCTCGCGCAGAAGGGGCATATCACGCTCGGTGCGGTGGGTGTTCTCGGGTGTCTGCTGACCTGGTGAGTCTTTTTCCATTCGTCATTGCGTTGCGGACTGACAGGCACTGCAGCGTGGTGTTCGAACGGCGAAGCGTCATGGAACTGGTCAGGTCGCTGCGGAATGCGCGCTGACCGCTGGGTGGACCACACCAGGACCACACCAATATCGATATCAAGGTACTTTTACGGGACTGAATATTATGTACAAGCTCGAGGATACCCATATCATATACAAACAAAAGCGAGTTGGAGCAACAAGATAGATCGCGTACGGAGGAAAAAAAAACACTGAATCCCATGCTACCCCGAATAGTGGATAGTCAATACATCTACACGGTCTGACAGCTGCTGCGGGATGGGCGCAACCGTTATTAAGCACCCCGGGTCTGTCGGTATCCCAGCCAATGCTGCGGAAAACTAAGTCGCTGGGGGTCATGCCATACAGGTCTAGCCGTGCACTTCGCCACCCGAGATCACCGAGCTCAGGGAGCACCCCACCTTCCTCATCAACTAGTACCACCCAGGCCAGCGTGAGACCACTTGACTCCGCCTGCGGCTCCTGGGCACTAGAGATGTTCAAGAACATCGTCGCGAATTGCTCCTTGAACGCGATGGACGTTCGGCCGGTGAGTTCGAGCCTACGGAGACGAGGGAGCCGTTGGAACCGCAGAGCCCACGTCGTAAGAATATTAAGGGGACGTCCTGAGTGGAGGAAGACGTGCCGAGCGTGAGCGTGGACAACGCGCTGTGCTCGCATGCTTCGAACTGGACAATAAGGTATCCGCGCAGATGGTCCTCGTTGAACACGTAGGCTCTCGTAGGCTGCGGTATGGAGGCGCTCATCGGCTCTCGCGTAGAAACGAGCTTCCGTTATGCCGCGGAGATCTGATGGAAGTTAGTCGATGTACAGCGAGAGTGGTTCTTCATAAAACCACTCCATGTGGTTGGCAGGTATCACGTCACGGAAGGTGAGGTCATTAATAGTCAGACAACTCCATGACGATACTGAGCGAGGTAGTCGAGGGGAAGGGGAGATGGCTGAGCATCTCGTGCATTGTTGTGGCCCAGTCCTCTATGGTAACTGATTGTAGTTGAGGGAGGTTGACGGTACGTAGCCCGACATTATCGGTTCCCGTGTCCCGCTCGGATAGCTGAGTGTAGAGCTGAGCGGGTTTGGGACACCGCTTCAACGCTCGAGCCAAGTCGCTTGGGGGCTTCAGCATACGGCCTGTCACCGTGAGTTCTTCGCGGGTGCTCACGGTGGACGTGGATGTGATGAGCGACCCGTCAATGTGCAGCTCGCTAAGACGGGGAAGGCACACAGTATCGAGGCCCCGCCCCGGCGGGATGTACCCCAACCCCCCAGAATGCCTGAAGGCTCCGTAAAGTTGGCAGCCTATCCGAGGACAAGGCCAAGTTCGCGAGCGCGGTGACCTGATAGTAGGAGTTGGCTTGCACGGTCAGGGAATGCAGCCTTAACGCGTGAGTAGACTCGGAAAGAAGCGTCCAAGCTTCCTTGAACTCCTCAGTTAATTGCAAATGCAGCGGGACCGGGCTGCCCGATCTCTGGAGAGCGATGCGGAGAAAGTCCGTCCCCGATTCCGGCGGACAAGTTCGAAGTCTCCTGTTCTCTGGGCCCTGGTGCGTTCGCGAAGAATTGGGGTGTGCGCATGACGCTCGCGCGCCAGTGGCGGCGTACCTGCGCGATCCGCATGTCCTTACGTGTAGAATAGCCATGTGCGAAGATCCTGCACACTAGCTCGGGGGGGAGTTCAAACGTTCATGTATAAGTGACTGCGTGTTCCGGAAAGAACGGAAGGTGGCAATGTGAAATTCGAGCTCCTTGATGCATTCTCCAACTCCGGCATCGGCCCGCGCCGCAGGCACTTCGCTTGGATAGAGCTTCAAGGGAGCGGTCCCGTTCATCCTCTGGCAAACTCGCTCCGAGCTTGTCGAGATATCGTGAGCCAGTGGAGATATGGTACGGGTGATCTCGGTGGTCTGGCTGAGTCGTCGCAATTTGAGGATGCACCGGTCCTCAATCTACTAGTGCGCGGAGCGTATGCTGACATTTAAACGTTTGGCAGTGGTCACCGGTAATTTTGAATCAGGGTGACATACGACGATCACTGTGCTCCTGGAATGTCTCTAGACTCTTTACAAGTTCGATTAGTTGAGCTTGGTGACCTGAAGGTAGCGGAGCAGTAGACTGTAGCAAACAGAGTGGAGGATAGGTAGAACTTGACTTTGCTGTATGTGAGGGTGTCGAATTGGGAGATTGTGCGTCTAAGCGCGCAACGTGGCCAACCTTAACCCCATCGCTATGCCATCTAGACTTTTCATAATTCATGGTACATGTATATTAAGAGGTTATCTTCCGTCATATCTCTACACCCCATAGATGCTGTGTGCTCATATGCCGTCCTCCAAGGTGAGTCGTGACAACTAAATGTCGGAAATTGCCGGGGCTTACCATAGATAGGCAGGGAGATTAACCCCATCCAGATGCAGTAGATACCTGCCAATGAGCCTATAATTGGCTTATCGGTGCACTCTGGATGCGATGAGGATGCTAATCCTATCAGGATAGGCCTCTTAAATTTCGGACATAGTACTCACCTGCTTAGACGAATCCAGACATAGAAAAACAGCGCTCGTCTCGAAGCGTCCGACAGCGTGTGATAACTTCCAGTGGCGTCTTCCCTCACGCTACTCCGAGGTTTGTGGATGATGTGCCTGTTCTCTGCACTGTCAAGTCTGCTTTTGTATGCTGTACTAATTCCAGGCTGATTTAACACTCAGTTGAACTCACTTGCCGTGCACGCGATTTGTTCGGCCTCGCGGTTGACCGCCTGCTAAGCTCAAAACGTGACGGTATGTACCTACTTGTGGTGCGTTTCAGGCTCGTGCGAGGACTAGATTAATGGACTGCGGGGAGTTACCTTGTACTGTAGCTCAGGGATGGTCTTGTTATTTGGACTCTCATAGATTCTCCCTTCGTCAACCGGATTCCACCACTTCTGTCCCTCGTTCCGTCCATCCCTGCTTCGACCACGGCTCTATCTTTTTGTTTACACCATGTCTACCCTCGCGCTTGTCCTCGCGCTTGGTCTTGCATGTCTACTCGCACTCATCAAGGTGGTTTCATATCCCGCAAAACCCAAGATTCCTTCAGGGTTGAGATCACTTCTAGGTCCGAAAGGTGTGTCCATCTCTCGACTCATCATCTTCGACCCGATAGAGACAAACAGAGCTGACAAGAGGACGCCAGGTTACCCCATCCTTGGCTCAGTGACGGACATTCCTGAGCGGAACATCCACCTCAGGTTCTATGAGTGGGCTCAACAATATGGTCCCATCTATCAGGTCAATCTTGCCGGCACCAACCATGTCTGGATCTCTAAAGAAAGCATCGCGCACGACCTGCTCACCAAGAGGAGTGCAATATACTCCGACCGCCCTCACCTCCCCGCCCTTCTCCACGATAACCGTGCAAGCGAAGAGTACCTGCCATTGATGGACAAGAATGGTAAGCTCCCTCTCCCTCAACTACCCCCGCCGCTATGGTGTTGACTTGCCCACAGCCGCCTGGATGAGACAGCGTAAGATCGGGACCCACATGTTGCGCCAGTCAAAGCTGAGTGCGTACCATCACTATCCCGAGCTCGAATCCATCCGGCTCCTCAAAGAGCTCCTCGCCGACCCCACCCAATACGCCGATGCCCTCGAGTCCTTCAACGCGCGCGTGACCGCACGCCTCGCATGGGGCCGCAGCGAGGCCAGCGGCGAGCTTAAGCAGCGCGCGCGCGAGCTCCTCATCTGCATTTCCCCGACCGGGCATATTGCGAACAAGCTCCCCTTCCTTATGTCGCTCCCCGACTGGCTCTCGCCCCCGAAGGCCTGGGAGCGGAAGCGGCAGCGCACGGAGAGCCGCTGGTTCGCGCACATGCAGGACGAGGTCCGTGCGGACATATCCTCCGGCCAGCCACCCTCAAACCCGTGCTGGACGCAATACCTCTTTGGCACCAGCCCCACGGGTGGCAAACGGGAACTCTCCTCCGAGCTTGAGGGCGCGTACGTGGTTGGGATGCACAGCATTGCGGGTGCGCTGCTGGCTGCCGCGGTCGTGCAGAGCTTCTGCCTCGCGATGTGCCACTACCCGCAGTACCTGCCGCTTCTGCACGAGGAGCTCGACCGCGTGTGCGGTGAGCGCCTCCCGCGCACGGAAGACAGACCAGACCTTCCCGTCCTCCGCGCGTTCGTCCGCGAGGTCGTCCGCTGGCGGCCGCCCGTCCCGACAGGCATCCCGCACCTCCTCAGGCAGGACGACGAGTACGACGGGTACCATATTCCCGCGGGCAGCGTCATGCACCCACTGGAATGGTACGTCTACTACCCTGTGGCACATCCCACTGTCCTCATCATGTAGAGATGCGTCGTGTACTGACATATTACTATAAACTAGGGGAATTGCGCGCGACCTGGACATCTACCCCGACCCCGAGGCGTTCAACCCGCTCCGCTGGCTCGAGCCCGAGTACCCGACCTACAGGGAGCCGCTGAGCGTGTACCCGAACCTCACAAACATCTCGCAGTTCGGCTTCGGGCCGCGCGTGTGCACCGGGCGGGAGCTCGCGGAGGAGGCCATGCTCACTGGTATTGCCGCGTTGGCGTGGCTCTTTGACATCAAGAAGACCGCGAACGAGGAGATGAACGAGGGGGAGACGGACGAAGAAGTTCCGAAGGGCCAATCAACAGCTACGCATGGAGAAGCTGTGGGGAAGAACAGTGCTATTGAGGAGAATTGGAGGACGGACCCGACGCACAACTACTCGTCCCTCATGATCGCTCGACCGCTTCCTTTTGAGTTCGACCTCACCGTGCGCGTTGGGAAGGACTCCCGCGCCGCGCTCGTTCAGCAGCTTTTCACGCAGAGGGAGTCTGAGGGGCAGTTCCCCCCAGATAAAAGCTACTGGACCGGCGAACAAGGCGAGTACGGCTGGGTGAAGGTGTGATCACTCCTAGCCTACACACCGAGTCCCGAGCGTCATCACTCTGATAGACTCCGATATACGCTTCGCCAGTGCAATGTACCGGTACCAAAGACACTCAAATTGGTCATTTGAAGCGCCGTTTATTGATCTACTTACAGTATCATGTGCCCTATATATAATACTAATGTGACTCCGCCGCCTTGGGAGACTGTGCGTATAAGCGCGCAACATTGCTAACCAAGTTAACCCCATAGCTATTCCCCTCACCGTTCGGCGCACCGGCTCTATGTACTTGGAAAGAAATCTTCTGCATTTTTTGAATCCCGCCGTATAGTCTAAACGCTTGGTAGATGTGCGTTGTACGTGTATGTATTACTTCCCGGCACCATCTGGCCAGTGCTCCAACTCTATCTCAAATCGTACGCGTCATGGCGACGCATCCCGGGAGTCCCGGGAGTCCGAGCTGTCTTCGAGTTCGGATACGGTCTGATCGGAACGTACTGTGAAGCTCAGATACGGAGGGGAGCATGCTAGTACTTTCTTGAGGGTGTCATCAGTCTGATGTGCATTTGGTCATCCCGATTCGGTGTGACTCTGACCTGTTCTGCTTTCTTCCGGTTCAACGCGTGGACCGTCATGTTGGCAACGCTGCCCCACTGGCAACTCATTCCTCCTGCAGCTGGTGCACCCTAGCTGTCGCAGCGACCTCCGGCAACGATCGTTCGCGAGGAGTCCGGACGACGTCCCCGTTCGAGATCGCTGATGCAGCGCGTCCGTTCCGAGCCCGATTCTAAGTCCGAGCCCGTCAGCGAGAGTGTCGTGAGTGTCGAGAGCTCGAAGTGGGTCGACAGCACTTCGGATGGGGACGCGAACACGGGCGAGCCGGGGCTGAGTTTGGCGGTGTACGTGAAATTCGTCGCGCAGTGTGACTTGTTGAGCGTGACGAGCAAGATGATGAGCGTCGGGTACATGCCCTGGAGGACCAGTGCAACGAAGTCAGGATCGCCCATCCACTTGCCGGAGGGCTTGCTGAGCCCGAGACGTGAGATGCACGTACGATCAACGGTATGAGACACCCCTCGAGCACGTAGTGGAAGCCGTAAACGTATCGCGATACAACACCCGGGATGCCGTTGTCGGCTTGCTCCGCGATGGAACCTGTTTGATACACGACGACAAAGACCTAGGAAGGTTCCGCGTGAGCGACATGGCCGCGCGTCCGTGTTGTTTATGCGAGAATTACCCATAACACACAGTAGACGATGCCCGACTCGACGAGCAAGGCGAGGACGCTCTCCACTCGCGTTCTCGTTGAGCCCGTGCGGAGGTGGGAGCCGACGAGTTTGCGATGCATCCTGACGCGGGTGGGACATGCCGTCAGGTCGAGGTCGGACAGGGTCCGATGCGGAGCGTATCTAGGACATACCATGCCTTGTAGGCAATCAGGCCCGTCGCAGTGACATTCGTGACGAGAGACAAGATGGTTGGGGGTAAGCCCCATTTGTCCCCGGTGAACAGCGTGCCCATCGTGAGCTTGACATCGGCTCCGCTCGAGACGTTGGGATTCTCGCCGAGGATGACGCTATCGGCGCCGTTGAGGTCTGGTGGGGAGCACCCATGTGTCGTGACGACCACAGCCGTCGCTGTCGGTGAGAATCCAAGTCAGCGTCCCGGAACGAGGGCTATCCAGTGAACGTCAGGGAGTTACGGACAAGTCGTTCCCAGCAGGAGCACTACGCAGAGCAAGCGCACAGACCGACTATTGCTCCAGAGGACCCAGGCACGCCACCAGACAATAGCGTCTCCGAGGACGACCTGAGCAGTGAAGACAGTTTCCTCGTCAGCGGGGGGCGTGAGTTAAGATGGCAGACGTGGACAGAGCAGACGCACGTTGAGCGTGATAACAGCAGTCCCTGCGCAGTCCTGGAGTGGATGGCGCCACGCGTCCTCGAACGGATATTGTCGACTAGGATCGGACGATAGCTGTCCGATCTCCCCGGGATACGTGTCCGGGAAGACATCGCGGTATATGGCGAACATCTGGTCCGCCCTAGCAGCGCCGGCGTCGGAGAAGTCGACCAGCAGTTTGAATTGCCGGAACGTCTCGTTGAGGACGACAACCCAGTAGATGGTCGTTGAGCAGTATATGGCTGTGATGACGAGGAGCATCATCAGCTTTGTCCTAGACCTCAGTCGCTTCCGGCTGTGTGACAGCACATCATCAGCCGTAGTCTGACTAGCCTGGCTACTAGAGGGTCTCGGAGTGTGACCCACCAGAGTAGATAGATCGAAATGACGGCGAGGATTGTATATAGTCCTGTACCGGATCAAGATCGACATCAACACAAGTGGGCTTTTTCGATAAATGTAACGTGTAGACACTCACCGAAGAAGACGCTCATCAACAATGCTTCCGCTGCTTGCGTGGCTATGGTGGGCGCATAATTGTAGCGGATGTGTGCCAAGGCACCACCGGCATCCGCCGTCAACGCATACAGCTCGCGCGCGCTATCCGCAGGGACCGTGTAGGTCTGGTCCATCGAGTAACCGGGCGGTGTTTGAGGTAGACGAAGGCGGCGCACGAGCAGCAGCTCGAAGAGCAGAGAAGGTCGCTGTGATGAGAGACCGAGGAGTTGATGAAGAGTTGGGCATCGGGGTGCGGGCGCGAGCCCTTGTACTTGTATGTATTGAAAGACGGGCCCGAGGCCGCTCTGCTGTGGGCACGACTGCCGCCGCATGCTGGCTGAATCAATGAGGAGGCGAACTTGAATTGCACTGCGGATCGTGAGTATAATTACGGAGCACCGCTCACGGTTCATTCTCATCCGTGACGTCCTCGGTGTTTGATATTCCGTGAGATACTTACAGACAGTTCAAGGTAGTCATGCTGATAGCCATGAAGATTCGGTATGATGTTTCGACTCGATGTCAAAGTTGAAGCGTGGGGCTCAGGCGATGTTTAGCTGGCTACCGTGCGCGATGGGCTGTCGATGCGGCGTACGTGGCAAATCTTGAAACATCCCTTCTGAATTGACTTTGACGTTGAAGGAAGTTCAGGGACGGCCAGTGCGCCCAAGGCACAGCCTCTTGCGCTCGAAAATGTATGTAGGGCGACGCGCCCATTAAAAACCCAAACTCGGAGCTGGAGGTCGTCTGTGGAACTAACTGTCAAAACTATTATTCGGCCAGTGTGGAGGTCAGTGTTCATACCTTCATTTGACGCTATAGGGCAGGTACCTACTAGTAACATTACATAGAGGCGAAAGGTGTGCCTCGTGAAGATATTGAGCTCGAGTGAGGGGCTGGTACGCGTGTGTCTAAGTATCCACTGTATGCTTACATGACGATCATGATTCAGGGTTCTCAATGGGACATGAGACTAAAATGCATCGCAATAGCGCATCCATGGAGATCTCTACCGATCCGTGAATGCTTCAGCGATGGCGGTGTGGGCTTGCAGTGCGGACTCTGATGAGAAGCCTGTACGTCTTGAAGTCGGGGAGTGTATGCCGTTTGAGAGATCATGACGTTACAACCGGGGGAGTTGGCGTGACGACGACGACATGTAACAGAGTAAGTAGATCATAAGGTCAGCAAAGCTTCCAGCAATCAACGAGGGATACATATAACGTACCTCATGGTCCAAGTCCTTCATCCTTGGGTACGACTGTCGAAGGACTAGTGTATGGTCAACACATCCACTAGACCTGACAGGCGGGGCAGAATCGGCGCGGCCACCATCGTCAACATGTCGAGACTTGTGGGTAGTTCGGCGAGACTCGTCGGGATGTAGTCGCTGCCAGACTTCGCCGCATACAGTTCCAGACTTGAACATCGCCTAGCGCGCTCCAGGATGAACGCGAGTTCGGTGAGCTCCGAAACCACGCGTTCTCCCTCTTCCTCCCAGTCCATTCCAAGTTCGAGCACCCAGGCCAGCGTCAGGCCACTCGACTGGCTCGTGGAGTCCTGGTCGCCGCAGTTGGTTAAGAACATTGTCGCGAAACATCCTTTGAAGGCACGGGGTGTCCGTACGTGGAGTTCGAGTCGGCGGAGGAGTGGGAGCCGTTCGAAGAGACCTCTCCACATCGCGACATCAGGAAAATAGGCAGCGGGACATATGTCGATCGCGAGTGTAGATAGTGGATGATGCTCGCAAGCTGCGAACAGAGGCTCGAGTCCTTGCAGGTCATCGTTGCCATCAATATACGCGGTAATCTGCAGGCGTTCCTGACCTCCGGCGTAGAGACGAGCGGAAGCTCGCCACGCCGAGAGATATGCATCATGGTTTAGACACAGTCTATCGAAGAGTGGGTACTCGTGGAACCGCCGCATGTAGTTGGGGGTATCGCGTCAAGCAATGTTCGGCCGTCAGCTGACGACCGCATGTTTATGTGGATCGTTGAAGTGACCGATGAGGGGAGAGCAAGGTGTTGAAGTAGTTTTCGTATTTGCTCGGCTTGGTCTTCTAAAACGAATGTACGCAGCTTCGGGAGAGCGACTGCTGCCAAGCCAAAGTCGCCGGCTTCTTCTGCCCAAGTCGCCATACACGTTAGTACGGGGCTGTCGTATTACGAAGCGAGTACGGGCGGCTGAACCTACCCATCTCCTCCTTTGGCAGCGCGTAATACAAATGTAGCGATTTGAGCGCAGTGCACGGCTTCAAGGCGCAAGCTAGGTCTTCCCACGCTCGTATAGGCCCTGAGATACCGAGGTCTTCAAGTGAGTCGACGGTAGAGGTGGATGTGAAGATATCTCCTCCAATATGTAGCTTCCGTAGACGAGGAAGGGACCGGGCATCGACCGACAACCTCGGCGAGGGCCACATCGGGGTTATCACTTGGAGTGAGTGCAAGTTGTGTAAACGTCCTGAGGATAGCGCCGTCTCGAGCGCGGCCACTTGGTTTTCCAAGTCCATGTGAGCGACTAGAGACACCAGTCTTGAAGCATGAGGCTGAATAATTGGCCACGCATTCGCGACTTCGAAGACTATGTTTAGCTCATAGAGAAGGAGGACACCGGAGTGCGAGAGAGCGAATTGGAGGAAGTCCCGCTCGGATTCATGCGAACAGTCCATCCACCTTCCCTCCAGTGCGTTCGCCCAGACCTGAGGTGTGCCCATGACCACTACACGCCAGCGTCGACAGACCTGCGCGACCCGCAGATCTTGGCGCGAGGAGCAGGCTTCGACGAATATCCTACCCAGCAGCTCGGAGGGGAGGACGTGTATGGGTAATTGTGCGTTCCGTAGCGACCGAAACGTGGAGATGTGGCCCTCGATGTCCTTGATGCGCCTCTCATACTCCGCAACTCGAGAATCTGCCCATGCAGGCACTTCTTGCGGAGCAAGCTTGCTGAGAGCAGCCCGCTCATCGACTGGCAGAGCCCTGCCGAGCCTGTCGAGATCGCGTGTAACATCCAGATTGTCCACCATATGGTTCTGATAGCCAGGCTGAGCCATGTTCAGAGCCCGTAGTCCGCTTCGGACCTTGATCAGAGGGAAGAAAGCAGAAAGGGTGCGACCTTGAAGTTACTTAGTATCATCTATCTCGAATGATGCAACTTGGAATCTCTTAAAGTTACTTACAACCTGGGTGAGGTTTTCCTGAGCTATATTTTCATACGAGTCGCAGATGTTTGAGGATAAGAAGGAGATAGAAGCAGGAGACTGGTCGGGCATGGTTGAGTTTAAAACGGCAAAGGCTGGGGAAGTTTCAACAAGGTCACGTGTGAGAGGGCCATTTGTGGTCTAGCGCTGGCCGCACTGATGCTCATGCCACCACCACCTGCTACTTTGACGGCGCGACGTCGACTACTAAGTGCCTACATGATGAAGCACTGTGTCATGGCTACACAGAATCACGGCAACCAGTGATTATGATTCAATCCGTAAGGGTGAGTTGCGGTATAGTTTTGAGGTCATTTTCCAAGTTCACGGTTACTAGTAGTATCGGTGCACTGAGGTTCTTGGCCGACACTACTGTGCCTCACTGCACTCCGATACACGATATTGTATGCTGTTTATCACCGGCCCGCTAACAATTCAGGATATGACCGAGGAACTGGCAGATTCTCTCAGCTCTTGTTCTTCGTCGGTGAGTGCATCTGGACATTGGCGGTCCAGATCTGCAAAGCTTGATAATGACCCTCACAGCAGCCCGGATTCAGATGAGCGTATGGGATTCATTCCATCTCGCGGCGAACAGTGCATACTACTGGTCAAACGCCGAACCCTACGGGCTCTACAGGAATGCGCTCCAGGTGTAAGGCCGCATGCCTTCAGAGCGTAATCGGAACGCAGCCAATAGAGACGAGGCCACCCTATATGATCCACACCGTAAGTCACCCCATCACAACACAAACCGACGGCACGGGTACTTACGACGTTGTTGTTCTCGCAGCACACGGGCTGAGCTGAGCATGTGCTGCCGCCCAGGTCGACCGCAGAGATTGGCGAACAGTCGAACCCAAGCTTCGCCGTCACGTCCTGGAGGGCAACGCCCAGCACGGACAAGATCGCCGAGCCTGCAGCCGAGTTTGCCTGATCCGCCGTTAGAACAATGCTGCGCGTTTCCGAGAGGGTGCTCCGGAGGTACGTACATCCTCGAGTTTGTTGCAGCACTGGACGGGGCCCGTGTTGCAGTTTCCGGCTGCCGCAAGGAGTGCAAAGGCGAGAGTAGAGACGATCGTGGCACGGGAGAACATGATGCTGAATGCGCGGTTCGGGACGACGAAGAGTGCTGAGAGTGCGAGTGCGAGGAGGTCGACTGCTGCTGCCCAACCCCTCAGCTGAGCGTGGCCTTATGTGCGCAGATGTAGCGCTACACCTCTCCGCTTGCGCTGCCGACTACTCTTCACGCTGCACGGAGCGCTGTTTCAATTGCCTACTAATTAGGCGAAATGGCGTGGTCACAGGCTGGTTCGACACCGGAGCTGTGAGGAAGGAGTCGGGGCGGGGTGCGCGTCGGCTGTCATTGCAACCCTTGCCCCTTCATCCCACAGTCGGGGGGAAGCGTCTCCTCGCATGGCGCCATTTGCTAATACAGGAAACACGGCACGCGAGTAAGTACTTGGCTTTGATTTCCTCGATGTGGACTGTCTTCGTGCAGACATACTCATAGACTTTCGCCCTCCACCAGTGCGCAATTGATAGTACAGCGGCGGCTACAAAACTGCTCACGTCCCGCTGATAGACCTGACTCGGAGTCGACGACGAATGCTCGAATGGCTGGTAGAAGAGCCTGGTGCTGTCTACAGACTCAAGGCTAGTAAGGTTCCATCAGGGTTGAGACCTCTTCCGGGTCTGAAAGGTCTGTCCATCTCTCGACTCATCTTCTTCGACCGGATAGAGACAAACAGTGTTGACAGGAGAATACCAGGCTACCCCATCCTTGGCTCAGTGACGGACATTCCTGAGCGGAACATCCACCTCAAGTTCTATGAGTGGGCTCAGCAATATGGTTCTATCTATCAGGTCAATCTTGCCGGCACCAACCACGTCTGGATCACGAAAAAAAGCACCGCGCACGATCTGCTCACCAAGAGGAGTGTAATATACTCCGACGGCCCTCATACCGACTTCTTCCTCCTCCTCCTCCTCCTCCTCCTCCTCCCGCCCTTCTCCATAGAGAAGTAATGGAGAAGAGCAGTGTTAGTGGGGAGAACTGGAGGACGAATCCGACTTGGACGCACAACTACTCACCCCTCTGACTGCTTCCGTTCAAGCTCGACCTCACCGTGTGTGCTGGGAAGGACTCCCGCGCCGCGCTCGTTCAGCTGCAGAGGGCGTCTGAGGGGCAGTTCCCCCCAGATCAGAATCAACTGGAGCGACAAACAAGGCGAGTATGGCGGGGTGAAGGTGGACCATTCCTAGCCTACAGAACCTCCGAGTCAAGCTACGTCACTCTGATACGCTTCGTTGCAAGGTACCAAGGACACCACTCAACTAGTTCATCAACTTCACTTGTATTCCACCCGTCTAGAAGAGAAAGTCTGCAGCCATGTCTCGCATCGAACTCGCTGTGATGCCTACTACTAATACTCACCTGAAGCATAATCAATCGCTATACTTGAACTCATCATCTCAATTTCGCGACAGCTCGACACAGTCCACTTGAAGTTGCACAGGCGCATGTGCTCTGGAGCTCATCATAGAAAAGCATCACAGGGCATGTTTCGGTATCCTACTCCATTCGCGAACTACTTGACCTCGATCGTGAAGTTCCTATCAAACGAGAACCCCAACGCAATATCCAGCACACCCCGCTCAGAGTCGAACTCGACCCGATCCACACCCACCGCTTCCCCATCAACACTCACCGCATCCGGCCTCCGCTCGACACCTGCGAACCGCACCCGTGCTACCTTCACGCCAAGCGGGTACCCAAACGCGCCGCGCACCGCTAGCCTCCCCGCGCGGTACTCAAAAGACACCGCCGTCGTCCTCTCCTGCACGACCGACACTCCGTCATCGACGTACAGCGAGCCCGCAGCGCGACCGTCTTGGTCCGGAGCGACGACGAGCTCAAAGTCCCGCGCGCGCAACTCCGTCGTCGTCATCGCGCCCTTGACGCGTAGCGGGAGGACGACGCCGCCCATAATCGCCACCGGGATCTCCGTGAAGTCCACGCCTGTCAGCCGGACGGTGCGCGCTCCCTCCTGCGCGCTGTGCGCCCGCTCGAGCGTGTGCAGGTCGTAGAAGTGTGCGGCGGGGTAGTACACCTCGACGCTCGTCGCGTTCTCCTCGATCACGGGGGAGACGAGGATCGACGGCCCGAAGAGGAACTGGGTGTCGATGCCGAATGTGCGCGTGTCCTTGGGGAAGGCGTACCAGAGCGCGCGGAGGACGGGCGTGCCGTCCGCCTGGGCCTGGTGGAACGCGGTGTAGAGGTAGTCGAGGAGGCGGTAGCGGGTGTCGAGTGCGCGCTGGGCCGCACGCGTCGTGAGCGGCCAGCGGTAGAACTCTTGGCTGATCGTTGTGTTTGTGTTGTGCTGGATCATATTGGTGTCAGTACTGTAAGGATGATGAAAGGATCTCGAGATGCTCACATTGCGCATGAACGGGTAGAACGCACCCAGGGTCGCCCAGCGTGCACACAAGGTCTCAGTCGTGTTCTCCGCGAACCCACAAACGTCCGCTCCGACCATGGGCATCTGGTACACGCCCGCCATGCCCAGGATTCCGGAGATCGATTGTCTGTAGTGCGACCACTCGCTCAGATTGTCCCCGAGCCACTTCCCGACGTGCTTCCCCGCTCCTGCGAACGTCGACCGGGTGATGACGACCGTTCGCTGCCCCGGGCGGCGCGCCAAGAGCGCATTGTGCGTCGCGGTGGACATCATCGTTCCGAAGAGGTTGTGCGCATCGTACTCCACCAATCCGTTAGCGTGTAGTGCTGTAACCTGTCGGATGGAGGGCATCAAGAATCTGCGTGCGCGTGCTCAAACGTTCAGACAGTAGTTGACGTACGTCTGCGGTGCCATTAGAAAGCGGACCTGCCAAGTTGGCGATCGCATACGGCGGGAACTCGAGATCATCCCCACGGTGTCCACGCTTGTCCAGTATCGATGCGGGTGCTTGGCCGAAGATGGGCGTGTTCGGGTCTGGAGGCGGCGCCGGGCGTGCTGGTGGAAGGTCTTGTTCTCTCGATTGCTCGAATGGGTCCGTGCATGGGAAGATGCAGAACTGCCTTGTCAAGAGCCGTAAGTGAGTGATAGGATACTATTGTATCGGACATACACTCGTCGGTTCGTTCAAATCGATCCATGAACCGTCGACGTCGAGGCCGGTGTCTGGGTCGAAAAAGAGACGGAATTCATTAGTCCAGTAGCTGCCAATGTTTCTAATCAGTAAATGCGGTGTCATAGTAAGTAGCGCGTCACTCCGTACTCTTGTGCCTTCTCGTGGAACCAGTCCGGCCAGACTGCAACACCCGGCCAAACCGCCCCAAGATGGGGACTGCTGCCATTCGCGGCTTTCAACCAGATGTCGGCCTCAGCCCCACGGTTGTAGGGGCCGTAGTCTGAATTTGAAAGGTAACCGACCGCAGGATCGACCATGAGGACTACACAGACATGAGAACCGTGAATGTCAGTGATAATATATGAACAGCTCGAAACTACGTCAGACATACTGTATCTTTGACCGTGCGAATGCAGGTAGTCGATGATCTCCCGCATCCGGTTCAAGGGGAAGTAGTCCGGATCGAGCGTGAAGACAAGCCGCCGATACATATAGTCTGAGATTCGTGTAAGCCAGCACCGCATGCCATAAGTGGAAAGACGGCCCACCTATGTCAGTCCACATCGTCTCGAGTGGTATGGACGCAGCAGAATAGTTCGTGATGACCTGCGCGATATCGACGTAGTCTGTCGGATCGAGGTTTGGTTGAAAGGTTGTGAGAAAGATAGAGTTCGAACAAGGCTTACTCTGATATCCCCAGCGACACTGATGGAATCCAAACGACCAGTAAGGCACCTCCGCTGGGGTCCCCACAATCTCCGCATATTGGCGCGCCACTTCGGTCGGGTCGTCCTCGTCTCCCGCCAAAAAGTAGAAGTCCAGGACACCGCCGATGACATTGTACTCGAGCGTTGTGCCCGGACCCTCCGTGTCATTGATTTTGACATCCATCCCATTCGAGTTGGCGATAAACACGCCATGTGTCCCTGTCGTGCGATGCTCGAAGTACACCGGGTGCACGCCATACAAGTTGCTACCTTGAGGGATCCCTCGGGCGTTGCGCGCCCACAGTGTGCGCGTATAGCTGTGGGTGGGCAAGCGGAACGGGTCGGTATGTTCACCGAGGCCGTAGATGTTCGCGTCCGCCGGGAGGGTCGTCTTGACGCGTAGGTATTGAGGCTCGAAGATGATCGGATGTGATGCGGTGGAGAAGAGAACCTCGTGAGTGGAGGCACGGTAGATGGAGAAACCGAAAGGCATGGAAGTGTAGTTGAAGCGGATGTTGGAAGTCGATGGGTCGGCATGAGGGTCGACTTTGGGTCGGGGTAGAACTGATTCTGAGACCTCGTATCGGTCGTTTGCTGGGTCGGTAATCTTGACATGTATACGGTTTTCTGCAAAAGGATGATGAGTGTTACTGCGCGGATATCACTGGCGACTGGTCTCCAATGAGCGCTCGTGACGAGAGGCTTCTGCGCTTCTCCGGCGGTGATTGAGGCGTGTGAGAGGGGTCGTGCGGAAAGAAGTCAGATGGACAAACGCGAACGTGCCAGTTTCTTACGTTGAACTGCAACTGCGAGGACATCGAGATGTCTCATTCGACAGCGGCCTTCCGTGCGGTCTCAGCTGACCTGCGTACGTATAGCCAGACCATGCACAATTATAGGACGGGCATGCACCCCCCCCACGAAGCAACTGGTAGAGAGCAAGCCATACATAGTACTCACTAGTCTCATACGTGACCTCGAGCGCGAGCTCGGGAAGATCGTTACCAAAGACATTGCAGGCCTTGCCAGCGAGACGTAAAACAGCGGTCAGCTTGGGCCCATGGTCGAGGACTTTGAGAACGTTGTATCCTGGGCAACTATCGAGAGCCTTCGAGTCTGTCACAGTAGCGCCAACTGAGAGTGCAAAGTGGCCGAGGAGCGCGATCCTGTAAGTCGCGCCGAAGTACATTGTCAGAGTGACAGCTAGAGTTAGGGCGAGAACGTGGGTGTTTAGTGGAATGCGAACTGTCTTATATGCCGAGTAGTTCTTGACAGATTTGCTTTGCCGCGGAGGGTTGACTTTACCACCAAGGGCCGGATGAACCGGCGAAGGTGTCGGAATTCAAACTCATCTGTCTGCTGTAACCATGTGACTGCTCGAATGCCGACACCATCGAGTCACGACACCGGCGCACTTCATGGACAATCACAGCTTGGAATGTGTGTATCCTGGTGCATTGCAAGGAGGCTCTGATTTTGATGTAAGTAAGTCGTCGTGACCTGCTGCTCAAACTGGCAGTTGGAAGTCAACTCACCACAATGAAGGTACTACCTCAAGAGACCGCAGAACCATTTTCGTCCTATTGTCTACAAGATGTGACATACCACACAGACATACCACACAGACACTCATGTTGGGCACCCGGCCAGGCTTCACTGGCCCTCAGGCCTACTGCCAATCCTTTGAAAATGTTCTCCAAGAGTAGTGGGTAGTACTAGCCCGGGCTTCAGCATTCATAGTACTAGATGATGACATGACTGCAACGTACTGAGCTTCAGTTCAAGACTTCATGTGATCATGTTGTATCTTTACAACAGGAAGATCCGCAACGACCGAGCGAGTAGTAAGTACAGAGTCAAGTTCAAGCCGCTAACTGCGGCAGGCGCGGAACGGAACACGTCGGAGCTGCTGTCGGAGAGGTGTCTGAGTACAGCCGTTTCAACTCATGTCACAGCTCGCGTTATGTAACGCGTCAAGCGCCTTCCGTTTTCACTCTGACGTCCACCAGCTTCGATTCTCTGAGTGCATCGTCCATACGCAGGACTGGGTCGCGAAACACGCGAACTTAGTTAGGTGCCTAGCCACCACAATGATCACCGCTCTGCTAGCATGGGTGGGGGCGCCAGCATCGTCAGCGGTGAGTACTGACACTGCCAGGCCACGGTCAGATTTCCCTCATGTTTGAGTCATAGCTTCGCAACTGGAAAGCGAGACCAAGAGCAAGCGGGCTTCAGAAGCTTACTAGTAAAACATCAATCCACCTCCCTGCTCAGTCGATCCAATTGCTATCGATCTTGGATTCGCATCTCGCAAGGCTACATCAGCGTGATCCTGTGTGCAGGCCCAGGGTGAGCCGCCTGACACGAACCGTATTCTAATCTAAGACAATCACATACATAGGTACACTGCGAGCCCACAACAAGTTAGAGGCCGCTGCCGCCGATAAGCAATGATGTCGGGCGTGCCGAGAGCCGCACATCGACGTCGACCATGTTTATAAGCCGCACCTGCATATCCAACCGCATCATGGCTATAGACCTTTCCTCCTTCACCGAAGCCTGGCTTGAAGGCCCATACGGCCACAAATCCTACACCCGGACCTACCCCGCCCCAACAGCTCCTGAGGCCATCCTAGTATATGTCCATGGGTTCGCCGATCATATATCCCGATACGAGGACGTCCACTCGATCTTCTCTCAGCAAGGCATCACCGTCTTTGCCTACGACCTTCGCGGCTTTGGGCGGACTGCGCTGGACAAGCAGAACCGCAGCCCCGGAGAATACTACGGCAAGACCAGCCGCCTCCTCGAATTTGGTGATCTGGAGCATTGGATCCGTTACGTCTCCCGCACGTATCCTGGCCTTTCTATCTTCGTATTGGGGTATTCCGCGGTGAGCCCTGGCTACTCTTGTCAATGTATGGATACATCTGACGTTGTATGACTCGTCGTATTGTTTTGTAGGGTGGCGGAATGGTGCTCGCGTTCGCGACGCACACGGGCTCGCCGCGATCTACGGAGACGCTCTCTATCATTTCCGGGGTCATCGCGCAGGCACCGCTCGTGGCCTTGACACATTCTCCCCTGAAGCTTGTTACACTGGCCGTACGGGTCATCAGCAGTGTCCTGCCCTCTTTTCCGATCCCGACTCCTGGACCAGAAGAGGTCAGCTTCCGTGCTCGCTTCCGCCGGTTCGCCTGTGCTAACTCTCAACCATGCGTAGAGGTTCCCTCACGATGCGAAGGCCGTGGAGGCTCTTGCGAATGATACCCTTCGGATGCCACAAGGAACGGCACTCGGGCTCTATGACATGATTGCACAGGTACGCCGCGAGACCTCACTTTGCACGCCATATGTTGACAGATAGAGTGACGGGAACGCTTGTAGGGCGAGGAGCTGCTAGCGGAACGATACAAACGTTGGCCTAAGGATCTTCCGGTTTGCCGCTTCATAACCCTCTATGGACGCCCGGCTCACTGCTTGACAGATGCTCACCGCGTGGGGCACTGCCGACGAGGTTAGCAGCCTTCACACCAGACTTTCGACATCGCTAGCGTCTGACCGGCCCTGCCTAGGTGA
Organism: Daedaleopsis nitida; assembly: GCA_022606115.1. NCBI lineage: Eukaryota > Fungi > Basidiomycota > Agaricomycetes > Polyporales > Polyporaceae > Daedaleopsis > Daedaleopsis nitida. The sequence goes on from JABYQM010000015.1 coordinate 471,005, forward strand.
ACTGTCCCAAAGCTGGAGTAGCGTTCTTCGACAGAGTGGAAATCGAGGACAAGAAACTCTTGGTGTACAACGTACGTACCTGAGGCCCACCACATTCCCGTCACCATATTCAATCAACACTGCATGTTCCTGCAGGGCGCATTCCACGATTTGCTGCATGAAGCCGGAGATTTGCCTAGTAGAGTGACCAAGGATTACATCGCATGGATCAAAGCACACCTCCATGTGCGGTCTCCCGGAGCCTGAGCATGCTGTTCACTCCAATGCATATACGACACATGGCTGTTTGAGCATAGGGTGCCAGAACCCGTCCAATCACTTTCCAAGCGATACAGTCCGGTGTTGCATTATGAAGCACGGTACCAAGCGCAATACAAGATCAACAAGATCACAGCACGAGAGCATGTACAGAGAGACAGACAAAGAAGAGCCAACACGAACATTTATAAGAATACAGAAGTCGAGGGCGCCGCCACATTTCGTGGTCCGAGCAGCTTCTCCAACGCTCTCGCCGTCGCGATCTTCGCCCCGTCTGCCCCAAGTCGCCTCCAATCCTCCTTCGTGTAGCGCGCGAGCTGCCCCAAACTAACGTGTCCACTCGCCTGTCCCGTAGGGGTGGGACTCCCTGTCAGCATCCCGCCATCCCCGCCCGCCACGTCTTGCACACCCGCGCGGCCGATGCTCTGCCGCAGGTACTTCGCAGCGCGCGTCCGTTTCGGCGGGGAGTAGACCTCGTCGACGGCCGGGCGTGCCTCGACATGCACCGGGATGATGCGGAACTGCTGGCGTTTGCGCGGGCCGTGCGCCGCGTCGATGCGGCTGCTCTCCGCTTGCGGCATCCAGCTGTCGTCGGCCTCCTCGAGCTCAGGCTCGTCAAACTTGCCTGCCGACCCATCGCGTTCCACAGCCACGCCCCCAGCGTCAACGTCGTCGTCCCCTTCGTGCCCGCCGCCGTCCGGCCGCACATCGTCGGAGTCTTCCTGGGGCTCGTCCGCGTCCCTGGAGAACGACTCGAGGACCTCGTTGGCGGCGTCGTTCGCGCTGTCGCGCATCGCGCGCAGCAGGTGGTCTGCCGCTTCGAGCGAACGCGTCTGCTCGTACACCTGCCGCACCGTCTCCTCGCTGAACCCGTGGTTGCGCGCCATTACCTGCAGCGCCCACCGCATCCCCAGCTCCTTGACGAGCTCGAGCTCGTTCGAGGGGAGCGTGTCCGCAAGCGAGGCGTCTACAGACCGTGCAGGGGACATCGAGCCGGACGAGCCGGAGCCGGGCGGGCGGGAGAGCGAGTACGAGCGGGAATGCGCAGAGCCGGAGCGGCGCTGGCGGAAGAGTTGGCTAAGGACTGGAGGTCGGAAGAGCGTGTCGTCGCCGATGGACAGCGCTGCTGGGAGGGACTGTCGTGTATGGGTATCCTGCCGAGGGACGCTGGCAGGTCTGTTGGACGAGAACACGTCCTGTGCTTCTGGGCCGCTCATAGTATGTCGACGGGCATGCCCGTACGCGCTCGATTGCTCGGCGCGGTGCTTGCCTTTGTCGACAGATGTCGCGGGGTGCGAGGTTTGCGCGAGACGAGAAAAGACCGCCTTCGTTGGGATCTCGCCGATGATTTGCCCACCAGCACCTCCCAGTGAATCGCCTTTGTCCGCCAAGGGCGAAGACTGTGCTCTGGGTGCGGCGGGTACGGTGAGCAGCGCTTGCTCGCGCTCATGGAACTGAGCAAAGCGTTCTTCATCGGCACAGCGAGGATTTCCAGGGGGCGAGATGGTAGCCCTGGACATCGAGAAGAGCGATGCCGACGCCGCAGGACGCGCTGCGTTGTTGGACCCGTCATCGGACTTGAGTAGGCCGCTGAGGAGCCGCTTGTCAGCGCCGGACAGGGGTTGCTTCGCAGTCCGTTGCGCGTCCCTCTCGAACTTTGAGGGTGACGGCTCGGACGACTTCATCTTCTGCACATCCTGCTCCGTGTGGAGCATCTTCCCCAGGCGCGCTAGGTCCGCCTTCGAGATTCGCGGGTGGTCATTCATGCGAGGGAACGTTCCACTACCGGTGTTCGTCGAGTCGTTACTGGCAGACGCGGCCATCCGAGGCGGGAGGGACGGCTGACTGAACGGATGATGCTGCGAAGCCTCCGGTTGAGAGTCCTCAATAGGTTGTACCTGAGAAGCGGGAGGGGAGGCGTCAACGTCATCGACGGCATGTATCGTTGCGCGCGCATAAGGAGTCCCTTTAGAAGCCCTCCGTACGGTCCGTACGGTCTTGACACTCACGATCTCCGTCGTCACCATTCGGCCAGAGCCTGAGCCGGACTCGCGCGCTTTGCCCTTGTCCCTACCGCTGGGTGTTCGAGTGGGTGTGGCAAGAGAAGCCGTCTGCTTGTTCCGCATCGGGGGCCACTGCATCGGGGTCGCCTCGACTTCCTCCTCTCTTCCGTCTTCGTCCTCATCCTCGTCTCCAGACTCGAGCACTTCCTGCATCCCGATGAATTCAGCGTCTTCTTCGAAATCCACGCCAGACTTGCGAGGTCCCTTGCCCAGGGCGCCGATCGGTGCATTCCCGCGAGCGTCAGTAAAAGCTGTGTTCCACGCGCCCTCCACAAGGCGCGGTGGCTCTTTCTTCCTGGACCCGCCGCCGTCCTCGCCATTGTGGTCGCGTGCATGCGCAATGTGGTGCGCAGTGGGTGAGCTCCCTCCAGCAGAAGACGAGCGCGAAGTCGCTCGGGCGGGCGTTGCAAAGAAATCATCTTCGTTCGACTTACGAAGACGCTTTGGGTGCTTCCGGGCAGGCGCCGGGGAGTGCGCGTTCCTACCACGATGACGAGCGTCGGCCGCTTCTGTAGGAGAGAGAGCGGGAGTGCCAGGGTCGGCGTCGATATCCCGTTCGATCCGCGCGTTGTGCCTCCGGGGAGGCGGGGACGCGCCCGATGGTGGAGTCTTCGACAACACTGGTTGATCGTTCTCTGCCGAAATCAGGTCGTCGACGTCCCTTTCGCCGTCATTGTCTCTGCACATGTACATTCAGTCAGCCAGTTGCTCGACATGAAACCACCACGGCCTGCGCTCAACGTACCCCTCCCCTGTAGTGAGTAGTTGATCAGCAACGTCATCGATGTCCATCTCGTCCTGCAACTCGGCAAATGGGTCATCAGTGAGCTGCTGCAACACCTGCGCTGGGGATTCCGATGATGCTGATGTCGAACGCCGCTTGTCCGTTGGCGCGCTGTCCACCGTTTTGCCCGGTGACCTAAAGATTTCGCCATGGTAGTCGTTCGAACCTGGAGGGTCACGATCTTCGTCTTCTTCGCTGGAGTCACTCGTCTCCTCGCCTCCCTCCTCCACATCCTTAACGTCCGGATGGTTGTCTCCCTGAGACTTGGCCGGCTTCTTGGGAGCGTCGAGAGTATCATCCACAGACTTGCCTGGGACTCTGGACGGACCTGCTACAGGCTTCGCTGAGTTCTGCACGCGCGACTTCTTCTTCGGGGGGACGCGCTACTTGCATCGCTGACACGTTTCCGTTTGCCTGCATTGGACGCCTTGGACGCCTCAGTTGACTTCCTGTGGACGCGCCACTCGTCCGCAGTCTTCGGCGCAGGGGGAGCCTCTTCGTCATAATCCCCGTCCAGCAGATCCCTCTTGATAGCCCACTTGTACCAGTCCTGGTTGTTCTTGTAGCGCTCCCGCCATGAGTGCCACGTATGACGGTTGGCCCACGGATACTCGTCAGTCTGGAGAGTTTGCATCCAGTATATGGAAGCAGTGTCTCATGATTAGCACAGGAGGAGGGAATACGAGCGTGATGCACCTACGTTTTCCACCAGCGACGAGTACAGCTTCTGACCCAGCCAACTGCCCTCTGGAGGCGAACAGGATGCCAGATATTCAACCAGGTTTCGGTCGTCTTCAGTTGTGAAGGGCACCCGTTTTCGCGAGTCCTGCGAAGGAGTAGGGGCAGCGACGCGCTGACCACTACGTTGGATGAATCTGTTGATCAATTTGTCCAGCTGTCGCTGTCGCGTTTTGTAGCGTTCTCGCCAAGACGTCCAGGGGTGTCGCTTCGACCACGACCACTTCTTATCCGGCTACGGTTGATCGTGAGCATGGAGTCCCACAGACTATATACTATATTCCTGGACACAAAGAGTCCAGGTTTGAGAGTGGAAACGTACAGTCCATCCCACGTGATCTTTGGAACCGCCATCCCTGGCACCCAAATCAACACTACCCTCAGAGTCAATAGCCTCAAATACAGTAGTGTGCATAGCGAGGCTACCTCCTGGCTAGCTCCGAGGTCACAAGCTGGAACAGTCTCATGCATATGCCATTGCAGTTCAACTCTGCACGGCGCGTTGAAGGAGGACGACCAGTCCGACTGATGCGCGCCCTGCACAGTTGAACTGGACTTCATTTGCAGTTGCGAATGTAGGCGGCACGTTGAGGGTGAGTCCAAGACTCACCCAAAGCTGGGTGTTCGTGTTGGCCCATTTGGCGCGCGATTGGTGAGGGAACCATCTGCTCGCCAAGCTGTCCTCCACGCCGTAGAAGATGTACAGATATAGAGCAGACAGATGGGCGATGGATAGTACGGCATAGTGACATGGTAGACATGTTCACGCCGCCTCACAGAAGATGTGACCGGGTCGTCGGGATGGAATGGGGAAGAGACATAGCAGATAAAAACGCACATTCTCGACCAAACGCTGGTACAACACATTCCCTAACCGTCCTTGCTGCTCCGGATTGTATCTGGCGATGTACTGGGCAAGCAGGTTGTCGTCGTTTTCTGTGAACTCGGTCCGTCTACGTGGACGTTGGGTTCAAACTCCTGACCATTGCATATGAGAAACGACTCACTTGACCATTTCTATCTCTCTGTCTAGTGTCCGGTAGTGTTGTTAGTGTCGTTGTGGTCGTTCATGAGCTGCGTGCAGTCCGCGTCGTGATGAATTGAAGCATGGATTGAAATCAAACAATCTGAGGATGAGAGGGATTGACGCAGGCACGGGGTGCAGCCTTAAGAGGCGCGCACGTGACATACGCGTCGTGTCACGGTCACCAGTCGGTCACCCTCGCCGGTCACTTTCAAGTACTAGTTGGCTTCGATAACTTCACCACTGGCAGGCTGCAGGTGGTAGCATTGACATAAGTATCGGTATCCCTCCGACGTCCAGTCTCACTCTGAATGAAGTATAAAGTATGAAATGAATCGTCCATCGTCCATAAACAGTTACATATTTCGAGTCCGAGTCCGAGTCCGACTTCAGGCTATTACTACTACTACTCTGAGTCCGCACATCTCCGCTAGTGAAGATCCTGCTTGTCAAGCACATCCGATATATGTCCAGAGAATGTCGCTTGACCATGTGTAGCGAAAGCAGGGCTCCATTATGCGATTCAGAAGCTATCGACCCTTCAGAGGGTGACGGGAACGCAGCCGATAGAGACGAGGCCACCCTGCGAAAGTTCAACACAGTAAGAGAACTGTTCTGTAGCATCACTTTAGATCGCACGTACGTGACTGTTGTCCTGGCAGCACACAGTCTGGGCGTTGCAGCTACCGCCAGTTCCGACACCAATGACGGTGATAGGGGAGCAGTTCACTCCGAGAAGAACGTTAAGGTCCTGCACAGCGACGCCAAGGAGGCCCAGCAACGCAGATCCGGCAGTAGAGCCAGCCTAGAGCAATAGAAATGGTCAGGGACGACATCGACTAAGCCAGAGGGGACATTACCGTCTCAGTGCTCTGACAGCACTGAATAGCACCGGTGTCGCAGTTTTGACGGGCTTCAATGGGGTTGGCGGCCGCAAGGAGGGGCATGGCGGAGACGGCGAGAGCGACGGCGCGGGAGAACTGCATTGTGAACAAGCGAAGAGGATGGGTTGGTTCGAGTAGAGAGAGAAGGGCAATTGGGGGTGTTCGACCTGAGGAAGCATCAGTCGGTCTTCCCATGTTTTTATACCGTTTCCTTGTGCCAAGAGCCGCTCATTCCCCATCCACTTCCACACTGATGACATCTCATGTTGCCTCTGCGACCTATCGCGACGTCACAGGGGCTCTAGAGGTATTGTTGCGACCTCAACGGGGGCCCCTCAGCCCTCCATGTCTGCACGCACTAACCACGCCCTGTACCAACACAACGTCAACGTTTTTTCTGAGAGAAGTCGGTAAGACCTACCAGATGCGTCACAAAGCACCACCGGGACAGCGCCCACTGCCGTACAGCAGGAACGCGAACTCACGAAGTGGCAGATACTCCACGCACCTCAAGGGTCCTCTCATCCACTTTGGTCTTGTTGGAGGGCTGGGAGAGACATTTACGACAGATGCTCCATGGTCAACACGCTCGGAGCCTTTTGTGAGTGTCGTCAAGTCGTGATGTGTGCGGTCGTACGACGCTGCCAAGTAGCCACCTCGGCACCGGGTGTACTGAACGTTGGCCCAAGCTGACACGAGGTTGACGGCCACACCGACATGTGCCGGACCGAACGGTTGTTTTGTTAACCTAGACTGATATTTCATGTCAGCTTATGTCCGTTGACTGGTGGCTGAATTACGCCCAACCAGCTATAGCCAGCTATCACCGACCTATGGGCGCTGCCCGACATCACGGAAAGAAGTCATCTTTTCGCCGCAACATTGAACGAAGAGCATGGGCTTCGCCACGTTACGAAAGTGATGAGGAAGTAGACCACAACTAACGCAGCGCGTCGGCTTCCATACTTACCAAGCCACTCACTGACTTCTCATGCGGACGAACGAGCGCATCCCACAGCGGCAGAACGTTCGAGGCGCTCTCCCTCCCCACGAGGACCACATCTCGCCGTCATCCGCCCGCACAATCAGCGAGTGGTGTCCAGCTCCCAGACGGACGATGGAAAAGAGTTGTACGCATATAGTCATACATCGCAGTAGAGTTACCCACCGTAGTGCCGCAGCATGACGCACTTCCTGCGCATGAGATCATGCCTATTGAAAATTTAGATTCAGCGCAGAGCAACATATACACCGAGCGCTGGGATGAACACTGACCTTTTCCTGAGTTTCTCCTCGAGCGTGCAGTATCGCACCCCTGTGACGTCTAGGGTACGGACTGCTCTGCGACCCTGGCTCTTAGCGAGTACATCTACTGTAGAGGGCAGGCGGCCCCAGCGAGCAAGAGATGAACGAAGGCGGAAGACAGTGGAACGAACCACCGTCGCGACTTCCTACAACTGCACCCGATGATAGAAACGAGAGAACCAGGAGTTAGAACTCGGCGAAGACTCGCCTCCCCGTCCTTCGTCCTAATTGAAGGCCCGCCTTCGCGTTCTGTTTCATTACCTGCGGTCGCCGTATCCTTTCGTCCGTAGTGTTCCATGCCTGGTCCCTCCGCTGTGTCCGAGGAAGAAGCGACTGCCGACGCCCGCCCCTCAGCCAGTGGCACCCAACCGTCAACGCAGACGGGTTGGATGGAAAACGAAGTTCGGCGAGCAGAGTATAAGTCAGAGAGCGGACGAGCAACAAGAGCTCGTCAGGTCGCTCGCCTACCTGTCGTGCACGGTACATCCTCCTCTCCATAAACCAACGATGCTCTCCCGCGCTCTCATTCTCGCCGCCCTCCCGCTCCTTGCGGTCGCCACCCACGGCCTTTACAAGACGCGCACTGACCAGAGCTCGTGCTCCACGGGAACGGCCCTGTGCTGCAAGGAGGTCTACCCGGACGTAAGCACCACTTCACGCTCAGCGCGTCCTCGTAGATATTGATGAATCGCACCAATACATAGGCCGACGATCCGCCAGCGTCCCCGATGCTGTCGGCCCTCGCGGAAATCCTCGTGCAGGACATCAATCCCGCCATCGGCGTGACCTGCACTCCGATCACGGGGGTCGGCGTCGGAGGGAGCGCGGGCTGCTCAGCTAAAACCGTCTGCTGCGAGAACAACAGCTTCGTACGTGTTGTGTTTCTCGGAGCCTTAGCTCCGCATCAGTACGAGAGCGTTGGCTGATTCGGTTGTTGACAGGGCGGGGTCATCGCCGTCGGTTGCCTCCCCGTGGAACTTTGAGCACAGTGGGCTCAGGAGCAGCATCATATACCATTGTTGGATAAAAAGACTTTATCACTGTCGTTACCGAGCTCCTATTCAAATGTGCTGTAGTAGCTGGACGGTCTCTTCTGTCGTGAAGTCACCATAGATACTGTTAATGACCGTAATTAGCGTCTGCTTTGTGCCCGTAGTTAACATTTACTGTACCTTTAAAGACATATGGGTGTCAGCAGCATCGCGTCGGAGACAATCGAAGTCGGACGAGTCTCAAACGGCAATTCCCGAGCGACGACAGGCGCCCGGACCCCGGTTCATTTGCAGGTTGGCTGAACCATCTTCAAGCTGAACCACCACTACACTGTGTGCCGAGTCTTCCTCAGGCTCCTCGCTCTTCACAGCGACTACGTATTTTTATGCTGCCAGGCAGGACCCACAATCATAGGCTTCAAAAGCTTAGCTATCGTGCACTGACTTCACGAAATACCACTGGGAGTTTCGATTCCGGATAAGTATGTCGCGCGTCATCTCGCCCCAACGGCTGTGGGGCACTATAGTCTTCTCGTCCTTGCGGCTGCACGGTGCGTAGAATCGTGAGCAACTCGAGGTATTTCGTGCGTACTCTCGCGAATCGCACTTCCTCACTTATGAACGCGCAGGATCTCCTCTCCAGTTCACTTTCAGGTATCTCCATTATTTCTATATCAATCAGTTCCGCCGCATGCTAATGCGGAATCCTTCGTGAGAACCCATCCAAACCAGAGGTCTACAGGAGCACTTCGCCGAACTGTATTGGACGCGTAGGCTCTGACCGCGTTCAAAATGGTGGCGTTGCATCTCGCCTGCACAGAAGCAGCGAGAGTGCCCAGGCTGGCGATAGGAATTTGCTTTGCCCGGGTCTCAGCCCAGCCTATGGGTTGACCCTCCTCCTCGGCCTCTTCTACTACCTCGCAGGTCCACGTGCCCCCTGGCGCCACAGTCGTGAGCTTCGTCGAATTGAGTCTGCGGCTCTCGCCATCTTCGCTGAGCTGGAGCGTCATGCCTACTTCAGCCAAGAGCCGACGTACTCATGGAGCACGAACGAAGACGGAACTTGCGTGGAAGAAGACCGGCTGATATGTCCCCATCGAGGACGACAATGCTGATGACGAGATCGGTGGTCCTGTCCCATCGCCTCGGCCTCCTCAAGTCATCGTGCATGAAGCGTCCGTCGATAGCCTGAGGCCTGCCGCCACAAGGCTCGGCCTCGACCTCTTCCCAAGTTCTCCCGCTCCCCGCCACTCGCCGCTGCGATCTCAGCCAGGGAATCCCGATCATCTCCCGGTCATAATTACAGCATCCTCGCGCCCGTCCCCACAGCGCCGCCCCTGCTGCGAGTGCTCGAGATGTTGTGGAGGAGTGCCCGTCGTCGTCGTCGTCATTGTCGGCCTAGTGGTGTCCTTTTGACCCTGACAAATTCTTGAACGCTGCATTACACAATAAGCACTCCCTCTCTCTCAAGTCCTCTCCGAGTTGTTGCTCATCAACAACTGACAGCTCTGAGTCCCCCCGCGCGATCGTTCCCATCTCATTCGATCTCAGCCACGACTGCATTCGCCTCCGAGTCCATCCCGTCGTCGTCGTTCGAGTCGTACACTCCGCCTGATACAAAGATTGTTGCGATGGACGATGTGGCGACGTCTCACATCCCCGGGTTCGACGAAAAAGCCAACGATCATGACAACACGTTCTATCCCGCCCTTGATCGTGTCCAGTGATCGGGCGAGACGTAGGACATTGCCTCTCGGTCTATCGTTTGAGGCCTGCGACACGAAGGCAATTCTGATATCCCCCGGGTTACTAGTCATGGCCACTATGAAATAATCGCCTCTGCTCGGAATGGGTCTTCTTGAGAGCGTACATGGCGCCGGTGCTCTGGTATTCAACGCCAAACACGTTCCCTTCGCTGCTCAAGCGCTCATCGCTCGCTCGGATATCCCTCCTCCAGCGGGAGAGGGACGTCATGGTCGCGATCACGTCCTCTGCCAACACGCGTCGGTTCTTAATGACGCTGCTGGTGTGTCCTGGGAAGACTCGCATGCGCAGATCAGTAGCTACTTTGTCATGGTGAGTTGCCGTTCCCACTGTCCGTCAGTGTCAATGCTCGACAGGTGTAAGTACTAACGGAGCGTCTGTCCCGCAGACTTGGCGACGGTGCTGCGGAACGAGCACTTTGAATCCCAGCTGGCCACGCGCGATCGCTATCTCTATTGCATGGAACTGGTGAGAGTCCACGTCCGCCGCCGCTGCAGGGAGTGTGGGTCCACTGACCTCGGCCCTCTTGTGCTTCGCGCTGCAGATCTGCGCCTTGTGTGCGCTGCGTGAGCTCGGCGTCATACACCGCGACATCAAGCCGGCGAACGTAATGATCGACGCGGACGGACGCGCGATCCTGTCTGACATTGGCACGTCAGCCCCGACAAGTACGAGACGTAGAGACATTACCCTCCATCTGGCATGCGCCCTTACAGGGCTCCGATTGGTTGCGACACTCGGATACAGGACGAATGCGGACGTACGGAGCTTGGGCCGGGTATTCTTGGAGATCCTTCGGGTTCTCCCATGGCCCATTCTTCGCTATGCGGGACGTGGATGACCTCCGCCGCCAGCATGCGACGAGGTTGCCCTTTGACCCGGCTATGTCTACAGGCCTCGAACATGGGTTCGATTCTCTGCTCGTCAAGGTAGGTGTCGTACTTTGACTAATACTCCCATTAGCGTCTGATCGAATCTGACAGATGTTGCAGACAGATCCGGACAACCGCATTCCTGTCGGCGAGCTCCAATGCTGCGTATTTGCAGATGACTATTTGGACACATGTGCGTGTTGGTGTCGCTATCCGGATTCCGTGAGCCCATCTGCGTAGCTACGACAATCTGACGGTTCTCATGGATATTCACATTGATATAGAAGCTTGGTGTCCTCGCGAGGAAGACTTCCTCGATGGGAACTCTCGAGATACCACCGAGTTCCTTGCAATCAAAGCCTCGCGCATGCGACGTATCGATCTATGGTCGCATAGTGCTCCATTTGAATACCGCGGCGCTCCGGATTTCTCCTGTTGATCCATACAGGCTTACTAGTATTGCCTCTCCCCCCAGCCGCGCCTCCGGTTGAAGGGGGCCGGGGTAGAAATCTATGTACTCCCATGTGTACGTTCCTCGTCAACGGACGCGATGTGTCCTGTACAACTCACATTGCTGCTAGTACTATCGATAATTGCACCACGTCGGGTGAAACCACTTCCGCAGTGTATTCCGATGCTCTGGAAGAGAGAACTGCCATCTCGGGCATACACGAGCGTTTAGTAGCACATGCCGCCTGCCAAGCATCGCATGGGGACACGGTTCTTCACCTTCTCCTCCTGATTCCCACTGCCCCTAGTGGCCATACCATTCTCCTGGTACTTGAATATCCAGTCACGCTCCACGACTGTTGCGGTGTCTATCAACGATGATAGTATGGGAAGGATTGTGGGTAAAGGGATCAATTGACGGTGTATAGCGGTGAGAAGCTTGAAGCTTGGATATTCAAGAAGGCGAGGCAGGGCTGTGACGGGCTATCGTGAGGTACGTGCTGAGATCCGTCCCAACCAATCTTCTCCTTCACCTCCATCTACCTATGCTTCACGTCCGGCTACATGCCCTTGACATGACAAGTCACGCATCCTAGCATTACTGCGACACCGCGTGAGCACAATGAATACTTAGACCGCATGAGCGTCCGCAAACGTCTATAAACGACGTTGAACATACGCGATACACGCCTCAACTTACCCCAACGACATCTGACTTGACCTGATCCACGTTGGCCGTTGGCCGCTGACACGCTGGTCTCCAGTCGCAACCGCGCACCTTGAACGTGCAATGACAATGCAACTCCTTTGTCCGACCAGTCCGGCAACACGCCCTGGCGACTGCTCTTATGACCGACAGACGCTTCCCGAATGCGCTTTGTGCGATGGTTGCGCACGCCCCTGCGGCTGCAGCAGCCCCGCAAAGGACTCCGCGTCCACGGAACACCTCGCTTCCCATCGCAGCCGGTCGCCGCAGCCACCATCGCCGGCTTACCCGCTCACCCATATAACACCCTCTCGCCCGCCCCGAATGAACACCCTCTCCCGCAGCCCCCCGGCCCAGCGTCCTGTCTCACAAATCGTCTCACAAATCTCACCAGCCGCGCGAGACCCCCGGTGGCAGTACTCGGGCACAATGACAGCGGACCCCGCAGGCCGATACGCTCACCCGACTATATCGGGCCCCCCTCTCGCCGTATCTTATGAATGTCTCGCACCCGGTGCACCTCTGCACAACGCTCACCCCGTCCAGCCTGCTTCGTACACCCCTGCGACACTCCTTCAGCCGTGTCCAGCACTCCAGCCGACAATGCAGTCACAAACACTTTGCGCGAGTGGCGTCGCCTCAACAAGCTTCGCGCCTTGGACGGCTCTCAATCAGGCCACCCTAGCTCCGCCAGCAAGCTTGTTCGCGATCCAAGCTCCTCTCCAGAGCCTCCCGTGTCCGATGGTCTCCCCATCTTCCTTCGATGCGTGGGCGCCAGCGGTCCAGGCGGCATCTCATGACCCATTGCCAAGGTTTGGCGCGCCAGCACGGCCGTCACACGCGCAGCGGCTGCACGCGCGAAGGGTGCACCCGTTTCCGCCACGGCACCAACTGCAGCCCGTCCGCGCTACGAACCACGACCGACAAAGAACCTCGCGAGATCTGTCGTCAGGCATGGCGCTGCAGCAGCTCGTTCCCCAGCAGCTCTGTGCGTTCCCACCACCTCCGTTCGGTGCGGGTCCATGTCTGTGTTCTGTTCTCGGCGGCCCCTCTGGTCTCGCAGCGCTGGGTCTCCCGGCCGGCCAACTGTTCTACCCGAACCCGCCTGCTGCGGCCGCCCCTAATCTTGTCAGACGCCCAGACCAACTCATTCACGCGGGCGTGTCGTTCACGGTCTTGCTGAAGCTCGGAGAAGGCTCAGCAGGCCGGGTGGTCCTGGCCGAGAACCAGCGGCGACTGTTCGCCATCAAGGTGATCCACCCCCGGCGCGCCAAGCGGGTGTGCACCCACCGCGCGAACTTCCTGCGCGAGAAGGAGATAATGATTCGCATCGGGCTCAGCGGCTCGCGCTTTCTTGTGCCGCTGCTGATGTCATGGGAGGAGGACGGGCTGAGCGGCGAGGGCCGCATCTTCTTTGTGATGGTCAGTCAGCCCGGCCGAGTTTGAGTCGCGCGAGTGCAGCTTACGTGACGCGGACCCATGCCAGCCGTTCTGCCCGATCGACATGCACGTCGCGCTGAAGATGGGTCATCCGATGACGCTCAATGACCGATATCTGTACTGCCAAGAGCTCGTGAGTCGGCGCGGCCCACGTCTCACTTACCTATGTATTTTCTGACGGCGTTGCAGGTAAGTGCGCTCTGTGACCTGCGGAGGCTCGGCATCGTCCACCGCGACATCAAGCCCGGGAACATCCTCATCCACCCCAAGGGCCATGCCGTGCTCGCAGACTTTGGCATGGCGCAGGCCATCCCCGCGGACACGTTCGAGAGCTGGCGGCGGGACGCGTACTCGGGCACATACGCGTACATGGCCCCGGAGATGGTCCAGGTCAGCGGCGCGCGGTACGGCTCCGTCGTGGACGTCTGGAGCATGGGCCTCGCGTTCCTCGAGATCCTGCGGCTCGTCGGCCGGCGCTACTTCACCGCGGAGTCGCTCGACGACATCCGGCGGGAGCACGCGCAGAAGCTCCCGATCCGGTTCAACGTGCCGGCGGAAGTCAACCCTTACGTGGCCGCCATGATTGCTGGGGTACGTCGTTGCGTCTGCCCTCTGGCGAGCGGACTTGGCTGACTGTCTGTGCGCCGCGGACTGCTCAGATGCTCCATATGGATCCGAACGCGCGTTTGACTGCGCGAGAGCTGCAGAGGAGATACGTAGACACCCCATGGTGGTCGGCTGTACGGAACGGGACGGCAGTTCGTGAGTGCCGCCTTCTCTGTGCGTGCGACCGCTCCGTTCGCTTACTGACCGGAGCGAATATGAATCGCGGCAGACGATTGGATACCCTCGATAGGACTGCTGCGCAAGCCTCCCGCAGGGCGGTGTCTCGAGTTTTTGACGTTCAGAGCGAGCGAGGACGTCATGGCACGTGTGGATGCGACCCATTTCGGTGCGGACACGTCCGAGTTCGAGTACCGCGCTATGAATGTGTTTGCATGACCCGTTGAGGCTCCAATGCGGATGCCTATGGGATTGACACTGGCATCCGGTCGAGGTTTGGCTCACCCATAACGGTTTGTGGTCTCGCTATATACCTCTATGCGGTGCCATCAGACCGCAATGCATCCGGCCGAGCCTCGCAGTGGCTGTTTGGTATGTGAATCGAAGTAGTTGTATCCTTTTCATCCCTTCCGAGACGTCGGAAGGGCGATAATCTCCGCTGGGGCGGGTGCAAGTGCGCTGCCATCGGTCTCTCATGTGAGTTGTTTGTGAATCGTTCTACATTTGTCCGGCCATTATCCACCTACTGACCCTGTCTTGCCTTGCGCAGTGAACCGAATAACTTAATTCTTCGCTTGTGGTTCACGTCACATCTCCGAGTCGACGGCATGCGTGTGGCGGCGTCGATGCGAGCCTCAAACATGCAATACTGCAGTATCGCTGCTCCATCGACCACTACTCACTCCATGTTGTCCCGGGTCGGTACGTATCGATCGTGCAATGACGTTAGCGCCTGCAGCCGGATGAACGCAACGCGGAGTCACGGACACATAAACACAATACTATGGAAATGTGGTCAACGAAACCACTGCACATCATCTTCGAGGTGTGCGTACGTCAAGCACCAGTCGTCGAGGTGCGTAGTGATAACAAATATGTCTTTGGGGTGCTGAGTATAATTGTCAGGTCACGTCCTGGCTTCGGGTTCGTGATTACTGCTCCCATACATTCCGAACAATCTATGCTTCAGTGGCCGCACTGATCCCATTCGTCATCTTGCGGGCCGATGTTCGGTTTTCGATCTTGAGGTCCGACTGCTCGGCGAACTACAGAGATGGATAACGCTCTGCCCAACGGCTCAGCATATCAATGCAAGGAAACACAGTCTCGTGCGCGCGGACGAGGTATATAGACTCTCCCCTGCCTCTCCCCCACAAAATCAGCCAAGATGATGAAAGCAGGCAAACTCGGCTACAAAATCGGCAAGATGCTCGGCGAGGCCGCGATCCAAGAGGGCCAGGTCCGTCCCGACTTCCGGTCCTCGCCCGTTTTCTCCTCCTCTCTCACCTCCAACTTGCGCCTCGCCCCCACAGGCCTTGAAGGAGGCGCTTTCCGGCGTCCCCGACGCGCTCCAGCACCGTGATAGCGAGCGGTGGATCCACGCTGGCACCGTCGTGAACGCGACGCAGTTCAGCATCGAGTACCGCGAGTCGTACCTGAACTCAGGCAGACTAACATCGCGCCGTTCGGCAAGATCGTCTTCGAGTGCCAGAACGCGAAGCTCATGGCGGGCGTTGTCGGCGGGACGGCGTTCCGCGTCAACATGCACGGCGAGTGCTACCAGGACGATGCGCTCGTACGTACATACGTCTAGGGTCCCTTTGCCGATCCACACATGCTCGGGCACTGAAGTACTGACGAGGCGCGACTGTCGGCAGGGCAGGACTAGTCCGCACATGGGCTCGAACAAGTGCGGCGTGTACATCGACCAGCGGGGCGCGGACCCGAAGGAGGGCTACAACGCCGCGTCGAGCAACGGGAACAGCGTCACCGCCGAGTTCAGCTGGGAGACGGAGCCGAACGAGGAAGGGAAGACGGTCAGGTACAAGCTCAAGTTTAGCGCGTCCCGCGGCGAGAAGGTCACGTGCATGCCTGTCTTCACCATCGAGCAGGTCATCCTGAACTAGGAGGGCAGTCGTGTATGCGTGGAGTAGTCGATGGTGTACGTTATCTCGGGCAAGTTGTACAGTGCATGCAAGTGTATTTGTGATCCATTGTGTGCCGAGTAAACTGTACACGGGAACGACACATTCCGGTGCGCTATACATACAACGACAACGACAAAACGACAGTATGGAGCCGCGAGTTGTCCGTCGGTGCAGCCACGAGCTGGCCCTCCTATCTCGCTGGATCTCTTGGAGGGTGTGCCGACTCGCATACTGCGAGGTTTACGGCGGTGGCTTCCTGTGCACTTGGCTGCAAGTGTGCACGAAGGTCATGATGAGGCGAGTGACCCTGGCGGATCATCGGCTGACGACATCGAATGCGGGGAGTAAGGATGGTGCGCAGTGGATGCCGGTGCGGGCCGCGGTGGCAGAGGTGGGCTGGGGGTCTGAGCCCCGGTGTATGATGGATTCACAGCCCGAATATCTTCTTCAGGCCGGATTTGGCTGCCTTCCTGGGCGAGTCCGCGCGTCCGTTCGAGGGACGCAGCACCTGGCATGCGTCCTCGTACATGTGGTAGGTCTCGCGGGGAGACTGGGTGGATGCGAAGAGCGCGAACGCGTTCGGGGACGCGGGGCTGGCGGAGGGAGAGAACGAGAACGAGTAGACGGGGGCGCTGGCGTAGGTGGTGTAAGACATCTTTGAGATACGAGTGAGTGGGTGATAGCGCAAAGGCTGATATCGATAGAGTGCTGGATGTCTGTGTGTCTCGGGAGGACGCTGAGGGTTGCAGCTGATGGTGAGTAGTTCACGCCAGCAGGTAGCTCGTTATATACCACTTATGATGCCGTGGATTGCGTCGCGAAGCGAGGGAGGAGGAGGTGAGAGGCAATCGAGCAGTTCGGAGCGCACTGCGCCCACAGAAACTTACCTTACCAGGCAGTTGTTTGCAGCAGAGCAAGCATCAGCAATCATGGATACATAGATACGAGCGTGTTGCCAAGTTACTATGCGCCTACAGAGGAACGACGAGCAAAAACGCTGGCGACAATGAGGGAAAGGACGAGATGGGTGTAGACGCCCGTGGGTGTTTGTTTGGCGTTCGTAGCAATGCAAACAAACCCACATGGTGGTTGCCTTTTACGGTGTGCTCGTCCTCGTAGGCTCAGATCATCTTTTTCATCTTTCCTGTCGCGATAAGCAGCTCAAAGTAAGCGCGGTCTTGTCGCTTCCTTCAGCGTAGGCCCGACTGGGCGATGTGCGCCCCGGCGTCGGGCGAGCAGGTGCGGCGGGTCGTCTACTACGGTCGGTCTTCCCCTCCTCCTCCTCCTCCTCCTCCACGGATCTGCGGTGACTGCATAGACGTGGTGACTGGCGTCGGCGACGTTGCAGATTCGAGCTACGTGTGCGCCGGCTACAAGATCCCCGAGGGAGTGTACCACGCGCTCCATGACCCGTCGCTCACGCCCGCCCAGAAGACGGAGAGGTTCGGGGTGTGGGTGTCGAGCTACTACGCTCATGGCGATGTCTGGACGACGGGGCCCGCCGCGGTCGAGTCCCGGAACGCCCTGCCGAGCCCGCCGGCGACGATCCTGACCATGACCCCGGAGGAGCTCGCCGAGTCGGCGTACAGCGCTCCCGGGGGAGACGGCGGCAGCGAGCAGTTGCTGGCACAAGCATCATGATTCTGCTTGCAACAGGTAGAAGAGGACGGGGACGACTGGCCTGACGTTGAGGTGCGGTATCTGTGGTGCGACCGTTCCATATGGGAGATGCCTCTCGCTGCGTTCAGGCTCTCGCGGGACTTGGAGGAGGCGAAGTCACAGGGTAAGAGAGTCAGAATCGTCAACTTTGTGCGCTTCAGAGGGGCGAACCACTTCGTGAGTCTTTGCATTGATTGGTATGCGCGGCTTTGACTTACGTTTGGGAGTAGGCCCATTGGGATCTTCCTGAAAAGACGCTCGCAGGGTTCTTGGGGGATGACCGCAAGATTCTGTTTGTTTGTTTGTTTGTTTGTATTCCTAGTTTACCGCCCTCGAGGGCCTAGCCCTATGGTAGGCAGTACATCACAAGGTAGCTACTCGTTCGAACAATGACCATGGGAGAGAATCACAGAACAGTAGCAGGGGGGTGAGGGAGTAGAGTCGAGGCACAGCGACCAGGGCCATTAACTTGTGTGGGAGAGCGGCCGAAGCCTAGTATGGTAAGAGCGAGAGGGAAGGGAGAGAGAGATACATAGGATAAAGCAGGAGGTAGCAGTAAAAACGGCTCCCCGTCACACGCTGCCCCCGCAGCCCCCGACCTTCGCTTAGGTAGGGCCATGGGTTCTAAACCTTCCGCAGGATTTCAGTCTCTTCTACATTCAGGGATACAAGTTGCAGTTCCCCGCCCCTCGTCAAAACTCCGCCATGCCCAGAGCAGTGGGACAGCGCGTGCCGTAGTCGTGTAAGAAGAAACAAAAGAAAGAGAGAGGGTCTTCCCTCTCCATGTCGTGGTCCTGGCGCTGACTGTGCTGCTGCTCCCGAGGGGGCCCGAGAGCAGCAGCAGAGGCGGCCCCTTGTCGAGTGTGTCGCTGCGGGATCGAGGCGTCTGTGGGCGGAGAATCAGCGGGAGGTCACTTGTGAGGGATCAGGCAAGGTCTTATGTCTCATCGTCGTGTAGGGCTGGGAGAAGACCGAACGTTCTTCGGAAGCGTTCAGTCGCGTTGACATAACCAAAGAGTGGACGGAGCCCATCGCTCGAGTTGAGGAGCACCTTGAGGGTGCGGCCGGAGAAGCCTAATGGGGCGTAGTGGACGGCGCGGTGGAAGGCGTAAGTCGAGCAGTGGAGCAGGTAGTGTGTGACAGTTTCTGGGGCTTCTCCGCAGGTGGGGCACGTCGAGGTGAGTGACTTGCCGATGCGCTCCAAGTACGAGTAGAGCGGGACGTGGCCAGTGCGGAGCTGCAGGATAAGGTTAGCATGCCGGCGAGGTAGCGCAGCGGCTCGCTCCATGTATTTCCTGGACGGCATCGTCCCGTCGATTCTCGCCATCCGGATGCCGCACTTGGAGGTGCGCCACCTCTCCCGGGCGATCCGCTCGAGCTCCTGTTGATAGTTTTGGCGCGCTCTTGAGATGCTAAGAGGAAGGGGCTTGCGCAGCTCGCGCGGAAGGTGACCCGGTGGGCTCGATTGCCCGCCCGCTGCCTCTTTCGCCGCCTCATCCGCCGCCTCATTGCCCGCCACATCTTCATGTCCGGGGACCCACCGGAGCGTGAGCCGCAGACCCGGGTTCGCGGCCTTGAGCTTCTTGACATAGCTATGAAAAATGTCAGTGAGGTACCGTCCCGGAGCCGCTGTGCGTAGCTTCGAGGCTTGTATCGCCGCCGTGTTGTCCAGCGCGATGGACGCGCGTCGAATTGGGCCTTGTGTGCGTTCCGAGAGCAGGAGGATGAGGGCGAGGATCGTGGCGAGGATCTCCACCTCGTAGACTGTATGCCGCTTGGAGGGCCCGAGATGGTACCTGAGGATTTTGGGACGCCGCCGCCCGGGTGCGTAGAGTACCGCCGCCGCTCCTACTCCGCCGTCGATGTCCGAGCCGTCGGTGTAAACTCGGTACGCGCCGCGCCGCGCCCATCGCGCATCATCCTCGATCGGTGATGACGTGTGTGCGGTGTCCAGGCGACCAGCGCGGGTGCATACGGGATGGGGTGATGCGCTCGGTGTGCTTGTGGTCGAGGAAAGGGCGGTATGCGTCCATTAGTTTGTGGAGCGAGGAGCGGTGTCGGCGGACGAGCTTCCGGGCGGCCTTCTGTATGTGCGTGGCAAGGGGGTGGGGGCAGGGGAGAGCGCACAGGCGTACCACGGAGCGGTGTGCCAGCCTGTCAACGAGGAGGTCAAACGGGAGCAGGTTAGTATGCGCTTCGAGCGCGTCAGTGGCGGATGAGCGGAGAGCGCCCGTCATGACTAGGAGCGCTTGGCGCTGCACGCGCGCGAGGCGCCGAATGTTGCCGACGGAGCCATGCCTGCGCTTCTGCCCCCGGAGCTTGCGGACGGGGACGAGGAACACGTCTGATGCGTAGAGCATGCTGGGGATGACGACGGCCATGTACAGCCGTCACACGATCCCCAGCGTGAGCCCATTCCTTGTCCTTGCCAGCCGCCGGAGAAGGGCGACCCACTTCGCGCCTTTTGAGTGTGCGAGTGCCGTGTGCTCCCGAAACTTGAGGTTTTGGTCGACGAGAACACCTAAGAAGCGATGGTAAGCGACTGCAGATATTACCGTGCCATCCGAGAGGCATAAGTCTGGCCCAGTGTCCTTGATGAGGGCCTTGCAGTTCACTAAGCCGAATTTGTCGAGCGAGTATGCGGAGTTGTGCGAGCGCGACCAGTCGAGTCCACCGCCATGACGCTCCAAGAAGTCGCGGATCTTGACGTGGCAGTCGGCGAAGGTGCTGCCCGTGGTGACAAGTGCAACATCGTCCATGGAGCCGACTGCCAGCTCCCCGCCCTTGAGCCGTGCGCTGTCGATGAGGTCAGAATTGTAGAAGGCATAGAGGATCACCGAGAGAGGGCAGCCTTGATCAATGCCGCTCATGATTTCAAAAAGTGTCGATTCGAAGTCGTCGAACTTGAGGCGGGTCTTCCTGCCGTCGAGTTTTACGCGTAGCCAGTCCACGTATTCCACCGGGACTCCTCGCATGCGCAGGTTGTGAAAAAGGCGCTCCGGGACAGCGGCGGGGAACGCGGACTTGATGTCGAGGAAGACCACCGAGGCTGCTTTGCGCTGGCGCCACGCGTCCTTGATCGTTTTGGTGACCAGATGAATGGAGTCGGTTGTTGTTCGACCTGTGCGCCCTCCAAATTGGAAGTTGGCTAAAAGGGAGTGTCGCTCAGCCTCGTATACTAGCACATCTGCCACACACCGTGAGAGTATCTTTGATACACAGTTGAGCAGAGCGATCGGGCGCCACACCTTGGCTACAGTGTAGTCAGACTTCCCGGGTTTCTTCAGGACGACGGTGTCGGAGAGTTTCCATCGGTCGGGGTAGTAGTGCAGGTCGAATGTAGCTCTGAAGAGACGGCTTAGGATGGGCGTGAGGGTGTCGCCACAGTGCTTGTAGACTTCGTTTGGAACTGCATCTGGGCCAGCCGCCTTGAACGAGCGCAGTGACTTGGTAGCTTGCCGGACCTGCCCGTCGGTGATGGGCCGGAAGGCGAACTTGGGCGCCGGATATGGCCCTCCCGGAACCTGAACGCCGCCCGGCGGGAGGAAGAATGCGCGATAGAGCTCCTCCCCTTTGTTGGGATTCGAAGTGATGACCTTGCCCTGGCCATTCGGCTCAGTCACCCTCAGCGGAGGGATACGAGCGCGCGCGCCGTCCGTCGAGCCCGTTTTGAGGAATCTGTTGGCGTCCCAGATCGACTTCGCGTCCACAGAGTCTATCCACTCGTTCCAGTGGTCCTTCTTTGCTGTGCGGATGGCATCAGTATAACGATTTCGGAAGCTTCGGTACTCAGCATGTGCGGGGTGCGCGCGCACCGCCCGGTGCCCGTGTGCGATTCTCCCGAGTCTCTCCTTCTCCTTCCTCATCTTGGTGAGCTCCTTGGACCACCAGCATTTTGCGTAGGGGGTGTCTGGGGAGAGAGGTGCGTGCTCCTCAATTGTAGCCTGCAGGTCGTCCATGAGCGCCGCGAGGGTCTTGTCGAAGTCCTGTCGCGTCGTGATCGCACCCGGAAGGGCCCGAGTGTCCAGTCGTGCGGCGAGCGATGTGTCAAAGTCGCCCCAGTCCACTTTGCGGAAATCACGTCGGACGCGCTGTGGTGCCTCTTCGGTTGGCAACTCGAAGACTGTGAGAATGGGGAAATGATCTGTCAGTATTGGACGCAGCTCCTCCGCGACTCGACACGACTGCAAGCGCTCCAGCAGCGGTTCAGAGCAGAAAACATTATCAGGGCAAGTGCGGGACTTAGCGTTCATCGACTCCAGCGTGGCGACCAACGCGGGGAGTGCCATCTCCATGCCTAAGTCTGCTACTCGGTTGATGAGCAGTTCTGCGCGGACAAGGTTGTTCCTAGAAAACAGCTGGTGATTAGTAGGGTCATCCCAGCTGGGGTGGTGGCGGTTGAAGTCTCCCAGCCACACTACAAGGTGTTCGCCCTCGCCGGCCGCCACGAGCGCCCGGGCCGCCCGTGTGGCGGCGTGTATCGCCGTATTGTGTGCGCCATCCACGTAGAAGTTGAAGAGGTGGACTGTCGCGCCCGCTGACTTGATCGAGATCGCTGTGATGTCGGGGTGAGAGACATCTACCGGGGTCCAGGTGTTGGTTGAGATGCGGGTGTTGACGAGGATGACCGAGCGAGATCGTCCGGTGGTGTCCCTGTCCCGAACAGCCGGGTACACGGTCCTCCAGTGCGGGGTACTGCGAGTGAGTCGGAGATGGTCGAGATACGGCTCCTGGATTGCAA
Source organism: Daedaleopsis nitida (assembly GCA_022606115.1). NCBI lineage: Eukaryota > Fungi > Basidiomycota > Agaricomycetes > Polyporales > Polyporaceae > Daedaleopsis > Daedaleopsis nitida. The sequence continues at coordinate 493,396 of JABYQM010000015.1, forward strand.
TAATGTCGTAGTCAGTGGGAAGAGCACTGTGCAGAAGTTCTAATTGGCCGTCCAAAGATTTGTTGATGTTCTGCTGCCAAATACGTAGAAGTGAGGCGCCTGGGGCTGTCAGTACGTTGCGGGAGGAGGATCTCGAGGGGGCGCGCCGAAGAAGCCGTCGAGGTTGGCTTGGCGGGGGCCTTGAGTCGCCAGGGCAGAGGGGAAGCGGTGGGCAATCTGATTCCAGAGAGACGGGGGCGGGGGTGCCCGCGCCATGAACTCGTCGTCGGTGACCCAGGTGCCGGGGTCGCTCGTGACGAAGTACCTAAATCCGTTGTCAGCGCGGCGCGAGGTGAAATCACGTACCTTCTTGCGGTATGTGGGACATGAGCGGTCCCACGCTGCGTGGCCATCCTCCTCGCAGTTCGCGCAGCGGAAGTGGGCGGGGTCCTTGATCGAGCACTGATCGGTGGGGTGATGGCCTGCACATACCGCGCAAACCGGGTGACTGCACGGACAGTCTCTGGCCAGGTGGCCGTCGTATGCTTGACAGTGAAGGCAACGCGCCGGCTCCTTGATGTCGCGCCGCACAATTACCTTGCGCCCCGCAATAGCGAGTCCCTTGAGGGCCTGGTTGGCCTGGTCAACGCTGTGGAAGGCCAGCCGGATGTGGGCGGTGCGCTGGCCTGTGTAACGCTTCTCGATTCGCTTGATCCACTCAGCACAAGCGATTGCGCTGTCTTTCAGCCCGTGGGTGTGTTCAATTGCGCGCCACGCACCCGCATCGTGCGGGTCGAATTCGACCGGGACGCACTCTGCAACCAACAGGTAAGTGCGCTCGACGATCTTGGCGCTCGATCCCATCTTTCTGGTGAAGGAGGTGTTGACGTGGGGCTTGAGGAGCCAGCGGGCCATGTCGCGAGAGGAGAGGGTGATGACGACGTCGCCGTGCTGCTGTATCTTCGCGGAGTCGAATGTTGCATCTTTCGGGGATGTAAGCCCCTCGTCCGCCATGATGTCGACCGCTTGGCGGGCCCGTTCCAGCACTTCCCGGTCCGATAACCTTGCGCCCTCCGCGTCGGTGATGACCACGCCTCGCACCAGCACTTGACGCTGGAGCAGGTCGGCGAGGTCCACTGCCCGACGTGTACGTGTGGGGGCGGTATCTAGTGAGCACTGAGGGGTGGGATGAGGGGGCGCACCTAGGGGACGGGCCTGCGAGTCCCGTAACGTATGCATGTCGTCGCGGGCTAACGCCAGTGCAGCCGTCGCCGCCTCTAGCCCCTTCTTCGCCTCTGTCAACTGTCCCGCGCACTCCGACATCGCCCTCCGCGCTGCGTCCATCTCCTCCGTCCCCGACGCGACCTCGTTTTCGACTTTCTCGGCGTGGGTGTCGAGGCGGAGAGTCAGCTGGGCCTCGATCCTCTCGGCGACTGAGGTGACCAATTTTCCATACAACTTCTTGTAAGAGACCGCCTTGGCCAGATGTGCGAAGGCGATAAGGCTTTTGCGCGCGAGGTCCGCGGCCGGGGCGGAGAGCGCGAGGTGCAAGAGGCCGGTGATGAGTGCGGAGTCCGTGACGGCGTCGTCGCCCTCTGGGACTAGCGTCCTTTTGCGGAGGAAGTCGAGGGAGGCATCCAGGTCCGGGATATGTTCTTCTGTCTCCTTGAATAGCTGCCGGTGGGTTTTTGCTGTTGTCGTTCTCGCCGCTGTCCTCGCCGGCGCTGTCGCTGAGCTGGCGCCGGCGCCTACTGGTCGTCGCAGCTGTCTTGACGTGTCGCTCGCCGACGACGATTTCTCCGGCTGCCCGTCTTTCGTCATGGTCGCCAGTATGTAGTCTAAAGGTATGTAAAGTAGTAATCTAGTACCAGTGAGCCAGATGTGCCGCACGCTGGCAGCCTCCCCTGTAAGGCTGGAGCGTGGGAAGATTCCGGGTGGTGGTGGTAGCAGATCAAGAAGGGTCCCCCGCGAGATTCTGTAGAATGGCACTCCGTTACCTTGAACTGCACATACCTTCCAGTACGTCAATTAATGCGAACGTGCGTTGTAAGTATTCTGAGTAGGCGACTCGACCGGGCCGAATCATACGACTGGCCATAAAGTTTGGTTGACTGAAACGACGTCATTGTTGGCTCAGCAGTTCCCACTCGATAGCAATGCATATCTACATAACCTGCTAGGCTAAGTCAGCAGTCGACCACCACAAGGACGAGGGCTACTTACCGCGATGTCCAGCAGCACGACCACAGACTATCCTCTCCAGGGCAAACTCGCCCTCATAACAGGCTGCACGTGAGTCGTCCGCACTACCACCATGTAGACCCAACAAACAAACATACCCTGACGGACATCATGATATAGAGGCGGAATCGGCCAAGCAACGGCGCGCCTCTTCGCCAGCAGCGGCTGTTCCATCGCAGTCCACCACTCCTCGGCGCGCTCAAAAGCAAAGGCAGACGCGCTGGTCGAGGAGCTGACCAAGCTGGCCCCGCCGGGCGTGCAGGCCGCCGCCTTCAAGGCGGACCTCTCCTCGTACGAGAACGCGCGGAAGCTGTGCGACGAGGTGGTCCACGGCCTCGGGCACCCGGACATCCTGTTCAGCAACCACGGGGTCACTGGCCCCAGGATCGGGCCCGAGGGGGACATGCAGACCGTCAGCGCGGAGACGTTCGAGGAGGTCTGGCGCACGAACGCCGGGACGGGCTACGTGGTACGTTGTTCTCCGAGTGCCGAGTGCCGGGTACATCTGAACGTCTCCCGCTCTTCGCAGCTGGCTCAGAAGTGTCTCCCGTACATGCAAGAGAAGCAGTGGGGACGGATCGTCTTCACGTCGAGGTGAGAACACTGGTGCAAGTTGCGCGGCGCGCGTGTTGGTACACTCGAGTTCATCGATGCGAACGCTAGCGTCGCCGCCGGTACCGGGGGAGTGATTGGGCCGCAGTACGCGTCATCGAAGGCAGCCTTGCACGGCCTGATCCATTGGCTGTCGTTGCGGTACTGCAAGGAAGGCATCGTGCGTGGTTGAGCCGTTTGACCCTCGTCCGATCGGCTGACCGGGAGCACTCACCGTAGTTGACTAACGGAGTGGCCCCTGCTCTGATCGAAGGTAGGGTGGTATGTAGTAGTGGATCGCATGCATATGGTTGACCACACCTGCATGTCAGACACCGAGATGATGAAGAATCCCACCGATGCAATCAGGGTGAGATGACACGCGAGTCGCAGGCTCGCGCGTTCGCTCATTGTAATCTGCGACAGAGCAAGATACCCATCGGACGCCTTGGAAAGCCGGACGAGATAGCCTCGATCGTGTTGATGCTGGCGACGAACGGATACATGACTAACAAGGTGAGCCGGTTTCGACCTACGAGCTGCACACTGACCTTGAGCACATGGTCAGATCATCGTCGCGGATGGAGGCTGGACGAATGGAGGACTCTAGACCGTGAACGGCAGTTGAAGGGCTGGTCGAGGGACTCGAGGCAGCCGCTGGAACGGTCGGGTGCCATTGCCCAAGCGAACAACATGCGAACACGTGCACTAAAAGATCAGATATCATATGCGGACAAATGTGGTGAGCAGTAGTAATACAGTGATTGTGGCATGAGCGTATCTGGTATATAGAACAATGGTACAGTACCTATGCAGCACGATAGACCAATCAAATAACACGAGAGCAACGAGGTCGGATAGCGACGAGTGAGGCAAGACATGATGGTGGTGGAGATCCGGCCGGTGGACTGGAGCTGGAGGTATCATCTCGCGGGGTTGGGGGACCCTTTGGTCGGGAGTCCTGCGGTCTCGATGATCTCGTTGAGCGATGCAGTTCGCTTCTGCGCGAGCTCGAGTTGTCGCTGCAGGGACCTGGGTGAACATATGCGTGAGCTCCGTTCTGTCGCACACAGTGAAAATAGGGATAGGTACTCACTTCAACTCTCTCTCAAGCTCCAGCGTACGCTCTTTACCGCCTTGCTTCTCCCTCTTGATCTTCTCCTCGGCAGTCTTCAGCCGGGTCTCGTACTCCTTCACCCGCGCCTCCCACTTGTTGTCTGCTACGGTCGTCTTCTGGTTCACCGCAGTCAGCCTCTCTTCCGACTGCAGCAGCTGGTTCTGGAGGTTCATCGCTCGCCGTTCCGCGTTCTGAGCTCGCGCGGTCAGCGCACGGACCTCCATTGAGTCCGCCTGGTTGCCTTTGCGGCTGCCCATCGCACTCTGCAGGGCTGCGTTCGTCGCCTGTTACGAAGATGTCAGTTGGCTCCAGATCAACGAGGTACTGGGTCCATAGGATAGAATGTACCTGAAGCGCCTCAAGCTCGCCCTCCTTAGCGCTGAGCTTCTTGCGCCACGACGACTTGGCCTCTGCAAGAGTCTTCACGCTCGCCTCGAACTTGTCGATCTGCTTCCAGCGAAGGTCGAGTTGCTTGCGCATGTCATTGAGTTTGTCGCTGTACCGCTGCTCGGCGTCCTTTACGCGCCGCTCGAATTCGGACTGAATCTGGCTGAGCGCCTTTAGCCGCGTAATGAGGTTGTCGTGGAAGACGCTAAAGTTCGTGAAGGGCTTCGTCTCCGCCTGTCCGTGCTTCTTCTGCTAAGGCGATGAGAACTGAACACACCATCCTGATCGTCCGTAGCTACTCACCGGGGTCTTGTCGACGCCGACGATCTTGTCCATGTACTGGTAAATCGTCAGGAGAAGAGTGTTGCGCTCGGTCAACTGGTCGCGGTACTGAGCTTCCGCCGCGAGCAGTGCCCGTTGGTCCTTCGACAAACGCTGCTCAAGTTCCGCTATGCGCGTGCGGAGGTTCGTGGTTTCGGATTCCGCTGCGCGCAGGCTCGCCTGTGTATCGTCGAGCTTCTCGGACACGTTCAGCCGGGCCTGTGTTTGCGCCGCGAGCTGCGCTGCAAGGTCGCGGTTCTCAGCGTGCAGCTTGTCGATGACGCCGTCCCGATCACGGCCCTTCCCTTCGCGGTTATCGAGCTCTTTGCGTGCGCGTGCGAGCTCGTCTTGCAACCGCTCAACATCACGACGAAGACGGTCGACCTCAAGTTGCAGGGAAAACCTCGCGGTGGTATGAGACTCGCCAAGCTTCTTGTTGTCTGCCTCGAGCGTCTGCAAGGCGGCCTGCACTGCCGCGAGATCGGCTTCACGCTGCGTGAGCAGTGACTGCGCGCGAGCCAGATCGTTGAGTGCGGACTGGAGCGCAGAGTCCTTCGCTTCGAGTGAGCGCCGTTCTCTGCGGAGAGTGTCTTCATGGTCCTTCTCGGCCTTGTCAAGATCTGATTCAAGACCTTCCCGGATGCCACGCTCGCGTTGGAGTTCTTGTACGACCTTCTCGATGTGTTGCGCAAGCTCTTCTTTCCGCGTGCGGTGCTCCTGGGCCTCCGCATCGCGCGCGTTGTACAGATCGGTAAGCTCGTCAAGCTGATCCTTGAGTTGGTTGACTTTCTGCACGAGATCTCAGTGTCAATTGTGAAAGAAGAGACCGTATCGCATACCCCCTTGAGAGCGGCAACTAGCTGCTCAAGTCGTTCCCGTTCGACGGCTTCATCTTCCCGTACACGCTCCAACTCCTCCTTGAGCTTGTCGTGCTCGTCCTCGAGAATGTATAGCTGGTTGCTGATTCGCTCGAGCTCGCGATTGGCAGCCTCCAACTCGTTGTCCTTCTCTTCGGCCTCGCGCTCTAGATGAGCAAGCGTCGCCTCGAACTTCTGGTGCAGGTCTTCGGCGTTCGCTTCGTATTCGTCAACATGTAGTCGCAGCTCTTTGCATTCTGCGTCGCGTTGCTCGAGAGCCTATCGAGCCTATGAGACACCCTGTTGTGATAGGAGGGGCTGTACTCACGTCGCGAAGCTCCTCCATCTGGCCCTTCGCCTCGTCAACTTCCCCTCTCCATTCGTCCTCCACGTTCTCGACGATCCGTTGGTGCTCGGCGATGAGCTCCTCGATCTCCCGGTTCTTCATCTCAATATCGTCCTCCTTCTGCTGCAGCTCGATCTGCGCGGCCGCGAGCTTATCTCGCACAGAGTTCAAACCATCCTCCACGGCCTCCGTACGCTCCCGCTCCTCGATGATCTGAGCCCGGCTCTGACTCCGTTCGAGAGTCTCAGCCTCGCGTCGCCGCTGCATGTCCTCGATTTCGAGCTTGAGCGTCTCCACATCGTCAGCAAGATCATCCCGCTCATCTGTACGGACACTGAGAGCTTCTTCCAACTCGTCGATCCGTGCGCGCAAGTCCTCGTTCTCGGCCTCCAGCTCCTCTGCCTGCCGCCGCCACCGCTCACCTCCAAGCGACGAATGGCCTTCTCGGGTTTCCACCATGTCGCGCATTCGTTCTAGCTCCTCCGTGTTCTCCTCCAGCAGCCCTCGCATGGTCTCCATCTCCTCCTCCAACTCGGCGTTCCGCGCTTCCAGGTCCCGTAATGCCCCGTCGTCCGGACCGACCGCACGTCGTCTCCTCAGCTCTCTGAGCTCCCGCTCGCGCTCCTCGAGCTTCTCCTCGAGTTCGCGTGCCCGGCCTTGCGCGCCACCCGACCCGCGCTGCAGGTTCTCTAGCTCGCGCTGCAACTCCAAGACGAGCTTTTTCAGCTTCTTGAGTTCCATTCCCCGCTGCTGGACCTCGATCTTGAGGTTGATGTTCTGCTTGAGGGCGGCATCGATTTGGTCGGGGGCGAGTTGCGCTAGTCGCTCCTCGAGGAAGTGGACTTTCAGTTTGATGTTGAAGTTCTCCTTCTTCAACGCGTCGATGTGCTGCGGAGGGGTATGTATGCGCTGCGGACAGTATGGGCCAACGCCCTCCTCAAGGGTTCGAGAGACTGGAGTCGGAAAGCGACGAAGGACGTGCAAGCGTCCCTTCCTCTCAAACGACTCGTTCAGTAGTCTTCGCATCTAGAGGTTACGCATGTCGACGGCCTCGTCGTTCGAACGACACGCTACGCAGCCAGTGTACTCGCGGATAACAGGTATGCCTGAGAGTTCTCGATGGTGTTTCGCATTCGGCTGTCACGCCCGCCCATCACCATCACCTCAAGATTCCCATCCGATTCCAGTCTCTCGAATGATTGAGGAGGGCTCAAGTCTAGGGGACGCACCTTCTCCTGGTCACGTAGCGTGAGGTTCAGCCCACCCTTAGAGCTCGCTGTCCGCGTCCGCTTCGGTCGCCCTGGGGTCGTAGCATCCGGAATCTCCCCCCACTTCTCCTTCCTGCCATCGGGAGTGTCCAGGACATCTCCATCGTGGTCGTCGCCTTCTTCATCGCGTGCGAAGCGTTTGAATGCGGGTGTCGCTTCCTCTGCGCGTTTCTTCACGAACGAGCTGCTTGGCGAAACCGCGGTCGTTCCTGTGGACGTAGAAGGTATTCGGAGAGCACGAGCAGGTGTCGAGAACGTTGATGTGAAGGAGCCAAGCGAGATATCGGGGACAGAGGTTTGAGCAGAGGTATCTCCGCGAGCGTTGAGGGCTGCTGACATAGTCGCCGTCGTCGGCGGCGGCGACGACGAGCAAACGCTGATTGGTAGTCAGTTGAAGTACTGTTGAAGACAAGCAATTGAACGCCTACGAGCGCCCGCGGCTTGATTGAGCTCCGACAAGCTCCGATAGTCCAATCAGCAAACGCCGAGCAACTCGCTGGGAGCTCCGACCGAACATTCCACACTCCGTGGCTAACCTCTCAACAGATTACAAGTGGCCTTTTGATTTAGTTACTCCTGCTACTAGTATCCAACACTCATTCCTACAGTGAGAGCTCGGCCGAACGCACACTCAACTCAAGAAGGTACTAGCGTTCCTCGCGAAGGCTCGACCGCCATACTTGCTACAAAGGTGTTCACGCTCGTCTCTATGACGCTCGACTTGGAGAGCCTAGGACCGTCCATCTCCCCCCGTTCAGTAGGTCCTCATAGTCTGCCTAGGGGAGGCAAGGAGAGACTGAGAGCACGTTGTGTTGGCCCAGCAATAGTATGAACTTGAACGTCCCGGTACGAACCAGGTGTGTGGTCTGACCTTTGCGCGCAACGGGGGAAAGCCGTGCTTCTGACGCTGGATAAAATCTCCGGGCCCTGGCGAGAGCTTTATGATATAATGGCCCATGGGATGCCGGCCGAAGGCGTCATATGCATTGTGGTCCCCTACCACCGCAGATACAGATGCCAAGGACGTGTGCGTTGTGCAGGTAAGTTAATGACTTTTTGGTTACCGTTCTGTTGTGTCTTGACTCATATGCGACTAGGGAACGATCTATCGTCAGTCATTTATCTGATTCTCGGACTGGGGATGCAAGGAGCTTATCTCGTCGTTCAGCCATGCGACGGTGTCACGCCTATCTGTGGCCAGTGTACCGAGTTCGGCGCTGCTGATACTTGTGATTTTAGCAGCCGTGCAACAGTTACCACCCCTAATATCTCCTCCGGCCTTCTTCAGAAGGGCGCCGCTTGCCTCCCATGTAGGTCAGTGCATCCGGCAGCCGCTCCTGCACTCGTCCACAGAGATTGAACAATTCACAACTTCACCACAGAAGGAAGAAGAAGGTGAGTGAGATCAAGCTATTTTATGTGTCTTCGGATGTCTGACCACTGCACAGAAATGTGACGCCAAACGGCCTTACTGTACGACTTGCAAATCGACCAGCAAGCAGGCCCAATGTTTGTATGAGGACGATGCACAGCGTTCCCTCATCAAGTCACTGGTTCAGCGAACGCGCCGACTCGAACAGCGTCTGGCTTCAACCGAACAGTCGTCACAAACAACTCCTACTCTTGCTGAGTCCTCAGGCTCGGACGCACCTGCTCAAAGTGCTCCACCGTTGCCCATAAATACAATGGGTGTCTTCCCGACCTGGAAGCCTTCTTTCCTTGACCGGCCCGTTCTAAACGATCCCCCGTCATCTTTAACGACACTCCAGCGATTTCGCGACTTGTGAGTGGGTGACTCACCTCAAATTTGAACCTCGTACGGAAGCTTCCTGATGTCACCAGCCGACTGTGTTTCCTCGCCTATAGCGGCCATTTCGGCATAAACCTCACCGCAGAGGCCGTCGATGCGCTTACGAATGGGGATTTTCACAGTCCACACATCCACCCCGCCCTCATACACGCCGCCCAGCTCAATGGAAGCATGATATGGCAGGAGTTCAGACGTTTAAGGCCCCTCTCGAGGATGGAAGCCTTGGAGCTTGAAGCGACACTCTCGCTTCTGACCGAGGACACCCCGCCGATCACGATACTACAAGTGCACAACATTCTCACTGTCTATTTTTACTCACGGCGGATGTTGCACGAGGGCTCCGAACAAATTCGCCTTGCATGCGAAGTGGTGCATCGATACGGTCTGCGATTTATTCCCCCTTCGGTGGACATATGGGAATCGTTCCTCGCACTCAAACCAGAACTGGAGTACCTCGTCTACGCGTTAAGCCAGCTTCTCTACACCAACCTCGATCGATCCCTGGTTTGGGGCATACCCTCAGGGCTGGGAAAATAGTATGAGACGGAGTTCGTGTCTATACCGGTGCGTCGACAGGCTATGACAATACTCCACTCGTCCGACTTCCCAACCCTCACGCATCAGCTCATGTATCCTGCGTTCGCCCGTACAAACCTCTCGATCCTCCGAGCGCGGGGCGCGCTTCTCATGGCACGAACCTGCCAACTCTCAACGCGCCTCCCCACACTGCCCGGGTCTCCCTGGGAAGGACTTCGTAACAAGAACAGCCCTCCATGCACATGGCTCACGGACTATTGGTCTTTACTCGAGGACGTTGAAGTTCACCTGTCCATTGTGAACCCTACGCTGCTCAAGGCGTCAACTCCCGGCGTCGAACTGTCGCCCACCCCCGGCCTGAAGATATGTCTCATCGTCGCGCTCACCGCGGAAGCTGAGCTACACCATCTCACCCCGGTGTCGCATGCCGAGTCACGCCAGCACTGCCTGAACGCGATCCTGAAGTTGGTCGGCATCGCGAAGACGTTTACCGCAAACGACTACGAAATGCTTGACCCCCTCCTTGGAGTGAGTGCGAGCGAGCGACGCTTGGATAGTCTGTCTGCTGACGTCATGCGACAATATCATAGGTCTGTTGGTCGATGGCGACCAAGGTTGCGTTCGTGGAGAGCTCACAGCCGATGGATGAGCTCACGGCGATGAACTGGGCAACTGCGCGGTCGGTGCTCGTAGCGTGTGTACCTGGGCTCGTCAAGTCATTGCCGTACTTGGGTAAGCTCTTTGTCTGCCTTGTGTTTCTCTTCCTAACCGTTTAATACCTTCCGTATAGCGGATTTGTTGACACAGACACTGGAGCGAGAATCGTCTCTCACGAGGGCATAGGCGCATGAGCGTGGCGTTCCTGTTTCAGATATTCCCATAACGATGGCCCATCCATTGTACCTTGTGAATACGAATGCTATAGCCGACCGGGACAGACGTGCGCAATGTCGACGCAAGATATTCGCCTCACATTCGAGCGGCAGGGTATGTTTGTTGAGGCGTTTTACTAACTACGACCTTCAAGGCTCTCAGTGGGCTCCCACTAGACCCTTGAGCGTCCTGGAGGGTCGCGCAGGTCGCGGCACGTATTCAGAGCAGTGCCCGCCCACTGCCAAGGATTTCCATTGGAAAGGTGAAGTGACTATGCTTATCCAACTCGTGAGACGTGCGATTGACGTTGTGGGCGGTGATGTGAACACAAGTGGATATAGTCCCGTACGAAGACCATATGGCAGCACTCGGCCAGGACTTCAACGGATTCATTGACGTTGCGATATTGACGTCGGTCAGAGTTTCTGCCCCTCAGCGGGTATGCCCTATGATCCTCTTGAATCAAGCTTGCGATGGTCCAAGACGATACAGTCAGGTATAAATGCGGTATTCTCCTCCATTCAATTGCAGTTATACAAGTGAACAGCCGGCCTGGCCTAGCAGAACTCGTTGAATTGAAAGCCAATTAATCGCCGCGGTTCCTATCAGCGCAGGAAATAGTGTACGTACTTGATTGACATCTCAGAAGCATGAGTGTCTAGGCTCAAGCCTCCGAGAGTATCCTATTGACGCTTATCTTGGGGAAACCAAGTTCGTCCTTCAGCCTCCCCACCAAACACCACCATCTCTCTCTGTCGACCTCCACTCTGCCTGTCTTTACAGTATCCGAATCCACTATGTTCTCCCCTGCCCTTCCCCGCCAACTACTCACCACACTCTGCTGGATCTCCTTTGTGACCCTCCTCGTCTCCGCTCGCACCACTGGCCACACGCAACCCGACTTTGGACAAGCTGCACACGGCCCGCACGCCCTCAACCTGACCATGCACATGGACTGGACGCGCGGTGACCGGGGAACACGGTTTGAGAAGCGCTTCGACAACGCACGCTTCACCGTGTTCACCACCGGGGTGGACGCGTGCGGCGGGTTCGATCACGACGACGACTTCGTGCGTATCCGTCCTTACAGAACTACTCGCAATGTGCCGAAAGTGGAACTGACTTCGCTACACTGGCATAGATCGTTGCGATAGGCAAACAAGTGAGTCCTCCGAGTCATTCGCTGCTCTTCTCGGGCTTCAGGCGACTATACGGCTCGGGGCACGGAGTACTCTCACTGACGATCCTTGTGGCGGCAATGCACGACCATACAGCAATGGGACGGTGGCTCTCACTGCTACGCCCCCATCACAATCACGTACCAAGGCAAGACGGCGAACGCGAAGATCACGGATGAGGTACGTCCCGTTCCGAACGCCGGCTCTTCAGTGTAGTCTGGCTTGGGACTTGGAGTTCTGAGCTGATGATATCCTTGCGTTACCACCATGTCTAGTGTGGGGATTGCCCGTACGGCGCCATCGATCTCTCCCCGAGTCTCTTTGTTCACCTCGTCCCGGGAGGCATCCAGGAAGGCGAAGTCTACGGTAGCTGGAACTTCGTAGGCGCGAATGATCCCAAACCAGAGCTTGAGCCGAAGACGACGACGTTGGCCACGCCCGAGAAGCCCAAGACGACGTCGCACACGAACACTACGCACGAGGCACAGCCGGCGACCACGTCGCACAGCACGACCACGAAGCCGTCGACGGCGACCAAGTCGAGTGTGTCTTCGACAAGCGCATTTATGACTTCGACTCCGTCCTCGACTGCCCCGACTGCGACCATAACGTCTTTCGACAGCGGAAACCTCAACCAGTTCAGCATGGCGATGGTCCAGCTTGCCGAATTGATGCTGGCCGCCGCAGACTCGAACAGTGCTTGAAGGTTCGCCCGCATACGAGACCCCGCCATTGGTGCTATGCATCTAGCAGTAGCGTCAGCGCATGTCTTCTCCTTTGGGATTGGAGGGATATATATCTGGGACATACAATTGCAATTGACTCACCCACCGGCAGACGGGTAAGCAGATGTTTGTGTGAGAGCTCAAGTCGGAACAGTTGAACGAAGGCTGTGAGCTAATCGCGATCGGACAGGTTGCGGGTTGAGAGAGGTGTGGTGGGACGTTTGTATGCCCTGTATAAGTGTTTGGAATTAGCATGTAGCAGCAAACTGAGGCGAGACTCGAGAGGGGCAAACCCTCCCCATCCGGAGACAATCGTTCAGGAGAGGTGGACGGGCACCAATTTACGAATAACCTAGTGGTCACCAACGCTTGTCGTTCGTGTCGTTAAACATCGCCGGCATCTCGTGTAGCGTATTGCCAAACAGTCAAATGCTTTGATAACATAACACACACATGCGCATATATACTCGAAGATCCTAAGAAGAGAAGGTATCACGGTTAGCGGGAAGGTATATGATCTGCACGTCAGGCGGTCACGCCGGGGCCGGCCAGTATCAGATCGACGAGGGCAAGCACGGCCATATTGAACTGGTTCAGGTTCCCACCATCGAACGATGTGACGGTCGCCGTTGGTGCAGAGGTAGACGACGCGGCCTTGGAGCTGGTGCTGTGTGCACTCGACGATGGCGACGACGAAGAGGTGGGCCGCTGTTGCGTCGAGCTCGAGCTCGTCGTGGCAGGGGGTGTCGTTGTATGCGCGGATGTAGGCCGTTCGTGCGTCGTCGACGTCGTCTTCGGCTCAGGCGGGGGTGGTTCAGGCATAGGTGAGGGTGAGGGCTTCGGCTCTTCCGCTCCGGCATAGTTCCAGCTGCCGTACGCTTCGCCCTGGTCTAAGCCGCCTGGGACGAGGTACTTGAAGAGCCCGGGGAGAGGTCGATCGCGCCGTACGGGCACTCTTCGCACTGCCAGCGATCTGACTCAGCACGAATAGGGAGAGCTGCAGAGCTGCAGCTGCGCAGATTGCAAGACGTACCTCGTCAGTGATTTTCGCGTTCGCTGATTTGCCCTGGTAGGAGACCGTGATGGGCGCATAGCAGTGGGAACCGTCGTCCCATTGCTGGACAACAGGGTGTTATGAGGCGGTCGTAGCTTATACATTGAGAGTAGAGCTTACGTGAGTGTTTAGAGCGACAATCTGTAGGCGGGTAAGTGGGAGAGACAATGCGAGTGAAAGAACACTCACGAAGTCACCGTCATGGTCAAAACTCCCGCACGCGTTCTGTCCGACCCCGAAGAAAGTGAAGCGAGTGTTTTCGAACCGCTTCCCTAGACGAGTCTCGCTCTCAGAAAGAGTGACGTTGTGATGGCGGCGAGCGATGTTCAAAGGCGTGCGCGGGCGCACGTGCGCTCCAGGTTCAGCGGAGACGACGAGTGCAGCGAGAGCGAGTGAAACGAGCGTGTTGCGAAAAGGATAGACAAGAGAGAGCATAACGAGCCCAGGAGTAAGGACTGGCGGGGCAAAAGCTGGCAAGTACGGGTCGGGGGAAGGAGACGGGGGAGAGGGAGGATGAGGTGGGCAAGGCCTTATTTATATCATCGAGCTCAACGCGCTTCTCCAACGTCAAAGAAGCAGTCTGTCGTCCAACCTCGTCACGCGTGGCAGCTGTCGCAGCTATATATAGAGCCCAGCTGCACAGAGTCACAGAATTTTGTCACAGCGAAACGATATCGTCGGTCTTCCTCAGCCTTCGTCCCTTCGTTGAGTGGCTGAGATGAGCCAGAGACTCTCTCAGCGCATGATCCACACGTGTAGCATATAGCATCAGAGAATACGTAGTGAATGTGGACGTACTGGGTTCGCCATTTGAGGCAGTGACGCTTCCCAGCATCTGTGCCAGCGTCGCACAACCGTTCTCTTCTTTCCATCGTCAGGCACGGTAATGAGAGATGACTGGAGTCACTCACTACCAATATGCGCCTCCTCGCGTCTGATACTAATGGCAATAGGTGGCCAGTCGAGCATCTCGCGACGTACGATATGTTTGTTGACAATCAAGAGTTACAGTGCAGCCTGGGGTCAATCACTGATGTCATTGTAGTGTGTCTTGAGTAGCATGAGAGTGTATGTGCTGGTCGGCGTTGTGCTCCCCAGTTGCAAGTATAAGTACTGCAGCTTAGACAGGTAGAACAAGGGAGCACAAGTGCGTCGTTGACCATCGTCGTTATGGAACAAGAGTCGGGCGCCTGAAAATGGCCAGAACGAAACGGGCGCCTTGGTCGCCGCGATCACAAGACGTGAAATGCGTTGGGGGAGGCGTGCCTTCACACTTGCACTCGACACTCGTTATTATCATCCCCAGATCCCCACACTCCCTCTCTCCCTCTCCACGGGCTGCGCTGGTCGTCGTTTGCCACGTCCTGCTCGTCGTCTCCTGCGTCCTGCAAGCCGTCCCCCCGCGTTCTGCTCGTCCAATCGCCCGCCATGCAGCTCATCTATCCTTCCTCCTCCCGCCCGCTATCGGTCAAGACAAAGGCCAACCCGGCACGCCCCCTCAAGGTGCACTTCAAGCTGCCCGTCACCAAGGCATTCCCGACGGTCTCGGTCACCAACGCGAACGCAGCGTGCGTGCATACCGTCCACAGCCCCGCCGACTTCCCCGTTTCGGTGTCCTCTCCAAGCACAATTCCATTCCCCTCTTCGCCCATCCCGTGTCCCTCTCGCAAGCGAGCCATTAGCGAGGATGCGTATGACTCGCAAGACGACCACGATACAGGCATGGACCAGCCCATGGATGTGGACGAGCCCGAGCCCGAACCGAGGGGTAACGTGCTCCCGTTTCATCGCCGTATCTCCCACATCGACATCCTCCGCCGACGCTCCAGGTCCTGTCTCGCTACCTCCTTCTTCCACAGCGATGTTCACTCGTCCCGCAAGCCCCATCACGCGCACGCACATGTACCCGACAGGCCCGCTCCTCCCCTGCACTCCCACTCGCATGAGGGTCCGGCCAAGAAGAAGCCGGCCATCCGCCGCGAGAGCATGAGTGCGGGCACGCCGCCGTCCAGCAGGACCGCCCGCAAGGCGAAGCGTGTGCTGGCAGACGCGCAGTTCCTGGCGTCCATGCACTGCAGCATCGCACAGCAGGTCCGCTCGCGGATGAATGATGGGAAGGCGACTGGCGTGGACGAGTGCGCGGCGCAGGATGCGGTCCTCGTCGAGCGCATCTGGCGCACGCTCCTCGACATGGGCTACAAGCCCGTCCCTATCGACGATTCGAACCCGGCCCCCGGCACGCCTGCACCCTCGCCTCCGCCGCTGTCGCCAAACAGCAACCCTGCGCGCGAAGCAGCGGAACGCGCGGCCCGGCGGACGTTGGCGGTGTCCTCGACTCCCCTCGTCGCGCAGGATCTCCCGCAGGGCCCCGCCGAGACGCTATCTGTACCCCAGCTCGTCGCCGTTCTGACTATGCGCCATCGCGACCGCTCAACGACGCGTCCGCGCTCGGCGTCCAAGAAGCGTATCGGGGACGAGCGTCCTTCTCGCTCACCACTGTCTGCTGTGGTCCTGCCTCCGCATGGCCCTGTCCCAATGGACATCTCGTAACACGAATGAAACACATACCCTAAATCGACCTCCATGCCGATGTTACCGTTTAATCGCGTCGCGTCGTCTGGATGACCACGGCGACGACTCTTCTCGTTCGACCTCTCGTTCTCGCCAGCCTAGTATGGCATTAACTGGGACCCTTTTTGCTCTTTTTCACGATCTGGCGCGCCGGGTCGGGCCCGCGGCCATCTGACGATTGTGAGTCCGCGCATTGATCAGTCCTCCTTTCCTCTCCACGCAGTGCTCACGCTCATCCGCCGCGCGCATTGACAGATGACGATCACATCCCTAGCATCCATAATCGTTAATCCCCCGCATACTCGGTCCCCGCACCGCGTACATCGGGCTCTCCCGGTTTCTGGTTCTTGCATTCGGTCTCCCCGGTCTTGGATATCGGCTCTTGTCTCCCGTCTCCTCGTTACAGTAAATCACCCCACAGTCGCAGTACCCACCCTCATTGTCTCATACGTACCATCACCCCATCGCCGCCGCCGCGCTCGTGGTGCACACATACACATATACTCATATCCACATCCACATCCACATCCACATGCACGTCCCTCTCGTACTACGTACATACCTGTATCCCTACTGTACCTACCCGGAACAGCCTCGCTCGTGTCATTGTTCCACGACGGTACACGGCCGCGTCTGCTTCTGCGCTTCGAGAGCTCTAGCCGGCTCCCTCAAGAGTCAAGAGTCCAGACCAACGACTATCGCCGCCTCGTGGGCCTTCCCTCGCACACCTCGTTTGACAGCCTCGTCCTGCGAGGAGGAAATTACCTGCATACCGACCTTCCGATATTCATTCAATTCTCAGGGCGTCATCGACATCTTCAAGAGCACAGCGGGCAGGTATCGGAGCATATACCTGAACTTGAGCGCATGGACCGAGCACTCTCTCGGTCGTGGCCGTTCGCATGTTGTTCGCTTGGGAAACACGACCATTCCAGCGGCTGGCTCGAGTCCCTCGACCACCTCTTATAATACCGTTCATGGTCTAGAGTCCTCCGTTTGTCCTTTGTCCAGCCTCCGTCGGCGACGTGCCGCGACGATGATCTGACCATGTGCTTCAAGGTCGGTGTGCAGCTCGTAGGTCGAAACCGGCTCACCTTGTTAGTCATGTATCCGTTCGTCGCCAGCATCAACACGATCGAGGCTATCTCGTCCGGCTTTCCAAGGCGCCCGATGGGTATCTTGCTCTGTCACAGACTATAATGAGTGAACGCGCGAGCCCGCGACTCGCGGGTCTATCTCACCCTGATTGCATCGGTGGGTTCTTCATCATCTCGGTGTCTGACACGCAGATGTGGGCTTCATATGCATGTCACGGTGATCCACCACCCCCCTACCTTCGATCAGAGCAGGGGCCACTCCGTTAGTTAACTACGGTGAGTGCTCCCAGTCAGCCGATCGGACGAGGATCAAACGGCTCAACCACGTACGATGCCTTCCTTGCAGTACCGCAGCGACAGCCAATGGATCAAGCCGTGCAAGGCTGCCTTCGCTGACGCGTACGCGCCAGATCTCCTCGAACGTCTCCGCGCTGACGGTCTGCATGTCTCCCTCGGGCCCGATCCTGGGGCCAGTGACCCCGTGGCCTGCACGCCCGGGGCCAGCTTGGTCAGCTCCTCGACCAGCGCGTCTGCCTTCGCTTTCGAGCGCGCCGAGGAGTGGTGGACTGCGATGGAACAGCCGCTGCGGGCGAAGAGGCGCGCCGTTGCTTGGCCGATCCCGCCTCTATATGCCCGTCCGGGTATGTTTGTTTGTTAGATCGACATGGTGGTAGTGCGGACGACTCACGTGCAGCCTGTTATGAGGGCGAGTTTGCCCTGGAGAAGGTAGTCTATGGTCGTGCTGCTGGACATCACCGTAAGTAGGCCTCGTCCTTGTTGTGTTCGATTGTTGACTTAGTAGGTTACATATGGGAACTGCTGAGCCAACAATGATGTCGTTCCAGTCAAACAAATATGGCCAGTCGTATGTTTCGGCCCGGTCGAGTCGCCTACTCAGAATACTTACAACGCACGTTCGCATTAATTGACGTACTGGAAGGTATGTGCAGTTCAAGGTAACGGAGTGCTAATCTACAGAATCTCGCGGCTATCCCCCAAGAATCCTGCCAGCGTCCTTTCAGGCAGATCCCAGTGGGCCTGCTCCCAAACGTAAGTCAAAGCCACGCATACCAATCAATGCAGAGACTCACGAAGTGGTTCGCCCCTCTGAAGCGCACAAAGTCGACGTGTCTGACTCTCTTACCCTGTGACTTCACCTCCTCCAAGTTCCGCGAGAGCCTGAACGCAGCGAGAGGCATCTCCCATATGGATCGGTCGCACCACAGATACCGCACCTCAACGTCAGGCCAGTCGTCCCCGTCCTCTTCTGCCTGTTGCAAGCGGAAAGCGGCTTCGTGCAGCGAGGAATAGGTCCCATGGATGATCGATGCTTGTGCCAGCAACTGCTCGCTGCCGCCGTCTTCCCCGGGAGCGCTGTACGCCGACTCGGCGAGCTCCTCCGCGGTCATAGTCAGGATCGTCGGCGGCGGGCTCGGCAGGGCGTTCCGGGACTCGACCGCGGCGGGCCCCGCCGTCCACACGTCGCCATGGGCGTAGTAGCTCGACACCCACACCCCGAACCTCTCCGTCTTCTGGGCGGGCGTGAGCGACGGGTCATGGAGCGCGTGGTACACTCCCTCGGGGATCTTGTAGCCGGCGCACACGTAGCTCGGATCTGCAACGTCGCCGACGCGCATCAGCTCGCCATGCAGTAAGTAGTCGCAGTAGAAGGATATGGAGACTAACCGTAGTAGACGACCCGCCGCACGTGCTCGCTGAGGCGCACATCGCCCGGTCGGACGCTGAAGGAGGCGACATGGCTGAGCAACGCGGAGATCCAGACCGCGCCGAGCGACCACCCCACGAGGACGACGCCGCCTTTCCCTCCGTGCGAGACAGGCGTCGTCCCGCCGCTCCTGACGAGCTCGACCAAGTAGTCGTACAGCTCGCGCGCGCGCGCCTTCATGAACTCGGCCGTGCCCCGGACTGCGTCTGGGGACCCGGGCGGGGCGTGCGCGAGAGCCTTGAGGGTGCCGCGCTCCTCGTCGGTGAACGGGGCGGAGCCGGGGTAGTCGCGCCTGTTCAAGAGGACGATGCGGGCGTTGTGGGCCGGCGCGAGCGGGAGGAGCTTCTTGAAGTTGCCTGTGATGGGCCCGGCAGTTATGAGATGGTGATTGCACTGTCCTGGAGTCGAACGCTTGCCTGCATGGAACCCGTAGCCGTGTATGATCACAACGGTGGTATACTCGGTGCTGTTCGGCGGTGCACCCGAGTCGAGGAAAGTGCGCAGTGGTGAAGTCATGATGGTGTGGGTGTGCTGCTGGTACCGAACAGCAGCGAGTTTGATTTTATCTGTCTGGACATCGCTGACTGAGCCTCGTTCGATGGCGTAGTCCGACGAGCGTGGCGGTGGTGCTTGGTCAGCTCCTACTCTGAAGCTCAACGTTCAACGTTTCAACATTCAAGTAGGGGAAAGATGCAATCGCTTTGTCAGCTTCCACCTAGGCGCGAAGAGACCGCCATGACTCGGATAGTGTCAACTTGTATGCAGGGCCTGAGGCCTGACAAATTCGTCAAGGTGACACTAGTATTCAGTGTGGTGGCATGATGAGGTGTTTTGGTTTTGGATGCTCGTAATGATAACTTACAGTCTCTACTATCCTCCCTTAAGTATTATCACCTGGAGCTTCCGCCCAAGCTGTTACGCACGCAAACCGTTGTGATAGCACTCCGGAGCGGACTCGATGCTGAGTATCTACTAATACCTCTTCGGCACATCCTTGGGAGAGCTGGCGGTGATATGACCGGGTTGGGAACAAGGTCAGACCATGTGGAGGCGGGCGCAGAAGGTAGAGTCAAACTGCCACTGAGTTCAAGTTGAGCTGTTGATCACGACAGGGAAAATGAAAAAGTTGATGTGGAATTGAGAAAGACTACGCTTACTTCCGAGTCCGGTATGCAGCAGCAGCTGCCGCCAAGCTTGACTCTTGGGTATGACTCGGGGTTGCGTAGCCGCCGATGAGGACGAGCACACCGTAAAAGGCAACCACCACGTGGGTTTGTTTGCATTGCTATGAACGCCAAACAACCACCCACGGGCGTCTACTCCCTCTCGTCCTTTCCCTCATTGTCGACCGCGTTTGTGCTGCTCATACGCTCGTCGTTCCTCTGTGGGCGCACAGTACCTTGGCAACACGCTCGTTTCTATGTGCTTTTGTCTGCTGATATTTACTCTGCTGCAAACAACTGCCTGGTAAGGTAAGTTTCTGTGGGCGCAGTGCGCTCCGAACTGCTCGATTGCCTCTCACCTCCTCCTCCCTCGCTTCGCGACGCAATCCACGGCATTATAACTGGTATATAACGAGCTACCTGCTGGCGTGAACAACTCACCATCAGCTGCATCCCTCAGCGTCCTCTCGAGACACAGACATCCAGCACTCTCGCTCTCATCGACATCAGTCTTTGCGCTATCACCCACTCACTCGTATCTCAAAGATGTCTTACACCACATACGCCAGCGCCCCCGTCTACTCGTTCTCGTTCTCTCCCTCCGCCAGCCCCGCGTCCCCGAAAGCGTTCGCGCTCTTCGCATCCACCCAGTCTCCCCGCGAGACCTACCACATGTACGAGGACGCACGCCAGGTGCTGCGTCCCTCGAACGGACGCGCGGACTCCCCTAGGAAGGCAGCCAAGTCCGGTCTGAAGAAGATATTCGGACTGTGAATCCATCATACACCGGGGCTCAGACCCCCAGCCCACCTCTGCCATCGCGGCCCGCACCGGCATCCGCTGGCACCATCCTTATTCCCCGCATTCGATGTCGTCCAGCCGATGATCCGCCAGGGTCACTAGCCTCATCATGACCTTCGTGCACGCTTGCAGCCAAGTGCACAGGCAGCCACCGCCGTAAACCTCGCAGCATGCGAGTCGGCACCCCCTCCAAGAGATCCAGCGAGATAGGAGGGCCAGCTCGTGGCTGCACCGACGGACAACTCGTAGCTCTGTACTGTCGTTTTGTCGTTGTCGTATGTATAGCGCACCGAAGTGTGTCGTTTCCGTGCCAGTGTACACTTCACTCATTGCATAATGGACCACAAATACATTTGCATGCACTGTACAACCCGACCGAGAAAGCGTTCACCACCGACTACTATGCACATATACGACTGCTCAGCAGATGAAGACCAGCATGTAAGTGATTTTCTCCCCGCGAACCGCGCAGAACTTGAGATTACGATTGAGTTTGTACCTGACCGTGTTCCCCTCCTCGTCCGGCTCCATCTCCGACCAGCTGTACTCGGTGGTGACGCTGTTCCGATGCCGGAATCGTTAAGCGGCATGTCACATCTTCCTACGATTGGTTTGTTCGGGTGGTGTTCACTGCCTGTGTTGATTGCAGTATGAATTCATTCACGCCGGTACTCGCTGTGCATGAAGTCCACCGCGGCCGCATTGCAGTCACTATTGAGAGGAGTTCATAGAAAAAATTCGTCATTGCAAGGCATGCCGCATTTCTTCTAACTGGATAATCGTATCGATCTGCACGTCGCGGGCTACCGATACCGAGCGTGCTTCACTGCTTCAAGAAGGACTCGACCTCCGGCTTGATGCTCTTCATCAAGTCCTCGGTCGTGTACTTCGGCTTCCACCCGATCGCCCGCGCACGGTCCGCGCGGCAGCGACAGTTCGACCCGAACAGCATCCAGCCCCACTGCTCGCTTCCAAAGTACGTCTTTATCTCCTGGGGCGTGTACGTCGTCGGCTCGGCCGTGTTCGCGACCCCGAGCGAGACGAGGGCGGCGCCGATGGCCCGGCCGAGCTCGAGCAAGGTGTGCTCGCCGTTCTCCGCGTAGTAGAGGCCGTCCCAGCCGTGGCCGGTCTTGGAAGGGTTGTTGGCGATGGAGTCGAAGAGCGTGATGTAGAGGTCCACGACTGCCGGAGCCCGGTGCGGAAGACGTCAGTATCGTAGTACGTCGCCACTGGGAGGATCGCTGCCACACTATTGCCAGGGAGTGCTCACCATCCTCGTTGTGCACGCTCGTCCAGATCGGCTTGCCTTGGCCGATGACGCCCGCCTTCTTGCCCGCGAGCGCGGCCTTCACCAGCATGGGGATCTGAACGGAGTGCGCGTTCGCGATGCCCGCCTCGACAAGCGGGTTCTTCGTGACGCCGTAGATGAGGCAGGGGCATACGATATGCGTCCTGGAGTAGCCCTCGGTGTCCGCCTCGAACACGAGCAGGTCGACAGGGCGGTGGAGTGCGGTCTCCGGGATGGCCTTGATCTGCTCGAGGTTGAGGTCGCTGTAGACCGTGTCTGTCACGTACTCGCCGCGTGCGTCGTCGACGATGACGCCGGTGCCGGACTGCGCAGGCGTGAAATACAAGGACGATGGCTAAGTCAGCGCGAGCGCGGGCGGGGTGTGTGGGTCCCGGTGTACGCACGGTGTGGATGAGCATCGGCTGGACGCCAGTCTTGCTGTGCTTCGCTTTCATGCCGCTAAAGATAGCCTTGATGAGCGGCACATCGTCCGAGTCTCCCTGCCAATGCGTCGCACAGAGTGGATGCTGGAACGAGCCGAGAGCAGATCGCACGCACAAGGTGGAAGATCACGTCGGCCTTCTCCGCGAGCGCCTGGACCTTGTCGAGCTCCTTGCCAGGATCCGACGACCGCGTTCACCTTCAAATTGAGCGCCGACTCGAAGATCTTGGCCTCCTCTGCGCTGCGGACCAGAGCGTAGATGTCGAAGGTGCTCGCCTCTGGGTGGTTCACGAGGCGGGTGATGAGGGTGCTGCCAACGTAGCCTGTCCAAGTTCACTGGTGAGCGGAGGCACGCCAAAGCGCATACAGAGCGCTTTGGATTGGATGGAACGTACCGGTGGCGCCGATGAAAAAGATATTGGTCTTAGTCGACATCTTGATTGCAAGTATATGTTTGCGGTGGTGCAAATGTGGTTGAGGATTGGGGTGGAGAGAGAGCAGTAGTGAAGCTGAGGGTCGTCTTCAATTACGCTGGGGCATCTATACCTGCCAGTGCCGTGGTCGGGTGCTGGTCATTTTCATACCGTATACGTACGAACTCGACGCAACGGTGGCAGGGCTCCTCACATACCAGCCTTACGGATCGTGATCTGTAATCAACGAAATTGTCAGCAAGAAGATGGACGAGCAGTCCCTTTGTCACCTGTCACGGTTGCACATTTGGATAGCGGTTAGTGCGACTCCATCGGACACCATCTGGCCAAGGCGAGAGCAGTCACTGGGATGGTTAGCTTGCCGTTGAGATCCTCCTACTTCCGCACAGAGCGGAAGATTGCTGGACGACGAAGTGACGAAAGGGTTCGAATTGCACAGTCAGCACTGACAGAACCACATGGACTGCAACGCGGAAGGTTGCATCTCACACTTTGTCAGCAAGACCAGCCATGCAGGTGCAGTAGCTGGCGGACGGCTCGTATGCAGCAACAGCCCAAAACACTCGAGTTCCATGTTGTCTTGTCGCTACTGCTTCCCAGCCTTCTGGTGGTCTCTCCTCGGAGTCGATGCGATTAGTGTACCAGTGAGCTCGCTCGTCTGTACTGGGTCGATGACATCTTCATTCAACGGGGAGATTAATCGACCGCTTTCCGACTCCTACGGTTCCTATACGCCACGATCTTCGTGCATCGAGGAAACTCCTAGTCACAAGAGTCTCTTCACTACTAGAAGCTTGAGGATCGCCTGCAGCGGGTGAATCAGGTGCGCAACCTTCCACGCGTCCCACTGTCCTTGTCTTCTTCAACAGCTCTTTCTTCGCATCCGCTGCCGCAAGCAATTGCGCCGTCGGCAACTTCTGATACATTCAGGCAAAGACGTGTGGCCCCATACCCCCGACTCGCATGATGCGAGGTTCCGGCGCCGGTGGCTGGCGGGGCATTGCGTCGCTGCACGATTGCGAGCAAGACCCGAGTGGTTCATCGGCCGTCGATATCGCCGTCGATGTTGACGGCGGGGAGTGATCGAGGCGCCGTCGACGCTCCGCCCGGATGGCCTCCCAGACCGCGGGGTAGAGGATGATAATGAGATGGGTTCGGTATTACAGCCCAAAGATCCTCTGGCCGGACTTAAACGCCGTCCGCCTCAACTCCGGGTCCAGGCGTCCGGAGTTCTAGGAGCGTAGACGGAGCACCTGGCGTGCGTCCGAGTACGTGTGGTGCACCTCGCGCGGAGACTGGGTGCCAGACCCGAAGAGCGTTCGAGGAATGTCGACGAGAGTGAGAGCGAGAGTGCTGGATGTCGGTGTGTCTCGAGAGGACGCTGAAAAAGCAGTTCATGCCGGAGCCCGTCGCACTATACACTACTTCGAATGCGATGGAATGCGTCGTGAAGCAAGGGAGGAAGAAGTGAGTTCGGAGCGCACTACAGAAACCTACCTTTCCAGGCGTGTTGTCTGCGGTAGGATTGACACGAGCAAGCATAGGCACCTATACAAAGACATGTTGCCTAGCGATCATATGCCCACAGAGGAACGATGAGCGAACGAGCGGCAGAAACGCTCTCGACAATGAGGGACGAGAGGATGAGACAGTGGCAGGCGCCCATGGGTTGCTTGCAAAATTAAATAAAATTGTGACAAACGTGGTGACCGGCGTCTCTTGTGCATCTCCCTCCCCCTCCTCCTCCGCCATCAACTTGAGCTCTGACGCGGCAAGCTTATGACTCACACGAGCAGCAGCGGTATCTATGAAGCTACTGACAATTATTGAACTCTTATGCGAAGGTGGGTTTCGGGCGTACAATAGCTGAGCAACTTCACGATCATCATCTCTGCTGCTCTGCCACTGATTCTGGGTGCCGTCAGCTTGAATAACATGCCTCTTTGCGCATGCATGTGCTGCACCTGATTACGACGCTAATGTTGAGTACGCTGCTCTTACAATTTGGCTGGCTTATCCGGAACTCTTCAGCTGTCGAGTCAGTGCTCGATCCACTGGTAGCGATTCGGGGAATTGGGCTTCTTTCCCGCTATGCTGCTATTCTTGGGACACTCAGTTCGCGAGGACAAGCTTGACGGATGCTCCACGACCTTGGCGCGTGGTCTATACCGTCACAGCATGCTGCTGAGGAGCGTTACTTCGTGTATGGTCCCCATGGAGAGAACCTACTCATTGGTGCGCGGAACCCAAACGAGGACTTTCACATTAATGTAGCTCTACCGTAAACACAACGACCAAAGACATCAAAGACATCTCAATCCATGTAGCCGACTACTGGGAGGCAGAGTTTCAAGCCGAACCATCGCCAGCTTCAAAGCGAGACCGGGAGGCAGCCGACGGAAATGAGCCCGCCCTAGAGGTGTCGATCCGTAAGCCACTGCAACCCTAATCATCCACGCGCACCGGGCACCCAGAACACTCACCACGTTGTTGTTCTCGCAACACACAGCCTGCGCCTTGCACGCGCCACCACCCACACCGACGGCCTGGATCGGCGAGCAGCCGAGCCCGATCTGCGCCGTCACGTCCTGCAGGACGACGCCGAGCAGGGAGAGGATAGCAGAGCCCGCAGCGGAGTGCGCCTGTTAGAAATTCAAATCCGACCGTCCTCGGTCAGCAAGGGGACAAGGATGGGGGTGGGAGGGAAGGTAGGGCACGCACACTCTCGACGCTGTTGCAGCACTGGACGGGGCCTGTGTTGCAGTTGTCGGCGGCCGCAAGGAGCGCGAAGGAGAGGGTGGCGAAGACGGCGGTGCGGGAGAACATGGTGAACGGCGGTGAGTGGTTGGGGAGGTTGAGAGTTCGAATGTGAGTACGAGTGCGAGTGCGTCGACTGCTGGTCTGATCCTCTGCTCTGCGGGGGGTTTATATACCTGCGGACGCAGCGCTACACTCTTGGTCTCTTCTCTGCCGGCCACTCTTCACGCTGAACGGAGCGCTGCTCTAGCCGGGCGAAAAAGGTCGGTCACAGGCAAACCCAGAGCCGGGAACGCGTCGGAGCGGGGCGCGCGTCGGCTGTCGGTGCGTCAATTAACGCGCCCTGTTGTTACTCAATCACAATCGCTTGTACAGTGAGTGCGCGCAGGGCTGCTGCCGTCTATTCGTCGCAGACAGACGTCGGCAGCGTGCTATGCAGTACAAAGTCACGTATATTCACGGTTAGAGCTCCGTTCCATAGTTAGCGATATTCGCGTGCACTCGTCTGGAAGAGACAGATTCCGATGCCGAGGATCATCGAACAAACCGGTACCTACATACGTACCAAGGCCTGACGAGAAGTTCTCGGTGGCTATCACCTCACGGCGTGCGGGTCACAAAGATACGTAGACGGTAGGATTGTGCAATGTACAATGAAGTCACGGTGACAAACTATAGCCATGCAACGAACGCGGATTAGAAAGTTGATAGTGATGAAGGAATGGATGCGACGCAGAGCGGGGTATTAACAACTAACCAGTACACCCGGGGGTCGGGCGGGGGAACCCATAAATGCACAAAGCAATGTCCCACTGTACATTTTTAAGACGTGTGTAGTGCAGCATAGCGTGTCGTGAGATGGTGGCAAAAAAGAGCGCGCAAAGAGGCGGCGAGGCAATCACTTCGTCTTCTCTGACGACGACGGTGTCCGAACGGCCGTACGACTCGTCGGTGCTGACGGCGTCTCGATCGCGCTGACCCCGTCCCCTTGTGTATTTTGCGAGAGACCTCCCCGGCTCTCGACGTCCGTGTTAATCTGTGATGCGGTCATGTAAGATGCCACTGGCGCCATGGCGATGTCGAAACACGGGGAAAGAATGACGGGCATACATCGACTCGTATCGGGGTGCTCAGGTTCCATGCCATGTTGGACAACCTATTCGTCGAAAATCCGGGGGCAGGTCCGTCTTGAAGTTCTGCTCGTCCGTTCCTACGACGTACATCATAAATCAGTATAGCGGCATCTGCGAAGAACGAAGGGTGCTTACAAGGTGACAAACAGCGAGATCACGTAGAGCTTCCCGAGGATCGCCTGGAATGTGAGATCCCAGTAATTCTCGTTCACCTGTACACGTCCGGCCGGGTGCTGTGAGACTCAGTTGCAACCCACACTCGGATGAGGCTCACCAGGGTGAGGTACGTGACCACAGTCAAGATCGCACAGATGCAAGGCGGCAATGCCGCTTCCCAGATCAAAACCGTCAGACGTTTGAGAATCTGCGGGACCATCGGTGAGCAGACGGGATACAGGCCGCAGCATCCAAGACATCGTACTCGGCGGAACCTCGACGACGTGACATGCTGTTTCGACCGCGCGAGGAACGTGAGGACTGCGGAAGCAGAAGTAACGGCCACGGGGCGTGCGCGCATTAGTAAGTACCGCGGATAAGGCAGGACGTTGTCATCGGGACACTCACGGATCCCAGTCAGGATCACGTCAAGCACTGCGACCGACAAAAAAGGTCAGCCGCGTTCGGAGACCGTATGGTGTCGGCCGCACGCACCTGCGGAGCTTGTTAAGGTGAGAACGACTGGGGGGATCGCGGAATCAGTTCGCCCGTGCGAGCGCGAGAGAGGGTGCGTTGCGCCTACAGATCGGGTTCACCTGGGAAACTCGCCCGTCAGTCCAGCCGGAACAACTGCGCCTTTCCACGAAAGGGAGCGACCTACCTGAACCTTGGGGAGTGGCCCGGCATCGACCTCGGATTGTGGTACGATGCCGAAGTGGAACTGGAACGTCTCGACTGTGACAACTATGCTTGCGACGACGGATGCTAACAGCAGGATAGCAAGCGAGATCTTGAGGAAACGGACAGACGCCGGGCGCCGGCCCCGTACACTCAGTCTCGCGGCTAGCTCATGCTGGACCGAACAGGACGTACGATGACGTAGTAATTGCGGTGGAACAGCTGTGGGCGAAGCTACTTGAGAGTGATCCCCAGCATGATTAAGGAGACGTCCACGCACAGTCCAACAGCGCCAGATGAGGAAGGCTTGTACTGGCGCGGCCATCGTGACGGTCTTCCGGGGTTCATCATCCTCAGCACCACCGCACACACTCGGCAGAACCACGGGCGGAACATCTACTCACCACCGTTGACTGGATCTTGTCCGCCCAGATGAACAGCACGCTACTATACTGAGCGGAGCGTTCACCGCCTGCGACGGCCGCAATGAAGTAACACGAGCGGACGCACCCAGTCCCCGAAGTTGTCCACGAACAGCCGCCACGACGTGAAGAAGCTGAGGCATGTCTGGAAGCTGTGCCACGGTGCGCGCCGTCCGTCAGCGCCGCCCTCCGAACCGCAACAGCGCGCGGAAGTAGACCCACAAGGCGACGGTCGTGACCCACGAGACGAGCACGCGCACGATCCCCAGCTCGCGCTCCGCCCGCTCCCAGAACGTCAGCGACTGGTTGATGAGGATCCCCGTCTGGACCGCCTCCAGAGTCAGGCTGACGAGCGCGGGGCCGATGTAGTTGGCCGGATGCGTCTCCAGACCCTGCAGCGAGAGCGGCATCGAGGCTGCGTGCTACAGTGCCGGTGCCGGTGCCGATGTGCCTGCCCGCCCAGTGCGGCGCGCGAGTCGGAGATGGTCGTCGGTCAGCATGCGCAGGATGGCTGCAGAGGGAGAGAGGCGGGCCAGCTTACCTTGGGGCGCGATCAGGGACGCGCTGCGGATCGGGGGACGCGATGGGGAGGAAAGACGCAGGCCTGCACGCGCACCGGGATGCATATTTGGGGGCGGAAGCGAAGAGTTATATGAACAGCGCGGGAACGGCGGTGCTAAATATGTCCTCATTCAGTGCGCCCGGGGGAACGGTGGGGGGACGGGCTGCCTGCCCCTGCCCACTAGTCGGCGCGGAGGACTTATGTCATACGCCTGTACCGCTGAGGGGCCACGAAGGGGAACAACCTCGGCAACCCGGGCAGCCGCGGCGCACCTGGCACACCCGCGGCGATTTCCGTTAGACTTCGCGTGCGGACGTGCGGACCTATCTTGGCACGCGGGGTGCGTGTTTGCGGAACCAAAAGCCACCGCATGTGAGTCGCACCACGGTGTGTTCCGGATCTTTGACTTCTGTTAGGCTTGCCCTTCGCAGGTTTCTGCGAGGAACGCGCGCGGCGGCTTTTCGTCTTCAGCAAGGTTCACAAAATTCAACATTCAAGGGGTGTTGACCTGTTCTGTACGGGCAACGCTGGGATGTAGGATGATCAGACCGTCTGTGGCTCAGCTAACGTTCGCATGAGAGAGTTACCTCATCAGTGCTTCTAGTCCCGAAGCAGAGTGACGGCGGAGGGCCTGATATTCAACGCCCGTAATTTCCGTGCGGCTGTTATAGCTAGATATGGGCGGAAGCGAGAGAGCTGGCTATAGAACCGACACTGCGGAGGGGCCGGGCAACGCTTATGAGCGGCGGAGTCTACTTAGCTCACAATGAACCGGACGTCCCTGCGACTAAATGAACGGAGTGATGTTACTGTCAACCTTTAGTGCGGATGACGCATGCAAGAGCTCTCACCTCGGTCCTCGTCTCTGCTCAACACTTGGAATTCCGAATGATGTTGTCACGGATATCTATGAACGAAGATGACATCCGGCCGCGTTCGATTGCTGCCATGTTGAAGTACTCGGTGCCTGTATGAAAGCAAACCCATGCGGCTAGAGCAGAAGCTACCGTACGAAGTGTTACCAGATACTCACAGCGAGTATGCATGTTGTTTCGGTCGTGATGGCTCTGCCGGCTTTAAAGTCAAAACCCGACTTTCGTGAACTGGCACCTCGCCCAGCATCAGGATCATCGGTCTTGACAGGCCCCGGTGTTCGATGCATGAAGCGATGCAGCCAGAATGCGAGAGCAACAACCGCCGTGAGACACGACGTGTAAAACTGCTCACCTGACCCCTAGGCATTGACTCGGAGGGAAGGCACCCGTCCGTCGTGAACGAGCGGACAGAAAGAGAAGCCGGAAGCGCTGGCGGAATGTCACGGACGCCCGGTATGGAGTGCAAGCGTACCAGGCTGCCGCTAGATCGCTTCCCAGGCCCTGCCGGTGCGCACGCGCGCACGCCGCAGGGAGGGGCCCGGTCGCGCCCCACGGGGACGATGAGTCTATACTCACACAGGGAAAGCAGAAGGGAAAGCACAAACGGGTTGGCGGACGGTCACACGCAGCCTGATTGTGCGGCGGGCGCGCGGGAGAAGTTGAAGGCACACTGGGACTCTTGCCCCAGCGCGACTGAGCGCTCAGCGAATGGAGAACGGCGTGCAAAATAGCCAGAGCCACAGGGAACGGCCACAGCGGTTGTCGTGACCGCACGCCCTTGTGCTGCTGCTGCTGCTGCCTACGAGGAGTGGGAGTACGCGGGCGTGCCCTGCGCGCGCCACGGCCGGTCTTCTGCACTGGCGGTAGGGATCCAAAGAGCAAGAGGCACGTCTGGCTATTGGGCCCGTCAGAACAGACGATCCAAGGGCCCGAGGAGAAGCGCGTACGCTGCGAATGTTAACGTGACGCGCACCAGGGCTGGCTGGGGTGAAGAAGAGAATCGGCGAGCGCGGATGAGCCCCTGGTGACTCTTCGTGGCTGGCGACCGCAGGACGGGTCCGATGCGGGGTGGGTACGTTCGCACCGGACCACGGCGGACCAGCGTGCCCCGCGTGGAAGCGCGGCGAGGCTGGAAGAGCCGGACGCAGACAGCACGTCCGGTGACCTAAGGGAGAAGCGAGGTGTAAAACGTCCGTGGCGGGAGTTCTCATGTCCGTGGAAGGACATAGAGTGAAGGCGGCGCGGGCTGCAGCGCGTAGCCGACAGAGGGGAAGACGGAACTCGCACTGGGCTCACCTGATCCTGAACTCGTTCCCTACGGCGAACGAGAGCGCGTTCACAGTTGCGGATGTGCCGAGCTAGCGTGACTGACGAGTGACTCCGGTCCTCGCGCTGTGGAAGCTGCACTAAATCGCGAAAGTTAGTGCGTACAGAGCCCTTAGATGACGGCACCATTGGCTGAAGAAACTCGCCGGCCCCAGTGACCTACCGATAGGTAGACAGCCGCACCTGTACTGAGTACGAGCGGGATACAAAAGAAAGAAGGCAAAACAATAGGTGCATTCACGACAAATTTAGGATAGATCGATACAATACCCAAGAACTGGAGACCAAGAGCCAACCTGTCGGAAGCCCAGTCAGAAGTGTGATTCGAGTGGAAGACAGTGGGTGGTGTGCGCACCGATAGTAGACAATAAGTTACGAGATACGCCCGGCCTTCGCTCATGGTCTGGGGTCAGGCTTGGGCCTTGGGAGATCGTCCACGCCATCATCCGAGAAGAAGACGACGACCGCCGTCATGTCGTCTCTGCAAGGGGCGTCAGCACTACTACCGAACACCTCACGCAAACACAGCGCACGACAGCACGCACCTGTACGTCCGCGCCTTGGGCGTCCGCATGCTCAGCAGCGACGCCGTCAGGTCCTTGTCCGCGCCCCCGAGCGCGTTCCGGATCAGGTGCGTCGCCGCGTTCGTGTCCGCGCGGAGGAAACGCTTGTCCGCGCCCCACTGGCGGTACCGCACCGTGTCGTCGCGCTCGGGCATCCACACCGGGAGCACATGCGGCGCGTACCCCCGACGGGCTCGCGCTTCCCGAACCCGCCGTCCTTGGCGCCCTCCTTCCACAGCCCGACGAGCCCGACGGCCTCCTCGCTCGTGATGCTCTCCCAGATGCCGTCCGTGGCGAGGATGAGGAAGTCGCCCGGCTCGACCTCGACCGACGTCACCTCCGGCTCCGCGGTGATGTATGGGGGCGTCTTGACGTCCGCGAGCGGCGCGCGCCCGCGGTACCGCCGCTTGAGCTTCTCCTGCACGTCGCGCGGCCACTTGAGGCGCGCGTCCCCGAACGCGCGCGAGACGGCCATGCCGAAGAAGCGGCCGTTCTGCACGACGGTCTCGCCCGGGTGCTCGCCCTGCACGCGCGCGACCTCGTCCGTGTTGCTCCCGTTCTGCTCCGTGCAGAGGATGTAGACGTCGTAGCGCGTCTCCTCGCCCTCGCCCCCGCCCTCGCCGTCGTCCAGCCCCCGCCGCCGGCCGAGCACCGCGCGCGAGTCTCCGGTGAGCGCGACGTGGAGCCGGCGCGCGTGCGAGTCGTAGAAGGCGAGGAGCGCGCAGGAGCCGGCCCACGCGGGCGCCAGGAGCGTCAGGCCCTGCTCGCGGGCCTGGGCGGCGAGCGCGGCGGGCAGGGGCCCATGCACGATGTCGTCGTCGAGCTGCTTGAACGTCTCCTTGAGCGTCCATGCGATGTCGTGCGTGCTCGGGGAGGGCACGGGGGAGGCGGCGGCCGGCGGGCGTGGCACGAGGCGGGCGTACAGGTCGGCGAGCGCGCCGGTCACGGCGGCGATGAGGTTGTTCGCTAGCCACTTGCTGGTGTCCCCGCCGTTGTGGCCGTCATAGATCCCGAAGAAGGACCAGTGGCCGGGAAGTACCGGGACCACCGCCTCTTGATGTTCGTCCTCTGCGGGCTCGTTACTATGGAGCGCACGGGCTGTGTTAGTAGGGTCGTCGCCGAGGAGGGCGGGCGAGTGCTGACCTTGCTATGTGCGCAAAGTCGTAGCGGAGCACGCCAGAGGACGGAGGGGCGTACGTCGTCCGCTCGTTGCTGCGCAACACTCTGTTGATGTCGATTCCATGACGTCCTGGACGGAAGCAAACCGTGTGAGCTCAGCGGGTGACAATCCGCTATCTGAGCACTTACTGTCCAAGTCGCCCTCGAGCGACACGGCAGCGTTTGAGAGACAGCTGAGCGTCGCTGTCCAGAACCCAGCAAGGGCCCCAAAGAACGAGCGCGAGCCGGGCGCACCCTCCCCCTCGCTCTCGCTCTTGTTCTCGTTCTCGTGCTTTCCAGTTTGTTCCTTGAGCTTGTCTGGCGACATGGCCCTTGTACAGCCAACGAGGAGCCCACGCGAGGACAGCCGTGCGAGCCGTCTAGGTAGAAACGGACGATGGAGCGATGCGAGGGCAGGAGGACCGTATTTGGAGAAAGTTGGGAGGGCAGGGCGCATGCCGCCTCCCGGGCCTGTGGCGGGAGGGCTGCTACTAGCCGGGTTAATGTAGGTTAATGTGCGCGAACCAGGAGCCGGGAGTGCCGACAGCCACTAGTAAGTACCGTCGCGTGGATGAGTGTATGGCGCAGGAGACGTGGGAACTTGCCCGCCCGTCCTGGCATAGCCTGCTGTGCCCGCACGTGGCATCGGCGGTCAAACAAGCACCCATAACTTGTACTTATCATCACTGCACCTCCGTCCTTGACACAATGGTCTTATAAGGGGGAACATTGGATGCAGTGGAGGAGCAGCTTAGCTATCGTCGTCCACGATGGTCTTCAGTGTGAACGCAGTATGCGCGGGGCCCACGAAGAGAAGCATGATGGGGGACTCAGAGGGTACACGCGCGAACGAGACAGAAAACTGATCATGGCTTTGTATACCTACCGTACGGCCGCTTCATGCGCCACTCGGGTACTTACATAGTACTCATAGTCTCATATCTGACCTGACCATGTCTAGCTCTGTTCGAGCATCCGCTTGGTTTCAAATGGCACACTTGCAGAAACAAACCACGGGATTGACTGGGACGGCCCTGTCGGTGAAATTAGTACATAATACCGCGACGCTGATCATTTAACATCCGATATGGTGTAGTGGCTAACATTATCGCCTCTCACGCGATAGCCCGGGGTTCGATTCCCCGTGTCGGAACCACCGTCAATGGTACCTTCTTTTTCCCGAAACGCATCTTGGGGCGGTACTACTACTAGAGTCCGGACCTTGTACACGCAAGACTGCAACTTCAAGCATTCTCACGCACGTGCGGCGCAGACCGGACACGCGGAGCTCGCGAGGATCAGAGACTCGGAGCTTGCACTAGCTTGCAAGAGGCTGGGCTCCTCGGGATTATGTATGTACGGTCAAGCCACTAGCCAGTCTGTCGGCCACTTCTCGGCCGAGGTGCGCGCCACAGGTACAAGACGAGAGAGAGCTTACGTCGGAGAGGCTGAAGTCTGAGATCTGAGATCTAGTACTAGTAGTAGAGGAGCCAGCCAGCCAGACTGAGAGTCGGCCTGACTGCTGACTGCTGAGCGCTGAAGGAGAGAGAGGCAGTTGGGTAATGGATTACAGCTAGTGGAGACACCGATGGTACATTCGCTTGAGCTTTCGCGGGGCCTGTGTATGGATGTGCGTGTAGACCGGGGAGATGCAGGAGAGGTAGGAGAGTGAGAGTGAGGGAGGGGCGAGGATAAATACTACGAGGGTGGGTAGTGTATGCGCACACGGACACGGACAGGACACGGACGGAGAGAAGGAGAGAAGGGAGAAGGAGAGGAAGACAAACAGAGAAAGAGAAGGAGAGAAGGAGAGGGATAGAGGGAGAGGGAGGGAGGGAAGGGGGAGGAGGGTGGCGGCGGGAACTTGAAGGATGGTGTTTCTACAGTGCGGGGAGTGCGTGCTTTACGTTCGTGGGCGAGGGGTCGTGTGTGGGCGCAGACGTAGATGTGGGTGCGTGAGGGTGCGGGGAGGATGCGATTACGGTGGAACATTCAACGAGGGACGGTGCGGTGCGATGCAGGAGCAGTGTGAGTGTAAGCGCGAGCGTGAGTGAGTGTGAGTGTGAGTGTGCAAGGATGAGGGTGAGGGCGAGGTGAGGATGAGGTGAGGTGAGGTGAGACCAGGAACGCGGGGAGATGGAGATGGGGACGGGGACGGGGTACGATGATAACCGATGCATTAATGGCAGGGCTGAACATGCGGGAGGCGACGATACGGGGCACACAACATGGCTGAGAGTGGGTCATGGATGGGGCGGGGCCACAAGGAAGAGAGAGCAATCAAACGCAACGCACGGGCGAGAAGACCGGGAACCAAGACGGAGGAACCAAACGAGACTGACCGGGCCGCCATCCCAAACGACGACAACTGCCCCCATCCTATCCCAATCCATCCCATGCGACCCAACGACGTCTCCGCACTCTAGCGTTAGGCGGCACCCCGTGTGCCGGCGTGTCCGGGCGTCCGCGTCGATGATGGGTTCACGCGGCGGCGGCGACGAGCTGCGACAGCCCGCTCTTGACGTACGTCTGGCCGACGCCCGCGAAGCGGCGGCGGAGGTAGACCCCGAGCGGGCGGCCGCTCCCGCGGCTGAGGAGCACGCTCGCGACGAGCCGGCCGCGCATGTCCTTCGCGCTCGGGATGGCGGGCACGAGCCCGGGCGGGACCGCGATCGTCGTGTACGCCGAAGCCGATTCCGATTCCGAAGACGAGGAGGGCGACATCGTGTACGACGAGAGGGATGTTCGCGGCTTGAGCGTGGACGTCGTCGGGGGGAAGGGCGAGAGGTCGTCGAGCTGTGCGTCGGCGAACGGGTTCTCGGCCTCGGGGATGGCGATCGTCTGGAGCGGGGGCAGCTCGAGCGCGGGGGGCGTCGGAGTCGCGAGTGCGGGGGCGGTGCGTTCTGCGGGGGCGGAGGGAGGGAGGGGGGCACGGCGGAGGGGGGTCGGGGAGCCGTAGGACATGGTGGTGCGGCGGGGGCGGCTGCCTGCGGCTGACGTGCGTATGCCGGATGCGGATGCGGACGCGGAGAGGGAGGCGGGCGTGGTGCGGACGGAGATGGGCCTGGATGGGCTGTCGTGCGGGCGGCGGGGGGCACAGACGTTGGGGATGCGGTTCCAGGAGGCCTGGGCGGGGCTCATGGAGAGGCTGCTGTGGGTGTAGCGGCTGGGTGCGCCGAACGCACCGTGGATGGTGTGGATGCGGTGGGACGGGGCAGCAGCGGCCATGGCTTAGGCTGAGACAGGGACAGGGCAGATGAACGTCAAGGAGGAGGGTCGATCGAGAGGGCCCTGGGGTGATAGGATGAGAGAAGTGGAGGGTGGAGAGCGTTGGAGATATAGATAGAATAAGGATTAGTAAGCGTACGTGGACAGGACGTGGACCGTGCTGGATGGCGAGCAGAGCAAGGCGGACGAGGACGAGGACGAGGACGAGGACGAGGACGAGGAGGCAGATTGCGAGACAAGACGAGGACTGGACTATATACGACCGTCCCCAGACACAAAAGGTCGGGCCCTGCCTTCGCTTAGGCCCGCTTTGACAAGAGGCAGTGCTCCCGGCTCGTCCCGCCGGCCGGCATCGGCGTCTCCCGCTCACCGACAGTGACAACGGCCGCGCCTCGTGCTCCCGCCGACAACGACCTCTCCTCCTGGAACAACGTCCCTTCGCCCGCCATATTCTGCACACAAAAGCGTGCTGAGGACGGCTTGGGACGGCCGTTTGTGGGCCACACACCGCGCGCCCGTCTGTCCTTGTTGGGGTGCTCGCAGATCGATATCGGTCCTCCGCCGTGGTCGGTCATTCTCCCATGGACAGGCAGCTCTTCTCGAGGCGCCGCCACCACTCCGCCTCCAATTTGTCCACCCCGCACTCCAAATCCTGGCGGTTTATCCACCTGCGGATGGCTCTTATCTCACCCCGCTAGCCCAAATTTCCTTCTTCCTGGTCGCACAAAGTCGCACAAGAGCGACACAACCAGTGGCGGCACGCGACCTGCCAGACATCCACAACAGTCCAACGACTCGGAGTTACGAACCATTCCTCCAATGACACCTCCACAGCCCCAGCGGCCGGCCCTTCCGTCGGGCAGCACTCTATCCCGCCCCTCCCCAGAGAGCTTGCTCTGCAGTTCTGCTCGGACTCCTGCGCCTCCATCCGGTCTTCGAGCGGATCCTCCGGCCCACCGTGGCGTCGTCTACGGCATCAGTGCACTTCCTCCGAGGCTATCGACTTCTATGGCAAGCCGCCGCGGTCACCTGGCCCCCGGCGTCATTCAAGTCTTACCCACCGTCCAGCAGGAGGGTCTCAGGCTATACTCCTCCTGTACAGGAGTACGTCTGAGTACGTGAGGTGCGCACCCTTGTTTCGCGTGCCTAGTCCCAGTATTGCCACGCACATGTACACGTCCGCTCGACCCTGCTTCCGTTTCCTGTCTTCGTCTTCAGCGGAACGCAAATACAACCCTCCTTGGAACTCTCTACCCCGTCCTCCCTTTGATAGATACCACTGAGTACTGCATCGCCGGCAGCCCCCACACGGTGTGGGGTTCCACATACTGTATACATTTGCAAGATTTGATGAGATCCCCGACGTATGTCATTCCGATCTCCGATACATACATACTTGGACTTCGATGTGATCCATCGCAAACGCGGCGATGGCGGTCGCGCGCCGCGAATCTCTCCGCGCAACCACGGTGACGGCGCCTGTCCCGTCCCCTCCAACTTCTCTGACTCAAACTCCGCGCACTCTATCACCGCATAACGCCAGCCGCAGGTCCCAGGAGACACGCACTACCGTAGGCGGGAAGTTCGAGGATGAAATTCACACCAACTGTCCGCGGAACGCAGAAGCGCTGCCGCCCCAGGGCGTTCGATTCCCGATTAAACACTTCTGTAAATATGCCAATTCCGAGTGTTTCTGGCTGTTTCTGAGCCCTGTGAGAGCTGCCTTGGGCTCTGTAAGCAGCAGATAGACTTAGATCTCCTCAGAAAACACTTCAGAAGATGGTTTAGAAGTGGGCGTCTCTGACAACCCAAACGGATACCATGAGGTAAGCATGTTTGTCGCGAACAAGTAAGAAAGGCAATTCGTTGTTGTCTTGACTAGACCTGTTCTTGCCGACATAGGGATAGAAGATTTACTTGGAAAGACACTTGTACCTGCTTGTTATGTCTTGGAGACTCTTACTTACTAGGCAATATGAGATAGACCAGACCAAAGAGATTAGATAACAACTTCGATCTTGGCGCTTTTTGACGATTACTTGTTATCTAATCTCACCTTTTAGGATGATAGAGACGCTCGATTCCAAACCATCTCCAGAAGTGTTTTCTGAGGAGATCTAAGTCTATCTGCTGCTTACAGAGTCCAAGGCAGTTCTCACAGGACTCAGAAACAGCCAGAAACACTCGGAATTGGCATATTTACAGAAGTGTTTAATCGGGAATCGAACGCCCGGCCGCTGGGGCGGCAGCGCTTCTGCGTTCTGCGGACAGTTGGTGTGAATTTCATCCTCGAACTTCCCGCCTACGGTACCCTGGAGCGTTTGCCATCGTCATCGCCGGCGCTCCGGTGGGCGCCAGTACTTACCCACACCGTCGCCATGTTTTTTGTCCTTGTGCTTCCTTCTCTTCAGACTTCTCCACAGGCTACGCGGTCCATTGTGCAGACAGAGGCCGAGTATAAACCATATGCGCGTCGCCTTTGTGCCGCTCGAGCAACGAGCAACGAACGGGCAGTCACGATCAGGGACCAGGACCGTCCGGACGCGCATATATATATACTCATACCAAGTAGCACATACCGGAAGAGCATCGTCATGTTTCCGTCAAGGCTGCGTGCGGGCCCCCTTCACCTTCACCTTCACCCCGGCTGCCCACTGGTTGGCACGGCAGTCAAGTACAACGTCGACACCATGCGGGCTTGGTGGACATTAATCGCGCCGCCCACCAGGCCCTTCACGGATGTCGTGCTCCGCTCATACGACCGATCATCTAGATGCGAGGCTCGCGCTGCTGCGCGGCGCAAACTTAAGGAACGGCCCACGGGGTCCACGCTTGTTCTCGTCCTTGTACTTTTGCGGTCTCGTACAGAGACAGAGACGTTCTTGTATGTATACTGTATGTATACTCCATTTATCGCCCGCCCGCGAGGGCCAGGCCCTATTGTAGGCAGTTACACGGGCGATCTGTCTACAGCTGCTCGTTCGTCGTTCTCAACACATAGACATTGCGGCCTCCATCCGAGGATGGCGACCAGCAGCCGGAGGCGTGCGCTAGACAGGTGGTGCAGGCGGCGGTCGCGTACGCTTTCGACTCCGAGCTCCAGGGTTCAAGGTCGGAAACCGCAGAGACGGGGTACCACGTGGGGCCCCCGCCTCCGTTCTTGTTATCATGGTCCCGTATTTGTATCTTGTCAAGCAACTTTGAACGTCGCAAGTTCGGACCTCACAGTCTCGAATGGCCGCAACACCACCCGCCCGGCCCCCGGGTCCGGCTTGCTGGCCAGGAATCAGCAATCAGGATAGGACGCTGTGGGATGTATAGCCTGTGCATTGTGCGCAAGTTCCTGAGAGGAACGTGTGCAGCCAGTGAAGAGCATCCCCGTCGGGCGCAGATGGCTGCTGCTGTTCAGCGAGCCGTCCTGGGCGGTGACCGAGAACCGTTCAGTAGGCCCACTTCCTGTTTCGGATACATAAGCGCCTTTGCTTGTGTGCAGACTGAGCCGCTCCAATCAGCCGTGCTCGGTCAATGTCTTGGCCCATAGGAGGTGCCACCAACAAAGCTGATTACAAGGACTTGGTACGTAGGAGCGAGTCGCGACGATCAACGAGAGAGTGAGCCATGAGCGAGTGTCCATGTCAGCACGTATCCTCGGTATCGAATCTCGATGTATCTTGTACTGCATTTTCGTCCGTCGAGTCCCGCCTCAGTCGAGCTCAACAGTGAACCCGGACGTGAACGGCAGGTCGAGCGGGACGTCCACCACGCCCGCCTCCGCGTCGAACGCCACAGCAGCAGCAGCCCCGCCCGCGAGCGCCTTCCCATTCACCCGCACGCTCTTCGGCGCGCTCTTCGCGCCCGCGAACCGCACGCGCGCGACCTTCACGCCCATCGGGTACGCGAACGAGCCCTCGACGGCGAGCCTGCCGCGCGCGTACGCGAAGCGGACCTCCGTCGTCCGCTCCTGCGCGATCGACACGCCGTCGTCGACGTACAGCGCCCCGGCCGCGGTGCCCTGCGCGTCGGGCGCGACGACGAGCTCGAAGTCGGTTTTACGCAGCGCGTCGGTCGTCAGCGCGCCCCGCGCGCGCAGGGGCAGGACCGCGCCGCCCCTGATCGCGACGGGGATCGTC
This sequence comes from Daedaleopsis nitida, assembly GCA_022606115.1. Taxonomy (NCBI): domain Eukaryota; kingdom Fungi; phylum Basidiomycota; class Agaricomycetes; order Polyporales; family Polyporaceae; genus Daedaleopsis; species Daedaleopsis nitida. The sequence continues at coordinate 533,190 of JABYQM010000015.1, forward strand.
GTGAAGTTGACGTTGACGAGCGTGGCGGGCCCGCTGCCGTGTGGGGTCGCGGCGAGCGTGTGGATGTCGTAGAAGCGCGAGGACGGGTAGTACACGTCGACGCTCGTCGCGTCCTCGGCGAGGACGGGCGAGACGAGCACGGAGGGCCCAAAGAAGAACTGGGTGTTGATCGCGAAGGTGTTCGCGTCCTTGGGGAACTCGTACCAGAGCGGGCGGAGGACGGGCGAGCCGTCCGTGTGCGCCTGGTGGAACGCGGTGTAGAGGTAGTCGAGCAGGCGGTAGCGCATGTCGAGCGCGTTCTTGGCCGCGAGCGCGGTCGTGGGCCAGCGGTAGAACTCCTGGCTGATGGAGGTGTCGCTGTTGTGCTATGGATCGCTGTTAGCATACGGGGCGCCATGGGCAAGATGCGCGGGACGCGCAGGACTTACGTTGCGCATGAAGGGGTAGAACGCGCCGAGCATGGCCCAGCGCGCGCATAGAGTCTCCGTCGTGTTGTCCCCGAACCCGCAGATGTCGGCGCCGACCATCGGGACGTGGTACACACCCGCCATGCCGAGAATGCCAGAGATCGACTGCTTGTAGTGCGTCCACTGGGAGAGGTTGTCGCCCAGCCACTTCCCGACGTGGCTCCCTGCGCCGGCGAACGTCGAACGGGTGATGATGAGCGTGCGGAGGCCAGGGCGGCGCGCGAGCATCGCGTTGCGCGTGGCAGTCGACATCATCGTTCCGTAGAGGTTGTGCGTGTCGTACTCGATCAGGCCGTTCGCGTGGACAGCATCGGTCTGTAGGAGCATGTCGTTAGGAAACATGGAACATATTGAACAAATCAACGGCGCGCACGTAGGCAGTCTTGTCGGAGAGCGCGCCGGTGGGGACTGCGTTCTCGATAGCGTAGGGCGGGGCAAGAACGTCCTGGCCCTTGTGGTCGACACGCTTCTGCAGGGTCTGGCCGAGGATGGGCGCGTTGGGGTCCGGAGGCGCCTCCGCGCGCGGGGGCGGGAGTTCCTGCTCGATTGCTTGAGCGAAGGGGTCCGTGCAAGGGTAGTTGCAGAACTGCAACGTCAACGTGAGCGACACGATTGGATGAGAAGAACGTGAGGGAGGACGTACGCTTGAAGGCTCGTTCATGTCGATCCAGGTACCGTCGATGTCAAGACCGGTCTCCGGGCTGAAGAAGATCTTGAACTCGTTGTCCCAGTAGCTGCACAGAGCTCCGATTAACACGCCACTGTGATGAAAGCGAGCGGATTACGCACTCCTGAGTTTTCTCGTTGAACCAGTCGGGATAGACAGTCACGCCGGGCCAGACAGCACCGAGGAAGGGACTGCTGCCGTTCGCAGCCATCAACCAAATATCCGCTTCGGTACCGCGGTCGTACGCGCCGTAGTTCTCGTTCGGAGCATAAGCGACAGCAGGATCGACCATGACAACTAGGCAAACACTATGAGCGACGTAGTCTTGTCGATGCACGGGTGGACTGTGTACTACGCACTGTATCTCTGGTCGTGCGCGTGCAAGTAGTCGACGATCTCACGCATGCGGTTGACGGGAAAGTAGTCGGGGGAGAGAGTGAAGACACGACGCGCGTCCATGTAGTCTACGCCATGCACATCAGTATATCGTATTTATCTCAGGGTGGGCCATCAACGTACCGATGTCAGTCCACATCGTTTCGAGAGGGATACCCGCGGCGGAGTAGTTCGTGATCACCTCGGCAACATCGATGTAGTCTGTTGAGACAAGGTCAGAGCAGAGCACGGGCCAGAACAGCTAGCTACACCCACTCTTGTAGCCGAAACGACACTGGTGGAGACCGAAAGACCAGTAGGGGACCTCCGCCGGGGTGCCCACAATGTCCGAGTACTGGCGGACGACCTCCGTCGGGTCGTTCTCATCGCCCGCAAGGAAGTAGAAGTCGAGCACACCCCCGATGACGTTGTACTCAAGCGTCGTGCCCAGGCCCTCACTGTCGTCGATCTTGATGTCCATGCCGTTGGAGTTGGCCAGGAACACACCGTGCGTGCCCGTGGTGCGGTGCTCGTAGTAGATGGGGTGGTTCCCGTACAGGTTCGTGCCCTGCGGAACACCGTATGCGTCGCGGGACCACATCGTACGCGTGTAGTTGTGCGTGGGCAGGCGGAACGAGTCCGAGTGCTCGCCCAAGCCGTAGAGGTTCGCATCGGTGGGGAGGTTCGTCTTCACGCGCAGGTACTGCGGTTCAAAGATGATCGGGTGCGACGCGGTCGAGAAGAGAACCTCGTGGGTCTTGGTGCGGTAGACGGAGAATGCAAAGGGGGACGTGGTGTAGTTGAAGTGGATGTCCGAGTTCAACGGGCCATAGACCACGTCCTCCTTCGGGCGGGGCAAGACCGACTCGGGGATTTCGTATCGCTTGTCCGCAGGATCGGTGATCTTGACGTGAATGCGATCCTCTGTAACGCAACAAACGGGTTGTGAGTCGCCGTTTGTGACGAGGAAAGTCTTCATGGACGAACGACGCGATCACGTGACCTTTACTGAAGACGCATCATTCGAGGTGACGCGTGTTGACAGTAGATGCCGCCGCGCGAGACCGTACCGACCCTACAAGCCGCTATTTGTCGTAGCTTGAGCCAGACGCGCAGGGACGCTGCTCGGTTCTCGTCATAGGCGTGACTACACCACGGAACGTAACAGAGAAGTACGGCATCGCCGATGCCTAAATCTCACCGATCCTCGGTACACCGGGATGGCTTCACGAACGTAGTCGCCAGAAGATGACGAGGGCGAAGACATGAAGACTCACTGTTTTCATACGTGACCTCGAGCTTGAGCTTCTCGATATCCGGGCCAAACACATTGCACGGCTTTCCAGCGAGGACGAGGTCAGCAGAGAGCTTATGCCCCAGATTCACGACGTTCTTCGCGTTGTAGCCGGGGCAGGCATCGAGAACCTTCGGGTCGGTGACGGTCGCCCCAGCCAAGAGGACGAACTGGGCGAGAAGCGCGAACTTGAGGGCCGCACGAAGATGCATGGCTGGCAGAGTGGGCTCGGCACAGGCGCGGACGCGGGTGCAGATGGAGGAGGTACGAACTCGCAAAGCGGGGCGAAACGAGCGTCGGGCGGGGTATATAAGGCGTCGCGAACGCTGCGTGACTTGGCTTCTGTGCATCGCTCACTTGACCTCGTCCAGGTGGCCTGAGGGCCATGTGACGTGCCTGGAATTGTTCGGATTTGATGGCCGCTAGGCCGCCTTCATGGCGCTCTCCGCTTATGGAGATTCCTCTGTCGGACGATGGGTGTGGCAGGCATCCGAGACGGTTTCCATGTATGGAATGCATTGCAAGTTGGTACTACTTACAAGGTTCGCATCGCACAATCTATGAGCATCCTGTAGTAAGGGAGGGTGTAAGCGCGTCATCACTGTAGAAAGCGCTGCGATATGAAGCGGAGCATACACATCTTATTGCAAGCCCGAGTCTCGTGGCCTTAAGCAGCCCCCAATTACGCTGCTACGCATCTCGACTCGTGTGCACGAAAAAAGGCTTGTTGGGGCGCATATATGTTTCTAGCAGAAGGACATGTGTGCATCGAGTCAAGATCACACTAAGTCTTTTCTCCGTCACCTGATGGTACTTACTCAACGACTGGTTACGCATGGGCACTGCCCGGTGCGGGGACATTAGCCCTCCTCAATGCTACGACGAGGTGAAATCGAGCTGATGGTGATGGGCGAGCATGACAGCCGAATGCGAGACGCTGACGAAAACACTCAGACATACCTGAAATCTGCTCCTACACTGGCCGTGTAGCGTGTCGTTCGAACGACGACAACGCCGAGATGCATATCCTCCACGTGCAAAGACTACTGGGTGAGTCGTTTGAGAGGGAGGGACGTTTGCACATTCTTCGTCGCTATCCTCCCTGTCCGGCTATCGCTCGGCTTTTGCGCGCCCATCACCATCAGCTGGAGAGATTTCCTCCCGATTTCCCTCTCTCCAAGAATTGAGGAGGGCTATTTGGGCGCCGACATTTTGAAGCCGAGTGATGACGGCCGCTAATAAGCATAGACATAAGTACCAAAGACCCTACTTAGCTCATTTTGCGTGCAAAAAATCATCAGATTGCAATCATTTGACTGTCGACGAGGCGACAATAGGAGTGGGACTCGATGTGTACTATTGCAACGTTACTATGCTATCAGTAGACAGCAAGAATGGCAACCAGCAGTACTTACTTGCAAGGGCAAGGCACGGAGTCGGAGGTGAATTATTCACCACGCTTGTGCGTGCTTGTCATTTTCATGTCGTGAGGGTATGCATATGGACTGAACGGTACTTTCCGATAAGGAGAGGAGCAATTGCTACGAGACGCCCATTGCTTTCGATTTGCTTGTACGGAACAAACAAGCTCACGTGACATAGTGAGTTCGCGTTTGCTGCCGATGATTTTTACGATATTGACACTACCGTCACGACAGGCAATCCCAAGATATCTGCCAAAGAAGAGTCAGTGAAAAGCCGCAAGTTGTAGTTACATATTCTCTTCCACGTGACGAGAATGGCGAGAAGGCATTGAAAAGGTACGGTTATTCGGGAGAATAGGTGACTACAAGGAGCGCCTTTTCTTTCGCAGAAAATCGGGGCCTGCCTGCTGTGACAAGGTTTGGCTCGCGTCGCTTCAGATTTTGGACGCTCGATAAGTGCTTCACGGACTGACTGCACTTCTTGAGCCAGGCTTTCAACGGAAACTACACCGTATCATGAGCACAAGTCGTTGAACGTCTTCGGAGTAACTCAAACTTGGCCTAATTGTCTATTCGACCTCGCCCTCTCTACAAGCGGCTTGAATCTTGTCCTCCGGCAGAGAACAGCATTTCTAGACTCCTGCATTGCTTGACCCCGAGCTTCACTTAGCATGAAGATGACGCCAACGGTCTCAGGCTACATACAACACGAGGGCTAATCTCGTGCTGGCGCAACTGACAAGTACGCCGCAAATGAAATGGCAGAAAAGCTCCCCCATCTCGCTGCCGTCATGGCAAAGGACACAGAAGGGGCTACAAATGATGCCATACCGATCGGTCTTCAACATGGTGTGTGCGTTCGCTCTCTCATATTTCAACTCACTGTACCCCGATCGGAGGTACACGCGTCTTACAGTTGATTCTGACTATGCGTGAGTCTTCTAGGTTGCAACATTTTCAATATGCGCACTAACTCAGCAGGCCATCGAAGGCGGCTTCTGCCGACCTGCTGCCTGCCGAGGACTTGCGCCTTCCCCCTGCCGGGACATCGCCCTTGCAGTCAGTGCGCCAGAGTGCTCTGGTCACACAGTATATATAGTTGGGTCTTGTCAAGACCACACCATCAGTCCACACGAACATAGCTTTCATGGAGCAGATATTCGATACTGAACGCTCGAATGTCTGGTTTAGTGAGTTTCGTCATACACCACACCCACGACACCAATATCCATCCTGACCCAACTCCTTTTTCCAAACCAGTCACAGGCAGCTCTCAAGGCCTAGGGAGAGCGCTGCTCGAAGAAGTCCTGGCTTCCGGAGCACGGGCCGTAGCAACGGCGCGCAACCCCGCGTCGCTCGACGTCATCGCGCGCCAGTACCCCGCGTCCACACTGCTCGTCGTCCCACTCGACGTGACGGACCAGGCACAGATTTCCGAAGCGTTTCGCAAAACACAAGAGCACTTCGGGCGCCTGGATATCGTCGTCAACAACGCAGGTTACGGCATCCAGAGCGAGATCGAAGGCACTCCGGAGCCAGAAGCGCGTCGGATGATCGAGACGTTGTTCTGGGGCCCCGTGCATATCACGAAGGAGGTACGTCGTGAGGATACTGCCGGCTGTCTTTGAGCCCAACGAGGACGGGTTGATGAGACGGTGGCTCGTACACAGGCTATAAGCTTCCTGCGCGATGTGAACCCTCCTGGCCATGGCGGGCGGGTGCTGAACATCAGTTCTGCGGGCGGATATATCGCGAACGCGACGCGTGCGTACTACAACGCAGGGAAGTTTGGTGAGTCGACCTCGCACACCATCCACCGCCCGTGACGACCGCTCACCGGCCCCGTTCTGCCCAGCGCTCGAAGCGTTCACGGAAGCGTTCACGAAGGAGATGCTCCCCGAGTGGAACATCAAGGGCGTGATCATCGAGCCGGGCGGGTTCCGCACCGAGTGGAACGGCACCTCCATGGTCCGCCTGCCCATCCCGCCGCAGTACGACCAGCCGCACGCGGCGTCCGTCCGGTTCCGCGAGATGACGCAGAGCTCGGCGGGGTTTGTCGGGGACCCGCGCAAGGCCGCACGCGCTATCGTGCAGGTTGCGGCGATGCCCGACCCGCCGCTGAGGATCCAGCTCGGGACGGACTGCTTGACGCTGGTGCGAAACCGCGCACGGAAGACTCTGGAGGACAGCGAGCGGTATGCAGAGCTTGCGCACTCTACCGATGCGGACGACGTGGATAGAGCAGCTGTGATGGAGGCATTTGCTGAAGCGGGCAAGTAGGTTACTTAGTCATAATCAGACCTGCGACTTAGTATTCAAACGGCGCCCGCTAGGTGTAATGTTCGCGGCTCCGGATGACGTATGACGTGCCAAAGAACACATTTTCAAACCATCAGACGTAGTAAGATGGGTTAGCCGCATACTTAGCAGCCAGGGCCCAGCATTATAGACCTGATTAATGATTGCTCGGTCGGACCAATAGTAAGTACTCAGCAAAATGCAGGTTAGGGTTAAGGTAGTATAGGCGCCAATGCCACTCGACGCTCTTGACCCAAGACCACCATCATCCCCACGGACTTTGTTTGCAACATATGCTCAGGATTTGTTCAGAAATTGCTGAGATTGCTCGTAACTCTGCTGGCGCCGTTACTCTACGCTCTTATCACTTCCTCCTACGGCCGCCCTGCCCCAAGTGTAGGTCTGGCTGCAAAACTTCGCAGTCGAGCCAAGACCGTCCACCTCATATAGACAGGCACGAGTTCTTCGTATCTTTATTGTGAGGTTGACTGCCGCTAGCGAGCGACCTCGACTCTTGGCAGAGACTTCCAGGCTGTGCACCGCTCTTCTCGTGACTATTCTTCTGGACTCGCACCGCCCCTGGTCCTGAGGTCGTCTGCGGTCACACTTCCCATCCTGTGCTACGGCTGCGCTACATGACAGCCATCTTCTCGTCGGACCCCCGCATACGCCATGGACTCGCAAGCTACACTCGTGGACCCCACCGAGCTCCCCGACCGCTATGCACACACGGAGCTGCTCTTCAGCCGGGACAGCCTGACGAACGCCGACCTCGTCGTACGGGGTCGGACCACCGTCGTGTACACGATCAGGACGCCGGGGAAGTCCCTATCGCGCACGGAGCTGTGCCATATCGAGGGCGCGGAAGAGCGGCCAGTCGTGGTGGCGTGCATCGAGCGCAACGAGATTCTGCCTGACACGATCAGGTACCGCGATTGGCCGAGGATGAAATATGAGGAGCTTGCTGAGACACAAGAGCTTTGCGATCTCGTGCGTACTCCTTCTCGATGAGTCGCACCGCATTGGATTCGATCATCGGGAACACTCACTCTCTTCGCAGTTTCCCTGGTACGGGCGAGAAGAGATACACCTGGAAGCCAATAAGTCTTAGAGAGATTGCAGTGAGTGTGGAGTGCGGTCTCACTCGCAAATTCTTTTGGTTGCCTTTGTTCGTTCGTGATATCTGATCGCGCTTTATTGCTAGCTCTTCGACGATGCGAACTCCTTTTCTCCTGTTGCGTGATATCGTAACGCCCATAGACGAGAAGTCGACGGAGTTGAGGTGATGCACAACCCAACTTTATCCCTGCATGCAGACGCCGAGCGTATTCAAGTGCTTGTAATCGCATCATTGCTCGTGGTGGAGCAGAAGTATCGCATGAAGAGCCAGCGTGTCGCCCAACGGCCACTCGTTCTGTACCAGTAAACCCGATGCCTGCCATTGCATTTCATCTATCATATATTCCTATCTGATACATATCCCACCTATCATCTTTGTTGGGGCAGGATCGGGGACGCGCATGTTGGCAGATCCATTCGCAATGACATAACCCTTGTAGGTGTGTACCGCGTGGATCTAGGACTCCGGTGATATACTAACACTATCCTTCTCCACGCTTCTCGGACTACGCCCACAGTATTTTTGGCCACGCATATCCGCACTCTCCTTGTGCTATGTTAGAAGGTTTACAATCAGACTCGAAGATGGGTCTTCTACCCGTTCGGCGTTAGAGAACTCTCCGAAGCTGAGGCCTGAGGTAGCGCACTCGCCTTTCTGGCATTTAGAAGACATATTCCGTCGTCTGCAAAGATGGCGGTGGTCTGTGCGCCTGCGCCGGGGCTCATTGCTTCCCAGGACACGCCACACCTCAACCACACCCAATTTTCGATCATCGAACTACACGAAGCCGCCACCTATCGTCGTTTCGCTCAGTCATCCTTCCGCCACAAGTGTCATCCGTCCGAGGTTCTTGATGATGTCTGCGCAGTTGGAACGAATAACGGCGGAAAGGTGTTTGCTTGACTTTGCACAACTGGACATCCTATCTCTTTTCACGAATGGACGAACATCGAAAATTGCAGAGGAATAAGAGTCAAAGGCAACAGGTGTGTTTCTAGTCGCTCTTGCCAGTCAATATTAGCCCATGACATCTTGTCCGCGCAGACGAAGCATGACTCATGCTTAGAAGCACTCGCGCGTATGATAATGATCCAACTTCTGATTCAAAGTTCTGGTCGCTTTCCTCTTTGACGGTAGACCGCCCGGTCACTCTGCGCAGCTGCGGCCCAGCATCATCTTGTCAACGTGCAAACGCTCGGTTAGAACCGTATCGACGATGAGCACCCTCTCGCGGTTAGTCCTCGCCGCCTTGGTCATTGTGGCTTATTCTGCATGCTCGCTCTCTCATCTGCGCAGTAGACATGACGTCTCGGAGTCACACAGGATGTCCTCTTCGTTCTTCTCTCACAGCCGAGACACAGCAGAGTACGTGCGAACAGTCTTCCCCGCAATCCTTATCCCCACTTCCAAACTTCTGCCACCCAATCGAAGTCCGAAGGTGCCTCGAAGCGGTGCGCCACATCAGGCCCATGGTCAGGCTCCGCAGACATGGCGCTCAGGATGATCGTTCGCAGACATTGACTCGTCATACTCGTCCATGCATTCTGTATGTGACAGAGCCACCTCACTTCTATTCGACTCTCGCACTTTCCCGGGCGGCCTCCATCGCCCACTCGTCCCGAACAGCATCTCGATTCTGGAGGCGCGGCGGCGCCCACCATGTGTGCACTCGCATTCATACTGACCCTTCACAGTCGTGCCCTGAGCAGATCAGTGACAGCAACTGGGGACTGCTCGGCACGATGCACCCCTATCACGTTTAGTTAGACAGCCGCGCGAGTGCTACCGACATCGTCGCCGCCGCCCTTGAATCCTAGAGTTGAGGCCTGAGGGCTGAGGTCTGGTCGCGGGAACTAGGCTCTCGTATCGCGTGCGGCTCACGCTCCGGCAGAAGCTGGTGTGCACGCCGCCGGGGCAGCCTCGGACACGAGCACGACATAGGGTCAGCAATGGAACGTCTGACCGCGAAGGTGAGCTTCTGACCGTGTACAGTACTTCTGCGCGGCGGGCGCCTGCCCGAACTGTCCGTATGCGATGCGGGGACTGGTACGGACTCGGACAAGGGGGCGGTGCGCGATGTTCCCCAAACTGCTATGCCTGCTTGACCCCGCCCGACCCGATGCCCGGCGACCCACTCTGCAGGAGCGTTTGTGACGATGTGCCCATGCGTCTGCCGGAAAAGCAGGATGTCACTGTCAGAGGATCGTCAGGCTCCCAAACTCACCCACAGCGCGCACGGGGCGACCTCCGACTCGGATCGCCACGGACTTGCCGACTCCGAATGCGTTCGAGCGCCACGACGGCCGAGAGGCTTCTTTGATAATGATTGAAAGATCGACACAGCTCTCACAACGTGGCGAAAACGTGCGCGAGGAAGGCTAACAGGCGACGCGTGAATCCGCTTCATCCGAGATCACCAGTGGAACGTTAAGCGACTGGGGAACGCCGTCGAGGCCGCAGGGGTAATAGGAACCGCCGCTACGAGCATAGGGGTGTCGCTCGGTCATGACGGCGATCAGTTATACCAGTGAAGATAGGCCGCGTCGGACAGGCACATGGACGAGTGCTAGCGGACGACATGCCGTGGAGGAGTTTGTTGATCACCGCAGCGTCGAGTTCGAAATCGATGGCGGGTCAGAGATTGAGCGTTGAACGAACGGCGGTCTCGGAGACTTAGCTGTTGAGCGAGCGGGGCTTGTCTTCTATGCTTGGACCCGACAGGATAGGAACTAGAGTATAGCACAGGCTGTGACTGCGATGCTGGCTCTGCGATCTGTCAATCGAAGTTTATCGAAAGTCGTGATTTTTCATGCAACAACGCCGCTGGTGACAGAGAAGCAAAGGGAGATTAAGATATGGTACAATAGGGATCGTAGTGTCTAGCTGAATGGAAGTATCAAGAGCATCTGTCCTGTTCGGCGTTCGTTCACAAGAAGGCACCGATGTCTTCGAGTTGCGAATGACGAACCGTTCGTTCATCCCCGCTTCGCGCATCCCGGGCATAGGCCAGCGATTTGCGGAGCTAGAGCAAGAAGGGATCAGGACTCGACGGACAGATTCGGAACCGGGATGCTCACAGTACTGCTGCGGGTGCCCACGGCTGCATCGCACCAGATGACAGTGAGCGATGAGATGCGGCTGCGTAGATGGAAGTGCACTTACTACTGCTTACATGTCTGCTTGCAGGTAGCGCCATGACAGGTCTTTGGGTGGACCGGGCTGAATCTGCAGCGGGGGCTATCGCACGTTATCTGCACCCCAAGAGTCAATGAATCATGCACTCGATCGGAGGCACAAACGAGGTACCTGCTGATCAGGCTGAAGATATACGGAACTGAGTGAGGATCGCAATGAGTGTGATACTGAGGGTTGACCCACCATAGGAGCCACATGACCGCAGCTATCGTAGACGTAGCAGACCCTGAGGTGAGAAGGTAGGTCAATTCCGACGTTCTGCGAGTCCTGTACTGGTAGTAATGAGACATACTGGCGGAGATAACACATTGTGAGACGGAGTGGGGCGAGGGTGTAAGGCCACGGAGGGGTTGTAGGGGTTGTCAAATGCCGGCTTGAGGGGGGATGAGGATGAGGATGAGGATTTGGAGACCCACCTTCTTTTAAGCAGGCTCGGGCATGGGCATAGAGCCGCGCAACATCATTAGGAGTTGAGAAGGAAGACGTCACACGCAGACGTGCCCGCAAGGGTAGATGGTGATGACCAGGAATGCTTCGGAAGCTGGCTGTTCCGGGGACATACACCAGCCCACAGAACGGAAAAGAATTTTGATGCAGATCACTGTTGCAACAATTCGCCAGGGGCTCCAAAAACTAGTTAGGCAATCCGGGCGGTGGACGCGGTAGACCTCCGCCGTTTCTCGCCGCCTCCATTTAGGACTGTTACTGAATATACCGCCGGTTTGAGTTGGCGAGCGTGTTCGGTAAAGCCATTACATGAATGAGAATCTATTGATAACATCCCTGATATTGGCACGTGAGGTGCATCAGGCACACAAGATATGTATGATTGAGCAGATGTGCTGACCGTCGGAGTTGTGAGTCAACTTGTTTTGACTTCGAAGTATGACGAACTGTCGTGTGTTTCAACTGACCAACCGCAACAGCGGTACCCGGATATCTGACCCACATTAGAAGACCTAAATATCAGAAGAGTATAGATAGAGTACTGAGTGAGTGAGATGGCACTGGACTGAGGCAAATTCGGGCCAGGGACGGTCAGCCTGAGCGATGGTGGTGGCACCAGGAAAGACCTCGTAGCTCAGCGCCAATGCAGTCAGTATTCCAGCTAGGCGCTTGCGTGCCACGCGTGCCACGTGGAGGCGTGAGAATGAAGAATAGCCACGCAAAGCTATGTTTTCAGCCGTTCTATGTAGTTTCAAACAACGACACCCATACAGAGGCCCATTTCTTGAGGCACGTCGCAGCACTGCAGTTACTGACCCTGAGCATGGCTAGAAATCCCAAGAAAAAGCATTTCGTAGAAGACAAGGTTAGGGCTGCGCACTCCGACTCAATCCGCGCCACCTTCTCACCTCCCGTTTGCCCTGGTAGGATGCCGCTGTGGACTTGGCCAGAAGTGTGGCAGACATTGTTGAGGAAAACGCCGCAAGAAAAATTAAGATGCGTCGCACGAAGGTGAGCATGGACCTGCGCCGGTGCCAGCAGTAGCGGAGCACTCAATACATCGGACAGGCATCCGCACGGGCAGCTCCAGAGCACCACGCGCGCGCACCGTCCTCGAAAGAGAGACTCGTACGTGTTGATACTCCACACGGCTCGTAACAACGGGTCCCATCGTGATTGACGGCGATCCAGGAGCGCGCTAAGGCTGCCGTCGCTGCAGAGGCCGCACGGGCCAAACGCGACAAGGCCAAAATGCGCAAAAATGCCCGGGCCTCCTCCACCCCCAGTCAGAACGGTCAGAAAGTGTCTCCTCGTCCAGCGCGACAGACCTCCGGCGAGATGCCGTCCGAACACAGCGGTGGCAAGACCCAGAAACGGGTGACGTTCGGTTGAGGTCTCCACCCAGTTCCGAACCATATCCTGCTGCGCCCGGCCTCCCTCCCTCCCCCTCCCCTCCGACAGGTCTGTCGGCAGCGGTGCACGTTGCCTGGCACTCGTCTCTACAGTCACGCTGCTCAGTGCTGTCCGCAGAGCAATCCCCGGCGGCGTCGCGCCGTGCACAGCCCTGCCGCGACCCGGCGCGTTCGGTAGCGGGCCGTCGCTCATCTATGGCGCATCGGAAGACGTGGATCCATAATGAACTATGTCCGGTACCTTGGACTCAAGGAGCACGCTTGACGGCCTCCCCACGTGTCTGTCTGTCGATATGTATTCTCGGTCGTGGCGCACTCAATAGCGATGGCTGTTTACATTGATCACCGTGCAACTCCCCCAACTCCTCCTGACTCAGCTCCAGCAGGCTGGCGTTTCAGGGCGACGGACGTTATCACAGGGCTGGACATTATTCTCGAGCTGCCAGGGCCGCCAGCGGGCGGCGTGTACGGTTGCCTGGGGGCCGCATGCACAACGTGGACGTCGCGCTGTGTAGTTACGCCACGGGCTGCACGTCTGTTACAGCTCGTACCTCGTGCACAGCACACGCGGGGGCACACAAACCGAATGCGGCGAGAGATGCCCATCTGTATGTATGGGTATGGACGCAAATCTATACCAAAGTCACGGCTTTGCTTCTCCGGCGAGTAAATACGTAGCCGAGCCGAATGGGCAGCTGCGTCTCAGCTTCGTTGCGACACACAAACTCGAGTCATCAGCTGCAAGGCCCTTGGACGTGCAGTATCCGACCAGGCCTTTCGAGCTATGGTCGGTATACCGGCCAGTCCGCCAGGCGCTCCCCGACCGCGGTATGTGCGCAACTGCGTATGTAGCGCTGCACGGGGAGTTGCCGACCGTCGGAAATCGTAGTGTGGTTGCCCAAAATCAAAATCAAAGCTTAAAGGTGGCACTCGAGCGGGGGGCGGTCCGGCCGAGAAGGACACGGCGTGAGTGGGAATGAGTGGGAACGCTGCTCAGATGTTTGGTGGAGAATGTGTGTCCAGCCTCCCGTGCTCGGCGGTCGTACGAGCAGGTATTCAGAGCGAGTCCATCGTTGCATGTGGCTTTCTGTGGCGTTAGGATTCCGGTAGTATTTGCCTTGTGCCCGCCGTTTCAGGTAGAATGGATGCCAAACAAGTTTGCTCATCGCGACCGCCGACCGAGCTGGAATGACCGATAGATGCTGCGGACGGCGCGGTAGACGACCAGGTGTGCACCATCCTGGGTCTGCCATTAGAAATGGACGTCATCACCAGATATCATCATCCGAACCCTGATGAGGCACGAGGGCGAGAGACTCTCGTCCGCTCGAAGGGATGTCGGCGTTGTCGCCGCCAACCTATCTTGCCAAATTGGTCGAGCGGTCACTTCGAACTGTTGCACCACCGTCGTGCGCATCGTGAACGAGACCGCTTCCATTCTATGTTTTGGCACCGGAAAACTCTATCGCTTAGTACTAGTCATCGTGACTTTTGATGCGTATCATCGCAAGGGCCCAGACGCTGGACGTCTATTCTTCTGTGGGCGTACCGGGAGCACTGCACTGCACTCGTGCCTCAAAACTTCGAATCATCATGGTCGTAGTGGCGGAGCTGCGCCCGCCGGCGACGTCTGAATTGTGTGCATCAAATCTTCTGCATAGAACGTCTGGCATAGAGTGAATATGGACCGTGAGTTAACCAACTGAGTCAGAAAGGCAACCTGGGTTATCTTATACAACATAAGCTAGATTATGGAGGTCCAGTAAGCACAAGAAATCCATCCAATGACGTAGAATGTAGTCATGGCGTGCCCATGTCAGAACCCAGCACCAACCACACCCGCGTCTTGACTCTGTGAGGCTGTTGCCATGTCATGATCTTGGTCCAAGCCGTCCTCGGCGTCGAGGTCCCGCAACCAGCCGTTGAAGTCGACGTCTCTCTCCAACAGCTCGCTGACCTGTTCCACATGGCCCTCTAAGTCGAACTGCGAGCTGTAACCCATCGCAAAAAAGCCGCTGCTCCCGCGCACGAGCGAAGCTTGCGTCGCCATGAAAGGATCCTCGTTATCCACACCCGGCTGCTGCGTCGAGACGAACCTAGGGGCGAATGCGCTCGGATTCTGCGTGAAGAGGGGCGAGACGGGTGATCGCGGGCGATGCATGACAGAGCCAGGAGATACCGACGACCCCGAGGCGGGTGACGAAAAGTATGTCTTCGTGGGAGAAGGCTCGGGCGTGCGGTCTCGAGCACTACGCTCTTCAATCTCGGCGACAACTGGCAATTCGGAGTCACGCTCGACGAAGTGTTCATGGACGGAGCTAGCCCTGCTATGAGGGGTGTTCTTCCGTGATGGTGGCCGGGGCCGAGGTCTCGAGCGCCTAGACGACGCTAAGAGTTCCGTCAGGGTGGGCAGCGGATGGGCGTCGGGCGTCGTGGGAACGGGCAGGCCAATAGCGTTCCCGAGGCCCTTGCCCTTGGACACGGGTGTAGCGGGCCCAGCATGTGGAGAGGACGTTGGAGGCGGCGTCGAGGGCGGTACAGGTACAGGTCCGCTCGACGCCGGCTCCTGTTCCAGATCCCGACGTGGTTTCGTGCGCGCCTTCTTCGTAACAGGACTCCTGGCGAGTGGAGGCTGTAGCTCTGAGATGTCCATCCGATCGTCGTCGGGCGTGGCATTGGGCGTGCGAGCACGTTTCAATGGCTTCCGCAAGGGCGAAAATGACGGCAGGCTGGAAGACGCCTGCTGCTGCGGTGCATTCCTGGTCGGCCGAGACGCGTCGAGAGATTGGACCGAGTATGGGGAGGACGGCGGCGGAGAGCACGGCGCAATGGGTGGTGGTTTGTGTCGCCGGTCCTTCAGGGGCGGGGTTGATGTCTGCAACTGAGATGGGAAGGAAGGAGGAAGGAACGACTACGCGATGTATTAGACACAAAAACAATTCATCTGTGGAAGCAATCATCGGACGCACGGATTCGGAGACTTCTGCGATGTGTGTTGGAACAACAGCCGCTTCTGAACGACCAACAGGTCGCTCTGAGGCATGAGGGGACTCTAGATCTTGTAGCTGGTTCGACGGGGACCCATCGCTAGGAGGAGTGGGAACACGCATCACCGGAGATATCTTGGGTCTTCCAGGAGCATGTGCGCGGTCCGAAACCTTTGCTACTGGAGCAGGAAAAGGCGCCGCTTCAGGACGACCATTGGGCTGCTTCGATGCGACAGTGTCTTGGGGCTTCTTCGTGCCGTCATTCGGAGATGGGTCGCGCGCAGCCGGCGGTTTGGTAGGAGCGCTGCCCCCTCCTTTCGCAGACGTAACGCTCGTTCGTTTGACGACACGGAACCCAAGCGAGGCTTGCACCTTGTCTCCTTGGGCTGCTCGCTCTTTCCCCTTTCCCTTGTGCACATTGGGGGATGGGAGGGAGTCCACGGTATCCTGCGACATTGGCACGTCTGGAGGAGCCGCAACGGGCACCTGCGCCTGCCATCGTTCGACCTTATCTCGGATAACCTCGGCCTTGCTGCTCGTCGACGCGGCGGGACGGAGCGACGCGCCTGGCTCTTCCTCCATCTCCTCCGCAGGTACCTCGACGATCTTCTTGAAATATTTCGACGTCCGGGTAGTCCTCACGGTGGTCTTCGTCCGTTTCCTCCTCTCCTCCTCTTCAACCGCGTCCTTCCACCTCTGCTCGTACTCCTCCCATAGCTCCTCCGTCTCCGGCAGCTCCCACATGAAGTTCTTACCAACACTCACACTCTTCCCGTCACCTATCCTGATACCAGGCGCGATGCCAACATACTTCCTGCTTGTGCATCCGAGATGAGCCAGACGCGAGACGTAACCCCATTTCGGATGTGTTGTGTCGCCGCCTGAGGTGTTGACCGCGGCTACAAACTGCGCCTTGAGGTTTGCAACGCGTTCTTCTGAGGTTGGAGATGATGGTCGCGAAGCTGCGCAAAGTTCTTCCGGCAGACAGATGTAGGCCGCATGTCTCTGAGCGAGAAGTTCGCTGAGGTTGATCTCGGTGCTGTTTGATGAAGACAGCGAGGTTTGTGAGAGCATCAGTAGAGATTATAGAAGTCCAGTGGTATCGGGCTAAGCAAGAACATAAGAACGTGTGATCCAAGATGATGGTCTGAGGACTAGCTTCAGGTCGCAGAGGGTCGCAGATGAACCGTGTTTTGGGCGCTTCAACCACCTCCCAAACACCGTTCGGTATGTTTTTGTTTACGTAATCATATAGATTTCCGAGCGCTGACAGTCCCAGTGAACCTCGGGAACTCAGACAGACAACGTTGCATGAGTCTTGGTTCATACGCTGGCACACAATGGCACTGTGTAGAGCTGGTGATGTATACTACCAAGCACACCGAAGTATATTCAAACGAATAGGACATAGGAATAGGGGTATGATACATATGATACAACTAGCTAGTTCAATCTGCTTGTGCGCAAGTCAAGACCTTGTAAATTATTGTGCCCCAAGACATATGCAACAGTGCGAAGGCGCCGTGACTTGTGTTTGTGTAAGTATTCGGGTAGGTCTCGCGGATCATCATACGTACATATCATAAGGGGGAAGTCATCGCCATAATCATAATACCGTGTCGTCCTGTACAGTGAGCGCAACACCCACCGTGGCCAGCACGCCGCGCTCGTCGAGTTCTCAGGACCGACATCTTGACCCTCCAAGATCGCAACACGGACCCTGGGGGTGCGGGTCGATATGGGTGTGCGGGGTTACGCTGGGGTGGCCAGCGTCCGAACGATAGGCTATACAGCCATGCTGTGCCGTCGCAGGTCGTCGCCTTCGATCCTACGGGTGCTGGACACATGCACACTGCGCCGGCGGCTCTCGACGTTCGCCCACGTCCCGGTACGGAGACCACCGAACTCGGCGTCGGCCTGTGTCCCCTCGCTCTCGTCCTCGTCGTCCGGGGGCACGTACGCCCGAGACTTCTTCCGCTTCATTGACCCCGTCGACACGGGGTCGGTGTCTGCATCAGCCGTGTTCGTGGTCGTGTTCGAGGACGAGGATCGAGACGAGATGGGCAGCGGATCATCCTGCGGCGCTGAGAGCGACGACGCACGCTTGGAGGATGTGCCCGTCGGCGGATCGGGCTTGCGCATCTTCCTGCAATATAGTGTGGCGTTAGTGGCTGCATGTGCATCGAACGACGAGATCAACGGGGCTTACGTGTTGAGTTTGGGCTCTGCATAATTCACACTTTTGCGCACACGACGTTCGCGTCCGCCCGCTGCACCTTCCGAGTCGGCCGGAGGTGGTGGCTCCGTAGGACTCGACGGGCGCGCGGTGGGGAGGTGAGACGAAGGCTTCGAAAGCGCGGGCGTCGTAGCGGGCGTTGAGAGGAAGTTCCGGGTGGACGTGCTCGCAAGGCTCGTGGCGGAAGAAGGCACATCTCCATCCGAAGCCATCTGGCGTTCGCGACCTGTAACAATACATCATAAAACACACCGTCAAGCACAGTCGAACAATGCAACGTACTTGGAACGGCGCGTGTGTCAAGAGGAGTGAGTGCAGAACGGCCTGCCTGCGAGTTCGTGACGTCCTTGAATTTCGACTTGCCGCCGGGTAGGAT
The DNA here is from genome assembly GCA_022606115.1 of Daedaleopsis nitida. Classification (NCBI taxonomy): domain Eukaryota; kingdom Fungi; phylum Basidiomycota; class Agaricomycetes; order Polyporales; family Polyporaceae; genus Daedaleopsis; species Daedaleopsis nitida. The sequence continues at coordinate 551,488 of JABYQM010000015.1, forward strand.
GTCTTCCGGCTCTTCTGTAACACGGTGCCTCTTGCGTTCGCGTGGACGAGGGGCCTCGAACGGTGCGTCTGCCTCGGGATCCTGCAGTCGTTCGTCAATCCTGTCCTTCTTTGTCATCCGCTCCCGCTTAGTCACACTCTGAAGGATCGCCTCAACCTCATCTTCGTCGGGCTCCACTACGGCCACTTCCTCGTCGTCCAACATGTCGCGCACCGGCGAGGTGGGAACTGGGCTCAAAGGGTGGTTGAGACCGTCCGTGGTGACGGTAGTGATCGAAACGCTGGTCAAGAGACCGCTCTGCCGTCTGGTCGGCCGCCGCTTCCCTGTCTTGCCGAGTTGATCGTCAAACTCGAACTGGACGACATCAACGGATGGAGGGGGCGACTTTGAAAGAGGAACAGGAAGGCGACTGGAGCTGGACGTGCGTGCTTTCGTCTTACGCTTCCGCGGGATGGGGCTCAACTCCACTTCTTGGTCGTCAGGGTCCTCTGGAGAAGACATGTTGGGCTCATCATCTTCGATAAGTACAGGGACGGTGGGTGGACGGGCGATACGGTTTGGTGGCGGTGATACATTAGGGTCAGGAATGGGACGTTTCGCGCGGGGTGGTTGAGGATTGCATTCTGGGGTCGTGGATCGGCCATGTGGTACGCTGAATGACTTGCGGATGAAGCCCAACTGCTTCATGAGGGTATGTGTCTAAAGAAATGGTAGGTCAGCCATCTGCCGTGTTTGACTTGGGACATGTGATGAGCGAGGTGAGATGAGTGGAGTTCAACAGATTCTTCAGGCGGTGCTGGTCATCCTCGATGGCTGCGAACTGTGCATGCGGCTAGAGCCTTACTTCCTACGAGGATAAGGTGATTATCATGAAAGAAACCTTCGCATTCCATTTGGTCCTGTTTGGCCTTCAGAGTGCGCTGAGTCTGCCTGTGCGCAAGTGTGACTGTTATGGTCCAACTGGATGCGCGATTCAGAGTGTACACAACTGTGCCGCCGCCTCAAGAGAGCCCGACTATATGCGGGGTATCGCCGAGTAGCTGTGCACAGTGATGTGCTGTCTTACCCACCCCTAGGTCGTGCATACATCCGCGAGACAGTCTAAAGGACTATGCAGTGAGGCCATCCGGTTGATGAGACTTCAAGAAAGCGCGAGACCGTGACAACCCCCACCGGTCCATAAGAAAGTCACCACACATTGTACGGCATGTCTCTGTCTCGCTTTGGTCCTGTTCCCGCGTTTGTGGATAGAGACAGAGACGTGCCTACAATGGCTGGTTAACGAAACTAGTGCATGCAATAGCCACGTATCTTCGCTGGGGGCTGAGCCCAAGCAAACGTCGAGTGACCCGCAGTCAGGTCGAACAACGCAGCAAGCGTTGCGCAGTAACTCGCGGACGAATGGTTCGTCGGTATGGAAGCTCTTGGGGCCTTGATCGGGAGGCTATGCGACAGAAGATATGTGCAGCACTCGGATACTCACCGCAGACTCCGTATCCGCCAGGATTTTCCGTGACTTTTCCCTCTCCTTCTTCAGCTGCGAGGTGAGCGCAATCTCCGAGGCCCGCAGGCGCAGGTTCTCCACATAGAGGGTCGATATCTGAGCGTTGAGTTCCTCGATGCGTGCGCTCAGAGTCGAGTTGAGCCTAGTCAGCCCGACGGTCAGCATCGACGCATGTATAGAGTGGCGAGCACACAGACTTGGTTATATGCTTGTTTGCGAGGAGGAATTTCTTCTTGACTGGGAAATGTCAGAGCATGAGTGTATGAGCGTGAGATCGCCGCGGGTCCAGGACGCACAGTTCTCGAATTCCAGCAAGGTGTCGTTCTGCCTAGCATCAATAGATATACGCGATTGTCGTCTGCTCATCGCGGCCGGCGGCGAGCAAGAGGTCCAGGGCGTCGCCGGAGGGTCGTCGTGGGGGTCGTGGAGGTGGCTCGGTGGTTGTTCGACTTCTCGTCGCGTGGTAAAATCCAAGTCTGGTTCAAATCGGACAATCGGGGTTCACCCTTGAGTGGAGCCGCCTTGGTTCGGCTTTTGCCCGTATCAGTTCAACTTGAACAGTTCAACTCGAACCGATGCTTAACTGATTTGGGCGCTCTTCGCTCTTTGGTCATCGACCACCACCACTGTCCACCGCCCTCTGCGACAACGAACCCTCCTTGTCATCGTGCGGTGCCCCGTAAACCACAATCGACTGTTTCAAAGCATGACTAACGTCTCATCAGGGTCTAAGCGTGCGTGGGAGGGGCCCAACAACGCCGAATCGCACAAAAGACCTCGAGAGGACGCTCGGGACTGGCGGGACGTTCATCTAGACTCTCCGCGTAGGAAACCGCCTCCTTCAGGAAGGCGGGACACGGACGACAGGAGGTCGAGCGGAGGAAGGCCGCCGCGTGGGGGGGAGTACAGGCCTCGCAGCAGAGACCGCGACTACGACCGGAGACGACTCAGTCGGGAACGTGAGCGAGACCGGAGAGATGACAGGGACAGGGAGCGAGAGAGAGAGAGAGAGCGTGGTCATGGCCCACGGAGAGACGAGCCTCTCCGACGAGACAGTAGTCGCGGGAGCGACCGACGGCGGGACGACCACCACAATAGACGGCCCTCTCCTCCCCGCGACAGACCCGCAAACGGTACATCCGCTTCACGCCCACCTCCTGCAAAAGTAGACGATGAGAAAGAAGAAGGCGAGTGAGTATCGTGACGATATGTTTGATCCCACCATGCGGTATCTCATGGCTGTATGCGTTCTATCAGGATCTCCCCAAGGCCCAGTCGTGCCCCCTCCCCTCACCCACGTGCCATCACGACGCAGGAGCAGGCTAAGCCGCCCCAGAAGAGCTCACAGCCCGAGATGGAGATGGAGCTCGACCTACCCCCTTCACCACCACCTGTCGAAGAGACCTTGGCTGCACGTCGGGCAAGGCGGCAAGCAATCATGGCCAAATATGCGGGAACAGCGAGCACAAATGCGGCGCCATCTCCAAGCCCTGCACCAAGCAGTGCGGTAGAGCCGCCTCCTACGACGCCTGATGTTTCTAATTTCCCATCTCAGGCCCACAGCGTGGTCGGCACTCCTGGCGCTGTCGATCCATCTCGCGCAACCAGTGTAGATGAGTATGCTCGACCACAACTCGACCACGATCCTAAGGCTTTAGCTCTAGACAAGCGCGACTCCGCGTCTCCGTCGCCCACATCCGGGCTTTTCTCGCTTGCCAAAGGCGACGACGAAGAACAGGTGCAGGCCAAAGCGCAAGAGCAGAATGGGGCAGGTGAGCAGGTGTCTGCGGCAGATTACGATCCTAGCTTGGATCGTCGCGAGGATGAGCAAAAGCGCGTTCGAGGAGCGAAGGAAGAACCTGTCGACGTCGAGATGATCGAGGAAGAAGAAGAGGACGAGGAGGATGTTGACGACATGTTCGCCGTCGTCACCGCGGAGAAGAAGAAGGTCAAGAAGATCAAACGAGTCGTGGTGCGTCTCCCCAACGTACGAATGTCAAACGTCGCTGACGTCGCCGCTTTGATAGAAACAGGCTGCTCCTGCTATCATCAATGCCACGCTCGACACTGCAGCTGACCCTGAGGGGTATTACCAGGTCATCCTCGGAGAGCAGCTTGATGGTGGTCGCTACCAAGTCTTCTCGTCGGTCGGCAAGGGTATGTTCGCGAACGTCGTCAGAGCACGCGTACTTCAAGGCGATGCGAACGAGGCTGGCAAAGAAGTCGCAATCAAGATTGTGAGATGTCAAGAGTCGATGTACGTAGTTGCCGGTCATTCGTTGGTGTAGGGACTGACCTCCTTTGATAACGTCTAGGTTCAAAGCTGGCTTAAAAGAGGCTCAGATCTTGAACAAGCTCAAGCAAGCCGACCCTGAAGATAAGAAACATATCGTCCGGCTCGAACGTACCTTCGAACATCGCGGGCACCTCTGCCTGGTATTCGAGTCTCTCAGGTTCGAGTCACATATGATCGAGTTGAGTATGAGCTCATCAGTATCCGGTGACAGCATGAACCTTCGAGAGGTAGTAAAGAGGTTCGGGAAAGACGTTGGACTCAATATTCGTGCAGTACGCGCGTACGCTCACCAGCTTTTCCATGCCATGAGTGTGTTGCGGAAGTGCAACATTATGCACGCTGACATCAAACCTGATAACATCTTGGTACGTCCGCCTAGCCTTCGGACCTGGTTAGTTCAGCTCACGGCGCGTTCCAGGTCAATGAGCAGAAGACGCTGCTCAAGTTGTGCGATCTAGGTTCAGCTTCTGATGTTTCTGAGAACGATATCACGCCTTATCTCGTGTCGCGGTTCTATCGCGCGCCCGAAATCAGTACGTCGCACGGTCGTCGCTCAGAGTCTTCGCTTGCTCACACATTTCTATCCTTAGTCATGGGCCACCCGTATGACCCAGCGATTGATATCTGGTCGATCGGATGCACGCTATACGAGCTATATACGGGCAAGATCCTATTCCCCGGGCGGACGAACAACCACATGTTGCTGCTCATGATGGAGCTGAAGGGAAGGTTCAACTCGAAGATGATCAAGCGTGCGAAGTTCGGCGACATGTACTTTGACGACCTGGGAGCGTTCTTGAGTGTGGAGCAGGATCGTGTGACGGGATTGGTACGTATATCCAGCTGGCTGTCGAACAGAGTCTGACTGCATCCGTCTCGGCCTTCGCACTCACAGGATGCGGTGCGCAAGGTTCACGTCACGAAGCCCTCGAGGGACCTGCGGCAGCGGTTGATGCCGTCGAGCTCGGTCAAGCTCAAGGACGAGGAGAGCAAACTCTTAGTCTCGTTCGTGGACCTGCTGGACAAGTGCCTGGCCTTGGATCCGTCGAAGCGGATCACCCCGAAAGAAGCGTTAGTGCATCCCTTCATTCGAGGGTAGCCAGGGTCAGGAGGTGGCTGAGTCAGGTATTGTGGCCTCCTCTGGGCGACGCCGACTTCCGCTAGCAGCGTTGACGGGTCAAGGGTGGTGTATTTTGTACGTGCTAAATATTATCTCAGCTACTCCTCGAATATCTGATAGCCGTAGTCCTCGTTCAAGCAAGCGTGCTAGTGCATCGAGGAGTTGAGCACTCCACGTCCTCTTGACATTAATAAGTATCACTCGAGTCGCTGGTCAGTGGTAGGCCTGTTCATACAAGACCTCCGTCGACATGTGATGTCTTGGCAGACAAGCTTGAGCAGTTTGGTCGATAAGTGCTGTTCACTAACCGTCGACCGAATGCAGTCAGTTGCAATCGGGGTCGGTGAGTTCCATATGGCATGAATTGGTGCACGAGGTCAGGTGAGGCACCGCTGAGGTCATGCCCAAGTTACCCAACCCCTTAAGTAATGGGGACCTTCCGCGAGGTGCAACTTAGCATAAGTATACATATAACCCTCGCGCCCCTAAGTACGTTGTCCCGATCGGATCCGGCTTCCCGGTTCCGCCGCCAGGATGCCAGGGCCTTATAACGACCGTGACCGCGGCGCGCAGCTGCGACTGCAGGGCGTGTTCAACCATCTCTCAGGGCCAACGCACTCTCCTACTAGCACTTGCACGATGGCGACGACGGGAAAGCTACCGACGTTCGACGAGCTGCCCGACTTCAAGGATTTCAAGGGGTGCGCATGGGAGGTCTGGGGCAAGGACGACCAGCTCGGCACGGTGAACCTGCTCACTGCAGAGGTCGTGAAAGAGGCGTCTAAGGAAATCAAGTATGTATCGCGGTATCCTCATCGTCACTTCTTCCACTCGCTAGCGATACTGACGCCGCGCAGGACGGGCCAGGCGATCTGCCTCAACTGGTGAGTACTGGGCTTGGCTCCAGGGTTCTCACAGCTCAACAGCCTTCGTGCACAACAGGCCAATCAACTTTCCTAGCAAGGTGTGTGGTACCACTGCATCGCTTTTCTATCTCATGTCATCCTCCGCGACGCTAAAATCTGCGTTATCGCTCGCGTGTCTTCAGCCCGTCTTTGGACGCAAGCCCCCCGAACACACGATCATCTTCAAAGCAGAGGCTGGCGCTGTCCATGACGACCATCTGCACATTGTGAGTCCCGTTGTACTATATCCCGCGGGTAACATGGTGTGCTGAACCACTTGTTCTCTGCAGAACACACAATCCGGCACGCAGTGGGATGGTTTGAGGCATTTCGGACTGCTCCACCACGGCCTCTTCTACCAGGGTACCCCCGCCTCTTTCTTCAAGAACGGCCCAAATAACATCACGGACCCTACCAACGTCGACCCCGAACTCATCAAGTACGGGATCCACAGTGCGTACTCTGTTCTCCTCCGACCCCTTGTTCATCCACTCACGCATCACGCAATGCCCCTGTGCAGACTGGGCCCAGCATGGCATCTGCGGCCGCGGTGTGTTCCTGGACATGGTCAAGTACTACACCGACAAGCACGGCAAGCTCACATACGACCCGATCACGACGCACGCCATACCGCTCGAGGACATGCTCGCGTGCGCCAAGGCGCAGGGCGTGACCTTCCGCCCCGCGGACATCCTCATCCTCCGCGTCGGCTTCATGCAGCGCTTCTACGGCGCGACGCAGGAGGAGCGGGACGGCCTCTCGGGCAAGCCTGAGACGTTGTAAGTGCACAGTGCGCTCATGGGCCTTGTGGAGTCGCGGAATCGCCGACCTGCTCTTCTGTGATAGCGCGGGCATCGAGCAGAGCGAGGAGATGAAGCGTTTCCTATGGGATAACCACTTCGCCGCCATCGCATCTGACCAGCCCGCTCTCGAGGTCCGTCCGGTCCCAACCGAGCTCTGTCCTCTGCATTGGCTGAATCTGCACTTTTTTCAATATAGCGCTGGCCTCCTCCGGAGGGCGTTGTGCACCTCCACTCCACTCTCCTTGGGTACGTTCCGTACAACAATTGTGTGATGTTCTGTCGTGCTGACGGACGGCTGCAGAATGTGGGGCATGCCGATCGGCGAGTTCTTCGACCTCGAGGCGCTCTCGAAGCAGTGCGCCGAGACGGGCCGGTACACGTTCTTCTTCTCGTCGTGGCCGCTCAATGTGTAAGTGTCGCTTCGTTGCGGAGTCCGACCATCACCGTAGACGTGAGCGCTGACGCATGGGACCTGACTCTAGCTTGGGAGGTGTCGCGAGCCCGCCCAATGCCGCTGTGAGTATTCCCTCTCCTCTGGGTCGATTGGAGGAAAGCCGAGGCTGATGCCATCGCACAGGCATACTTCTGAAGGGCAGACCAGAGAAAGTCGCACCGTTGTACGATATGGACGAGTGTACGAAGATTTACACCGCAGATGTACCATGTACGCTGCACCTGTGAATGTACCATATACACTTGAACCGATTGGATTGTACACACAAGCCGGAGCTGCGTCGGTGACCGGCAATGTTATTGCATGGTGCGTATGAAGATTGTAGTACTGACCCATGGGTATCAGGGGTATCCACAACTCCCAGAGTCCCACAATATCCACTACCGTCGGGAACACGCGCAACTCACTGCCTATGCAGAATTGTCCAAGAACGTCCACCCGGAACTACCGTCAATATGTCCTGTCGAGCATCGCTCTCATGCCTCAGCTCTCTTTCCACCTTCCCTACGTGCGCGCCTCCACTGCTTACCCGCTCAACGCCTCGCCGAGCCCCCAATCCGATCATCCTCTAGGTCCATCCACCCGTCCGAGCTCTCGTACGTCGACAACCGGCGCCGCGTCGGCCGCTGCGCCCCACGGATCGGAGGCACATATTCATCTTCGTCGTCTTCTTCTTCGACCTCCGTCGTAGACGCGCTCGGGTCTTCCGGCGAAACGCGCGCGCGCTCCTCGCCCGTCTCCTCTGCGAGCTGTGCGGCATCCGGGTGCGGGTTCGGGAGCTCGCCGACGGAGCGCGCACGGGGGCGCGGTTGGTCGAGCGGTTGGTCTGGGATCTGTATGGAGGGGCGGGAGGTCAGATCTGCGCACCTGCCGGCGTGGCATAGGTGAAGTGGGATCGTGAAGACGCACAGGTAGGCGGACGATGTACGCGAGCAGCGTCGAGACGGCGGCCATGATGAAGACCGCGCGGAGGCTGATCGCGTACGAGTCGCGCGCCGCGCGCTGCAGGTCGGGTGGAAGCTGCGCGACGAGCGTCGACGAGTGTCGGATCTTGCTGATCATCTGCATGGCATTCGTCAGGTTCGCGGATGTGATGATAATGGCAGAGTGAAAGTACCTCTTCAGCGCCATCTCCGTGGATGCGCTTGCGGAGCTCCTTGGTGAGGATGGATTGGAAGAGCGCGGAGGAGACTGCGACTCCGCCGACTTGGCCCACCCGCGGAAGAGCTGGCCGAACCCAGTCCCGACGGCCATAGCGTCCTCTGGGGTCTCGCGTCAGGAGGATTTGGACACATATTGGTATATTACTGGACATACGAGGAAGATGCGCGAGTAGGGCGACTGTGGATATATGTCAGCACGAGAGAGCGCTTCCGGGTCGATTGGGACGTACTCAACATGGTCTGCAGGACGACTGCGTTTCCGAAGCCAGCTGGGATCTAGAAGGAGAGCGCATTAGGGTACGAGAGAGGTGCTGAGCGGTGTGTAGAGACTCACAATGCTCAACCAGAGCGTAACCGGGTGCGAGTCTTCACGCATCATCGAGAGCAAAATGGCGGCAACGAACGGGAACAACCCGAAGATGAGGTTCAGCCGTCTGTACGTCCCTGTGCGATGCATCACCCAGCTACATCGATCCGCGGGTCTTTGTGAGCGGCGCACACTAGAACCCATACTGCAAAGACGTACCCAGCGAAGAGGGACCCAAGAGAGATCGAGACTCCGTTCGGAATCAAGTGGGCCCCAGCCTCGCTCGCGCTCGTGAGCAGCACTGTCTGGAACCACGTGGGGAAGTTGTACATGATCGTGAAGTTGCACGTCGCGACCAGGAAGTTGCTGACCCCGACCAACAGCGGGATCTTCTCGCGCAGGAGGAAGGGCGCCAGAATCGGCTCCGGCGCGATCTTGAGCTCCACCACGAGGAAGAGCAGGGCAAAAACGACCGCCGACGTGAGCGAGCCGTAAACCGTCGGCGAACTCCACTATGCTGTCACGTCAGGACTGAGTGCCTATCGCGGTCATGCATGACGCACCGGATGTTCTTCACTGAATCGCATACTGAGGAATACGAGTACAGAGAAGACTGTGACGAGCAGTGTGGCGCTGCCCCCGTAGTCGATGCGCTTGAGCACTTCCTTGGTGTTCTTACTACGGCCCTGAGATGCGAGTGAGCATACTCGAACGGACCAAGAAGACGCACTCTGAGACATACCGGAGTAACGTAGTTCAGGTAGTATGAGATCAGAGCAAATGCGACGACGAAGACCGGGATCTGGATAAGGAACGCCCAACGCCAACCAAGGCTAAGATTGACGTCAATTTTGGGCGGATGGGACAGACAAGTGTGTACCGACCGGTCAGAGATGAAACCTCCAAGAGGACCTCCGAGGCCCATACCCATCTGTGTGGTGATTATTCAGCGCGCGGATGTGATGAGAGTTTGACGTGTCACACATACGCTGTTGAAAACAGCGGCTACCCCCTGTGTCAAGCCTCTGTTCTGAGAAGGGACATCAGCTACGTTCGATGCGGAGAGGAGAATCCAGTATGATGGTATGTTTTCAGTGACTCGGGGCGCGTCTGCACATAGGCATCCTAGTACGGCGTGCACTAGGAACGGCGGGTGTACCAGTGTAGATACATCCGCTGGTCCTAGATCCCGCAGGTACGAGCGCGGCGGGGGGCTGCCCACCAGTTGCTTGCTTAGCGAATAGGGGGTGGCACGACCCAGAAGAAGACGCGAGCAGGGTCTTCTGCGTGCTCGCCCGGGCGCGGCGGCCCGAGCGCGATCTCCCAAAGCCGCGTCGCGCGTTCTCCCGGCCTATCCGCTCATGCAGATTGCTTCCCCCTCCCGTGCGAGTTCCGCACGCATACCTGTCGCGCGTCGAGCCGCACCCGCCCACTGACGTCCTCCGGCAGTGAGCGGATGCATCTGCTTCACTGAGTCTGCTCTATGACGAGAATACTATGAGCTGAGAGGCATATTCACCCTTAACGAGTACATGTCACTTGTTATGATCCTGTAAGCACCGTGAGTTATTTCGGGGCAGTTGCAAGTGTCCGAGAGCACGCACGTTGCGGTTGTGAACAATCCTCCGCCACCCAGGCCAGCAAGCTATGGTAGGTTCAACGTCGAGCTTCCGTATGAAGGAGTCCTCGAACTCACAAATCTAGCAGCAATTAGCGATTCCATGTTTGTCGATAGACCGCATGCCACAGTGCCAAGTCCTGCAAAGAAGACTGCTACAAGGTTCGCCCCTCGGCGGCCTAAAACGTTAGAAAGCCTGCCATAGAGTGGTGTGAATGTACAAGTTGCAAGCAAGTATCTGCAGGAGAAGATACCGATAGGGTAAGTGCGACAGCGGTAGCTTTGCTATCTCATGGACCTACGCAGTCCCAAGCCAGCTGGCTTGATGGGCCTTGTTGAAATCCGAGGATATTGAGGGCAACACTCGAAGCTAAGTATCAGGCTACCAGAACCGGCGAGCATCCAGCGAGGAGCTCACATGTGGCGACTAGGGTTGCTGCCATCTCTACGTCAGACCGCGCATTATGAATGGGTTTAAACGCTCTGACGTACTGTTCAGAGACTGCGACGAGGACGATGATTACTGAGCCAGCATGTTGATACAGAAAAAAATAGGACACACAGATAGAAAGGTGCCGACCCAGATACCTGCAAGGATTCCGTACCGCGTCGTACGTGATATTTCCATGGGACCGACTTTCGTCAACCTCTTCAACACTTCATGGCCTGGAGCCTGTCCAACGACGGGCGACTCAGTCCGCGGAATAAGCGGATCCCTCTCTGTCGCCATGGTGGGGTTTGTATGTCTCGAAGTACGAGACTGGCGAGGAGGAGACAGGAGATGGTCGTGGTTCGAGGAAGAGTTGCGTTTCTAAGTTTGGCCGCTCGCACACCACCTGTAAGTATGCCGAACTGTGCCGCCGCACCGCCACCCCGCCCTTTGGGCGCGCCGGTGGCGCCTAAGAGCGCAAAGTTGCGGCTGCGTTCGACGCGGAGACGGACGTGGTGGACGTCCCGCTCGACCTGCCGCACATCGAGCTTCATGGTTGGGCTCAACTGAGGCGGAACTCGACCAACATTCAACACTGATACCGAGGATACATACTGACAATCGCTAATGACTGCACTTTTGAACTCTCGCGTTGATCGTCTCTCACTCTTGTCCTATGTACTACGTACTACGTCCTTATAATGAAAGCGTGACGCAGATATGAGCCAAGAACCGAGTGTGACCGCTGCTTGGAGCGGCCGAGTCTGTAGTTACCTGTGAGCCTCTGTACCACATCGCTTGGAATGAGTCAAGAGTCGACACATGCCAAGCTCCGTCTGATCATTTCTACATCTCGCACACTCACTCAAAACCCCGTTGTGGTCCTGAAATCCTGTCAATAACTTATATGAACATACTGCTGCAAGCACGTACCAGTACTGACTGCCCTTTTAAATCACGAAGACGTCGACCAATTCCTTCAGCGCGGTAATACACTCCGATCCAACAGTCTCTTAGCAAAGGTCATGAGGCAACATAGGCACCTCACCCAGGCTGACAAGAGATCCATCCGAGCTCATCTCCGCGGTCGCATAGAGCTCCAGCCGTCCCAAGCGCCTGTTGGACTTCCGTAGAGATGCATCCAGAGCTTCAAGTTCCAGCTGATGCAACTCGGATGGTTCTAGCATCGGTAGACCTCTCCCGTTCAAGATAAACGCCGTAGTACGGAGCACGAACACCAGCGTAAGCTCGCTCGTAGGCGTATACGTCCGGGTCCGTAAGAACGCCTGTGCGACCATGTCCACTGGCAGCCACTTTCAGACACGTCTATGAGTTCTAAGCGGCGGACGCCGGGGGAGGTCGCCCATATGCATGATGAGCGACCATGCTATGGGCAAATCGCGGAAGACGTCCGGGGAGACTAGTAGGAGCGGGGCGTTCATTTTCCCTCTTGTGAGGGTAAGGTCAACGGAGTGCAGGCTAGACCCAGGAAGCCTGCCGAGAGCGACTTTGTCCTCCGGGTCGGTGAGTATGTTCAGGGACTCCGAAGGTTGAGGGGCCGCCATCCACACACATAGTACGTTTGATCAGTCGGTTGCACAAGGTAGCTCAGACTATCTGAGACTATCTGCTAACGTACCATCTTCTATCTTCTTTGTCTGAACCAAAATTTTGCTCATAGCTGCGCGACGCAGACTCCAGTGATTTGGCGACTCAGGCTGTACCGTTGAAAGTACTAGGACGCTCCCTGAGAATACAAATATTCATCTGTTAGAAAGCTCGGAGTTCCTTGCAGTAGAAAATGATATCACTCTAGAACTTTTTTCCGTGCACGTAGCATCGCGTTCAAGCCATTGATCAAGTTTTGGCGGGCGGATTTCTCACTGGGAATGATCGTTCAGTAGCGACTTAGTCAATCACTATGACTGCTCGGCGTGATCGGCGTCCTGGTAGCCGACGGCAGGGCACGGCACGCGTACGGCCCCGCGCCTGACACCGGTTGACCTGAACAACCTCACGAGCTCTACGATAAGTACTTATAGGTTACTCCTCCAACAAACATTGCTTCAAAGGTATGTTTTCAAGCCTCAGTATTCGCTTACGTGTGTAGCATCACGACATATTGTCGGATTGGAGGAGCCGACGGTCAAATTAGTACCGTCAATGCTTCATCCCTTCCATGCTACATTATGAGATCCGGGTGCACTCAGGGCGTAGTATGTACCCACTGGATAGCCCGAGTCCGTTCTTTGAATCGTGCGAGTCCGCCGCAAAACTCCCGGCCTGGGATGGTTCCGAAGATGTGCGGATGTGCGGGTGGGACAGAGAAGGCGATGGCATTGGTATGGATATGTCACTACGAGCGCCGCGCAGCTTATACTAGAGTATATAACTACGCCCCAGGTTCATCTGTTTGTATTCCTGCACCCTGACCCTACCTTCCAGACGACCATGACGATCAACATCTCACCGGCGACCATCGTTGCCGCACTGGCGGTAGGATCTCTCTACGCACTATGGCGGATCTTCCATAACTTCCTGGTAACATACCCGGTGGACAACCTCCCTGGTCCTCCTCCAAAATCTCTTTTTCTAGGTGAGTGTCATTGCCGCGCTCGAGAGTCGATATGCCGTACTGCTGCGATGCTGACGCTCTTATGACAGGCAACACCACCGAGCTTGGTCATCGCCAGACTTGGAAGAGTTTAGCGGCCGTGGCCTCCACCTACGGTCCGGTCTCTATTCTCAGGGGGATCTTCGGTGTGCGTGTGCAGTGGCTTGCGCGATCGCCGAGATCTCAGAGATCTCACACCAACTGATACTTTCTTCAGCGGCGCCTCATCCTCGTCCACGATCCTCGAGCCCTGCACAATATGCTCATCAAGGACCAGGAGTTTCTCCAGAAAGGCCTTGCGCCGTCCAAGTAGGTGCTGAACCCTCGCCCTAGATTCTCATGAACCAACATTATCGCGCGCAGCTTGTTTACTACGCTCCTCGGACCCGGTGTCCTGTCCACTCGTGCGGCGCAGCACCGCAGACAGCGCAAGCTGCTCAACCCGGTGTTCTCCGTAGCACATTTGCGCAATATGACTCACATCTTTTGGGGTGTCGCTCACAAGGCACGGGAAACTACGTCCACCACCTATCACGAGCTCACCTAATTATCTAGGTTCAAGCCGCAATTAAGAGCCGCCTGCCGACCGATGGCTCGGCCGCTGTGATAGACATAAACGGCTGGAACGGACGCATCACGCTTGAGATGCTCGGACAGGCCGGACTAGGATACTCGTTTGACGACTTCTCGGACGACTCGACTGATGCATACGGCGAATCTCTGAAGCTCTTCTTGTAAGCAGCAGTTCTGTATCCATCCGATTGTCTAATCTAACACCTCCTGCAGCCCTGTTACGAGTCGGGTTCGTGTCCTCGCTTTCGCCATCGAGCATCTGTCACGGGTGTTCTCCAACGAGAACATCCGGCGTGTCCTCCGACTGTACCCGAACCGCGCGCTTCAGGAACTCCTGGATATTTCGGACACGATGTTCCGGCGCTCGCAGGAAATCATCAACGACAGGAAGGATGCGATGCGCAAAGGCGATGCAGCGCTTCTCGAGCAGGTAGGAGAGGGCAAGGATATCATGAGCATCTGTCGTAAGTGCTATGTCTGTCTTCCGATGAGCAAGAAATGCTGATCAGCCACTAGTGAAAGCCAACATGGCTGCCGCGGATGAGGAGAAGATGAGCGACGAGGAGATTCTCGCCCAGACTTCGTACGTTTGCCAACATGTCCTGGCTGCATCGGATCTAACCCGCCCATCTCAGGACCTTCATCCTCGCTGGTATGGACACTACTTCGAACGCGCTGTCCCGGATCCTCCACCAGCTCGCCACACACCCGGACGTCCAGCACAAGCTTCGCGCCGAGCTGATGGAGGCGACCGGTGGCGGAGTGACGGACCTCCACCACGACGACCTCGTCAAGCTGCCCTACCTGGATGCCGTCTGCCGCGAGACGCTTAGGGTCTTTGCCCCAGTCCTTCTCATCGCCCGCTCGTGAGTTCGAATCCTCTACTCTACCCCACAGGCTCTAACACAGGCTCCGGTAGCGCGACGAAAGAGCTGGCGCTCCCGCTGTCCGAACCCGTGCGCGGACGCAACGGCGCGCTCATGAACGAGATCATCGTCCCGCGCGGTTCGGTCGTGCTTGCGCACTTGCAGGCGAGCAACAGCAACAAGGCGCTCTGGGGCGAGGACGTCGACGAGTGGAAGCCCGAGCGCTGGCTCAAGCCGCTCCCGGCTGTGCTCGAGGAGGCGCGCCTCCCGGGGGTGTACGCGAATCTGTGAGTGCGCTGTGCGAATCCTGCGGATGCGCGACGCGCTGACTGGATTGCCGTGAACTCTAGGATGACGTTCTCCGGGGGCGTGAGGTCCTGCATGTGCGTCCCGATCTTGCGCAGTCTGATTGTCGGTCAACGCTGACCGTGTTCCTCTACAGTGGATTCAAATTCTCGCAACTCGAGATGAGTGAGTATCTTGTTTTCTTCCTTCGGGGAATAGCGCTGAACAATACCGAGTAAACAGAGGTCGTCCTCGCGGTCCTCCTCACTTCGTTCTCGTTCGAGCTCAGCGACTCGGACAAACCGATCGTGTGGAACTCGTCTGCGGTCATCTACCCGACGATGGGCCAGGAGAGCAGGAAGCCGGAGATGCTGCTCAAGGTGAAGGCACTCTGAGTTAGCAGGAGGTGCAGGTGAGATCTCACCGGTCACCGGTCACCTTGTTGGCTCGTCTGATCAATGCGATTGTGTATTTTGAGTTTGAAGATCTGTTTGAATGTGCTACTGTAGACGTGAACATAAGTAATATTAATCCACCTTCGGCAGGCTTCGGCCTCACTTGCCTTGCGAGACGATCTCGTCATCAATGTCCTTGTGTCGCAACCTCGCGCGCGTCCTGCTACGTGACCAGTCTATTCCGTCTCGCGGCGTCTCGCATTGCATAGCGCCCTCCCGATGTACACCAGACGCAGTGAAATGATAACTGGTCCAGGAGTTGTCACACCGCCTGGTACTAGTCACAGTAAGTGTTGCGGCGGCCTCTCCATCACGTGGCGGTGATCTCGAAATTCCAAGCCCTTTTGACACGATGTCTTGGAGTCGACACCCAGTTGGTGACGTATTTTGCTGACAAAAGCCCTTCGTCTGAGGCCCGCCGTGAAGCTTGAGGTCGGAGAGGACCTGAGTTAATAACCGTGACTGATTCGGCGAACCCTGGGGTACCTCGGCATTCCCCGGCTAATGCCGGCCGCATTGCGCCCCATTTTAGGCAACGCCGCGCAACTCCTCCTGCGTTCTGATGAACGTCGTCCAGACCACCCCCTACACTGTGGGGACACAGGCCAGATAGCTGTGATTATACAGCGAATATATGGTGAATCTCGCCCACTATCAGCTTTTTGAATCAGAGTTCACCATCGATTACAGAGGACCGTGACCGTTACATTGTCCATGCCCCCGCCTCGATGCCTGTCGCTCCAGGTACAGATAGAACCATATGTGGCAGAGGTTGGGAAGAGACGGAGAATGTATGTCGGAGGACTGGCTTTATATTCGCCGTTGAATTGATTCGGTCCCTCTCCGGTCCCGACTCTCATTCCAGACTTCAGACGGATCAACTTGTCAGTAATCATGACAGTCTCGGCGCACTCGGCATCTATATAACACCCGTCGCCCTGCACTCAAGTCAGCGTGGCGCTGTGTCTCGACGAATCTAGGAACGCGATGCTTCGACTGCATCCAGAGTCGACATTTGTAAGCACACTGCGACGCTTTCAGCGACCAAACCACGCACGAAGCGTCATGAGACATCCGGTACGGGTATCCAAGATGTGCGCCTTTCGCTTTCTTTTCATATCGTGTCTGATAAGCATTATAGTCATCTCGAGAGCGTACGGCCGAGCGACTCGAGTGCGATACCGTGTACAACCAACCCATGCACCATCAGTTGCAGTATATGCTCACGGGTGTACGCTATTACGCGTGTAGTGCGCTCAACAACGTTCACGGACGAGACACACCCTGGTTGTAACTGCCGCACAGCCCGGTGCGCTCTCAGGAGGTGTCCTGGCCTGGGAGCGTTGCGATCTTCGATTGTTGACGCTCAGTACGACGGGCCGAGCGACACACAGAATCTTGGAGAGGCAGGAGCATGCCACCCGAAACAGCGCCCGCAGCACATTCGAGTATATTAACAGGCTGTAGAACCTGCTGCTACAGCATCGTAGGACTTGACCGCGACGCCACCACAATGACTCGAGCTCTCCCCGTTGATATATCGCCTCAGACTCTGGTTGTGACCGCACTATCAGCGGTTGCCTATCTGCTGTGGCGAGTGTTCTACAATTACCTCGTGAGGTACTCCTTGGACAACGTACCTGGCCCGCCGCCAACATCTTTCCTCCGAGGTGAGTGATGCTCTCTTTAGTTCCAAGGGGACTGTCTCATCTTCCCCTGATCGTAGGAAATACCGAGCTTGGTGGTCGTTACCGCTGGAAGCGTTTGGCTGCTGTCGCGTCTACCTATGGACCTGTTACACTGTTACGGGGTATTTTTGGCGTACGTTTCAGGTCCCCTATATTCACGCTGCACATATCTCACTCGGTACATCATCAGCGGCGCATCATCCTCATCCACGATCCTCGAGCGTTACACTCCATGCTGATCAAGGACCAGGAGGCCCTCCAGAAGGGCCTCGCACCTTCTAAGTAGGTGGTTAGCCCACGATTGACAAACAGTGCCGACGTGACGCCCTCCTTTCTCATAGCATGTTCACCACACTCCTGGGCCCAGGCGTGCTGTCCACTCGCGCCGCACAGCACCGCCGCCAACGCAAACTCCTCAACCCGATCTTCTCCGTTGCACACCTGCGCAACATGACCCACATCTTTTGGGGTGTCGCTCACAAGGTACGTTGATCCACGCTCGCTCGCCGATGGTGACTCACTCGCTGAATGCCATCGCGCAACCCAGGTTCAAGCTGCAATCAAGAGCCGCGTGCCGACAGACGGCTCAGCGACGGTGCTGGATATGAACGGCTGGAACGGACGCCTCACCCTGGAGATGCTCGGACAAGCCGGGCTCGGGTATTCATTTGACAACTTCTCCGACGATGCCTCTGACAAGTATGGAGAGTCGCTCAAGCTTCTCTTGTCAGTCTTTGATCGTTCTTCATAGCACACCTAGTCCGTGACTGACATATCGCTTGACCTGCAGCCCTGTCGCGAGCCGCGTGCCGCTGCTCCCATTCGCCATCGACAGGGTCTCGCACATCTTCCCAAACCATCACACGATACGGCGCGTCCTCCGGCTGATCCCCCACCGCGCTATCCAGCAGGTCCTCGACATCTCGGAGACGATGTTCCAGCGCTCGAAGGAGATCGTCGAGGAGCGGAAGGAGGCGCTGCGTAATGGGGATGCGGCTATGCTCGCGCAGGTTGGAGAGGGCAAGGACATCATGAGCATCTGCCGTGAGTACACGCAGTCTACGGAGTGAGTCCAGTGTTTTGATGCCGGGCCACAGTGAAGGCGAACATGGCTGCAACAGACGAGGAGAAGATGAGCGATGAAGAGATACTTGCCCAAACCTCGTATGTCTATATCATCGAGATCCGCGTCTACGCTTCCTTGACATATTCTGGTTTGATGGGATTGACAGGACCTTCATCCTCGCCGGAATGGACACCACCTCGAACGCCCTCTCCCGTATCCTCCACCAACTCGCCATCCACCAAGACGTTCAACGGAAGCTCCGCGCCGAGCTCATGGAGGCGACCGACGGGGGCACTACCGACCTGCACCACGACGACCTCGTCAAGCTCCCATACCTTGACGCCGTCTGCCGCGAGACTCTGCGGCTCGCCTCTCCCGTGCTCTTCATCTCCCGCACGTAAGCCACCTCTCTCCCGTACCCGTTCCCCTCTACTCCCGCCGCTGACACCCGGGCAGTGCGAACAAGGAACTCGTGCTCCCGCTGTCCGAGCCCGTACGCGGGCGCAACGGTGCACTCATGCACGAGATCATCGTCCCGCGCGGCGTGGTCGTGCACGCGCACCTCCAGGCGAGCAACAGTAACAAGGCGCTTTGGGGCGAGGACGTCGACGAGTGGAAGCCCGAGCGCTGGCTCAAACCGCTCCCGGCCGTCTTGGAGGAGGCGCGGCTGCCCGGTGTGTACGCGAATTTGTGAGTGCACGGTGCTGCTGCGGCTGGGCGACGCGCTGACTGGAATGCTGTGAATGATAGGATGACGTTCTCCGGGGGCGTGAGGTCGTGCATGTGCGTATTTGCAGTCTCAATGTTAGTGTGCAGGGTGCTGACGCCCGGGTTCGCTTGCAGTGGGTTCAAGTTCTCCCAGCTCGAAATGAGTAAGCCACCCGTTTCTCTATGGCGTTTGCTGAGTGATCTTAAACGACATCGATCAACCAACAGAGGTCGTCCTAGCCGTTTTCCTCACCACGTTCTCCTTTGAGCTGAGCGAGGCGCACGAGCCGGTCGTGTGGAACTCGTCGGTGGTCATCTATCCGACGATGGGCGAGAAGAGCAGGAAACCTGAGCTACTCCTCAAGGTGAAAGCACTTTGAGAAGGGAAGGAGAGCCTTAAGTGTCGGCGATAAGTACGGTTCGTTAGAAGAGTTATTATGTACGAACTATCATCTTGCTACTTACGTATTATGATCAACAATGGAGACTAGTATCGTCCTACTTATCACTCTATTTGATTCCCACGGTTTACGGCCTGACAACGTTGGCCGGCGTCACGGCAAGGGACTCCTCCTCCTACCCCGATGATAAGATACCGATACAGCTTTCATTCTCCAAATTCTTCAAGCTCTTGACTAGAATAACGACCAGTAGAAGTCTGCCGAGGCCCGGATCACCTTACTACCGCTACTGAGAGCTGGAGTCAGTTACCCGCTACCACTCTCAACTTCATGAGTCACTCTACTGGTTTGTTCAGACTGTGAGCGTACTTATCATCTCCGTCCATCCCTGCGCATGCGCATACTGACTCGAGCTTTGCCGATGACAGGACGACATTCCGTCATTAATTGCATGCGAGGTTGATTTGGAATTCCGAGTCGTACCATCACTGCTTTCAAGGCTGTGCTATAGCCGCGTAAGCTTTCGGCATGGATACTCGTACGAGTTTACGTTGAATGTCCACCACGCGTCCGCTGCTGATCATCAATCGGGTACAAGCTCGCAGTAGCGTGCCGTCCATTTCTGTGACTTATATATCCTACAGCATCTCCTGGTTCGGCTTCTCCTCGATACCTCACTAGACGCCGTCGAGTGGAATCCTTAGTGACTATTGGGAGGACGATAATGGCTCTCTCTCTCTCCTTCGCAGCTGGAGCGGGTGTGCTTACTTTCCTGCTATGGCGCATCTTCGGAAACTACCTGAGACGATCGCCGCTCGATAACCTTCCCAGCCCACCTGTGCCTTCGTTCCTGCTAGGTGCGTGTCTACCCTTGTCAACAGTACTCGAAACTCTGTCTATACTCACACCAACGACGCACACACCTCAGGGCACTTATCCGAGATGATGAAGCCTCAGGGGTGGAAGTACTTGGACAGCGTCAACGAGACTTATGGTCCTGTCTACAGCTTCCGCGGCCCTTTTGGCGTGCGTCATGCTCGGCCGCATTGTTTATATGGATATGTATTGACGACGTTTACCCGAGCAGAAGAAGTTGTTGAACGTATACGACCCGGTAGCTATGCATAGCGTACTAATCAAGGACGCCGAACAAGGCTGGCCAAAGGGCTTGGGGAAGACCGAGTAAGAGGCCTCTGCCATAACTTTCGCGCTATACTGTGTGCTCATATTCCTCCGGGTCCGGTCCAGCAAATTACAGCTGCTTCTCGGTCCTGGGCTTCTTACCACTGGAGGCACCCAACATCGGAAACAACGAAAGATGCTCAACCCAGTGTTCTCTACGGCGCATTTGCGCCATATGACTCATATGTTCTACGACATTGCCCACAAGGTTCGTAGTAGGATCTACGTGGCAAGCCATCTAACCTTCGCTACCTCATCAGATGCGGGGCGCCATAACAAACCGCGTAGGCAAGGACGCTCAAGAGATCGACGTCAACGGCTGGATGGCGCGTACGACGCTAGAGATGCTCGGGCAAGCCGGCCTCGGGTACTCCTTCGACAACTTCGTCGAGGATTCTACTGATGCTTACGGCGAATCGCTCAAGCTATTCTTGTAAGAACCCGTCCTTCACACTGTTTCATTCGTAGCGCTGTCACTGAGGAATGCGGTTATGTAGCCCTTTGCTCATGCGTGTGCGGATCTTCGGGATGTTCGTGGCCATCATGTCCCGCTTTTTCTCTTTCTCAGAGTCAACAATCCGTTCGCTCTCGCGCCGCATGCCGATCAAGGACATCCGCAAGATCATGTCGATTGCAGATACGATGACCGTTCGGTCTAAGGAGATCATCGACGAGAAGAAGGCCGCGCTGAAGAGCGGCGACGAGGAACTCGTTCAGCGGGTTGGGGAGGGCAAGGACGTCATGAGCATCCTCCGTGCGTTGGCGTGATCTGCATGACTTCACTGTGACGAGCTCAATTCATGTGCCTGTTCTAGTGAAGGCCAATACAGCTGCATCCGATGCTGAGAAGCTCACCGACGACGAGCTCGTCGCACAGATGTCGTGAGTAGTATGATCGTCCTATACGTCTCCAAGCGCTCATTTGTCGCTTTGAGGATAGGACCCTCATCGTCGCCGGTATGGACACAACATCAAACGCCTTATCTCGAGTCCTCCACATTCTAGCGCAGCGCCCCGATGCCCAGGAAAAGCTCCGGGCCGAGCTTCAGGAGGCCTGCGGCGGTGCGGACACGCTCACGCTCTCCTATGATGACCTCGTCAAGCTGCCATATCTCGACGCTGTCTGTCGCGAGACCCTCCGGTTGCACGCACCCGTGCAGCTGATCACCCGTCTGTGAGTCTTTTTTGCTCGTTCATCCGATCAAGTGCTCACTCGCATGCCTTGCGGGACTCAGAGCTGCGAAAGACCTGCTCCTCCCACTCTCGTCTCCGGTCCGCGGGAAGGACGGCCTGATGATGAACGAAGTACCGGTTCCTCGTGGCACGATTGTCGTCTTGCAACTCAAGGCGAGTAACTGCAACAAGGCACTTTGGGGCGAGGATGCCATGGAGTGGCGTCCCGAGCGATGGCAGGAGCCGCTCCCGGGTGCACTTGAGGATGCGCGGATCCCTGGGGTGTACTCGAACTTGTGGGTGTCCACCCGTTTATCGTACAAATCGCGGCGCTGATGCGTGGCTTCGTACAGGTTGACGTTTTCTGGCGGGACGCGGTCTTGCATGTGGGTGATCACCTTTCGTTCTCGAGTTGTAGACTGATCGGGTCCATGAACAGCGGATTTAAGTTCTCCCAGCTCGAGATGAGTGAGTGATTTGTACCACTTCCCGGGACTTCCAGCTGATCGCTCCGGATTGACAGAGGTCATCCTGTCGGTACTGCTGACCAGCTTCAAGTTCGAACTGACCGGCAAGCCCGTTACGTGGAACGCGTCCGCGGTCATATTTCCCACTATGGGTGAGGATAGCAAGAAGCCAGAGATGTTGCTGAGAGTGCAAGCATTGTGACTCTGATTTCATTTGGCATCGCCATGTAGACTGTAGTGGGCACTCAGGTGTCGTTTATGGTATGCTACTTTCCACTCTCGACCATAACTATCATCTCCTTCACGCAAGGTAAGCCTTCTCGAGACTTGTTGGTGATCTGAAGACATGTATGCAGACCCAAGGTAGTCGTATTCCCCACAAATATCACTAGTAACATAGATATCATTCGTGACATCCCTGGACGATGAGTTTCAAGATACTCATTTCATAGACCGAAGAGCGTCAAGAGCTTATTAAAGTCAGGCGTCCCCAGGCCAGTGACGGGATCCCAACCAACCGTCGCGGAGAATCCATCAGTGTCGCATCCGGGGTTCGACCCGGTGGTGATGTCGTTGAACGCGGCGGCGCCCCGGGTCGAATACAACAACGGGTTCAAGAACCCGAGTGGGCTTTGCCCCGCCGCGGCGAGGCGGTCGTTCAGCAGTGCGATGGTCGCCGCGAACGCGGGGCTCGCCGCGCTCGTGCCGAACACCGCCTTGTTCGCGCCGTTGACGATGATCTCGTACTGCCAGCTCTGCATGGCGACGTCGGGGAAGCCGCGGCCGGAGGCGTTGTACTTGCCCGAGTAGGTGCTGCCCAGGCCGGAGATGTAGTCGGTGACGGAGCCCACTTGGTAGACAGGCCGCTGGAAGTAGTTGGAGAACCCGCCGGCGGAGAAGTCCGCGCCCGCTTCTGGGCTGACGCCTCTGGTTCCCCCGACGGAAGTTATGCTGTGGGGAGTTCGACAGTGCAGTGGTGAGTGTCTGCGACTCGGACGCAGCGACGGGGCCACATACTATGGACAGCCTGATGGCCACGTTGGTACAAAGTTGCCATTGGTACAGGTGCGCTTTCCGACACCAGAAACGCCGCCATCGCCCGAAGAGAAGAGCACGGAAACGCCACGCGCTGCGAGCTGGGCGTAGCCATTGCACAATTTGCTGGATCATCAAACACGCTAGTGAGTATCCTTGCTAGCCCATGCAGGATGATGTTAGTACTCACATGGCAAGGTCGCGCGAGATACGCTCTTCGTCCGCGCCATAGCTCGTGGTCAAGACGGTAGGCGGGGAGTCCTGTGCGAGAAGATAGTTGACCACATCCAACATGCCGCTGAGGGCCCCATCTTGCACTTGGCTCCCGACAGAGATGAAGACGGTAGGAACCCCGGTCGCGAGGCCCACAGTGTATTGAATATCGACATTCTGGAGAGTAAGTGAGCTGCATCACCCAGCACACTGGAGCCATTGGGGCTTACCGCTTCGGCACCTGCTTGGCCACTTCCTTGAGGATTCTGGCCGCCATCGATCGTTTCAAGCGAGAATGTTGTCGACGAGGACATATCCTTGCGGTAGAGATTTAAGAATGCCTGACAGAGGAGGTTAGGCGGATAGCTCAGTACACGGTAGACACGCACGTACTGTGAGATCGGCTTGGCTAGCATACGACTGGAGAAAACCAGTAACGGCGATCTTGCTTGACGATTGGGTGGCCTTCGTGGTGGGAAGATTGTACAATGCTTGCAGGCATGCGGGTGTGAGAGAGTCGGCGCAGGCTGAGGGTACTGCACGAGACGTCAGGTTCTGCGCTTCGGGAGACTCGGAGTTATCCTTGAGGGGTGTGGAGAAGAGCGGGAGGCGACCGGACTCCGAGGCGGGGAAGCTGGACGAACGAAAGTCTGATGAGCGTGGTATGCGACCGCGGTCGCGCAGCCACCTACTCACCTGACGGTAGGATGAACGAGGTCGAGGTGACCCTTAAGCTCAGCCGGGATGGAATACGAGAGTGTGCGGATCGCGTCCATGTCCGAGTCTTCCTGCTCAAACACGGAGAACTCCGCATCGAAGAGCTCGTTAGCCTTGCTGACGGGGACGTCGAACGCGAGCCAATCTCCTGCGGGGGAGATCGTCTTCGGAGTGATGTCGTGTTCCGCTAGCCAAGCATAAACCATGTCGACGCTCTCCTGCTTGGGCGCGACGAGCTCTTCGACCTGGAAACAGGGGATGGTTAGTACAGGAGCTGTGCATATTGCGCATGCGTACCCACCTCTTCCTTCGACAGGTGTTGCCTGTAGTTCGGACTCGACGGGGTGCTGACGTCCATGACCCGGCGCTCCAGTTCCGCAGAGTCCGTCTGTGCAAGCGCAAGGCGGAGACTGAGGGTCGTATCGGGCGGCGCGGGGGCGCGGAGCGTGAACCCCTGGGGAACGACTTCACGTCGTTCGTGCACCTTCATGATGCGAGCCATGGGCTTGCCTAAGGCAATGGTGACGAGCGAGACGAGAGCCAAACCGCGTGCAAACATGGTCGCTACCGAGTGGATGAGTGTCGAGGAGGGATTCACAGCAGTGCGGGTGACTGCCGTGAACGTCGATTGATCATACCGTAGGTTTATATCCTCTAGCAGAAGAGCACATCCGGGGTATGCGGCCAAGGAATCGGCTAGCACAGCCGTTTTGTCCATTGCTGAATGGTGCCGAGCCTAAGCGTCGAGTTTTGTTTTCATGAACCGTGAAGCATCGGAGAGAAGCCTTGCCAATGGCAGTGAGCCGGTGTCCAAATGAGTGTGGGATCCAGGGAGAATACGCACATACTAATACAGTACGCCAGCGTATGTCCGATGTCAAAATGCTCTTGGCGCAGAGCTTAGGCAACACGGGAGGACATGATGATGGGCTGCATGGAGGCTCAGGCTGAGGTTTGGCTGAAGCAGTCCAGCTTGAGGCTCATCCAGGGTTCATCCAGGACCGCAACGGGCTCGACTCCGATCGGAGGCGGGTTGCGAGCGGGTTCCCTAGCAACCATGTCTTACATTTTCCCCGGGCCTCAGGCCTCATGTCCGCCTCGTGTGAGGAAAGTTTGGGTAAGTAATTATGCTGAACGCACCTTCTGTACTACCAGACTATGAGCTAGGTGTCGCTCCCTGAAACGTCATGGTGAGTAGAAAATCCTCGAGACGCACCTTGAGTATGACAGTGAAGTTGTTGAGGCTGCATGACATGTTTGTTGTTGAGGAGCTAATGAGGTTACTCAGTTGTATGGCGATACGTCAGTCAGAGTGTGCTCTCAGACAGATGATGGGCCAATTACAAGCCGGGACAGCCTGAGTACGCCGATAGGTTCGGGACGAGTGCTGCGGTAGTCGGGCCTCCGACGACCATTGCGCTAGTAACGCTTCACGAGGCTGTGTGCGGCACCGTGTCCATACTCAGTGCGCTGGACTCATAAGTTGCCCGAAGACTGGCGAGCGCATGACGCGGTAGTGGTATGAATATCCACAATCGGCTGACTACTGCGAGAAAATGTCAGGGTACCGGGATACTGGGCTTGTGGTTGATGTCATCTGGCCTCAGGCCTCATCCTCATTGCCCAGGAACGCTCGCATAGTCTTCTTCAGATGATCCCAGTGGGCCTGTGTACTACCGTGAATCTTGCTCCTAAGTGTTAGCACAACGAGCCACTCACAAGATGGCTCGCGCCGCGGACCCGCACCGGGGTGATCTTCCGTGTATGTCTGCGCGTCCTCTTCGCCTCTTCCAACTCCTCCGAGAGGCACGGTACAGCCCACACAACTGACCAGACGGACTGGTCGCACCACAGCACTCGGAGCTCGACTGCGTCCCAGCCATCATTAGACTCCGCCGATCTGCCAGAAGGCAGATAGAAGGCAGCGTTCTTCAACCGCTTGTACAAGCCATGCTTCATGCACATCTGTGAGATGAAAGAGTCGCTCCCCGCGGCGGACGGGCCATGGCGTAGCGTCATTGTGTTGGCCTCGATCGGGTCGCCATGTGTGTGGTAAGCGGCGACCCACTCGTGGAACTTTTGCATGCGCTCAGAGAGCGCGAGGGTCGGATCGTAACGCGGATGGTAGGTCGCTGGTGGATTCGAGTATCCGTAGAATGCGGCGACCCCGTCTGCGAGACGAATCGTAAGGGTCAGTACCTTGAGAGTGAGATAGCGGACTACGCACCATACGCGACGACCCGGGTTGCTGAACGAGGCCGCATGTGCGGAGAAAGACAGCATCCAGACGGTGCCGAACGACCACCCGACGAGGACGATCCCGCCTTGAGCGTGCGCGCCTTCGTCTTGAGAAGGAGGAATGTTCTCGCACCGGTACCGAACTATCTCCACCAACTGTACTTGATTGCGGTCATTTCATGCGTATCTACGCAAAGAGTTGGTTCCTCAGATCTATACGGTCAGAAAAAAATACTTCTGAGTGCATAACACAAGCGGTTGTGTACTTACTTCGACAACCATCACGGTTATTGTCTGAAAATTCGACTCGGACACCGTGAGATGTTGTGATCTAAATTTCCACGGACCCGCGCTTAGACCTTTCGAAGCTTTACTAAGCAACTTGTATCGCATTCGCTCCTACTAACTACCGCTCATTGAACGAGGAATTTAACTCGGAGATATCGTCAACTGGTCAACGCGAAAGTGCATAGGTACGCCAAGGTGTCTGCTCGTAACCGACAGTGGTACTTATAGGCGGTCAAACTGTGCTTGAAGTGGCTGCGATCTAGTTTGAGATGCCACGGTCGTCACTCCTTGGTGTCGCCCTCGATTCGGGCACACCCCACGGAAGCGCAGACTACACAACCGTTGTAATCTTGCACGGATTTGTATGGCATGGTGGTAGGTACCATTGGTCATGGTTCATGATGATCAGGGCACTGACGTTGGTCACCTCTCAACTCACTCACTGCCCAAAGTGGGCTTCAAGAAACTGCTTCCCTTGGGAAGCAGCATAATAGCCGTATTATTGTACTTAATAGAAGAGACTACCCAGGCTCAACTCCTTACTCCGACGAGGAAAGAGCTGCCCTTGCCCGCCTTGTAGCAGCCTCTCCGGGTCCAGAAGAGACTCAGCAGCAAGCACTAGCGTTCATGCGCGATCGTGCTCTGGAGGTCTTCGACGCGCTGGTCGATCTTGTCAAGACAGAACATATCCCCCTTCGCGTGGAGAAGGAGAAGCCAAAACAGGAGGGATCATTCTCGTCGGATGGTCTTTTGCGGTCGTATGGATGCTCGCCTTCCTCGCTCACACCGAAACGTTTCCGACAGGAGATGTGGACTTGGGAGAATACGTCCGTCGCGTCGTTCTGTACGGTACGTGTAACCCCTTGACATCATTCGCAGCAGACAACTCAGAACAGCGGTGCGCAGATGGCGCAATGGGGCACGCGCCGCCTCCGAACCACTACCACCCCCTGTCCGACACCACTCTCCCCGCCGAAGAGCGCCTCCAGCGCTGGCACCGCTGAACAGCGGGTTACTTCTCGCACGGAGAGCCCATTGCAGCAGACACTGTCGCGTTCCTACCCGATCCCAGCGCACCTTGCACTCTCGACGCTGACAATATGAGTGAAGCGGAACGGCTCGAATGTGTGCACGAACCCGCGGGAGAGCTGCCGCATGGGAGCGACGCTGTCATCACGAGGATCTGTATCGTCAACGGGATCCATCAAGCGCTCAAGGAAGCTGCGTTCTACCTTCCAGACGATGGAACAGCCGCGGGCACGGCGCCAGCAACAGCGTGGCGTACCGTCGAAGTGCGGGTCGTATGGTGCGACCGGTCTCTTTGGCTCACGCCATGGGCTGCCCGAGGCGTCACAGAGGACCTCAAGGAGGCGCGGAGGCTCGGAAAGAAGACGAGGCCTATATCACTTGTTCGTATCACCGGCGCGAACCACTTCGTGAGTGACGAGTAGAATACTGTTGTTCTCAGAGCGTTACCGCTCCTAACACCATCTCAGGCCCATTGGGACTTCCCAGAAAAGACCCTACGTGCATTCATGGAACGTGATGCTGCCGTGGTATGAACCCAAATGCCGGTTAAGGCGACGAATAGACAGCGAACTCGAAGTCTGGTCTTGGAGCAGGCTATTTATGCTCGCGAAACGTTCTACACGTTCCGCTTGTAGCGTTATGGCAGCTATAGCAGCGGTGTTTTACCTCCTATCCACTGTGTGCGGGTGACTGATTGCGTGTCAGGGATTGTGAGCGGCGAACATCAGGATGATTGTGAACGCACCCAAACAACAAGCATACTGTCAGCCGTTAAGAACGTGCAAGCGCGCAAACCCCGTTCATACAGCCCGGTCTAGAACGACAGCCGAAATGGCACACCCCTTCACCTCGGCTGACACGCAGCTGGAATATATAAAGCCGCCTCCCCAGGCGCTCCGTCCTCATTCCTTCTTCCGCTCCTTACACCTCCCGAACCCTTCCGCTCCTTTGACCGACCACGTCTACATACCGCAACTCATCAGACTCATCATGACATCCTGGGCCAACCTCTCGCTCTTCGTTGCCCTTGCGGCCGCGCTGTCTATGTCCCCGGTAGTAGAAGGCTACCGCCATTCTCCGTCTGACGCCGTCTCGGCAAAGACGCGCCACTTCGGGCGCGCCACCGCGAACGCGAGCAGGTCCGTCATTGTCGAGATGTTCGAGTGGAACTGGGACAGCATCGCGGCGGAGTGCACGAACTTCCTCGGGCCGGCGGGGTACGGGTACGTGCAAGGTATGTTTGCGCACACGACGCTTCCGAGACCGTGTAAACATGTGCTGACGATCTTGCGCGCGCGTTGGGTAGTGAACCCGCCGCAGGAGAGCGTCTCTGGGGACCAGTGGTGGACTGACTACCAGGCGGTCTCGTACCAGCTCACGTCCAAGCACGGCAACCGTGACCAGTTCGCGAACATGGTCCGCACCTGCCATGCGGCTGGTGTCGGCGTCATCGTCGGTGCGTACTGCTTGATAGCAACCCCTACTAGTAGTATCTGACGAGTGATACGGACATGCTCGTTCTCGGGCTGTGACAGACACGATTTGGAACCACATGGCTGGCTTCGACTCGGGACAGGGCACGGCGGGCTCGTCGTTCTCGCACTACAACTACCCTGGAATATACCAGGACGCGGATTTCCATTCGTGCCGCCACGGGATCGACAACTGGAACAGCGCGTACTCGATTCAGAATTGCGAGCTCGCCGGCCTCGCCGAGTACGCGCACACCTCTTCTCATGCCCATGATTGGTGACTAACGCCTCTGCGTGATACAGCCTCGCGACGGAAAACGACAGTGTCCGGAGCCGGCTTGCGGCGTATGGGAATGACCTTCTCAGCTTTGGTGTCGACGGGCTCAGACTCGACGCGGCGAAGCGTGAGTATGATGACCTTTGCGGCAGGACTCCGTAGACTAACTGATAGTTTTCCAATAGACATGCCGGTGGCGGACATCTCCAACATTCTCTCTCGTCTCAACACAAACGGGAAGAAGCTGTACATCACTCAGGAGGTCGTATTCGGAGCTGGCCAGCCTGTGACTCCAAATGAGTACACCAAGACCGGTACGTAGAGTTGGACAGGAACTCATAACAAAGATTTTGACTGTTGTCATCGTATTAGGTGATGTGCAGGAGTATGTCTCGTCGGGATTGAATTGATCCTCGCCGCCTGATGCTGAATCGAACATCATCATCTAGGTTCCGGTTCATGGACGCCCTGCGAGACGTGTTCCTCAAAGGCGCAAAGCTCTCTGACCTGAAGGACCTGGATAACAGAGGTATGGCAATCTGGCAGCGATGTGCCCGTGACTTAAGGCTCACTGCACGAACATGAACACAGGTTGGGTGCCCGGTTCACAGTCTAACGTTTTCGTAGCCAACCATGACTCCGAAAGAGTAGGAGTGCCAGTGCCCTCTCCCTCTTCTCGACGCTGACCCTGACCCTCTGCCTTCGCAGAACTCGGACAACCTCAACGCCAACTCGCCCTCCAATGCATACGTCCTCGCCTCCGTCTTCTCCCTCGCGCACCCCTACGGTACCCCTACTGTTCTTTCCAGCTACGGCTTCTCCAACACCGACGCCGGTCCCCCGAACGGTGGGTCCGGGTCCTGCACACAGAACGGCGGCGCGAATGGCTGGACGTGCCAGCACCGCTGGCAACAGGTTTCGGGCATGGTGGGCTTCCGGAACGCCGTCGCTGGAGCGCCCATGACCAACTGGGTTGCACCCGCGGCGCAGAGGATTGCGTTCGGTCGTGGTACGTGCTCTCGCCAGGGCCGTGCGGTTGCGAATGATGACTGGAAGAGGGCTGACCGGAACCGCATAGGATCTGCCGGGTTTGTTGCGATCAACAACCAGGATTCGACGTGGTCGACTACGTTCAAGACGTCGCTCCCGGATGGAACGTACTGCAACGTGATCAATGGTGGTCTGTCGAACGGGCAGTGCACCGGCTCCTCGTCAGTATTCTCAGTTCTGTGCGCGGACAGTGGCTCATTCTTCCTGTCGTTGTAGGTTCAAGGTCTCCGGTGGCTCGTTCAGTGCCACCGTACCACAGCGCGGTTCTATTGCGATCCATGCTGGGTCCAAGCACGCATGAGCGTGCTACTTTTGTTGCTGTTGGACATCTTTTCTGGACTTGACTACGCTCTGCGGACGTTGATATCTTCGTGCTCAGTAGGATAGATCATTGGTAATGAGTAGCAGATCTGCTTTTGAAGGATTTACTTAGTACTAGTGTAACCGAGTCTCCTAGCTTTGCAGGAGTACTTGGTGTCAGTGAGGGTTGACGTTGACGTTGACTCTGAAACAGTAGGATAAGTATCGGAGTCTAGCGGATGATTGACGCAACGACTTATTGGTTTCTACAGGAAGAGTAAATAGAGTCACAACTTACAAGTGGAGGTAGTACTTTTCATAATATGCATCCACGTGATCGCGCCCGAGGGCACGCGCGTCGCGCGCTGCTGTTTAACGCTCAACGCAACACCGTCGTCGACAACGTCGAGCACGTCCCCTGAGACCTCAATACGTCCCGAGGCGACTCCTCACGACATGCCAATCTCACTCACGTCCAGCATCCCCGCCATTCTCGCGTCTGCTCTCGTCTTCCATGGTCTGCGCAAACGGTCTCTGTCGCCGTCCGGCGCAGCCGCTGCATTCGTCGTCGGGTATACGACGATGGCAGTCCCGCTCGTCACTTTCGGAGTCTCGCTCATCGTCTTCTACCTAACGGGGTCGCGCGCCACGAAAGTGGGCAAGGCGCTGAAGCACAAGCTCGAGGAGGGCCATCAGGACGCGGGGTACAGGAACGCTACGCAGGTACTGTGCAACTCGCTCTCGGCCGCCGTTGCGGCTCTGCTCTGGAGTGCGTTGTATGCGCGGGACTCGTGGGCCGCGACGTTGCTGGACGCTGCAGGCGTGAGGGTGGGCGCGAAGGTGCCGTATGACCTGGAACGGTGGTGTCCGCTCACGCCGCCGCCTGCTGCTGCGTTGAGTCGGACGTTGATCTTCATCACGCTTGGGTGAGTCTCCCCGTCGCGTTGGTATATGCATGAGAAAGCAAGTGAACTATGTTGCTCGCCGCAGACACTTTGCTTGTTGCTTGGGGACACGCTCGCCTCGGAGCTCGGCATCCTCTCGCGTTCTCCACCTATCCTCATCACGACTCTAAGACCTGTTCCCCCGGGGACAAATGGCGGTCTATCCACGATGGGGACGCTGTCATCGCTCGGAGGAGGAATGCTCATGGGCGTGACTGTCGCCCTCACGCTGATATGGCAGAGTATTGCCTGTCGCTCACAGTGGACGGACGTTGTCGTACCGCTTGTCCTCTGGGGCACTTTTGCTGGCGGCCTCGGGTCTCTGGTACGCCCAATTCGTTTCATACTGCATCGTCCATTCAGTAACACTCATCTCTCGTTGCCAGCTCGATTCACTTCTCGGCGCAACCCTTCAATGCTCGCGCTACCTCAACACAACAAAACGTATCGTCACAGACGAGGGCGGCGCTCCCGCACCTGGTGCCGATGTCAAAGTCATCAGCGGACTCGATCTCTTGACCAACAACCAGGTTAGTCGGTGCTTACTCAGTCGTGTTGATACTGCGATGAATGACCACGATATTTGCAGGTCAACCTTGTATCATCCATCGTCACCGCGATGCTCTTAGGGGCAGTAGCTTGAGCCTTCATAACGCTTGCTGTATTCCATGTGAGTCGTCTTCTTCGATTCGGCAGATGCAGGTTCAGGTCAACTTCGCGTCTCATAACGCATGTCGCTGTTGTGAACTCCTTGCGTATAGTCGATCTTGAGGGCTGTTGCCATTTCAACTTGTAAGATACACTAGCCAGGTCATTCAGGTCAGTATCATTCATCGCAGGCTTGTGGTACGAGCGCTCAGCCGTCTTCGCCTTCAGAACCTTCCTCGATACACGTGTTTCACCGTTCACCCGTGCAGCGTTCACCACGCCGCACCGTCAAACACTTTCCACGACGTGCAATGGCTGATATCAGTGGCTCTGAAATCGAAAGGAAATTAGGGTGTAAGTGAGACATTCCGGCCAAACTCCTAGATATGTCAGAAGGCAGGAAAGCTATCATTTTCGGGCGATCTTCCAGCCTGTGAATGGATGGCTGTGAAGGTAACTCGGTTCTGTAGCCGGAAAGTGTTTTGACAACCGCCCAACAATCTTTGTGTCTTATGGTAACCTATGGCAGCCTATCACGACGTGCACCGGCCAAAAAGTGGGGATGGGATAGGCATGGTATATTCCGGCACGATGGAAACTCTCCCTTGAATATCCCGTCATAAAGGGCCCTAGCACCGTTCGAAAGGCCCGGTTCCAAGACAAAGGATTCATCGTGCCGGAATATCATGTGCCTTTCGCAGGCCAAAGTTTTTGGCGATGCACGTCGTGTAGGTCATTTAGGTCAGTATCATTCATCTTAGGCTTGTGGTACGAGCGCTCATCCGTCTTCGCCTTCAGAACCTTCCTTGATACATGCATTTCACCGTTCACCCGAGCAGCGTTCACCACGCCGCAGCGTCAAACACTTTTCTGACCATGATTGAACAAGTTACAGGCCTGTGCTTCGTTGGTCTCCGCTCGTGCGTCTATATTTATTCGTGATGGCTGTACTGATCCGCGCCTCCCGACATACTTGAACTTCGCAGCGGTGTTGCACTTGTCCGTCGATGTTCTCAAATCTACTTGGCGTGCCACGAGCGCTCTATAGAATGGTTTTGAATGAGTTCTTGTGGCACTCCGAAGCACACGAGCGATCCGCTCAGACGCATACGGCGCAATAAGGGATAGTGCTCACTCCATTTTCCGCGACCGGCGGGTGCCCTAGGTTGCTTCCATATGGCGCAAAGGACCTTTGATCTGCGATCATGGCGTAATCTGGGGGTGGGCAGCGTGTACTGAGTACAGCTATCAACGATGCAGGCTCGAGGTTCGCGAGGGTCAGCGTCGCGTCTGAGCGCCTCATGCGCATCACCGACTCAAATCCCGCTTCCCACACGTGGTCGTCACTCCCGGCAACATGGCTGCGCAAAAGAAGTTCATGTGGCTCGAACACCGCACAAAGTCGGTCGAACGTCGGTCTGTTCTGGTCCGTCGCGTAGGATCGCAGCAGACGACTTCCATTCGCGCCGTCGCCCCACTTCCATATGATCTCCGCGCGTTCTTGCTGCTGACACCGGTTATGTCTCTACCTTGTCGTGATAGATACCGCGTCCATCTCACGATGCACAGCGCAGGCAATGGCTCTACATGACCACCTATAAAGATAGACGGCCACCACACACTGGCATTGCAGCAATTCATCCTGTTCTCCTCCCTCCGACACCCACTCCGTTCGGCCACCATGTTCGCTCGCGGCTTGCTCCTCGTCTCGTTCATTACCCTTGCTTTGGGCAAGCCCATGGCCCGCAACATGAAGCTTCACGAGGACCGTAAGGCCGCGCCCGAGGGCTTCACGCTTCGCGCGGCCGCCCAGCCTGAGGCGACGCTCAAGCTCCGTCTCGCTCTCGTGCAGAGCAACTTCGCCGAGCTCGAGAGCCGGCTCATGGACGTCAGCAAGCCCTCCAGCCCGAACTATGGCCAGCACCTGTCGAAGGACGAGGTTCGAACATATATTCATACGTCGATCACTCGTACTAACCAAGGATTCGGAATCTCCAGGTTCAGCAGCTTGTTGCGCCGAAGAAAGAGAGCGTTGATGCAGTCAACGCTTGGCTTGCGGAGAACGGCATCACCCCTAAGACGATCTCCCCCGCCGGGGACTGGCTCGCGTTCGAGGTCCCGGTTAGCAAGGCGAACGAGCTCTTCGACGCTAACTTCTCTGTCTTCAAGCACGAGGACTCCGGGATGGAAGCCATTCGCACGCTCTCGTACTCGATTCCGGCTGAGCTGCAAGGCCACCTTGACCTCGTCCACCCCACTGTCACGTGAGTGAACTTCGTGTTCGCGGTCTTATTGCGGCGCTAACCCTCTCCTCGTGCAGCTTCCCGAGTCCGAGGCGCCAGCTTCCTGTCTTCGCTACTCCCCTCAAGGGACATGCAAACTCCATTACTGATGCAGTGCCCGCCTCGTGCGCGACCACCATCACTCCCGCCTGTCTGCAGGCATTGTACAACATCCCGACGACTGCGGCAACCGAGTCTTCCAACAAGCTCGCGGTCAGTGGGTTCATCGGGCAATACGCGAACGAAGCCGACCTCAAGGCGAGCTTCTACACTTCGGGCTTCTTTGATTACCTCTGACATTTCGTGCATCTCAGACCTTCTTGGGCCGATTCCGTACGGACATCGATTCTTCGACGTCGTTCTCCCTGGAGACCCTCGACGGTGGCCAGAACCCGCAAAACGCCAGTCAAGCCGGTGTTGAAGCTGTACGTCACGTTCTGCGATAGGCGGCTGATATACGACTCACACTGCATCTGCTGCAGAATCTGGACATTCAGTACACCGTCGGCATTGCAACCGGCGTCCCCACGGTCTTCTACTCGGTCGGAGAGGACTTCCAGGATGGTGACCTGGAGGGCTTCTTGGACATTGTGAACTTTCTTTCTGCCGAGGATCAGCCCCCGACCGTTATGACTACGAGTTACGGTGCGGATGAACACCTGATCTCCCGCAACCTCGCTGTGTACGTCCTCCCGGTGATCAGGCGTACTACGTGCTGACATTACGCCTCCTTGTTCAGGAACCTCTGCAATGCTTATGCTCAGCTCGGAGCACGTGGTGTATCCATCCTCTTCGCGTCTGGCGACGGTGGAGTCGCTGGCTCTCGCAGCAGCACTTGCACCACCTTCGTCCCGACATTCCCTTCCGGCTGCCCCTTGTACGTAGCTGCCCATTTCGCCTAACGCCTCGTAGTCAATTGCTCACTACTCTAACCATCAGTATGACCACCGTCGGCGCGACGCATGGCATCAGTCCCGAGACTGCAGCGAACTTCTCCTCGGGCGGCTTCTCCAACTACTTCGACATCCCCGACTACCAGGCCGACGCCGTCAGCGGCTACCTTTCCGCGCTCGGGTCGACTAACTCGGGCAAGTACAACGCGACCGGCCGCGGCTTCCCGGACGTCTCCGCGCAGGGCGTCCAGTACGAGATCGTGCTCGGGGGTAAGGTCGGCGGCGTCTCGGGCACGAGCGCGTCGAGCCCGCTCTTCGCGTCCGTCATCTCGCTCGTCAACGACCGCCTCATCGCGGTGGGGAAGAGCCCGCTCGGGTTCCTAAACCCGTTCCTGTACTCGACCGGCGCGGACGCGCTCAACGACATCACGAGCGGCTCGAACCCTGGCTGCAGCACTAACGGGTTCCCCGCGAAGGCTGGCTGGGACCCCGTCACTGGACTCGGGACTCCCGATTTCAACAAACTCCTGGCGGCGGTTGGCCTATAAGCTATAGAACTTTCGCGTTCGTTCGGATGATACCCCTATTACTGTATGTAACACGTAGTGAGTATATGGATGGAACTCAACAACGCTAAATCCTTTCGCATAAATTGTCGAACCCACTATCCACAGGTCGCCGGGAGGCGCTGTTGCTGGTCAAACGTACATTGTCCGTTTCCGCTGATCATGAGGAACTGTATCTTCGTCGATGAGTACGATATTCGCTTACGGCGGGATGTTGGTAGTAAGAGTAAGTAGTACTTAACTCCGTCAGATCACTCTCGTCCTATACGTTTCTCGTCATCTCTCGTCGTATGAACCGAAGGCCAGCAGCAGCGTAATATAGTCAGTCTTGCTGCCTTCGTGACACGACACAATGAGTTGAACGAATCCAACGTGGTTGCATTGTCATACACTAGTAACAGTCTTTGATGAAATGTACCCTAGCCGCCTTGCAGCCGCCGGCGAAAATCGAAATCGCGCGGGGCTGTGCACCATGCCCGAGTCGGACTGTGTACACATTAGTTCCGTTGCCGCGCCACAATCGCGCACTTTGCCCAGCCCCTCCTACTTCTACATAAGCACACGCGACAGTACCGCGCCCGAATACGTGAGTTCTCCTCTTCAATTGCTCAAGCACCTCCTCGGAATCCAACAAACACAAACTTCACCGCAATTGCCACCGCGAACCCCTGATGCCTGGCGGACGCAAAAATCCCATACAGATGTCGCAAATCATCGGCACGCTCCACAACGCCGTATCCCGCGCCAAGGTCGAGACCAAGGACGCGGCGGCCGCGCTCGCGGAGGACTGGCACGGCGTGAACGGGCACTTTGTCGACCTTACGATCAAGTTCATCGGCGCCTCGGGCCTCCCGAAGATGGACGTCGTTGGGTCGGCCGACCCGTATTTCGTGGCCAAGCTCGACGACAAACTCTCGTTTGTGTGAGTATGTTCTCAGATCTTGTTGGGCCGCCGCGGACACCCGCACACTCGTGCCATTGCCAAGCTCGAGCCTCGAGTTCATCTAATCTCCTCGTTCTTGTGATCGGCTGCAGATCTACCGTGAAGCCCGACACACTCTCGCCCGTGTGGAACGAATTGTGGAAGATCAAGAACGTCCCGACCTCGGCCACGCTCGTTGTGGAGGTCCTCGATAAGGACGTGGGCAACATCACCGATGACCACATCGGTAACTTCTCAGTCACCGTGTCTGCTGGTGCGAAGGAGTGCATCATCGAGAGCACAGGCTCGTTTCGGAAGACCCGAGGGACATTCTGGCTAAACGTGAGCGTCATCCTCTCGTGGTCGCTTGACAAGGCTGGACTCCTGACCCTCGCGCGGCCCATAGATCGAATCCATACCCTCTACCGACCATAAAGCGGAGCGCAGACAATACATCTTCGACGGCCCCATCCGCTTCTCCCGCCACTTCTCCCCGACCATCGGCCGCCTCACGAATCTCAACGACACCCGCCTGTACTCCACATGGAAGATCTACATCAAGGGTGTGCGCATGTTCTTCGGGGACACCGTCCAGCATTGGAATCGCTCGTACAAGGCCGCACAGGCGATTTTCCAGGGCACCACCTCCATCGCCGTCCGTTCGTCCATCCAGGCTGGCCACCGCATGCTGTACGCACGCTCGACCACGAACGCCTTCGGTATCATCGACGGCCCACAAGACGTCTTCCGGCTCCTGCTTCATGGCAGTGCCGGGCGACCCGACGGTGCCAACAGTCCAGGGGTGGGCACGCCGGCTGGGCCTGCAGGGCTGCTCCACGCAGGGAACGCCTCCGCCGCGCCGCCGACGCCCTCTCCGTTTGCGCACCGCGTCAAGCCCTCGGTGTACACGTACATCATCGCGGTCGAGGACGACTCGTTCCGGTTCTCGGAGACGGGCGCGGCGTTCTTCGTAGACTTCGCGTCCAAGCACGCGCTGCACGCGAACTGCGCGCAGGCGGTGCGCTACTCGGGCGAGTTCCACCCGCGCCCCGCGGGCGGGTGGGAGAACTTCTCGGACGAGACCGCGGACGACGCCGTGCGGTGGGAGCTCGTGATCGACAACAACTCGGGCACGTACAGCCCGGACCCGCTCATGCTCCCGGACCTCAAGGAGCTGCTCGAGTACAACTTCCCCGGGTTCACGATCCACGCGTGGGACCGCAACGACCCACGCCTCGCCCACAGCCGCGAGGCGTGTCGTGCGTACGCGCTGGAAAAGCGGGGTGTCCGCCAGGAGGAGCTGCAGCCACATGCCGCGCCAGGGCAGGAGACGCTCTCGCAGTCCGCGCGGTCAAACAGCCAGCTGCAATCCAACGAGTATGGAGCGCAGGCAGCAGAGGGGACGACGGTCGGAGAGTCGGTCACTCAGTCGTAGTTGGATGATGATCTGAAGCTCGTGATCTTTATGCCATATAGTAATCACATTGTACTGATATTCGCCAGATTTCGCTACTCTATTCGCTTGCTTGTACCCATGTTGCGTTTCCACGAGTTGAGGCTACCGCCGGGTCGTATCCATGTCTTGTTACGTTGCTGGTAGACGATCATGAGCAGCGTGCAGTCGATACTCAGAAGTCATCGATACTATAAGCTACAAGTAAGTCTGGTACGAGTGGGCCCGTCTTGGGTGGTCTCGAAGCTCGTAAAGCTGATGTTTTGGCACCTCAGGGATAGCACCAACATGTTCTCATTCAGCATCAGATGCAATCACAACACCCGGGCTTTCAGTCATATGTAATCAGTATCTAACCAGCCAAATTGGAGTACTAGAGTCATACAATCGCTGGAACAGCATGAAGAAGTACTTTCGTTAGTCAAGAACCGGGATTGAATGACGTCATCGCAAGAGTCAGTGTCCCTATCCGGTAACCCTGACGCCCACACGTCATGTACTTTCAAAATGGCAAGTTGCGGTTAACCTGTGACTTGATGGTCTCTTGAATACGCTGAGGGAAAGTAGAACCTGGATTCTGGGGTCTGAGTCACTTGGAGATCCTACAGTCCTACTTACTTCCACAATCATACTTATCGATGTCGATGGACGCTGGCTGACCCCGGTCTGCTGACCGTGACAGTGGGAGTGCCGTAGTGCTATTGTCATGGCGTACTGGCCTTCCTATCTTCGTCCAGGACCTTGCGCGGCGGAAGCACACCTCGTGGTGGTGCTCGCAACCGCAAGGGCAATAACAAGGGTCTTCTCGACCCTTTTCAGGAGTCCTCGGGATGTGCGGTGAGCCCTCCGTCCCGAGGCTAACGGTGTTTCTGATGCTTCTTTCTTCATGTGCCTTCGTCATATCCGCATTTCAGGCTCAGCCGGTCTGTACTTAAAGGGCGATCGTCGTCGCTCGCTGCACATATGAGTATCGTCCTATGTCTGTACACGCCACTTGCGAACTCGTAGACGATCGGGGCGTCCATACATACATATGTACATGCCCAGCAGCTTCGGCTTCCAACTGGAAGCTCTTGCCACGACCCGAGCTTCCGATCCTGACAGAAGTCAAGGACGCTGGTGGCGCCACCGTCCTCGTCTGCGAGAAGAACCAATGAGCAGCGGACATGCAGCACGGATGGTTCCCACTGACCTCTCGAACGCCCCCAACCCCATCCGCGCTCCGTCGAAGGACCGGCTTCTAGAGGACCGAGCGAACAAGGGGCACTTCTCGGCGGCCACGTTTCGACACTCGTGAGGCGCAGCACTGCATTTGTGCATCTGGACTGGCCGGTTCAATGCGGGAGTGAAGTATGAAAGCACCGCCCCGCCGCGCAGCTAACCTTCTCCGTTCATTTTCCTGCGTAGGGTCGTGAGCCTTGTGAGCTGGCACGGCGGCACAGGGCAGGACGAGAGAAAAGCAGGGCTAGAGATGCCAGCCGCTGTCCAACTTCTTTTGTCCGTGCTGGCAAGGCGAGCGAGGCGAGAACTGCAGCGTGTCGACGAGCGCTGCTTGACTGGCAGAGTGGTAAACTAGTAGGGACTGCCGAGGACCAGGTGCTGAATCGATGCGACTAGATAGGCAGGGTACAGGCAAGCCGGCCTCGTGTTGGGTGCGTGCGGGGTCAGGTCATAGACAGATGGATACGCGAGATACCCTCAGATTCGGGCGCATCTTCTTTATGTTTAGTGTTGGTCTAGTGTCAACTTGATGAACCACAGTGT
Source organism: Daedaleopsis nitida (assembly GCA_022606115.1). Classification (NCBI taxonomy): domain Eukaryota; kingdom Fungi; phylum Basidiomycota; class Agaricomycetes; order Polyporales; family Polyporaceae; genus Daedaleopsis; species Daedaleopsis nitida. The sequence goes on from JABYQM010000015.1 coordinate 591,657, forward strand.
GATTCAATAGGACTCAGCGTGACTGCCAGCGAAAGATGAGAACATACGATGCCACAGGTTCCTTTTGAAGAGGAAAGAGCACCGTCTGAGTGCCGTGCTGTCGGCAGATTGTTACGGCGAGGCACTGGGCAGGGCTCGAGGCATGGCATGAGAGAACACAGCTTCGTAAAGGCGAAAACGCCCCCGTCGCCCACACACCGGAGATGATCCAAGATGATACGCAAGGCATCAGGACACCGAAAACCCTTATATTTCGGGCCGGACAGATTTCCTTGCTTACCTCAGCTACTCACTACTTTACTTACGAGCGTCTATGGCTTGACACTGACGTGGGGTTAAGAACAGCATTCTTGCTGAGACATCATCTAAACACACACACTTACTTGCAGGCTATGCACGAGCAGAGATACATATGATGCTGACTGCTAAGTGTCTATGGTAAGTAAGTATACACTGGGCGTCTATGACTTCAAAACACGACTCCACTGCTTCTCAAGTTGCATTGGGCAAGTATAAGTAGAGTTGAGCACAGCTTGCGTTGTAGCTCAGCACTACTGCAGCACACCTCACAGCAAGCCTCATACAATATGAACTGTGAAGAGAGGTTCATTCAGGGTCCATCTTGCTCACTATTACTGAGCGCCGAGCAACTAAAGAGCGCTTAATGAGCGGTGACATAAGGGTAAATAACTCGAGGCGGTGTACAGACGCTAGCAGGGGTGTCCGGGGGTGCGTGCCGGAGAGGCGCAAAGATGTCGAACATGCGCCTGAGGGCAAGACTGGGCTTGTCTCCTCTCACCCTCAAGGTCGTCTAGGCTGGCTTACCGCACGGAAACATGGCTCAGTAACTTGCTGAAGATTGTGAGTGTTTTATGTTGCTGCTGGCCCACGAATCTTGCTCGTATCATCATCGGGAGCAAGCGCCAACGGCAACGAGCAACAACGGTGACAAAGCACGCTAACTCCTCCAACAGCGACGGCTACATACAACGCCATTATAATGACTACGTGCGGGGCACATTTCATGCCTGCAGACGACTCTTTTTCTTCTTCAACCGCGGACCCCGACCTCCAATTCCAACCGTGGCGACCCTCGCCACACCCATGCGACATCGCGATCCCACCACCCTTCGGCCTGCCCTATCCATCGCCCCCTCTCACCGACGCGACACTTGCATCGACAGTACCGCTCCCCGAAGTACCCGGCGAACCCCCAACTCAAGATTTTCGACCGTCCGATCGCGAGGATATGTCACACGATGGCGCCCGTTACATCGCGCCGTTATCCCCGCCCCCAACGCTACTCGTCGAAGCCAAGGACCTGCCGTGCCCAGAAGAGCTGGAGAATGGGGAGCATCAAGTAGAGTGCTGGAGGTATGGAGAGGACGGAGGCGCACCAGCGCCACTGTTCCCACCGGTGCGTGATGACTCTGGGTTCGAGGAGTTCGACCCCCAGGGAGGATGTCAGGACGGCGCGGAGGCCGACGGCTCTCATGTCGGGGATGCCTTGATTGAGCCGACGTCGGTATGGAGTCTGCATTCTCCCCAGAGCATGGACGAAGCCCTGCCGTTCGTCTCCCTCCATGGTGTCCTCGCGCCGAGTGACATTGACGTCGCCAGCGATTCACGTTCCCCCCACGACGTCGATGCTCTAGTCTCACCCGTGAGCCTTGCCGATAGCTCCCCGCCATTGGACAGCTGGACTTCGGAATCGGACATGGACTGGACGTACAGCCCCACCAGTACGTTTCTCGATCTATCGACGGCATCTTCACCGAAGCCTGGCAGTCTCTCTCTTAAATTCCCTGAGCTTGGTTCGCCTCTTGATTTCAACCCCCACTCTACTTTCCACCCCCAACAACCCTCGCCACTATCGCCGCTCGAGATACCTCCCTATGGACAGCACGAACCCGATTGGTATACCGGGAAGCCGTCCGGCGACCCTCAGCCCACTCCTCATGTGGAGGATCACAGTCTTTTCTTCCCTACCTTTCAACTTCCAACGCTCCATCCGCCATCGGAGGATCTCGACGCTGAGTATCCGGATACCGAAATGCCTTCGGAGGACGATGACGAGAGTTTAGTGCTGCCTCCTCCATCTCCACGACGACTACTCAACGACCTTCATGACCCGGTCCTCCACCATGAAGACGCGGTGCTCACCCCCATTCCTCGTTCTCCCCACAGTTCTCTTTTCTCCCTGCCAGATTGTGATATGGAGGACCTCGCCGAGCCACCGCAATCGCCGCATTCGCCACACCTCTCCCTTCCGGAGCTCGAGGACGACGAAATGTCGTCTTCGTCCGTGGAGCAACCTGCTACACAGATGGAGACGATATCGCCGTCGTTACTGGGTGGTGCGCCTCAACCACAGGCGGGCCTTGGTCTCTTCCTTCAACCGCTCTCTGACCTTCCACTTGCTCGCTCTCCATCCCCTGACGAGGACGACTTTGGCTTTCTGGACATCCAACTGGATCCCGAGTCCGTGAACGTCGAGGTGGACGAGTTCCTTCAGTTGCGGGCCCTTCGAAAGCACGCGCTGGCACAGGAGCGTGCAGCTCGCATGGCCGAAGCGGATCTTAACGAGCGCATTACCGCTGCTGCCAGCGTCCTCTTGCCTCCGTCGCACGCGGAGGCCAGCACTGAATCGGCTGTCGAGAGCGATGGCGATGACGCGGTCATGCGTACCGACTCGGACCCTGCGGAGAAGCGTCTTCGCAAACGCGAACTGCATTCCATGATGGATATGCGCGCCGAGGCTCGCCGGACGCGCAAGCTCCAGAAGCAGCGGTCCAAGGAGATCGGCGCGCTGCTGGACTTCAAGATGCACAGTCCGGTCTCTCCCATGGAGGGACTGCCTCCGCTGGTCAGTGGAGGCAAAGGCTGGACTCAGAGCATTGCCCATCTTGTCGCCCACATGATCTTCAAGCGTCGCGATCGAAGTCGGCCGCTGGAGAGCAAGCTTGCCACTGCGCCAGCCTCATCTCTGGTGAGGAGACCGTCGCATCTGCGCCGCTCGGTTTCTGCGGACGATGTCCTACTATCTATGTCTGGTGAGAGTGGAGACGAGGACGATGATGATGACATGGAGATGTGATGTGATAACCCTTTCTCCAGTTTTGTGACCGCAAAATGGTGCGTCCTGCGCTCGCTTATGGCTATATACGACCCGCTGATTCTTACCATATGTCCGCTTCGCTAATCGTCCGGCGCGCGCAGGCTGGAAGGCAATTTTGTACTATATCAACGTCATCCTTCATGCAATCATCTGTATCCATTACATTTGTTGTCATAGTCGTCTAACCGGCATACCCTGCTCTCCATCTATCCCCCCTTTCACGATCATCACCCTTCCAAGTTTTCAACTCATCTCGATTTATACGTACGTGCGCCCGTCTGCTTAGTCCATCTATTCATTCATCCGTATGTTGTCATGCTGTCAATGCACAGTGGACTAGTTCTCTACCGCGCGCCCGTGGCGTCCGCGTCGTCGTTATACATGCCTGAATGACCTACGCTCAATCTGCATCCTGTCGTGCCCGAGGTGAGTCTATCACCATCCTGTCGTTCCGGTGCAACCCGCGGTCTTGCATTGCAGAACGATCGACTAGCGCCGCCACCTACATCAGGAAACCAAGCACCTGAATGCAATACATGATAATGCACTGCGCGGTATGGGCAACATCTATCATACAGCGCCTAGCACTGTGGGATATGACCAAGGGCTGCCATTACGCCTAGTGCAATGCTGTAATTGACCATACAAGGTCGACATATGCCTGCGTGGGTGTACCATGGTCGGCTATGGTCGTCGGCATCACAGACAAGTCCATAGACAGTCTATGTAGATTTTTGAATACAATGAATGATATTACAAGGCATCTGACGTGTATCAAGGAGAGCGTGCATCAAGAAGGGAAGGTACTACATATACAAGCTACAATGCGGCAAAGCCCTCTCCTGCATACATGTCGTAATACACATTGTTGTCCTCATCGTCTGAGCCCGATTCGCCGTCATCTACAGTGTCCTGGTGTGTGTCTTCCTCGTCCTCATCCTCGGAGTCCCGGACCTCAAAGTCGACTGTGTTTGCATCGAGGTTTTCATCGGTATCCTCGTCTGCGTCTTGAAAATCGTTCTCCACGGCCTCAGCATCCTCGTCATCGAACAGCTGCTCACCGCCGGAATAAGCCTCGCGGCCGGAATGATCCTCGCCTGAGTTCGTGTCGTCGTCCATCTTACCGTCTTCCGGGTTGTCTAGATAGTCAAGATCCGGCGGGGATGCAGGGCGAACGATCCGGGAGGCATGAGCCTTCGACTGTTCAACGCTGACACCAAGTCCCTTGTGCCCGATTCCACCGCCGTGATGACGCATAAAGATGTCGCGGTCGGCGAACCTTGTAAGGATAGTTAGTACAGCAAGATCACATAGAGTAGAAAGTCCGACATACAACGACACTGTATAAAATTCGTAGTCCCACACATTGTCTGGGACTCCGGGCTCCACAGGAACCTGACGTGCGAGAGCGGAGGGACCGAGGAGTTCGTCAGTGAGAGGAGCTGGTCCAGCGGGGCACGGCAGTATGTAGGCCGCGCGGATGACATCATCTGGGTCGATGAAGCTGAACGGATCGTTCCCTGCAACATTTGCATTCACGAACTGAAGGCGGGGTTGACGGCGATGGTGGAATCCCGAGGGATACGTATTCGGGTTGACGTGAGAGAACCAGCGTACCCACAGGAAATCATGGTCACGCCATTTGCGGGAGAGCTGGTCAGCGTCGGGACCATCGTAGCGCGCCCTGGCGTGGAAGACCCCGAGAACGCGAGCAAACCAGTACGGATGGGTTGTGTCCCACTCGGGAGAGAGGACCATAATGTCGGCGTGGCGGCGGGGGTGGATAACGTCTTGCTCGCGCCGCATATCGTAGGTCGTGTGATTGATCCGGAGATATTGATGCTTGTATAGTCTGTCGTCAAGAATTCGGATGCCATCAAGCTGTTCCTGGGTGAATTCTTCCCCTTCGGAGTACATAGAGTCTCCACCGAGGATCCGGGCTGCAAGGTGCTCATAGAGCCTTGGCAGAAAAGTCTAAGTCAACAGCAGTGAGTCGATACACACATTACAAAGATTAGTAATACTATACCTTGATTGCGGGGTCGCTCCAGTTCTCATCTACCCATGTGTTGAGACGCACTGGCGTGCGACGCGATTGAGACATGAAATAGTGTTCTGTGGGGGGCACAGGAGCCGAGTGGGTCGTCATCTTCGGCTTCGACTGAGCAGGCTGTGTGCCTGACCGTTCGTGTGACTCGGCGAGTGCGATTGCAGCGCGCCTTTCTTGCTCCCTGCGTAGTGATGGGACCACATACTCATCGTGTGCCCGCCAGCTTGACACCATGCTGCGCTTCTGCTGGTGTAGCGCGATCTGCCGCTCATAGTTTACCTTGTTTGTCCGGTCAAAGACTCGCTTGACATGACGGTGTTCCAGCTCGCCCTGCAGATGTACATGAGAGGGATGGTAAATCATAATTTGAAAAATGGGTACACACAATCTGTGTTGTGTAATTATCAGTTGAGCCCGACCGTCGGATGTAGTTGACGTAGTTGCCAAGGTTGTAGTACTTGAACGTATTGATGACGTTGAATTTCACGACACGTCGAGCGCTCTCTCCAGCACTGATGCCGCGTGTCTTGGTGCGCGCACGCCGGGTGCGTGCTTCGGTCTCGCTAGGGAGCTCGTAGGCTGTATGTGCCGCGCAAGTCTTCTCTGTGAATCGCCTGATCGCAGCGTACATGTGGGTTGTGGCGTGCTCCAAGTTTGCGAGGGTGACGTTGTGGTGCATCCGGAGCTTCGCAAGCGCATGCCAGTTGGCAAGCTCAAAAAGCATGTCGGCAATGGTCTTGTCGTCGTCGTCTTGAGTTATAAGCCCCTCTATGACTGGCATAATGACCTTGAAAGGCTATGAGTTGAGATTCAGGGAAGAATACTCGCACATACAATGAGGTACGCCTCGTAATCATGGGCAGCCATCCGTTTGCGTGTCGATGCATCCTCATAGAACCTCCGGATGCGGTCACGGCCCCATTTTGGCATTAAACGCATACTGTAGAGCAATCAGGACAAGCAGGAAAATGGCCAGAGGTTAGTAGCACTCACCGGCGGTTGAACTCTTTAACTGCCTTGTCCCCCCGTGCCTGGATCAGGCGGACGAGGTGATCAAAGATCCCTCGCCAGACACCGAGCTCGAATTCATGCATCAGATCAGGCGCGAGGATCTGATATGAGTTCACGCCGTGGGGAGCGAGTCGAATGGAGAATGCGTTCTAGGTCCAGTCAATTGGCACACAACGCGGTCTGTTGTAGTGGGTGTTACATACCTGGGTGGGGGTGAGAGAGAACTCGTTGAGTAGATCCTTGACGCGAGGGCCCGAGATTGCGGAACCCTTCTCGAAGATCAGGCGGCGTGCTTGCGCGATCTTCGAATGAGTTGCGGGATCGTCTTCGCGAAGCGCTGCCCGGCGCGCAATGTCAGCTAGCATGCCAGCTTCGCACAGCAGGTTTTTGTGAGTGAGGGTTTGAGGGACCATGTAGGTCGAGTTGGGTTTGAGCGCAGCGATCTTAACCCTGCGTGGTAATGTTAGTTATGTTCGTGAGCGATAGCGATGAGTGACGGCTTACTTCTCCATGTAGTCAGCGGAGTAGGTAAACACACGGAAGAACGTACGCCGAATGACACTGTCACCGCACTCTGCAACAATACCGTGAGTATAAGCTTGCATAAACTTCTCGTTGAGGAGAAGCAGCCAGATCTGCGTGAAAAGCTCGCGGCGACAGAAGCGGAGCACTTCAGCTGACGGCTGTGTGCCGTACACGCTCTCGTAGTAGTCCCCAAAGCTATCGGGTAGCTAGAAGAAGGATCAGTCATAGCACATACTAGTACACTGGAGCGGAGATTACACGTACACTAGGGATATAGGCAAGGTGGTGGGCTGCGAATTCCGTTGGACGTCCTCGAATGTACTTCGAGAGATGGCCAAAGTACAGATAGATTGGCCACAGTGTCGCCGAGCCGAAGCTGGAGAGGACCGTCTCATCTGACCAAATGAGGATAGGCAGCACAACATACTCTATGGCGGGGTTGTCACCAGGAATGCGATCCATCTTGCGAATAAGTTCTTCTTCGGCCAGGACAGCGTCGGAGTTGTAGCATTCAGAGTAGACCCGAAGGGGCTCAGGGTGCGGTGATGGCGACGACGTTGAGCATTGATTGTGCTCTGAGGGGCTAGCAGGCGATTGACGAGGAGATGAGGAGTCAATGGAGGGAGCGGGCGAGCTACGGGACGATGAGTGAGAGGATGAGGAGCGGGAGGCCTGTGGGCTGGGAGCTGTCACAGGTGGGTCCCAGAACAGCTTGTTCGGGATCCAATGGTAGCTATGGCGAAACTGCGAGGTCTTGTCGGAGATACAGCCAATGACGAGGTCGACTATGTCGCGGTGATGGAGCCCTGCGACCTCATACGTAGGTGCAGTCTCCTCGGAGACATTCAAGAACTTAGCGCAAGGCAAGGGGATACGGACAACTGCTTCGTGCCAGCCGTGTTCGCGACGGAAGATGTTGTCCTTCTTGAGCCATCCCTCAAGCATGCGCTCCGCTTTGCGTGCACTGAAACCTTCGAGTTCCGCGGGCGTGAAGCCCTGTGACTGGATGATACTGAGGAGGTCATCAAAGCGGTCGAATGAGAGGACCTCCGACCCACGACCGTAGAACCAGTCAATAAGGCGAAACTGTGTTGCACTCTCCCCGAACGGGCCGAATGTGGATTGCACAACACCTTCTCGTGCTTCGGCAGGTTGGCGGGTGAGCCAAGCGATGCTTGCGAAGTGGGGGGTGGTGTCCGAGTCTGCTGTGGATCTATGTACGGAGTTGTGAGATCTCTCCAGGCCCGGCGCATCGCAGACAGCGTCCAAGTCGAAGTCGATCTCCGGGTCGTGCTGAGGAATTCGACGGAACGAGCGGAAGAGCCCAAAAGCGTCAGGCAGGGTATCGAAGATCTCGGTCAATGGTGGTGTGCCTTCGGAATGTGGGCCCTCAGCGTGAGGTGGCTTCGGATTGGACGGAGGCTGAGGAGTGGGAGATTTGGATGAGTCTGAGTCTGATGAGCTGGGCTCGGGCTCGGGAAAGAGCGCCATCCAGTTTGACAGTGCGGAGCTCTGCGCAGATGGGAGGTAGTCTTCGAAACGGCGCATAGGAAAGCGAACCTGGCGTCCTGAGCGGGTGGACGTAGCTGTGTTGGCCTGTGAAGGCTCCGGGGCATCATTGGCGGGGACTGAGTTGGGATGGTTGCCTGTGAGCATGGAGAGGGCCGGTGGTGGCATGGCAACAGCATCGTCCATGGTCTCGATGGGATCAACGATGATCTACATACATGTAAGTACACAATATTCCCGATCATGTAGATGGGCGAACCTGCTCCTGGGTCGCCTGGTTGTCCATTGCACGTTGCCTCTTACGGCTGGCGCGGTCGGCGACGAGCTTGCGCTTGCCCAAGTTGCGAGAGATGACTTGAAGCTGGACCTTGCACTTGTGTCTTGCCAGAGAAAGCGCACTCGGGGCAGAGAATGTACAGCCTGTGGTGTGGCAGCGATATGCCATGTTGGCGGAGAGTATGAGAAAGAAGATGGGGGAATCTGTGCCACTGACCTGAGATGGTGACTGGTCAGAGATTTTATACCTGAGGTGACAAGCTGGCCGGGTGATGTTGAACCGTATAGCTCAGTCAGCACTGGGTCAAGGTGAGAGTTGCACCGATGTCATGACTCACACATGAATGACGATTTCGCTGTAGTGGGTAGTCAGAGACTCTCTGGAAGCCCTCTCCACCCGGAGGCGGCGCATCCCAGCCCCAGCTCGATGTTTTGAGGAGCTCCACGACCACTTTGAAGATACACGAGGCGTAGCCTGCTAGACAGGCCCCAGTAAGTGTTCCAGAAGTGAGTCACGCGAGAACTAGCAGGATAACTTGCGAGACGGAGCAGCACATAGGGAGACAGCGGTGGTGGTAGAACAAATCGTGCCCGCGCTCTCGATAGTGTTCGTCGATCGTGTTTGGAGGCTGTCACGTGATCGTGCTAGCGGCACAACTTCCTCTTGCTGCGTTACACTCACAGCGCTCCTTCCTCCTCCTCCTGCTCACAACTTGGCGATGAGCCCCCTACCCCTGCCCCACTGCTCTGTCATCGATCCTTATCGATCCTGTCCCCCAATATAAACCTGCCCTGGTACAAATCTCAGCCCCGCACCTCTTTCCTCCACCCATCACCACCACAGCACCGTCGCCATCTCCCCACCATGGACCGCTCCAACTACTACAGGCCACGGAATGCTTCGAGCCGCACCAGGCGTCGTCGCACTCAGCCCGCAGCTGCCCAGGGCCAAGCACCTCAATATGCTCCGCCTCCGCCGCCGCCTCCACCTCCGCCCCCGAGGCAGCAAGTACAAGAACCTCAGCAAGAGGAAGGAGAGGAAGACAACGAGCCGGCTCACAAGCGTCCTCGCACGGACATTGAACCTGAGGATGAGGAGTGGGCCGAGGCCATCGAGCTGCTCGACTCCCGGGCTAGGTATGTTGTTCTCACCCATATATGCACGCATATACCAAGCTATATGTGTGCTCTAGTTCCAATACCATGCTTGCCAACGGGTACAAGCACCTTTACGATGAAGTCCGCAACATCACGCGTCTCTGCGGTGGCGACACCGCCAACTACGCGAACATTCTCAGCAAGGGCATCGAGTTCTATGACATCGACCTTAAGGACCCCGAGCATCCCTACTGGTGAGTAGCCCCCTTCTAGTGATGAAAAATGGCGCATACACTGACTTGCGTACCTGCTTTCAGGGCTTGCGAAGACTATGATGATGTCGCCGAAGCTACCCTCCTCTTCCCGATCTTCCTCCGCTACTTCCCCGGACTCGAACAGCACATCGACTATCTTGCTCAGAACAACACTGTCGTTCAGAAGCTGGCACACTTCGTACATTACATGTCTCATCTCGTTGCCGACACACCTACTCATTGTCTTTTCACAGTGCTCATCGGTTGCCAAAAAGTCTCGCGGCGACGATGTTGGTCGGGTCAAGAGAGATATTGTCAGGCTTGCGCAGTGGGAAGACCCGCGCCTGTCCTTCAAGGGCAACCGGGGGCATAAGCACCGTGTCACTGGGAAGCTCCTCATGCCGACACGTCTGCTTGACCGTTTTGAAGCCACCCCCGACGAGTGCGTCTGTTACTTTCCTCTCTATATCCGTGCTCACTCACTGCATCTCCCGTCAGGACCAACCGCCTCATCTGCAAGAACAAACTCAAGGTGTACTCCGAAGACTGGCCCATGCTCTTGTACGACATGGCCCTCTTTCGCAAGGGTCAACAGAAGCCGGGACTGCTTAAGAGTCATCTACTCTTAGAGGTATGTATTGTATCCTGACCCGTACCGGTTACTCATACACGTATCCAGATGGGCAAGTCCATGTTTACAGGCATCTCATCCACCGACGCTGGGGCCGAGTCTGGAACCAGCTCCGGAAAGGGCCAGCCTAGTGTCGCAAAGAAGCACGGCATGGAGTTTATCAACATTCACGCCATCCTCTACGTTGTCACCCTCGTATGTCGATGTCAGCAGCCGCTGCAATGGTACTAACTTTATTATACTCTGATAGGTTCGTTTTGGCTGCACCTCTCACGGTGCCTGGGAGCCGAAAGAAGGGAAGGCTTGGGACGTCCATGCCTTCATGGACAACCTCCTCACGTTTGCCCACAACAACGCCGACTGGGTTGACGATATTGAGGGCTGGTGGACACAGTAGGTCCCTTGTAACTGATCTAGTGTGGTCGTTCACTCTGACATTCCGTATGCAGACGAATCTTTGGCGACGGCGACGAAGAGGACGACGAGACCCGCGCCGAGCGGCAGCAAACCTCCTTCCACCTCGCCATGGCGACGGAGTGCACCGGACGACGCAGGCCTCCCGCACCTTCCTCAAATGGTCGACAGCCGTCGAGTGGCACGTCCAGTCCCGCCGGCCCCTCAGGCACTCACCACAGCGACGAAGACTGATTGCACCTACTCCCATCGCGCATTCGTCACGATCTCTCCACGCATTGCCGCGCCCTCTCCACGCATCGTCGCTTTCTCTCCGTGCATTGTCGCGCTCTCTCCGTGCCCTCGTCTCGCGCCCTTGTCGCGCCCTTGTTGCACTCTCGTTTCGTGCTCTCGTCTCGCTCTAGTCTTGTGCTCTCGTCTTGCACTCTAGTCTTGCACTCTCGTCTTGCACTCTCGTCGCACTCGCACAGTCTCGCGCGCTTTCCATCGCTTCTCATGCCACTCGCTCATCGTGTGCTCTGATCACCACGCACGGTCTCCCTTGTTGCGCAATCCATCTCGAAAGACCCACACTCGCATCATGCCTCTTGTTCCTTTCTGTGGCCATTCACTTCCCGTGTCTCGCTGTCCTTGCTGTGTCTGATTGTTGTTATTCACATGCTGTCGCTCGTGTACTACTGTAACAGGTCATAAATCAATGGATATTGTGATATTCGACGTGAACCACCCTAGTCATCCACTGGAGTGTCCTCGAGCATGGAGCAACAGCACCACCTGTATACATCCTTCGAGGTCGATCATTGCAGGTCTTTGAACACGCAGGACCGCGCTCAGCGTGGCCATGGTGAAACATGACAGCTCTTCCATGTATCTACGATATTGCATGACCAAGGACGCATACTACGTCGACCTAGCATGATCACTGGCGAACATACCTCCCCTGAAATCGGTATTGCATGAACAACGGTACTTACGGGATCGACCATGGATGATCAACGTCACCCTGCAAGCTGACCGCGCGTGGTCAAACATGGCCGATGTCTCTGTGCGTAGTGACCATACATGGTCAATTGTACCCTCAGCCATGTGCATGCGTTGCCAATGAAGGCTCGTTTTGATCAAATCCCGTCATGCGCTGATAAGTATAGGCGGATACTACAATGCTATATTGTGTGCTAACATACATGGTATGCTAGCGTACACGTTTCCTGATGTAGTCTTCGAGTCGCCAACATCTGACTGAGGTCGAGGTTAACCGCGACCGCGTTATACTCTGCCGGTGGATCCCGTCCACACAAGTCTTGACAAGCATCAACATCGTTGACAGGACCGTCGTACACAAACAGCTCACCTCTTCGGCCGTAGTTGCGACGGTGTCCTGCCGCTCGCAGATTCGCGGTGACGTCACCCTCGAGCAAATCTCCCGCAAATGGCAAAGCATCGTACAACTCGTATGCATGGACGGTGTCAACGTCGAACATTCAACTGCTAATGAGCATAGTATTATTCTCCGGGGTATATGTAGGTATGTATATGGATAGAACTTGAGGTGCTAGGCTACTACTAACAGCAAGTGGTCCTCCTCACCACTTGGGACCTCGATCGTCATCGTCGTAGCCTTGCTGGCGGCAGCTCACAAACGCGCTAACCTGAGCAGCATCTCGGGCTTCGCGCTCTCCGCGCCCATCGTCGGATACATGACCGCCACCGAGTTCCGCACGATGCGCTTTTCGGTGAGCTCGAGCGCGAACACTGACAGCAGGACCGATACCATGACCTCTGTTCCAGTAGAGATTATAAATGTTACCGGTGAGCTGGAGGTCGCACTGTCTTAGGACTGGACTCTTATTGATTCCGATCTCCGAGAAATTGAGGCCGCTACACACACAAACGCAACCGTTATTAGTACAACAGGAACACACTCGGCCGTCCCCGTCCCTGTGACTTACATATTACGCGGGCCGCCCACAAACGACATCCTGCAATCCCGTCAGCCTTGCGGCGACTGGCACCCTGCACCGCACACGTCTGACTCACAAGTTCGAGTACACCCCTCGAGCCACCGCTCGGGGCGACACTCGTCCGCGTCGCTGCCACACCAGGCGGCGTTGCAGTTGCTGTCCTGGCAGTTGTGAACGACGAACGTGCCCTCGGGCACACACAGCTCGCTCATCGGCGCGTTATCTCGGTCCGTCGCCGGCGCTGCGAACGGGAGGACCGTCTTCTTCGCAGCTCTACGTTCACGTCATGAGTATCACACGCGTACCAAGGAGGGCTTGGAGGGAAAGTGCTCGCCTTCGCACAGACTACAGTCACCGGCACGGGCGGGTACAGGCGCAGCGTCTCGCGGCATACGGCATCCAGATACGGGAGACTGAGGAGCTCGTCGTACGGGGAGCTTCTTGTGTAGTTCTATGAGCCCATAAGCACTATATAGGTAGTAGTATCCACCGATGTCTATCATCGGAGAACCAAGAATCATAAACGTTGTACATTTAGCAACATCTCCGGCCTCGTGCTCTCCTCGCCCATTGTGGGGTACGTGACCGCAGAAGAATTCCAAGCGATGGGCTTGTCGGTCAACCCGAATCTGAAGCTGGTCAGCAGAACCGACAGGACGACCTCTGTTCGCGCGGGATTTCAGCGTCGCGTCCACAGAACGGTGCTAGTTCACTCACTCATCTCAAGTTGGGAGAACTTGAACCCACTGATGACGGACACGGTGACATAAGTTTAGAACTCGAGCCGAACGGAATGTGCCCACTTACATGCAAGACCGCGTCCCCCCGGAAAACGACATCCTGCACGCTACCCGTTAGTATCCCGATTTCCAAGGACGAGCGGCAGAAGCTTACAAGTTTGAGTAGACCCCGGGTATGCGCGCGTCCTCCAAGACACCCGGGAGCTGCTCCATCCATCGCTCGGGACGCCACTCCAGCGCGTCCTCGCCCCAAAGCGCCTTATTGGTGTTGCTCGCCTTGATATGGAGGAGGACGATCGTCCCTCTCGTCACCGGCACTTCATTCATTATCGAGCCGTCTTTGCCACGAACAGGGGACGAGAGAGGAACTAGGATGTCCTTCGCAGCTCTACGTAGGTGTGCGTGTCAGAGGATTTGAAGACGAGGACGACGGCAAAGGAGACTCACCGACGGCCGATCAGCTCGACAGGCGCGTGCAGTCGCAGAGTCTCGCGGCACACGGCGTCGAGGTAGGGAAGCTTGATGAGGTCGTCGTAGGAGATGTCCTGTCCTTCACCACCACGGGCCTCGCGGAGCTCGGCGCGGAGCTTCTCCTGGGCATCGGGGCGTTGCGCGAGGATGTAGAGGATCCGGGACAGCGCGTTTGACGTGGTGTCCATACCGGCGAGGATGAAGATCCTGTTGTGATAGTAGCGATGAATGCATGCATGTCAGCGGTGGAGGGGATTGGTACGAGAATATAGCACTCACGACATCTGTGCGACGAGCTCTTCGTCCGTGAGCTTCTCGTTCTCGGTCGCAGCGGTGTTGGCTTTGACTGGATAGTGGGAGCCCCTAGTCAGCTCGCGAAGCTAGAGCGAAGGAGAGTATGGCACCGCACGGAGAATGCTCATGAGGTCCTTGCCCTCCCCGACACGATGCACGAGCTCCTCGTCGCCGGCCCCGAGCGCCGTCCTCTTCTGATCGATGATCTCCTGCGACCGAATGTTCATCGTGTCCGCGATTGACAAGATCTCGCGGACGTTGGGGAACGGCAGGCGGCGCGACAGCGAGCGGATCATTGACTCTGAGAAGATGCGCGACATCTCCACGACGAGGAAACCAAATAAGGGAATACGGCTGAGCACTGGGCTGCAGTAATTGCATCAGTGTCAGTGACATGGGGGAGGCGGGCGCTGCAGCACGAAGAATGTGGTCTCACAAGACTCACAAGAACAGCTTGAGCGACTCGCCGTAGGTATCCGTAGAGTCGTCAGCGAACTTGTCGAAGGAGTATCCGAGGCCGGCTTGTCCCAGCATTTCGAGCGTCGTACGCGCCATCCAACCGTTCACGTCGACTTCTTGAGCTTCCTTGCCCAAGCGTCTTGCCATCGCGTTCTGTACCTGCACGAGCGATCAGTCGAGAGAGTTCACGGGTAAGTGAAGCATTAGACACGCACCTTGTGTGCGATGTCGTAGAATATATGGGTCATATGGCGCAAGTGCGCCGCGGAGAATACCGGATTGAGCATCTTGCGCTGTTTACGGTGTTGGGTACCACCGGTGGTCAGCAGTCCAGGACCGAGAAGGATGTGGAAGTCGCTAAGTGATGGTGAGAGAACGAAGAAGTGATATCAGTTTTGCAGAGAGCGATGAACCAGGCATTCCAGAGGGCTCTTACTCGGTCTTTGTCAAGTTCTTGGGCCAGAGTTCGACGTCTTTGATAAGAACGCTGTGCATGGCCTTCGGGTCGTAGGTGTTCAGGATCCTCTCCTGACCGACGAGATGTCGTCAGCAGTATGTCTGATTGTGCCATACAGGGGTCTGCTTATAATCACTTACGCCGAAGAGGCCGCGGATGGTATAGACGTGACCATAGGTCGCATTGATCTCCTCGACGTACTTCCAGCTCTGACGCTCCGAAAGTGGAGGTAAGTGCCCTGAACATGTTCCATCAGCACGACTGTGGATTGAATTGACCATCAGATGATCTCACCCAGGAGGATCGAAGGTAAGGGAGGGCCATAAAGGTTATCGAGTGGCGATCGAGTCAAGTAGTGCCGAAGCAAGCGCCATGCGATCAGAGAGAGTATAGCAGCTCCAGTTACGAGAGGTAGAGAGAGGGGCATATTGTTATCGGATTGGTTAACGACGAAGAAGTTAGAGTGACAAATGAGACGCAGAATGAAAGCCACCGGATTTATACGTGAGCGACACGTAGCGTTGATTTGACAAAATAGTACTACGCAAGCCGGGTCCCGACGTTCCGGCGGATTGACGCGGACGTATGACAGCATGCTATTGGGAGCGGAAGATGGCCCATCGCCGCGCAGCTCACGCAGCAGAGGCGCTTACCGTGTGACGCAGAGCTTATGTTGACACGAGGGCCGCAGCCTACCCGCAGCTGACCGGTGCCCGCCATTCGGAGTCAGTATACTTAGTAGGATACTCGAGATGACTCGCCATACCGGACACTACGAACCTGTTCAGCGACACACACTATGCGTCTGCTGCGTGTCTCAGGATGAGTACTCCTCCTTGGCTAGAGCTCAAGAGAATCGTCTCCAATTCGGTGATGGTCGGGTTCGGCTTGTTGTGGTGGACGCTCATCACGTCCCCATGAATGCGGAGCCTTACTGAACAACACATACCAGCAAAGGGCCACCCACTGCGTGACAACACCCTACGTTCGGAGGGGCGTACCAGTCGGTTGCTTGCTAGAGGGGTTTTGATGTGGGAGCTCAACGTATTAGGGCCGTTCAGGGGCCGTTTTTACCTGTACCGACGTAGAGACGAGCGTCACGCAACATATCATAAATGCGGCTATCAGTTGGTGGTCATGAGAGAAGCTGGCGTGAAAGCTCAGCCTACTTTGTCATCGGGGCACGATTGTGCCAGCGAGCTTACTTCCATCCATGAACACATACAGTACCTGGTTGATGCCTCGCCATAGTCGGGTAGGAGATCGCATACAGATCATCTGCCAGTGACCCGCCGCGCGATTCAGACAGAAAGGACCTGGGAAGAACCACGGGTACAACTTGTGCAGTCCATGGGCCATTGAGAATAGTGTTTCGCAATGCCTCCGCCATCTAGTTCAGCTGCCAGTGAGGATATCGATATGTCTGTCGGAGCGCCACGTCAATATCTAGTACGACACCAAATGATCCACATAATACCAGGCTGCGGCTACGCACCTGTGAAGCCTCGACCTCCGTCACTGCCATCGTGTCACTAGAGTTCGGGCTGCGCATATGCAGCGAGTGGCGGCTGGCACCAGGTCTAGCCTGACATGCCCTGACTCGACTGCCAGTGGGGCACGCGTGAGCCTGCTCTCGGGCTTGAACCATTGACACCCTCGTCGAAGAGAGTTCCAAATTTGACTTGTGCGCAGCATATGTGACCTGGTAGTTCACTGTTTAACGATGTTCTCGTCGAGGATGACTCGGAGGTCTAAGTCGGAGGAGTTGACTTTCATGAGCCAGGTTAGGAAGGTACTTCAGGGCAGGCCCGGCTAAGCGCCACAATATCCGAACGCCGCAGGCCGAGCATGGGTACTAATACCTCACATTCGCCCAGCGTCCGACAACCTTCAGAGCGGTCAACCCCCTATCAGAGAGATATAGCCGCTCTGAGGTAGACCAGATAAGTAACGAGAAGCCACGTGATGACTGTGACAAGTCAGATCATATACTTATCGCCCTCTACGAAAGCCTCTGAGAATGCTTCACAAAGTTTGTACTCTCAATAGCATCTCCGGTTTCATGCTCTCCCCACCCATGCTTGGATATACGACCATGGAAGAGTTCCAGGTGACGCGCTTGTCGGTCAACTCGAATTTGAAGCTGGTCAACAACACCGACAGGATGACCTCTGTTCACCCGGACATATTATCAACTGGCCGCCAGTCCGAAGAGCGGCATCAGATCACTCACTCATTTCTAGTTGGGAGAGCTTGAAGCCACTGTTCACAGACGCAGATAAGTGCACCATGACACATCATTCGAGAACGAGAGCTCGTTTCTACTCACATACATGCCCGCGTCCCGCCAGAAAACGACATCCTGCAACAAGGACCTCTATCAGTAAGCGAACTCATTTGCCTGGCGGGCTTCCCTATTATACTCACAAATTCGAGTATACTCCAGGGATACGCGCGTCCTCCAAGACACCCGGAAGCGGCTCCAGCCATCGTTCGGGACGCCACTCCATAGCGTCCTCGCCCCATAGCGCTTTGTTGCAGTTGCTCGCCTTGAGGTGGAGGACGACGACCGTGCCCTTCTTCACCGAGACCTCTTTTATCATCGAGCCGTCCTTGCCACGCACGGGAAACGAAAGCGGGAGGAGCAGGTTTTTTGAGGCGCTGCCCGGAGTCACGAAAGCGCGAGCTTAGTAGCTGGAACAAGGCGAGTATCGATGGAGGAAGAAGACTCACTGACGGCCGATAAGCTCCACAGGGGCATGAAGCCGCATGGTCTCGCGGCAGACCGCGTCGAGGTATGGCAGCCTGACGAGGTCGTCGTAGGGGATATGCAGTTTACCTGCCAGCGAGTTGGCCGCGCGAGCCTCCTGGATCTCGGCGCGGAGTCTCTCTTGGGCGTCGGGGCGTTGCGCGAGAATGTAGAGGATCCGGGAGAGGGAGTTGGACGTGGTGTCCATACCGGCGAGGATGAAGGTCCTGTTGAGAAAGAGGCGGATGTGTGCGGGATGTCACAAGGTTGAATAGAGTACTCACGACATCTGTGCAACGAGCTCTTCGTCGGTGAGCTTCTCAATGGTAGACGCAGACGTGTTGACTCTCACTAAAACGTGAGCAAAGTTGTCGTTAGTTGGGTACCCGGAAGCGGGAGGGAAGCGGGAGGAGAAGCTGCCGACTCACGGAGAATACTCATGAGGTCCTTTCCCTCTTGAACCCGCTGAACGATCTCCTCGTCTCCATTCCTCAGTGCAGTCTTCTTTTCGTCGATAATTACTTTCGACCGTATGGCCATAGTGTCCGCAATTGACAGCATCTTGCGAACATGGGGGAATGGGAGGAGGCGCGAGATCGAGCGAATTGTCGAATCCGAGAAGAAGCGTGACATCGCGATGGCGGTAGATAGAAACAAGGGAACGTGGCTCATCACAGGACTGCATGACAACCATCGTCAGTAATAGCTCGGACGCAGGGGAGAGGTACTAGGTAGAATACCGATTCTCACAAGAACAGTTCGAGAGACTCGCCGAAGGTATCTGTGGAGTCTTCGGCGAAGTTGTCGAAGGAGTACCCGAGGCCAGCTTGTCCAAGCATCTCCAGCGTCGTGCGGGCCATCCAGCCGTTGGTCCGCGATCAAGACCTTTCCGGACGGCTTCCTCGTCGTGAACGCGAAGTACACCCCGTCGAACGGCGCGCTCGCCGAGCATCTCGACAGGAGCCCCTCCACCGCAATCATGTCGTTCGCCGCGCGCGAGGGCAAGACTTACGCGTGCTGGCCCGGCCACGATCATCTTTGACGGAACGAGACGTGCTTCTGAGCGCCACGCTTGGATGTGGCGATTGCAGAGAACATCTACCTCACTGGCAGCGTCGACGTACTTGAGAACTAGTCGCCCGACAGCGTGCTCCTCCTTTCGTCCGCGAATTATGGTCATCTACCCCACCTGGCGCAATGCATATCTCCTCTAGCTGTTCTCCACCTTCTCTGATGCTGACGCGCTGGACTCGCCTTGACCGTGCCCCCAGTGGGAGTCGGACCCCAACGGCAACAACTCGATCACGTCCCCCGGCAGCGGCTCAACCATGTGCAACGACCAGTGACTGTGAACTGTGACCAATCGTTCTGCCCTCCGCCCCCTTCGACTCGATTTTCGCCTGTTCGATCGGCACGGTCTGAAAACACCTCACGCTAAGATCATGTCCCTCTCAACTCTGTAGGCCCTGTCTCCCCAACTCCTTGTCGATGATCTATACCGGCGTTCAGTGCTACTGACAACTAGGTGCTGGTAGAAACACGTGAGTCCAAATGATGTGACATGTTATCATAAGGGTTTTCCACGGAATCACTATACAATCACCAAATGGCCGGTTTCAGCCTCTGTCCATATGCACTCCCGACAGCCTGCAGGCTTTTAGCGCTCCTGATCAACCTCTCGATCAACTCCCAATATCGAGTTACCCGTCCTCGTCCATGCTGGCTACGTGAGTCCGATAACAGCTGACAAGAATGGGAATCCTACAGATAACGACGGTCGAGGACGAGAGCGCTCTGTACGGCGCGTGCAGGGAGGCTGGAATGTCAAGATCTCCGATAGCGGGTGATTGCACCAGACATCACCATATGGAGATCAGACCACAATCCAACCACTGCCCACTTGTGCTAAAAATAACCTGGGTAAGATAATGGAGAACGGCGGAGTGTGGTCACGCCGGGCGAGGATACAGAGTGCGTAATTCTGCGTTGGCGATGCACACGACTGGCCTCCACGCGCCACGGCCTATCTTGGACGGACTGTGGCGGGTTATTTGTTGAGATCCCGAATGGACTGACAATGGAACCATGCGACCAGCGACAGCAATCTCGACACCTACGCTTGCAGACACCACGCGTTCTTCTTCCATACCATGAGGTCGAGCTTTTGGGCGGCGGCATAGCGTCGTCCCACCTCGCGAGCTCGGACATTACGCGCGTATAAAACCCTCGTCATGGAACTCGCTCAACATCAGGCTCCCACCTGCTCTCCAGCTCCAGTTCAAGCTCTCGCTTCTCCTCTGCCCCTGCACGGATCCGCGACCAGCTCGTCCCCAGCGCACTCAGCACCTGTTCAGTCATGTTCTGCAAGGCCACCCTTCTCGCCGTCGCGCTCGCGCTCGTCGCCACCGCCAGCCCCGTCAACACGGACTTCGACCCCGCAACCCCGGTCACGGGCGTGCGGATCCCTATCCAGAAGCGCGGGTCTCTGACGAACACGGATGGCACCTTCAACCACGACAGGACCACCCGCCAGATCGTCAAGCTTAAGAAGTACGTGCTTCATTGTGATTGTGTCCTCGTGCTCGCTGACCGCTGACGCCATGTTGCCCTGCGCTCCACAGCAAGCACCGCCAGAACCTCATCAACCTTGAGAAGAACGTCGGCCGCTCCGCCTTCTCCGAGGGTGCCGAGATCAAGCCGCTCGCGACTGTTCCCGCTGCGCTCGAGAAGCGTGCTGGAGTTGCGCTCACGGACCAGAACGGCGACGTCGAGTGGACGGGCAAGATCACCATCGGCAGCCCCGCGCAGAGCTTCGTTGTCGACTTCGACACGGGCTCGTCCGACCTTTGGGTGCCCTTGTCGTCGTGCACAACCTGCGGAAGCCACGCCAAGTACAACCCGAGCAAGTCCTCGCAGAGCAGCAAGAAGAGCGGCACGTTCTCGATCAGCTACGGCGACAAGTCGACCGCCTCGGGCACGCCCTACACTGACACCGGTGAGTGCTCCGATATCGCTCCTTCGCCGAGCTGTCCACTCACCGCGCGCACTATAGTCACCGTTGGCGGCGTGAGCGTCACAGGCCAGTATCTCGCCGCCGTCACGAAGGAGTCATCAGAATTCCAGACCGACCCTCCCGATGGCCTCCTCGGGCTTGCCTTCCCCGCCATCTCCAACCTCGGCCACGTAAGTCATTCCCGCACACCCTCTCCCTCCCTGCGCTACATGCTCACCAACGCAACTGCACAGGACCCGTTCTTCTTCACCGCCGTCGACCAGGGGACCGCCTCCAAGGGCGTCTTCTCGTTCAAGCTCGACCAGACCGGCTCGGAGCTCTACATCGGCGGTACGAACTCGGCGCACTACACGGGTGCGATCGAGTACCACGACGTCTCGTCCTCCTCCGGCTTCTGGCAGATCAGCGGCGCGTCCGTGCTCGTCGGCGGCAAGAAAGTCGCCTCCGGCTTCGACACGATCATCGACTCGGGCACCACGCTCATGTACGCACCGGCGAGCGCGGCAAAGACGTTCTGGGCGAGCGTGAAGGGCTCGAAGGTGTACGACTCGTCGCAGGGTCTGTACGAGTTCCCGTGCAGCTCGGTGCCGACGGTCGCGTTCACCTGGGGCGGCAAGACGTGGTCGATCAGCGCAGACGAGTGAGTGCTCTTTCTCTCTTTCTCCTCCTCTCTTGTGAATGTCCGCTGATGTCGGCGGCGCGGCTAGCATGAACCTGGGACAGGTGTCGTCGGGCTCGAGCATGTGTGTTGGCGCGCTTTCAGGTGGCGACCTCGGCCTTGGGAGCAACGTCTGGCTCTTGGGCGATACGTGAGTAGCACATGCTTCTCATTGCAGAGAATCGGTCGACTGATACCTTGGTGCCGATGCAGCCTCATGAAGAACGTCTACACCGTCTTCTCCGTCGACGACAACGCTGTCGGCTTCGCCCAGCTCAAGTAGGAGACGAGTCGCGTTGTAGGAGTTGACTTCAATGATTCTGCTGGAAAAACGCTTGTTGTACTTTCATATTACCTGTACTGTATTGCATGTGTTGTAATACTAGTCCAATACCCATTTACCTGTTCAAGTCTCGCTTTCTTGGTACAGTCGCGCGTGTCGAGAAGATATCGAACTTGAGATCGTAAGATGCCACACCCTACTACTAGCCAGATCCCGATTTGATATAGCAGATGGTGTTTATTCGATCCCGCCGCCTGTAACGGTAGATCAGTGAGTTGCCGGAGGATAATGCAGTGGATAAATATCAGTCTAAGTGCCAAAGCAGTAGGCTACTACTCACTGGTCATCCCCAGTGTAGTTCGACTTTATGGTACGAGCGCCGTTGCGCAAAGATGATCGAAGTATGGACATACTCACTACTCCAGAGCATTGAGATCTGACAGGTCATACCGATCTATATCTTTGGAAAACTGACGCATATCGACAGATATCGTACAGTATCGAAAGTTACCCTACCATAACTTGCAGGGTCTCACTGGGATTGAGGTTTGAGCGCTGAGCGCTGAGCGTCGAGTCGCCCGCTTGGCAGGAGTTGCCAAGCGTTGACGTTGAACCTCCGAGAAAGGCAATTATGATGGGGCTTTTACATCACAAGACCAAATACTAGCCGACTCCTCCCGGGCCGCCGCGTTGTTGCGTCTTGTCTTCCACACCTCACCAAGTACTGCGGCTATACCCCCCTTCAATCTGCCTCGCCTCGCATCAAAGTACAGGTATGGGAGCCGCGTAAGAGACTTCAGATAGACAAAGTTGCAGGACAAACGAACATCGATACTTATCTATATGGCAGCTATCCTGTCCAAAAACTCGAAAGTGCGAAGTGCCTATTCTGTGTCTCTGATCTGCGAAGTAGAGCCAAACATGACAAGCTAACGATACCCGGACGACTTATCCAAAGTCAGCAAGTACTGGTCTTCAGCAAGTTCCTCATCGAGATGAATAGATGCATGTTGAGATCCCTAAGATTAAGTGCGAAGTACCCGAGGTCCCCTTATCTATCGGAAGTGAGTACGAGGCTCTCGAAGTGCAAAGTACCGAAACATTATTAGTTCAGAGAAACAGCATGTTATAATATCGTGGACAACACATGCTTGTTCGTAACACGTTTGATCTATGCTCAAACTATAAGCAAGTCCTCAATATCAATCCCAGTCAGACTTACATCGCCGTCGGGGGCACTGAGTACCGAGGTGTTGGTAGTTGAGTTTAAACCAGCGCTATGACTCTTGGCGATACCCTGGCCCGAGGCTGAGCATCCGGCAGTGTTGACGCTCCTCATGCTCTTGACCCCTGAATCCACCTCCCGGCTCATCGCACCACATTTGCCTTCATTCCATGAACAGCATGCCGGACCATGTCACCCAGTTTCTTGTCGAGAGCCACCGTGTGGCTACTGAGGCAGTCTTTATCATCACATCTCTCCCCAATGTCGAACTTCCTGCGGCAGAACGCATTGTGCATCAACTTGACGCAGTGAGACAGATCCTACTTCACCTGGATGATCCACACAGCAGTCCCGAGGAGACAGAGTCCCTCATAGAGCATGTCACCCAACTTATGGAGCCATTGGAACACCATCTCGCACATCCACCACCCGACCCTAGCACGTATATTCCGACCGAACGTCGCACTGCAGGACCAGGCCGTCCTGCTTATGTCCTGGATGTCCAGCGTGCGCAACACCTCCACGACCTTGGTCTCTCTTGGAAGGACATAGCTGCGGCTCTGGGAATCTCGCGGCAGACCCTCTATACGCACCCTACAGCAGCTGGCCTGTCGACCTCCCGTCCCCAATTCACGGAAATTTCAGATGAGGAATTGGATGCCGTCGTCTCAGAGATATCTGAAGCCCACCCCTTTATCGGCTCGGTCATCATGCATGGTCACCTCGAGGGAAGGGGGATACATCTTCCTCGTGCAAGAGTTCAGGAGAGTTTGCGAAGGGTGGATGCCATAGGGGTGCTTGTCCGGTGAGCAGCCTGACTTTCTACTTCTGTCATCACACCGTTCCTCATCCACGAGTAGCTGGGCTGGCATCATCAAGAGGAGGGTGTATCGTGTGCGTGGGTCGAACGCTCTGTGGCACATCGACGGGAACGAGAAGCTACGCCCCTGGGGCTTTTATGTCCACGGTTGTATAGATGGCCATTCACGCCTCATCATCTACCTCGCCTGTTGCTCAAATAAACGTGCAACGACCGTCGCCTCTCTCTACCGTCAAGCAGTCGCAACATTCGGATGGCCGAGTCGTGCACGCGGCGACTATGGCACAGAAAACAACGATGTCGAAAGAATGATGAAGGTACACTGGGGTGAGAATCATAACGCATTTCTCCGAGGCCGGTGAGTGGTCTCTTTCTGACTCTCTTTCACTGTAACCGTATATGCGTACAGGTCCCTACACAATGTGCGCATTGAGCGTCTTTGGCGTGATGTACGCAAAGACTGCCTGGAGACGTTCCGACAGATCTTCATGCATCTCGAAGAGACCGGCGTGCTAGACATGAACAACCGGGTACACCGTGTATGCCTCTTTCTCGTCTTTCATGCCCGGATCCAAGCTGCTCTCGATCGTGCCCGAGACGCGTGGAATCATCACAAATTGCGCACCGAACGTAACAGAACACCGGTCGCCCTCTATGAACTCAGTCGGGAGATTGCAATCCGACGAGGCTACTGGACTGGAGACCCTGGAGACACCGTTGAAGATGTAGAGGATCCGCTGTATGGTGTCGATGGACATGCACCTGCGCCGCCACCAGGGGAGACGCGTGGTGAGCCCTCACGTCCATCGCAGCAACCACGGAATGAGGAGGAGGAGAGGCGAGCTGGTGTTACCACTAACACAGACTCAGAGCTTGATGAGGGTCGGAGGATCTTGCACGACTTCAACTTTGGTGTAGACGACGGCAATTGGGGCATCAAATTGTTTTGTCAGGCCGTCACTACTTATAACTCTCGCAATGTGTGATATATACTCCCCGTTGTGTACACGGACAACGCTTGCCCAGCCACAGGGCATGTATCAGGAGTGGGCGAGCGTCATGACCAAGTGCCTGATCAGGTCAACAAGGAGGGATCCTCGGATGAGCGACAGGTGGAACCACATCTCCTTCGCAAGCGCCTTCCCGGTGGGCTTGTTGCCATTCGCCGTCTGCGTGGCGGCCGCTGGAGAAGTCCCTCGCAAGTTGACCAAGCCCCTCATCATCCGCAGGCATACGGACCGAGAGTGAGATAAGCGCCAGAGGAGCAACACCACCACCGGTACGTCCAGCAGCGCATCCACGTCCAAGCGTGTCCAGCTTCTCGAGCCCCCCAGCACACGGGGGCCAGCTCGAGACGTACGTGGGACACGCGGATGCTGACTCTGCGCAACAGGACATGTCTGAACAACGCAGAGCTTGCACCCCCACGTCCGGGTCCCGAGCCATCCCGCACTGGGTGGCCAGAGGCTGCCGTCAACTGGCCCTCCAGCGACAAAGGAGAGGTCTCGAAGACGGACATGACGACGTGGAACAAGTACTCACACCGTACAGGTCCGTTCGCGATGGGCGAGTCTTGCGGAGGGCCTGGGACGTGGACACAAACCACATTCACCCAACGCGCCGAGTCGAGGTCTCCAGTCAGCAGCTCCAATGCGCCTCTGGGGGTGACGATCGCGTTTGGCACCAGTGCCATCCCTGTTACGACTGATCGTCGAAGGGAGGGAACTCACGAGACGAGCAGGGGCGTCGACGAGCACTTGTGCAGCGAGAGCGGAGCAAGGCTCGACGATCAGGGCTGGAGACAAGACTGTATTGAGTGAGTATCTACGAGCGAAGTACAGTGAGGCTCACCTGGAGACAAGAGGTCGAAACTGAGTCTCCAGGTGGCAGCCATGATCTCTATATACGAAGCGAACAATAGCGTGTGGGGAACAATAGCGTGAGAGCGAAGTAAGTAGAACAAAAGGATGTTCAAAAAGGGGAGGTTGCCTAAACGGGGTAACCTAGGAAAGGAAAAAGAGTAGCCCGGGAGCCTGTGTTCGTAACATTACCCCCCCGTCAAGGGTCGTGTCCTCACGACCTCGCGTTAGGAAACTTCCTGTAGTAGCGTGTCACCGCGTCCGGTGCGTGTGTTAGGTTGGCGGCTGGTTCCCAACTGTCGTGCTCATGGCCCCAACCCTTCCAGTGCACCAAATACTGCAGCGCCTTCCCCCGCCCGTGACGTCGAGAGTCTAGGATTTCCGACACCTCGTACTCCTCCTCGCCCTCTACGTCAATTGGCTTCGGCTCTGGAGGGTGACGATCCGGCAATGAGCTTTGCTGATGCGGTAAAAGCAGAGACACGTGGAAAACGGGGTGAATGGAGAGGTCCTTTGGCAGAGTTAGCTCATAGGCCAGCTTCCCGACTCGTCGCTTGATCTGGTACGGTCCCGCGTAACGGTCTACGAGTTTACGAGGGATGCCTGTGATGCGTAGGTTCCGCGTGTTGAGCCAGACCTTCTGTCCTTCCTTGAAGTCAGGGCTTCCCTGTACGTGCCGGTCATGGTGCTCCTTCATCCGTTCTGCGGCTAGTCGTAGTGCTGCCGCTGCATCTTCTCGTGCTTTTGCCAGCTCTGCAATGCGCTCGTCTGCTGTCGGTACTGTGGTTGGATGAGCAGGGACGTGGAATGAGGGTTCGTACCCATAGGTCAGGTAGAACGGTGAGTGTCCTGTGGATGAGTGAACGTGCGAGTTGAATGCGAACTCTGCAATGGGGAGCCATTTGACCCAGTCGTTGCGCCTCCTCGAGCAGAACATCCGTAGGTAGGCCTCGATTTCCTGATTCCAGCGTTCTGACTGACCGTCGGTCTGTGGGTGGTAGGCGGTTGACAGCGCGCTTTCGACACCGATGCCCTTTAAGACAGCACGGAAAAGTTTGCTGGCGAACTGTGGACCTCGATCTGATATGATCTTGCGTGGTAACCCGTGTAGCCGGAACTGTTCACGTATGAAGTTGTCTGCTGCTCCGTTTGTGTCAATCTCTTCGTCGCATGGAATCAAGTGGATGAGCTTCGAGTGTCGATCGGCGATGAGATGTAGTGCGTCGTATTTCTGTCCACGTACTGTGACCCGAGGTAGTCCGACAATGAAGTCGCTGGTCACCACCTGTGACGGTCCTTCTGGGATCTCATTGGGGAGGAGAGGTCCCTGTGGTGGTCCGCGGGACACCTTTCCGCGTCGGCACGTGTCGCAGGTGTTGACGTAGTCTTTTACGAACTTTGTCATGCCCGGCCACCAGTAGTTACGTGACACGAGTTCCACCGTCTTCCACTGCCCTGGGTGTCCCGCCGGTGGTAGATCGTGGTGGATGCGTACAATCTCTGCCCGTAGGTTGTCGTCCTTCGGCACGTAGACCTTTCCTCTGTAGAGGAGAAGGTCGCCCTCCGCGTTCCAGTCCACCAGGTCATTGTGGAGCCGTGCGGGTCCTAGCTGCTCAATCTGCCGCAGGGCTTCAACCACCGTCTGTTCACGCTCCGAGCACTCGCGGATGCGTCGAAGTAGAGC